>CM040395.1:50295302-50895302 GCA_022702515.1 Ilyophis sp. 1 JC-2022 | reverse complement strand
GTTGTAACAACACCAGGATCCGTTTCTTCATTGTCGTTATGCATAGAAATAGATTTTGTTTGCAGCAAAGTGACCCATCATACCAATGTCAGGAATTATATCCTCCCAGTCCGATTCTGAATCTTCCTCGCTGAGAACACGCAGAACCTCCACCCTCAGAACATGCAAGGTGGCTTTCATCTTCTGTGAAATAATCCATAATCAAGATATGCCACTGACTGCTGTCAGCCACACCAATTATGTTAAGTGCAGATAGTTGATTGAAAACATTTACCGCATTCTAAGTGTGGGCCATGCTCAAATAAAATGTGATTATTTAAATTACAAGAGTATGATCCCGCTCTGTTTATATTTAGTTCAGTAACTGTCAGATAGCCTAGTGGTGGCAGAGTGGGGTTAACCAATAGGGGGTAAAAACATAAGGTGCATGTCACCAGATGTTTCGCACTTCCTCTCTCTGAGCCAATCGTAGCTCAGTTCACTTTTACAACATAGACAAACAGAAAGAAAAACAAACGTCTTATGTGATTTATTTACAACTTTTTTACAAGTGTGGTAATTATGGTATCGTTTTGACACTCATCACTAATTATTAATTTGAACTGATGGGAAAAGGAAAGTGTGAAGAAAGAAAGAAACAGCTCATGACTCAAGGCTCCCCTGAAATGGGGGACTATGTATGAAAAGAGCTGTAATTCCTACTAGGATCACCCGATATGGATGTAAATACACTCAAATTAAAGCTGACTGTCTGCATTTTCACCACGTATGCATGTTTTATTTAAAATCGAACATGCTAGAGTATAGAGCCAAAAGCCAAAATAACAAAAACGGTGTCACTGTCCCAATACTTTTGCATTTGTATATATATATATATATATATATATATTATTATTTTTTTCTTTTGATCAGGATAAATACTTTGCTAAAGGGTAGAAAGCAAGTCAATCAAACTTGCAAATTGTGGTCTTCAGATTTCAAGTTCTGTTGGCAGCTACAGTGCCTCATTGGCAGCCTTGGATATTTGACACTTCAAATGTAACTATTTGTTACACTTCACTGTTTTATTTTATTCCATATTGTTATAATCAGATCACCTCCTTCATGTTAAATGCAGTCTGAATCAGCAGGTGCAGTCTGCATTCTGGTGTACTTGGGGACCTGGCAGATTGCAGTCCTGGATGCACAGCAGGGGGAGGGGGGGGGGTTGGGTTCAATCCATGCTGATAAACACAGCCTCCAAAAATCCCCGTCCCGATACCCATGGGGTGCGCTGATAAAAAGAGGATTTGAATCCCAACCGAAATGAGCCGGAGCCTGGCTGTGTCCATCAAGTCTCTCCGAGAATGTTCTGGCAAAAAATCAAACGGAAAGCCAGGAGCAGCCTACCCCGTGACTAACCTGATCAGAAAATGGCTGAGGAGGGAGACTGTCTGTGCGCAGGGAAAGGAACATGGGGGCTGGCTGAGATTATCCCTGCGTCAGAGCGGAGGAGCTCCAGGCGGAGAGCAGGTGTGAATTAAGGAGAGGTATCTGTTCCACTCGCCACCTGTGGGGGCAGGTGGGCGTGGCACCAGTACCTTCTATCACATGCTTTTTTTTTTTTACTTTAATAATTTCGCATCACACACATTGTCTATGTAAGATTCGCAGGTGTTGCCTCAGAGACAAAATGTTGTGGTATTGAAAAAAAATCTAATGCTCTAAAACACTAAAATAAAAAAGTAGGGTTGCAAAGCATGCTTATTGAAATTGATAAACTGCAGGATGGATGATATGAATTAAAAATGATTCAGGGAAATACTGTGCATTAAAAAGAAATGTTTCACAATTGTATCTTAATATTGCTCTTATCTTATTATGACTAAGGCCATAATGTGCTTTGTTGCCATTTCTTGACATGTGGTTTTGTGGACTTAATTTTGTTGAATATCTCACACGATCAATGATTGTGGTGTTCATTGACATTCACACAAAAACTGCTGTGAACATGTAACACCTTACTAAATTCAGTGACAGAGTCCAGAAATTGTGGTTCAAAAAACAGCAGCTGAGAAATTAAATCATCATGTTGCGGAAACAGTCACAGTGTGTCTATGACACATTATGTTGATGCTAAAATGAGCACAGTAGCAAGGGGGTGTGGTTGAATGAGAGCACCAAAAACATTGTAACAAAGTACACAAAGAGCCTGGAACTTGTCAAGCTGAATTAACTTCTCTCTTTTCTGAAGAGTGTGGTTCAGGCTGTGGTTAACTCTTTTGTTATTTTGTTATATTCATATTTGTTAATGTCTTTTGTTGTATGTGCAAAGCATATCAGCTAGATATGTATTTTACTGTGAATGCAATAAGTTCCATTGGGAAATGGAGGACTGTTCACCGGACATATCCAAGACAGCATACTTCCACAACAGGGCCATTTCCATAGATATATGGGTTTGACAGGCTACGTGTTCTGAAAATATCAGGAAAGGATGTCCAGAATGGGTCTGTAGACAGGTTTACACACCACAAATCAATTCATCCAATGTTTCTACACACTGGATTATTATCACCGGATATTTCTCAAATTTAACACACTTCCTGAAAATATATCATTGAATCTGTATTTCCTTCAGAAAGAAAAAAAACAAACAAACAAAAGAAACAACAGTTTTCGAACATAAAGTGCTAACCGATAGCCTAAAGAATACAAAAATGTTTCATCATTGATAGAATAATATTGAGATATATATTGAGAAATAACAAAATAAAAATTTAGATATAAAATCAATCTACTGTGCAGGACACTTTACAGTATTTTTGGAATAATACAACATATTGTACGGTGTTATGTGTTTTGTTTTGTAATGTATACTTGAATGCACAATTGAAGGATAAGCTTTGAATTATAAAAACATAGTCTAATTCACAATTGCCTATATTATAAGACATTGCAAGAACAATGTATTGTAATTATTTTATCATATAGTAAAATCAGTATTGTTGAAAATCTGTATTATTCATACTCGATATGGCTTTTTTTGTAAAGAGGTGCTGTAATTCAAACACTCACACCAGGAAGAAAGGGAATATGTAATAAATGGACCACAACATTATAGCATATTTACTAGACTTACTTTTCTATCTAAAAGAGCGTGCCGCCACGTGATCACAGTGCAAAAAAAAAAAAGTTTCTGAACACTGAAATACACACTTTATGAACCATACAAGCCCCAGGTACACAGCTAACAAGATACCGCTGAAAGACACTCACGGTGCAATGTTATTTGAAGCATTAAACTTTCAACACGTAGAGCGATCTATGAAGCCGGCAGGATACACACACGAGGCATGGGTCATGGCCAGTGCCTCCCTCCACCGCTCCTCACCCACCACAGCATGAACATGCACAGCTTTACAGGAAACATACAGCGAGCGTTCATCTCATACGCCCCGTTATTACTATATTTAACCATTCCCTTTTGCTTGTGTTTGCAGAGAACAAACAGGAGATTGCGATATTTATTTGGGCAATGATATTTACCTGCCAGTGGGGACCTGTCCCTCTCGCTCAAGATGTAATGAAATTTCTGACAATTAAGACAGCGTATTCACATGTGCTCAGTGGACTGCCGGAAAATGTGTTCAGAACCGTCATGCTGACACATTGAAAAACAAGCTTATTCAAAACTATTGACATTGTGTCAGTCCGGGGCCTTGAGTTATAATTTGCTGTCATTCATCCTAAAGCCTCCATCTCTGCTGTCATATGTAACCAGTTTATTTATTGAACTGATATAAACAATCACACAAACACAACATATGCTGACTTCCACAGGGTTTTCAAAAATATAAAGCTGGGATCAAGAGAGCTTCTATTATCTCTTAAAATACTACCTTTACTACTACTATTCAATACTGAAATTGTTAGAAGTGGAAATATAAAGAAGAATAATATCGTCTAAGAAAAATGCCTATTTGGTGTAATTTAATTTACAGCATATACTTGGAACCCATTCACAAAATGGGGACATACGAGGTGAATACAAGGTCTCATCAGGAAATTGTAGCTACATTTCCATCAGAATTAATCTGTGTAAATGTAAAATGTTGATGATCAATTTCTTCAACATACATAAGCAGATGATCTAGAAAAATGTAGCTTGTGATACCAGAGAAAATATTTTTGGTGAGGGTTGAGAAAACTAAGAAAAAAAGAACACGTGCGATACAATGTAACTCACATGCATTCAATAATTCAACCATTCACTCCCATCAATGGCAGCCTGGCAATCACAGCACAGCCGTGAAAAGCCATAAATATTTTTGACCACATGGGCAGTGTTGGACGACTTTAACGATGGTCAGGAGTCAGAGCGGATGAATCACTGTCCTGAGGCGTGCATTTAGTTTGAATAGGGGATGAGAGACGTCTGGTTGTCCTCTCACCAGAAATGGCTGCGTTCGCTTCAACCGCAGGGGAGCTCGCAATCGAAAAATGGCTTAGTGATTCTGGCCATTTCGTCTTACAAAAGAGATGGCTTTGTCCCTGAGGAATTCCTCATATCACACACACCCCCTCTCCCCTGCTGGGGAACTGGCAAGCATGCAGACTGTATCCATGGGGATTTGTCTCACTTCCAGTAAAGCTCATCGCACATTCCATTCCGAAGATGCTTCGTACACAAGTTGTACCCAAAGAACCCCCCGCAACATCTCGGGTCCTGTAAGGATACAAAACCCATACTACTCAAAGCGTGATTGTACCAACAAAAAGTAATGCTTGCAGCCCTGTATGTTTTCAAAAGTGACCGTATCTCTTTCATATAAGTGCTAGAGCTATTACAGGCATAACTACCAATCCAATGGGTAATTATAATAAGAGAAAAAAGGTAAGTGAAAATTATTTCAATAAAGCACCGCAGCATGTGAGAGACAAACAAATCACTGTAACGACTGCAAGAAATATGCCAGGATGGTCGCACCAAACCAGATCGCAGATTCTATCAAAAAATTTGATTAATGATAAATGCTTGCCTTTTTATATACCATTAACAAAATCAAATGTGAGCATTAAGGTTATGAACATTTAATTTTTATTAGAAAAAAATGAATAACATTGAGATATATATTTCTGTAATGACATTGGTAGTTGTTTATGTGTAGACACCTTGCCATGTAAACGGCAACTTATTCTAGAAAATCTATGAAGCAGGTAGGCTGCCTGTGAACCGAACGAGTTCTCGCACATATGCACAGTCTGATGATTTGTTGTGCTTGTTGAGAGGGAAGGATTCCTTGTTCAAGCAAACACCTGGCTAATTATTGTTCCTCTCCTTCATCAGTATAGCCGGTACATGCCGTCTCCTTGGAGATGAGTCGGACTCAGTGTGCATTGGCGACCTCAGACCTACTGCAGTGGAATTTGTTAAGGTGTCCACTTAAAAAAAAGGTTAAGGGTCACCATATAGTGCATGTGAAGCTTATTTTATTTATGTATTATTCTTAGCATATAGGCTGAATTAATGGGGCGAAAAACTTGAAACCACATACTTTTTGTGTGAGGTCGCTGAGTTCCGTCCCTGGTTTTCCCCTCATCTCACAGTCCACCCTGTGTTTTCCCTCTCTTCTTCCTCTTGTATTTCTCACTTCCCGCACCTGCATTGTGTTTCCCTCTCGTGTCCTCGTTAGCCTTCCCCCACCTGTTGCTCATTCTGTCCTTGTCAGTCTGTGTATTTAGTCTGCCCTGATTCTGTGTTCGGGGCCGGACCATCTTGTGTTCCTTGTATCTCATGTGTTCTCGTCTTGTCCTGTCCTGTGCATTTGTGTCTGTTCCTTCCCTGACCTTCGGTTCCTTCCCTGACCTTCGGTTTCTGCCCTGACCTTTGGTTTCTGCCCTGACCTTCAGTTCCTGCCCCTGGCTTCCGGTTCCTACCCTGGACCCTTCTTCCTTCCCAGGCTCCCTAGTTCTCCCCGGCTCCCCTGTTTGTGCCCAGGCTGCCGCGCTACGGGTGGGAACCCCGCATCTGTTCCTGAACCCCAGGCCGAAGTGCCTGCTTCCCCAGGCTTAAGCGCCTGACCCTGACCTCGGTTCCATTCAGTGTCTGTTCCCACCTGTTCCTGTCCGTGGCACCCCGCACAGTCTTTGACTCCCCTACGGCCTCCGCGATAGCACCTTCCCCGGGCCCCGTGCCTGTTCCCGTCCGTTCCTGATCCTGGTCGCCCGCACCCATCTTGAGCTGCAGAGCCAGCTACCCGCCTGTCCTGAGCTGCAGAGCCAGCTACCCGCCTGTCCTGAGCTGCAGAGCCAGCTACCCGCCTGTCCTGAGCTGCAGAGCCAGCTACCTGCCTGTTCTGAGCTGCAAAGCCAGCTACCTGCCTGTCCTGAGCTGCAGAGCCAGCTACCCTCCAAGTTCCGGACCCTCCAAGTCCCTGACCCATCCAGTTGCTGACCCATGTCTGTGTCATGCCTATTTCTGTCTTGCCCCTGCCTGTGTCCCATTAAATGTACTCCCCGGCTGAGTTTTCCCTTGAGCTGTCTCTGAGTCTTGGGTTCCGTCCCCTCACGAGAATATAACAGTTTGTGGATGTTTATCGATGTCTCCTGGTGTTATGCACACTTGTCTATGATGTTCTCAAAAAGGTACCTTCATCTGCTGTGAGTATCTGTAAAGGTTCCATTTATGTGGTCTAGTTTGAATCTCCCGTAGCATACATATCTAGTGCATCTTACCTTTTCTTGCAAAATCTCACAGATTTTGGAGTTAATTTTGGCGAATGATGATCGTGTCAAACTGTGAAGAGAACTTTCACATAATTGGAAGTCATAATATAATTTGCAGAAGTATTGATTAAATAAACACCCCAGCTTGGTCTAACCATGTTCAGTGGAAATATCAGTGTTTTATGTATTTTCAGAGCAAGTTGAAAATTGTGTGGATCTGTGCATCTATTTTCAAGTCTACAGCTGTTCACACACAAGTGGCAAATGTCAAGCACTTTAAAATAAGCTGTGATTGTGGCTATGGTGTAGAAATGTTTTTCACACTTAATATTTCAAGTCTCAGGAGTGGAGGAAGGGACTGTGTTTTCTAATTTCCTGGAACATATCTTCAGCAATAAATTATTTAATTAATGTAAATGAAATGCAGTCCACCAGTTCAGCTGAAGGAAGCAAGTGCCAAATAGCCAGTTTATCTTGTATTAGATCTGGTATTGTTTATTTATTTAAAAATGTTTTGTATGTTTTGTAAGCAATTATACATTTTGACACAAATTTGCCAAGAAGTCCCATGCAGGTAATACATTTACGATGTGATATGGTAAGGGGTTACTTTAAATAAAGGACTCTGGTGGCCAATTCATGTGTGAAAATTAATCCTCATGCTCCCTGAACCACTCTTTCACAATTTGAGTCCGATGAATCTTGGCATTGTCGTCCTGGAATATGCCCATTGATGGGATAACCTGGTCATTCAGTACATTCAGGTACTCAGCTGACTTAATAGTATTGCTGCATAATGTTGCTGAGCCTAAACCTGACCAATTGAAGCAACCCCAGATCATAACACTGCCTCCAGAGGCTTGTACAGTAGGCACTATGCATGACGGGTGCAACAGCTACTTTTTTTTTGGCCAGGCAGTGTATAACACAGATGTTCATAAAAAATGGAAGCCAATGAAGGCTTTATGTCCATAAAACACAAAGAAATTGCTAAATATATTTTATAACACTGTAGATAATAGGGCACAGATTTTCACACAAATTCATATGATAACCACAAACTGGAAGGTAAAAATGGAATTGATTCAAAAACAATATGACTGCTTCTGTCATTTCTTATGTTTCTGGGAATGGCAAAATAAGCTGTCTACAGAAATGATACATTTCACCTAGCCAGGTATTGTATTTCCTCAAAATTAACCACTTCAGCACGTATACCCAGAAGTCCATATATACTCATATTGGGTGACAGAAAGACATACACTGGCAAAATATGACATAAAATTGGAACATACATTATCCACTCTGTATACAAGCTCCCAGATAGCACACATAACTATGAGAAGATTGGAATGGAAAATGCACTACTGCATTCCCTCCCAGGCACCTATCCACAACAAATCTACAGAATGCAAGCAGAACATATCAGAAATATTACCCAGGAGACAACAGAGATTGTATGAGACTGGCTTATTACTGTTTCTTTATGCTGTGGACAAGATGAAGAAAAATGCACTCAGTGTGCCGACCAGAAAATGAAGCTCCTATTTGGAGATTGAAACGCAGTAATGATAAAAAAATAAAGAAATAAAATTGGATAGAATCCAAGAGCGGTTGAGAAATAGCTTGACTTTAACAACAAAGCACGTATGCATTTCATATACATTTGCGGAAAATGCATACACAGAATGAATACATTTCACTATTTCATCACTCTTTCTCTCTCTCTCTCATTTGTTTGATCATATCACCATCTTCAGTCATTTTTTGCTTTTTTGTTTCAGTTTCAACAAAGTCATACTGAACTGCTGTTATACCTCCTGCAGGCCCACATTCTTACCAAATCAGTGCAGAGTACAGCTGTGTCTGTTATGCAGCTGACTCAGGCATATTATCGCCCCAAGAAGCACCCCCGCACCCCCGCCCCCCCCCCCCCCCTTCTTCTTTTCCAATTGGCCTTTGTCTCCACATTTTTGGACAGCTTAATGGATTCTTCTCCATTTAAATGTTATTCATTAAGTTGTTATTCGTTTGCTTAGCAGATGCACTTGTTCACTACAACTTAAGCAGAGTTCCCTCTGTGTGAAGTATCATTTTGTGCCGTCTCTAAAACAATCCAAGCGAGGTTTTCTGCCTAAGGACATGGTAGTCATGCGTCTCCTGGAACTGGACCTGAAACCTTCTGTCACAAGTCCTAAACCTCATTTACAAAGCGTCTTTATCCCATACATTTCCAATAGCTGACAAGTTACAAGTGACATTTTATGAGTGAAGGAATCCTTTTTGAACTCCAAGTTTTGTTAAGCTGCTATATTATAAATCAGTATGAACACAATCCACTGTTGCTAGTGACATAAATAGTAAACTACATAAATAGTAAAAGAAAAAAAAAGCCAGCTTTCTGCATTGTATATATAGTGCTATTGCTAAGGGTCTAAGCATTTAGATAAATCCCATTTTTAAAGTAGAATTAATTATCTTTTTATGCTGTAAGTAGTAAGTCTATGTATTGTATTGATGGCTGCATTCCACAAATTACTGCAGTGAATGGAGGCCCATTTTGGAGATGACAAGCTTACTTCCCAGAGCTAAAAACTGAACTGGGCTGGGACACATTTTGGGCTACTGAAAATTAGTAGTAAAAGTACCAATTGGTTATGAGGCAAGATACTTCACACTGATGTTCTGTGTCCTTTACCACACATTTCTGGAGAGAATAGTTAAAATAAATAAAAGTCATCAGTGGTATAAATTCAAAATGCGAACAGCAGACCTCCTCAAAATGGGGGCTCGTTTGTAGGGGTGTTTTCAAGGCCTATTCTAGAAACCATGACTTCCCTTCATCTAGGCCCTTGATTACTTGATTAGATCAGCATGATAAGAAATGTCAGTGGGTAATTACTGCATTAGAAGGCAGAGTGGCTCGAGCTGGTCTAAATGACCATGCGCCCATGGTTTTCAGTAGCGGATGATTTGGAGGAAAGGAGAAAAGAAAAAAAATCATCATGCTCAAAGCTTTTTTGTGAACAGGATCAACCACCCACCAGTGCTAATGCGCTACAAAACCATGTCCAATCAAGAGAGTGAGAGGACCACCTGCTGCGGCAATACCAGCCAGTGGGGAGTGCAGAAGAAACTGAAATTGAGATTCTAATTGGAATGCAAAAGCGGCAAGCTCATACTGTCTTCCATTAAATTAGAAGTCTTTCTTGCCGTATAGAAATGCCCTATAGGACAGGCTAATCTATTAGCGGATTACATCAATTTTCTGTAGGATTAGGCCAATTTTCTCCAGGATCGTTGGTCGTCAGAGAGGAAAGCTTTCTGTAGGGGTGACACTGTACCTTTTAACCTTGCAGACGGTGTTTGATTGACATTCACGTGAGATTCATTTTTAGATAAAGTCACAGAAAAATAGAAGAAACATGCAGTTTTTTTTCTTCTTGTCCTCACTGAGCCCAGGAAGACCTAAAGGGCAACAGCTCATCCATCATTGCTTTGCTGACATGTACATTATGTGCAACCTTTAAAGTGTGGAATGGCCACAGATTATATAGCAGTCTATAAAACCAACATAATGTGTGCATCCCAATGTGTCAGCATATATCAACAACCTCCGTAATGGACACAGCAAAGGAGTGAAGCCTGTCATTGGGAGGCCAATAATGTCTTCGCACAGGCATCACTCAGCGTTAACCATGAAAGATCAATGCAAATGACCATTTTATGACGGACATATTTCAAGACTGCGGCGACGATAAGTTTCCTTGCGGCAGTCACACGTCGATGCATAATATAAACTGTTAATCTGCATCTGGTCCGGATCCATACGTTTTTACATTTCTCCCATCAGTGCAGTTGCGCTTTCAGCAGAGGGCAATAATGAAATGACTTCCAGCTTTTTAAACCTTACCTTAGAACTTGAACGATTCCAAGCCTTACACAAGGAGATTATAACAATCGCTATTGACCAACGGTGTATGCTATCTGAATGGGCCCTCTCCGATTTCCTTGGAAGATTTTCTACTTGAGAACCTCAAATGTGCAATCCAAGCAAACGCGTTTTATAAGATCCAGATATGAGACTTTCAAGCACTTTGCAGTTCCCTCTCTTCCCAGATCTCCATCATCGTACTTTTTCTTTTTAAACTCGTTTTTTTTACAGTTTCAATCTCCTTCCTATCCAAGACTTCCCTTTCATTCTTCTGCCTTTTATCCTACTAACCCCCATCTCCCTCACCTGCCTCACATCAGTGCCTGGCGTAAGTGAGATAGCCTGTTTCTCTCTGCTTGACATGTTGGAGAAGCCTGTCTGTATGGGATCACTTGTCTTGATCACTCATATCAAAGGAATCCCTGTCTCACTGCGCTAGGAATGTGGGAGAGAGAAGCAGAGCGTCAATTGTGGAATCACTCCTCAAGCATTTAAGACGCACCTACGGTGGTATACTGCGGGGAAGAATTAATCTCTGGGAAAATGTATGGTTGGACAGGCCAAGCTTTCATAAACCGACTTTTCATCTAGGGTGTCCTGGGAACATCTAAATCCTTCCTGGGTTTAAAGTTTCAAGTACAGAGCATTCACACACCAATGGACCATAGACATTATCTAACAATTATACTGTAAATTACTGTATTTCAGACAACAGCTATCCTATTACAGATAGGGATCAGAATTCCTATTCCTATCAGAATATACAGAAAATAGAACAGTGTGGGAAAAAAACAGATAGCACAATGCCTATTGTGTTTTTCACTTTTACCAAGCCATTGCACTGTGAGGCATGTGTTCCATTGCATTATTTTCTTAGCAGGTGCCCTTATCCAGAAAGTATTTTCTTGGCAGGTGCTCTTGCCCGGACAGTATTTTCCAAGCAGGCACGTGCATTTTACAGATTATCCATTCAAACTGCTACACAGTTTTTAAAAAAATGCTTACAATGTACATATAGACCATATTGGACTCAGTTAGATTTGAATTAACAGTGAACATTTAAATGTACATGCAGAAATTCAGCGTGTGTTCAGGGTTACAAGGGTGTAATTGCACTGCTCCGAGAGTTGAGCTTGCAACCACGTGTCGCATCACTGGCCTTTCTACACAGAGTCCCTGTTCCAAGCATGAGAAGTAGGATCTGAGGGGCCAGGACTCCTGTGTGTGTCCAGTTCAATGTAATTGATTTTCAGCTGCAGAGGTTTAAGATTCTGGACTTGCTCAATGGCCAGGAGCTACTTGAATTATGTATGGTGTGGACCTCACACTTATTACATTTTCCATTAGAATGTAACTGTGAATTACAATCTTTTAGTTTTGCCCAAGCTGCCCACTAAGACAGGGGTTTCCAGATTGCTTTTTGTGAAGAACAGTGATGGTGCATGAGAGGGCAAGCCCCATATCTTTCAGGTCATAGATGACTTAGTTATCAATTTGCAGGTAAAGACTAGGTTGTGTAATGTAGCCCAGGTAGTGTAGGGTGAATTTTATTTAAATTCCCTTAATCCACTTAGATCACCAAATACTAAAGAGTTTATCCAAGATTGATTCACTTAAATGTTCTGGACTCAATGACTGTTTCCATTAACCATGTCACACAAACCTGAGAATTGATAGTTGGATAGTCACATGCTAATAGAAACATAGCTATTTATTCCTGCCTAACCTGATCTCAGTACTTTCCCGAGCTCAGAAAGATAGCCACGGACTAAACTAGTTTTGTAATGTCAATATTCACCCTTAGAATGCATTGAACCATGAATGTAGAGCTGAAAGATCAGCATAAGAAGGTCAAGGGGTCACGGACTCCAGGCGTCTTCTGTTTGCATGATGTGATAATGATTTTCCAATACTGGCCTTGTATTGTTTGCATCCAAGCATGTAGCTTAGTTTGCCGTTGATCCAGTTCGATCACATTCTTCTGTAAATTGGCAGCAGTGGTCACTTTATGTGGTAAGGCACAAAATGTATGTGCTTCAGCAGGAAGTGGAAATGCTGTAGATTTACAGATTTTTCTAACTGAGGCATTCTTGCTTTCTCCAATATGAGTGCAGCTCACATTTTATGACACATAAAGGCAGAAATTATTTCAGTAAAGGTAACTTAAACCACAAAACAGGAAACTCCATCTCTGTATGCATTTCTTTATAGGCCAATTCTATTGTTTACAAACAATGCCGCAGCTGGAGAATGCACACTCAGATTGGTTGGATAAGACTGCAACATTCTAACAGTATAATGTTAGCTAACACATTATAACAGCTTTAGCTGCTACAGTTTGCCGTTATAGTAACTTAGTTAGCTAACATTAGCTAGCCTATTTAAGTAGCCTATTATGGATGCGGGTTATTTTGAAGGGTTATCGCCCAAAGATAAGATTCACTATAAAGATAAACTCAACCTAACTAACGGGGTGCAGCGGCTTTTGTGCTCAAACAGAGAGGGAACAAAGTCTGGGCTTTCTGTATCCATTGATGCCTATTTTGTGTAAGAGTAAGAGATCAGTCCATAATAATTCATGGCTTAGTTGGCAAGTTTACTAGTAGCTAACCGTTTACTAGACACAGATAGTTTAAGATTTAGTTTTAAAATAGTTTTATTTACTGGCTAAATAACGTTACGGAAGAATATAGTTTAAGTAGCAAATATCTGCCGTTCAGCTAAATAACCTAACAAAATGTTATAAGCTTTGAGCGTCTGCCTGATCTGTCCTTTTAAGCTAACGTTAGCTAACTCCTAACACGCTAACTAACAAAAAAAACAACGGTCAATGGTGTGTCCCATTATACATTCGCTAGTGAATGCTAACTCCCTATAACTATCATCCATATTATTTGTAACCTTAGGTTGCTTACAGATGTGGTAGTTAAGTACATGGAAATATCTTACCTGGTGGTATACTACGAAGCAGGATTACTTAGCTGAGTAAAATCCAGAACCATCCAAAATCTGGAACCCGGACTGAAGTAAAGACCTGTTTCCGGTTTTACTCAGTGCAGTTATCCAGCTAACTAAGTAATCCTGCTTTTGTAGTATACCCCCCCTCCCCCGATATGAAATAGGCACTACACAGACAAGATGTACGAATGATTCCATCAGTCCAATCGGTTCTTTTCAATGCTTTCAGCCACAAAACTGTTCTATTTGCTTCAAATGGTCCCTTTTTAGATGGTACTCTACAAAAGTGAGTACCACCTTTCTGGCTGTGCTGATTTTAACAGCCAACAGCATAGCTGATATGTTTTTATGCAACTGATCTGCACACGCATCCAAATGACATGACCCAATATAATTAGTCTATACCTGAAGGTAAATAAAGCTCCCTACTAATTCCCTCTACCCATACATTTGCAACATGGGTAGATTAACTATCATAACAAATATAATAACCTCTAGCATTGAATATAAAAACATAATATCTCTCACACTCTCCAATAAACCATATGCAAGTTTCTTGGGTTTCCAACTTATCTCATGCATTGTTCTTTCTTCAGAACATCTTGAAACAAGCTCAGGTCATAACAAGGAACTCTTCAAGCATTGTCAACATGCAATTAAGAGGAACAGTTCAGCAGGTGAAGATATGCATAAGAAACTTACCACATCTTCCAAGCACAAGCATCTCTGCACAATGCTGTAAGACGTAGTGTCATGAGCAGAACACATTAAGGCTGTCATATAATATGTGATGCTGTCATACATTCATATAACTTTCTCCCCCTTTCCCTATTCCCAGAGGGTGTACATCTAATGTGCTCTTGTGTTGTCAGGCAGACAGCAATGAAAAATTCAGTGAATTGAAAAGTATGACTCAACAGCAGCTGCAATTAAGGTGAAGTGAAGGGTGACTATTTTAAAAAACCTCTGAAGTAGAGGAAGTGTCTTCAAAGAAGCAGAAAAAAAACCTTCTAAGACTTGAAATGTAATATTTTGGATATAAAGATCCTATCCCCCCAGATTTTTCAGTCAGTTATCTTTCAGTTATCACAATAATTAATATAATATATAGAATAGAGAAAGGTGGACGGCATATTGCATAGTAATAAATAAGTCTTTTATTTATAAAAATGTTATGTTTTTCCCGCCTGCTGTTGACATGAAATGCGTGTTTAGCTAGAAAATGTCTGAGGTTGCAATGTGGTATCTACTGGCTCCCCCGCCTCTTAAGCAAAGGCCTTGAAAGGCATAAACAGAGATATTGGGATGAATAGCAGAGAGCAATATGCAGGAGTGTAGCCGAGATTACAGCATGCTTTTTGAATTAGGTGGTAGGCAGCTGGGTGTTTACCTTTGTTAGCATGCGTACAGGATCTTTGTACTGCTTTCCCAAAGCTCCTATTGGGGCCCACGCTGACTGCACTCTAATGAGTTCTTCATTTTAACACCATGTGAAAAAGGTTCTATTAGCGTTACTGACGAGGCCATGGCTATGGAGAGAAAAGAGGAAGAAAAATGGGATGATCTTCAAAAGAAGTGCATCAGCCTCTCTCCCCAAAGAGTGTCCTCGTCTTTTCAATCAGGGGGGTGGGGGGGCACTGCTTGAATTTAATCCAATATTTTTTATAATAGAGAGGGGGGAAAAACCTTGACTGCTAAACAGAGAAAATGAAGTAGCCCTGAATAGAAAACCGAGAGCACTGCTGGGTATGTCCGTTATGGTGAGAGGTTATTGGCTGACATACAGCGTTTCAATTTTACGATAATTTTTTCCTCATCCATCACACATTAAAAAAATTCAATCACCTTTTCCACCAGCCGATTCAAAGTGCTTTACAATGATGAGGGGGAAGTTCACCTCTACCACCACCAATGTGTAGCAACTGTAGCCTAATCATTATGTGTGTGGGAGTGAAATACTGTAGTCTGTCTCCTACGATCCCAGTCGGGAACACCACGATTTTATCAAACGCGTTTGATTTTATCGGGGTTAATTTTTGTGGTTTGTGGTGGTCAAAGACTGAAATCGCTATGGGGATTTTCAATAGCCAATGAAAAGTGAGTTTGCGACAGAGGAAGGAAGAGGTGGAAAACTACGGAAGTAAACATCAAATCCAATGTGCGGATGGCTGAGCCGAATAAACATGTTTTTTGGAATACTACAAATTAGAAGCGACTTGTGGATTTGTGGCAGACACCACAACAGTTACCACAACAATACTGACAAAGTTGCAAGCTGTATGGGCTTCATGTTTGTTTTGGTTTCAAAATATCGTGAAAAAAAGACATGCTCGCGAGTCGCAAGTCTACCATGAGAAATCACGTTCATGCGAGAGAACTGCATCCGTCTGCGTAAATTCACTGTCTTTTAGATTTGTGCTCCTGAAAAACAGCCATGTTTATGTGTGTGCGACAACAAAAGACTGAAAATCTGCATATGACATTTGTTAAATGTGTGGTACTCATTATTGTCATTGTCACTTACGATTGGAAAAGTCGTGTAATGTGTCCCCAGCTGTAGCCAGATGCTATCTGCGTGTTGCCAGGGACATCCGTGCCCCAGGAGCGGGTGTTCTCGGCGGCGAACCTTTCTGTAAACAGACTAACATACACACATATTAACACCAGAACATGTCAACATGTTAATCTTTCTGAACAAAAATGTGTAGGCTAGCTAATAAGTAGACTAAATTTTATTTAGTTTAGCCTAGTTTACGTCATAGCCTAATTAGATTTTTTTACCCCCTCAAGAGATCCGGCTATAGCATAGGCTAGCATGTGCCAATGTCCATTTAAAAATAATTAAGGCTACAAAGTAGGCTGCTATTTGTTGATACAGTCTATATTACAACTTATTATTTGTTATGTTGAATGTTACATTTTGAAAGCAATAAATACCGTTCTGAGACACGTCCATTCTGTGTATGCATGCATTATTAATTTGGGGGTTTTGGGTTGGGTATTATGTGGGTCATAACTGTAGAACGTTTCAGCATTTCTAACTGTTAATTAACCGAATGATGATGTCGGCTAACCGGTTGCAAAACTATCCATTATCAACATCCCAAGTTGGAGTTGCTGCCTCTCACACAGAGGATTGGGGGTTCGAGCCCAACAGGGCACAAGTTTATTTTCGGCAAAAACAATGTTTCATATTTACGCAATACAGGAACACATATCCCATTTCTCAGGCACAGACAATGCAGTTCTAACGACAAAAACATTTGTCAGTGTGGAGCCTCATGCTGTCTTTCGGCCTTGTCTGACTCACTGTGGAAACCGAAGCTTCAACGCTCGCCTCGGCCAACATTTCATTATTATAGTCTTGCCCACCCAATCAAAAGTTAATAAAAGTGTTCAGCCAATGGAAAAATAGCACAGAAAATACCAGTACCGTTTATAACTTCTGATTGGGTGGGCAGCCTACTGCCCACCCCATCTTCTCGTCGTGTTCAGGAACAAACACACAGAGCTCTAAAGCAGACCCGTCCACTGAGTGTCTCTCAGAGCATGCCGAGGGATGTTGCCATGACAACTATGAACTCAGACGGCTCAGATTGCACACACATAGGGCAAGGCAAATTAGTGTTCTAAATGTTAGTTTAACTTCAGTTAAGTTTTTGTTTATTACACTTATTTTTGTCAGGGATCATGTACAAAAACAGTAATCTCAGAGAGAGGAGAAAATGTGCAGGTGACTGTTTGGAAATGGGATATTATGGGAGTTTCATCTGCAGAAATTATCTTGCGTCTTTAACCCCTTCTGCTGTACCATGTTGCATGGTCGAAAGCAAAACCTGGTTACTCTTGCTCATGAGAAGGCCATTACATCGGCTCTTGATATGGATTAAAGTAGGCTAGCCTACGTGTTTTTATGCGGAATTTCCTTATTCCACTTTGTGAAATAGCTTCCTCCCTGAAGTCCAGATCGTGTTGCAGTATAGGCACGACACGTCATGGGGTATAGCCATGTAGAAAACTACAGCGAGTAGATGCTTTATTTTATTATTATTATCGGAAAGAAAAAAATTAATGCAGCATGCAGGAATGTGTATATAGTCACAGAACAACAAAAAAAAGTTATATATTGAAAAAATATATATTTAAAATATAATAATCCACTAGGCTATCTTACCCAGTAATGTAGGCTACTGATTAGCCGATCATGGCTTTAGCTTTATATGAAAGCATCTGAAATCTCGCCTAGGGCTTTGAAAAAAAAAAAATCTTCTCCAAAATGTTCATAAATAAAACATTTTATTTTAGAAAATACCCTGTGTGCGGTTGTGTAGAAATGCAGGAAATAAGTTTTAAAAGGCTCAAAATGTTCTGGTGGAGGACCCCCAGACCCCCACTACTTTGTTCCCCCTTGTGCCCCACCAACATCTCTTCATGCCCCCCCAAATCAAAACAGTCTAGTAACAATCTTATTTTCAGGTACTTTTACTAGCGATACCATAGTGTGTTTATATAGTTGTACTTGCATAGTTTTTACATTTTTTACAATATGAGGATTTTGATTTGGCTTCCATATTTTTTCTACTCATACATTTCCGATGGTTATGTTGTCATTACAGCTAGATTCCAGCTTAGCCAAACCGCAGGCATGATGCCACCCTGGCACACATCTACTGTTCTTCTGGCTTCAGTTTCTCTCTGCTAAAATCACATCAGTGTTATTATGTCCACAGATTATTTAAGGGTCAAGGAATCTTAGCCCAAAAACTGATTGTGGGGGAGGAGCTGGGTCAAAAGGGTGTTCATGCAATTTTATGAGGCCTATCAATTCACCAGAAAATAAACTCTCACATAGAACCATGAGTGTCAGTCATCTCTACAATGCTGTCTTTATACAGGTATGTGTATGTATGTATATATATATATATATATATATATATATATATATATATATAAACTCTGGAGGTATTAGATTGTAAGTTGTTTTTATATATTAGCACAATATGACAGGGCATGGGAAACAACAGTAAACAGCATGTAATTACAAATAGTTGCCCATATCTCTGTATCTATACTTCAATGTGTTGTATTTTATGAAAAAAATAAACCATTTGAAAATATTTTTTTCCCTCCGTGTGTTAATCTGAGATCCTGAATTTGTTTCTCTCACTTTGTCAGGAGAGCACCTTGGACCATTTGTACTGGAGGAAAGGACATCAAATGATGCTTGGGAATGTGATACACATTTTAATTTCACACTCCATCAGGTTTTACAGCCCAGCTTCGGCGAGACATTAAAAGACCCTGGCTGCTCGCCGCCATGTTCTTTGCCTCACAAAACAGAGGTCTCCAGATGACGCAATGTTTTTTGTTTTTTTTAAGTGCCCCCCCCCCCCCCCCCCCCCTCTCTCTGACCTCCTCTGGTAAAAGGCTGTGATTTACTTTGTTCATCACATCATACTTGTCTGTCAGTGCACTCTTTCGCCTTCTCTGAATCATTTCACTAATGTCATCAAATGTTTCGTCAACCTGTTGTTTTGCCTTACAGTGGCCTTTTCATCAGTGATGATGGGATGTGCAAAAAAAAACATGCTGTGGTCTGTGGTTTTACACACGCGTTGAACATACATGTAACTTTACATACAATTCAACATACCAGAATAATCATTTATGATTTTGTCAATACATCATTAAATCATTTTGTCTTTATACGTTGATTGAATTACAGTACAAGTGAGAAATTAAAATGTAGAGAATGTTCGCCCAACATAGAAAGTAATCCTTGAAATTTTGGCTTATAAAAAGAATGATGGTGGAGCTACTCTGCTAACAATAATATGACTGATGTCATGACCGGTTCACGGTGTGCTTGATGGTCGGTGAAATCAGCAGCTGATGCTCTATGTGCTGTATTGTTTCTACATATCTGTCATCGAAAGGATGACTCGAATTATGAATAATGATCAGGAATGAATGGACGCATAGATCTTGACTGAATTCAAATATAAGATCCACAAAATATCGTGCTTTCCCACGAGGAAGCAGCCAGGCAGCTTAATTTACCGCTCATCGGTGAGGATAAAATCAGCAACATATAACTCATTTTTAAATATGGTTTACCATTCATTACACTCCAAAATTTCCCTCACATTCAAGTTGTGTTGATTGTGCCAGAGAAGAAAACTTTACACTGTTGGCACCCTGAAAACAGAACTTTAGACTGTTGGCACCCTGAAAACAGAACTTTAGACTGTTGGCACCCTGAAAACAGAACTTTACACTGTTGGCACCCTGAAAACAGAACTTTACACTGTTGGCACCCTGAAAACAGAACTTTAGACTGTTGGCACCCTGAAAACAGAACTTTACACTGTTGGCACCCTGAAAACAGAACTTTACACTGTTGGCACCCTGAAAACAGAACTTTACACTGTTGGCACCCTGAAAACAGAACTTTACACTGTTGGCACCCTGAAAACAGAACTTTACACTGTTGGCACCCTGAAAACAGAATTTTACACTGTTGGCACCCTGAAAACAGAACTTTACACTGTTGGCACCCTGAAGACAGAACTTTACACTGTTGGCACCCTGAAAACAGAACTTTAGACTGTTGGCACCCTGAAAACAGAACTTTACACTGTTGGCACCCTGAAAACAGAACTTTACACTGTTGGCACCCTGAAAACAGAACTTTACACTGTTGGAACCCTGAAAGCAGAACTTGGAATCACACCTTTGATAAAATCATTGACACCTAGGCAAGGGTAAAAAGTGAAAGCTAACTTTCCAGACAGAACTGCAGTTTGTAAGATGTTACTGTATGATTTCTGACACTTGGAGCTATATTAAAATGGTTTGAGCGGTTAGAATATTTCAGAAAAGTGAAGAATGCCAGGGGACGAGCTTCCTGCTAATAAGCATTTTAAAGAGCCCTCCAGGCGTGACTCACAGTGATATTTACTGAAGGCCACAGATTATGCAGCGCAGCTTGATGCCCACAGACGAGAGGCTTGTCTTTGCATTCCTGGCCCGTTGCTTGCCGGGGTATTCCCAGGACACTGATAGTCTGCCTGTCTCAAACATTCCTGGCTGCTCTGTGAGATTACTGACTCACCCAGCCTATTCGCGATGTAACATTCTTTGGTGAAATGGATTCAAATCAAAGTAAACACTGAATTGGATTAAACAGTGCTGTAATGGATTTATAGGGGATTTAAAGCGCAGGCATGTGCAGTGTGTGTTTATTACACACTGGGCTATCAAGGACAAACTATAACTTTTCCAGGCATAAAACCTTTTCTGTTATTGATGTCTGTAACTCTGACTATGGATATCCAAAGCCTGGCAAACCATGCTGTCATTGAGGCATACATGTGCATGCCATCATTTCCGTAACGTATATGGAATATGGCCATAAATACGATGGAGGTAGAAGTCTCAATGTCCAAGGTTTCCAGACATTTCTGCATACACTGGTTCACATTATCATCATTAAAGAGGCAATTTTTTGCAAGGCAAAGGTTAGTGTTATTTATTTTATTGTCAATTTTCTTTTCATTTGTTTATTCTTTTGTATTTTCTTTATGAATTTGTCAATATGAATATAAATATAAAAATGAAATGTCCATACATATGTTGTAAGGGCGTGGGTGCGGAGGACCCCACGTGACTGACAGGGGATTTTTATAGTTCTCCACAAACGTGAAGAACCACAAATAGGGGGAAAGGAGAGAAAAAAAGACAGAACTTCCCGGCAAAATATGCCAAACCAAAAACGACCCAGGAAAAGTAAAAATTACCTCTAGCTTTATTCTATGAAAGAGCTTAATTTAACAAGGCAACGGAAACAAAACAAAAGAAAAGTGACCCTGGGAAAGTGGGCTAAATGCTCACAAGCTCAAGCAGAAAATAAAGGACAGAAAATAAATTACCTCTAGCTCTTTATTTTATAAAAGAGCTTAAATAAACAAGGCAACTGAAAAAGGAGTAAACAAAGAGATACCTCAGAGAGGAAGGCAAAAAAAGGAGAACTCAGAAACGAGTGAAAATAGGGAAAAGAAAAGATCCTAAAATCAAAACCCTACTCGAAACTAAACAGAGATTACTGCTTTGCTTAAAGGTGGCAAGGAAAGCAGTCTCCTTGTCTTATACCTTATCCGGCTTAGTGCTGTGAAAACGACACAAAAGCGCAGAGACAGGAAGACGCAGTGCTTATAAAGCTGGCAGAACACCTGAACAGCTGAGCTCACTAAGTGCTGGGACAGCGGAAAAACACGGCAAGGATGCCGTCCCGAAGCTGAGAAGGAAATATCAGCAGAAGAGGGGCGGCAACCTACAAAACCATGACAGCACCCCCCCTCTAAGGGACGACCCCAGACAATCCCTCAAAATTATTTCTGCGGAAGGCCTTAATAGGTTCTGGGTCCAAGATGTTCCTAGAGGGGACCCAGCAGCGCTCCTCAGGGCCATAGCCCTCCCAATCGACAAGAAACTGGGCTCCTCTGCCCACACGTCTCTCGGCCAGAATGCACTGAACAGTATACACCGGACCTCCTCCGACGAACCGAGGAGGGGGTGGCGGTTTGTCCGCCAGAGCTAGGGCGCTCACGAGCACCGGTTTCAACCGGGAGACATGAAATGTCGGGTGAATGCACATATAGCGCGGAAGTTGAAGACGCACCGTGACTGGGTCAATTTTCTGGGTGACTTTAAAAAGACCCACGAGTTTCCGAGACTCCACCCACAGCGGAAGGTCCTGCGTGGAGAGCCAAACCTGATGCCCAACCTGGTAGGAAGAAGCCAGACGGTGGTGCCTGTCAGCCGAGAGCTTTTGTCTAGCCGTTGCGCACAAAAGCAACGCACGAATGTGAAATTTTTTTATTTATTTTTTGTTTTATTTTTCGTTTGTTTTTTACTTCTGTGTTTATCATTGCTCATATTGTAAGCGAGAGTTGTTTTTTTTTTACTCGGTTCTCGAGTCCGCCCTGTTATTTGGGGTTGTTTCTTTTGGCTTAGGCCTGGAGTGTTTTCTATTCTCAATTTTTTGTTTATAGATAGTATATAGCCCCCTCTCATAGTGTGGACCAGTCCGCCTTTTTGGTGCACACTACGGTGCGTGCTTTTAGAACCCTTAGCTGTCGTGTTTGATTCTCTAAATCTAACACTCCACCTTATACCAGCAGGACATTGATCCAAAACATATGTCAAAATCAACACAAAAATGGTTAACTGAACACAAAATCAAACTTCTGCCATAGCCATCTCAGTCCCCTGACTTAAACCCCCTTGAAAACCTGTGAGCTGAGCTGAAGAGGAGAGTGCACAAGAGAGGACCTAGGACTGGAGAGATTCTGTAAAGAGGAATGGTCTTCCTTGCTCTGTATTCTCCAACCCTATTAGATGTTACGGGACTCAGTGCTGTTTTATTGGCTAAGGTTGTACAAAGTATTAAATGCAGGGGTGCCAATAATTGTGGCACGCATGGTTTTGTTAAAAAAAAATTCTTGATGATTTATCTCAGAATAAATTTACTTCAATTAAAGTTTGGATTTTAAGCTAATTCACCACCCTTATATATTTACTCATCTTTACCAGGGGTGCCAATAATTGTGGAGAGCACTGTATGTTTTTATGTGCCGACTCTCTTCAAATTCCACTGCTATGTAATGCATGGATTCCAAAAACACTGTGGCCTTGCATGTATTTACTGTAGCTATAGTTTCAATCAAAAAGTCAATGTAGGGCATAATAGATTAGTCTGGTAATTATGTGCAGGCTTTTCCTTTTTACCACAGCAGGTTGCTAATTTAATCAGAATACCCGCTGCTTCCCATGCGTCCAGCCCCTCCTGGCTATTATTGTTTAGTATGAGATGGCTCGGAAATGGTACCAGTTCTAAAGATGCATGGGTGGACTGTCAGAGCCAAAATGGCAGCTGATCTGATCTAATCAAATAACCTGCTAGGCCCCAAGCACAAGACAAAAGGTTCAGGGACAGGGGTTGCAAATTAGCCATGGCTAGAAACCCGTATGCATGGCATCTACTTTGTATTATATATATATAAAGCAATGTTTTATGCATTTGTCCCTGTCAAATAAACAAGTAATAATAATAATAATAATTTCCCCCCAGCCATTGACCAGGTGAAAAATGAAAAGATGGCTAGCAATTCCAAAGCAGCTGAATCATAGCCATATGTGAGAGAGGGGAGGAGCAATCTTCCATCCAATTGTATAGTGACAATGACAATTGTATAGTGACTTTTTTTGTGGAGCATCCAGGAGATCATGATAGCTATTTAGAGAGGGTGTGCACTTCAATTGAAGCAATTTGAAGTTCAACCAATCTGCCTTGTTGAAGCTAGAGACATAAAAAGCAAGATGACAATTTACATAGTCAATCCACTTTCTGGGGTGGCATTACCATACTCTTCCAGGACTTCATGTGACATGTGGTCCCAAACATCCATTATCTAATCCACTTATTCTTGGTCAGGAACCCGGGGGCGGGGGCCGGAGGGGGCTAGAGCTTATCCCACCATGTATTGGGCGAAAGGCAAGAATACACCCTGGACAGGATGCCCTCGCCAATCCATCGCAGGGCACACACACCATTCACTCACACACTCATACCTCCAATTAACTCTTCGCTAAACCCCTTCTCCAAGCGGTGATTGTCCAATCATAGCCTAGCAACCGTTACTAGGCAGTGGACCTCCGTCAAGCCAGAGATTGTGGACAAGCTTTTCTAGTTGTAGGTCAGCTTGTCATCATAGTCAAACGGTGAGATTGGGGAACCTGCAAAACTGACACTCCTTATCCAAAGAATTTGGAGGAGGATGTCATTTTTTTCCCCATTTCCAAAACCAAATCAAACAAGGAAAAGTGTAGGCTGTGGATAAAATAATGTGGGAGACCTCATTCACAATTGAACCCCTCGGAGATTACGACGCACATCTAACATTATGTTTGCTCCAAGGTAAAAAGCTAACGTTAGTTAACATCAACGCTATTCTTATAGCTAACCATAACTTTAAAAAGAAACTAGCTACACAATGGTAGCCAATTGACTTAAAATATATCAAAATCAAAATCTATTTCAACTGTTTTCAATGGTCTAACAATGCAATGTTAATCACATCCTTAGCTTTGGCTATCCGTAATAGACGTCAGCTGTTATAGCTACTGTTTACGTTAGCTCTATCTAAAAAGGGACACAATAAATTAAGCATTAAAAGAAGGAAAGAAAATCACTGTTCTCTAACAAACATGTTATTCTCGCAATTTATTTGTGGGAAACCAAGTCCCAAGTAACGTTACCTAGTAGCTACTTCTGCTGATAGTGGAGCTGTAGTTACATGCTGACCACCTCCAACTAAAATGTTGGTAAGCTAAAAACATAAATAATACAATAATGTAATGGCCACTAAATAGACAAAGTATTCGAACATTTAATAGTTTGTTAAATAATATCAAACTCTAGTTTGAGCCATTTAATTTGAAACAGTACATTTAATCTCGCCGCAAATGGACAGAATTTGTATTTAATACAAAGGAATGTCCACTTCCGTAGCGTGAAATAAATACTGTAACGTTAGCTACTGTTGTAAAAAGGCATTTTAAAGCCAAAGCGAGCGCATCTAACATTAGCTGGCTAGTTACCACTTAGCTACTGTGCTGAAACTGGACTTATTTGGACGTTTGGTTAGCTTACTTAATATAAAAAAACATGTTAGTGTTTGCAGATCTATTTTTAAAACGTTAACATTCGCTAACGTTGAATAACATTAACGTTACCAGACTCCATCTCGTAAACAAACCGACGATAATAATGTCTTCATGAATGAGATATGGTTTGCTATTTGATGCCAAGCCAGTTAGTCCCTCAGCTGATCTCTGTTATGTAAGGTTTCCACTGTCACTGTGGTAGCTATTTGGCAAATGAGACAGCACGCTGTGATGGACATAATGCTGCCTAGTGTCATAAAATCTACATGGAATCATTTCAGATAGCATTTAAACTACACTACAAATATGAAATTGAAGATCAATTTTTTTTTAAAGTTCCTAAAGTTTTTCCAAAAGGGCAGTAGCCTACTTTCACGGTTGAGAATGCCATGTTTGCTTTGACGGGCTTAGCGAAGGGTCAATTAGACTGTCTTTCGACTGTGGGAGGAAACCCGGAGGAAACCCACGCAGACACGGGGAGAACATGCAAACATCACACAGAAAGGCCCTCGGCCTTCTTGCCTTCTTGCTGTGAGGCGACAGTGCTAACCACTGCACCGCCGTGCTGCCGGTCCCCAACATCTAACTCTGTCTTCACTGGCCACTAGGCAGGTTTCCCAAAATTACATCAGCTCCTGGGCAAGTGCTATGGTATTACAGCTCTAACTTGGGAACAATCACAGGAGCGTCAAAAAGCTGCCGTGCAGTACCATATAGTGTTTGTCCCAAATGTAGCTGCCAGTGAGAGGTAGGCTGGTTCATTTGCTCACAGCCTTGATTTATTGTTCCCCCCGACACATTAGAGAGCAAAGGTGCTAAACAGTTCCATTAGGAGGTGTACTGTGGTAACAACACCCTCTATTAAGAAAGGTAGGCCTATATCTGGATATTTAAGGCAGCCTAGCCATGGGAAAATGGAACCAGAGACATCCTGAAAGAGGGTGTAATTATTCCTTTCTTGTAAACATTCCTTTTTTTATGGTTCTTACTGCAAGAGACCCAATTAATTTATTTATATTGAATTCCCATGTGTTTTTTGAAGCCAAGTAGGATAGGATTGCTTCAGAAATGTGATGAGAGGCCAGCCCAATGTGGACACATTAAAATAAGCAAACAATAAGTCCAGAAAACAGGAGAGTTGTGACTTTGATTTATTCAGAATTTCCAGGGATGACTTAATTTCAGCTTGTTTTGTGACTGGATAGAACAAAACTACTGAGTAATGCCTGCTAGTCATAAACAGTAATTATGTAGTCTTGGGAGTTTAGGCCTATAAAAAACTGTTTTCTTTTTACTGATGGTAAAGCCCTTGTGTAGAGGCTAATGTTGTTATTTATGTACATTGCATTCTATGACAGTGCAGTCATGTTACTTGCAAGACCCTAGCTATACCATGCACAGTCCAGTACCATTTTGAAAAACAGTGTTCATTGGGTACAAGTACTGTCATGACATCATTGAAATAAGTGCGTTGTGGCACAGAACATTTTTGCCATTGACTCTTACTTAAAACATATTTTGGAATTTATTTTTATTAATACTGCCGTCTGCAACATTTGTGATATGCTGGCTGGTTTGCATGGAGATCTAAGGAAAGCTCTAGTCAGTCAGGCCCCATTTACACCTGGTCGTTTCATGCGACTTGCATCGAATTGTATCCAAATAAAATGTAACCACATTGCATTTACACTTGGTAGTCAGATGCGTTTCCGGTTAGCTGGATTGAAATATGACTGCTATTTTGCACGTGAAATGTGAAACTCTGACAAACCAGTTCCTGTTTTGTTCCGCCTCTCAGAAAGAAAAGATGGTAGCCGCTTCCAAAATAGCAAGTTTGTATGACATTTTTCCATTAATTAAAGGGATTGCCAACTCAGATCGATGATTCAGCTTTTCAATGGTTAATTGTTGTCATCCGGTTGTGGAAATAACCCAAATATCAGTACTAGTTGATATGCCTAAATTGAGATATGCCTTTTGTTCACCATTGCCTGTAATTGATCATGCAAGGTTTTGATTGGGCGGGATTAAAACGCGGCCAGTACACGTAATCAAGTCCTCTCAACTAATAGAGAACCACAGTCATACGTCACTGAAGCGTTTATGCGAATGACCCGCCCCACTTTGGGGGAATAATTCAGATTCGCTCCCATTGAAAACAACGGCGCAGGTCTGCAGGAAGAAGAGAACAAAGATCAGAAAAAAAACATATAAAATTCCCAAAAGCTGTTGCATTGTGAACTGCACAGCGTTTTCTGTGACGTCCACGTAACGTTTAGAAAACCCTACAAAAAGACGTCAAGGCGACGTCCTGATGACATTTCGAGACGTTCAGGGGACGTCCTGGGGACCTAATTTTGTTAGCTTGGATGCTACGAGAGAGCAGGTTGAAGGAAACTATGCCTATATGGTGTCCTGCATCTGTACATATGTCTGCGGAAAGCAGTAGGCTAAATAAACGTCACATAATATGGATAGTTAGAACGCTTCAAAAATAACTGTCACCAGGAAATTGAGCTCACTGTTCCGATCGGGTCAGTGCGCTTAATATGCCGTCATTAGGCCTAATGTAGCTGGAGATATAGCTAACGTTAGCTAACTAATAAACATTCAGAGGCCAACAGAAAATTTTACAGGAACACATAAATACAGTTTTGCTGTTTAAGGTAACCGATTAGCTTAATTCTAACAACTATGGAACACCCCATATACGCGAAAACTAGCAAGTAAGTGAGACCTGCTTTGCTAAATTGTTATATGAAGCAAATACTCATGTAGCTTAAGAAATAATTACTTATTTCGCTGGAACTTGGAAGACTGAAGCCAGAGGCATATATGTTGCCAGATCAAGTCAAAGTTAACATTTTATGTTGCACGCTCGATGCTGGGTAGTGGTGTAATAGAATCGGTTGACATTTTAGTTATATACATTACAAAACATATCTTTCGTTGTTTGTCTTTTTTAAAATTTATACAGGGATTTTATTGTTGTGTCTCAGGGCAATCCCATTAAGTTGATACGCAATAGCGCATGCTACGATGTACCGGTAACGTTACTATTTTAAAGATGTGGGTCTCTGAGATTAACGTTAGTATTATTATGTGAACGAATCTTCTGTAGTTCAGTGGCTCAAACATATGGTACGGTTGCACCACGCACTTTCTTTTTTATTTAGCTATGGTTTACATTTCCCAGTCTGCGCATAACTTGCCTAGAGGCTCTTGGGCGTAGCCTGAATATTACCTAGCTTTCACGCCCACCCAGGCCTGAGAACTGCATAGTCAGTAGAAAGTGACACTATTCAATGTAAATTTTTTTCAGCTGTAGACATTAAAAGTTGAAATCTTGGTGGACGCTTATTTTAGTAACACGGAGTAGTGGCAAATAAAAAAAACGACATTTTAATCACAGTTGACAATCCTTTTAAAATAAAGGGAAGATGATTTGGCAGGCAATGTAGGCTACAACAGAAGACGGGTGATGAGATTGTGTAATACAGTTTGTTGTGAAGCTACGTGTTTCCGCTTTGGAGGTAGGGTACGTCACATGACGTTATACATTGGGAGGAGTTTTTGTTGTGTCTTGGAGAGATTGATGCGTTTACACTTGTATAACATCTGTCTGGAATACGTCTCAGACCACCTCCTGAAGTGCTTAGGTGATCGGATTTCATTTGAATCTGTTCCTAATGCGTCTTGGGTGCATTTATAACTGTTTTTATGTGAATAATCTCTATCTCTAAAGCCTAATCCAGATGCCCAGATGCCCAAGATGCACAAAACGACCAGGTGTAAATTGGTATCAGATCTGACTGCCTACATATATAGATTATGAAATGGGATTCATAATTTATTTATTTTATCATACACCTGAAAGTGAAAAGCAGTGAAGTGTCCTAAATATTACCGGCCATCTAGTGGATGAAACAACAGACCCCAATCCTTGGAAATATTAAGCAATTAACTTGACTTTACTGATAAGATACGTTTTTTATAAAAACATGTCACATCAGTTATTTGGCAACGGATTACAAGACATAACTCATGTAGCTAACAAGTTAGGTTGCAATATAGATTGAAAAGCGATTCAACAATATAATAACGATGTAATCTGAAATTGAAGAGTGTGTTCAAACAATGAGGCAGAACCAAGGGCGTCGAAACCAGGGGTGCAGAGGAGACAAATCCCCTTCAATGTTGGGGAGAGGCGAAAAAGTCAAAAAACAAGAACATCCCCTACTAGATATATGCATATATATATATATGTGATAGTCACATGCAAATAAATTCAAAAGGTTATAACATACGGAACGGGTTACATTAACTTTATTGTGAATACAATGTTCTATGTAGCATTCACATGTACATTCATTTGAGAGTACTGTGTTTTGGTAGTTTGGTAACTTCATAATGCATTATTTTAATGGGTCATCCAGAGCTAACGTTATGTATAGGCGTAGCCCAAACCATGTTAGCTAACGTTCGAGAGGTAGCTAACGTTAGCTAGTGTAAGACTGAAAATTATTGATCTTTTGGATTGTCAGTCATAAACCCTGGGTTACTGAGCTGGTGGCGACTTCCTTGAGGGTGCAATAAAACTATTCACCAGGTGGCCTAAGAATCTACTGAAAATGAGTGGAAAGGAGCCAGGATGAGTGGAAAGGAGTGGAGAGGAGGCAGGAGAAGAGAGATGAAAATAAGTGGAGAGAAGGCAGAAGGATAGGAGAGAGAAGAAAATGAGTGGAGAGAAGGCAGGAGGAGAGGACTGAAGAGGAGCCAGGAGAAGGAGAAAAGGAGTGAGGAGAAAATTAGTGGAAAGGAGGCAGGAGGATGGGAGGGAGAAGAAAATGAGTGGAGAGGAGGCAGGAGAATAGGAGAGAAGGAGAGGAGAGGATTGAAGAGGAGCCAGGAGGAAGAGAGAAGGAGATAGGAGAAAAGGAGTGGAGGGGAGGCAGGAGGAGAGGACTGAAGAGGAGCCAGGAGAAGGAGAAAAGGAGTGAGGAGAAAATTAGTGGAAAGGAGGCAGGAGGATGGGAGGGAGAAGAAAATGAGTGGAGAGGAGGCAGGAGAATAGGAGAGAAGGAGAGGAGAGGATTGAAGAGGAGCCAGGAGAAGGATAAAAGGAGTGAGGAGAAAATTAGTGGAAAGGAGGCAGGAGGATGGGAGGGAGAAGAAAAGAAGTGGAGAGGAGGCAGGAGAATAGGAGAGGAGAAAACAAGTGGATAGGAGGCAGGAGGAGGAGAGAAGTAGAGGAGAAAATATGTGGAGAGGAGACAGGAGGATAGAAGGAGAGAGGCGAAAGGGAGAGAAGCCAGGGGGAGAGGGAAGGAGTGAAGAATAAAGAAGGAAAGAGGAGCAAAGGTGTGGAGAGGAGGAAAGAAGAAGAGAAGAAATGGGTGAAGGAAAGAGGAGGAAAATAAATGAGGAGGGAAGAAGAAAGGAGTGGAGAAGAGAGAAGAGGAAGGGAGTGGAGAAGGAAGGAGAAGAAAAATGAGTGGAAAAGAGCCAGGATGAGAGAAAATGAGTTGAGAGGAGGCAGGAGGAAAGAGGAGGTAAGGAGTGCAGAGGGTAGAAATGGAATGGTCAAGCAGTAGACCTAGATTGTGAGTTATCTTTGCTTTTGTACATTGATTGTTGATAATTGTTTGAGCATTGTAATATTTTCAGAGGGAATAATTATTTTTGTTTGCTTGCTTTTCTACAGTGAAGAATAGGAGGAAAGAAAAGAGGAGAAAAGGAGCGGAGAGGAGCCAGGAAACGAGAAGAGGAGAGGCATGGAAACTTGTTTTGTTAACTGGTATTGTTGTGATTTATTGAGGGACATTTTTTTTCACAAATAATTTGTCCCGTATCAACAATATTCTATTCATATACAAAATAATATTCTGTACAGAAATCTAAATACATTACTTTATTAGGATGTGCAGTCTTGCTGTGAGGTGCTTTGGGTAAACGTGTTAACCAACTACCATGATTTGCCTCAATGATGCTTTACGTTTTTGCCTGAAATAGCTTTAAAAATGTAGATTTAGCTGCGGGGAAAACATTTTTTTGAGGCCTTATATGGCCATGAAACATCGTTGCTGAAAACCGTTGTAAAATGGCAGTTTAAAGCCATTCTATCTTTTTTTTTTATTTCCGGGGGAACATGCCCCCAGACCCCCCTAGAGGATTTTGTCTCTCTTACGCCCTTGGGCAGAACGCATCAGCACTACACAAGATAGCATGTAGGTAACAGCCAATTACTGCCAGCTGCTCAACTGGACATAGCTAAATAAAAGCAAGTTATGAGTTGCTGGCTATTCCAAGCACAAAAACAGAGCAGATGATGCCAACCAGATAACATAGCTAACATTACTGTATTAACAAAGTCTTAAATGGTTGCGGAAAAGCAGTATTTAGCTTTGTTATAAACCAACCACAATGCACTTTAGTTTACTGACGTGACAAACACCATTACTGTTATTAGCTAACGATAGCTATTTCCTTCCTAGCTGTCAGCTAACGTTAGTAGCACATTATCGTTACCTGACATGCTAGCTGAAGCTGTTCTAAAGCTGTATACTAAATTGGCCAGGGTCTGTTCAATCCACAGAGTCATAGCTGGCACACTATCAAGATCAGAAAACAAAAGAATAGCTATCATAGCTATATTCAACAAGAAAACATGACATCTTGGTGTGGTTATAAGTCTTGCTCATGCAATCTGGAAACAGCTGTTCACCTTTATGCCCAATTTTCAGCATGATGGAATGTTGAGGAGAAACTGTTAACCAAATTGTTATACAGCTCACTCAAATTCTTAGAGAAAGCCAAAAGTCAATTGGAAGCAATGGTGGTGGCCGAATAAATAAAATAAGATAAAATATTCAGTCTCTAAAATGTTGTGTCATATATTCTTACTTAATTTTTGTGCAAAAAAAGTATTAATCACTGTGTTTTTTCTCATCATTTGTTTTTTCCAAGTTTGCTGACAGATATTTTTCAAGGAAATAATTCTATGTTGCACACAGACAAGCCGTCCAAAATTAAAGTCAATTTTACCCAGGCACACCTGAGATAACATACCCTTCAAAATTGAATTTAACATCGAAACCATCTGCTATTGTGTCCTTAATATACATATAAATGTAGTGAAGTTGGTAATCCGACATTTTAGAATTTTTTTTGTCAATCCGCTTATTTGTCTCCGTGCTGGTGCTTGAGTTTTCTGGCTGTAATGGGGTTCAAATATTGTATGTCCCTTCTGTGTCAAGTTCTTTCAAATTGCTCTGAAATCCTTGATGGGGAATGATGGGGGCCTGACAAAGAGCACAGAAGGAGCCTGAACCACCATTCCTAGCTTGCAACAGAGGCCCTCAATGCCTGTGTACATTTTTAACAAGGGCTTCAGTGCAGCACTCCTAATTGAAAGCGAAGAACTCATCCTCAGATGAAGAGAGGGAGAAAAAAAAAGCTCTATAAATCCAAATTGCTTTCGGGGGAAGGTAGCATCTGGCCTATTGAAATGGCTACCGACGTAATGTGCATTGCCAAGGCCCTCGCCTTGGTGAAATGGGATGCTTTTTTTTAACCCCATCCTGCGTTCAGAAAGATTTTTTTTTTTTAAAAGGAAGTGGTGTAAGCAAAGAGGAGTCATGTGGTTCTGAGACTCTGCATCAGCCCCTTGCAGTTTGGCCTCTCCAAACCCCACCTGCCACAACCTCTGTGAAAACAGCCCACAGGCCCTTTATGTGTGACATACAGGACTGCTCTACAGTATATGCATCATAAATACTAATTACATCATGAGCATCCTGTTTACTGCAGACAGTGTGTGGCAACCAAGTCAGCTGCAAGCATGCCAATGACAGCCTTCGGGCTACAGGAAAACTACACCTCTAATCACACCTTAAAGCTTAACAACAACCTGTTTTTCTAGAGGTGTTAAACACATCATGTATATTTTGCCTTCCTACGTGGAGATAGAGAGACTGAATGAAAAAATATGCCCTTTAACTCTTTTTATTTATTTTTTCTCAAAATGTAGCTCCCTCTGCAGGTGACTCGTATTTCTGCATGCTGAGGATCTGTGACGGTCTTGTTGCCAGAGTTCAGTTTTTACCATTCCAGCATGTCATATTGAAATTGAGCTTGTGGGCTCGAAATGTTAAAAGGTTTTAACAGTCACACAGTGCAGTTCACCCTCTGCTGTTTGTATTATGTTGCACTGTAGTGGAAGAAGCTGCAATGTTGAGCCCATGTGCATTGACTCTTTCCTTTGAATTGTCCATTTGTTCAATTTTTTTGTTGGAATAAGGATGTATCTCATTGGAATAACATCGCATTCTGCTGTTGTGGTGGTCAAAATGAAATTCCGCAGGCAATTGTGTCTGTTGTTGAGCATGTTTTAACACTGCAAAATGATTACTGGCACAGGCCATGAAAAAGACCTCAAAAGCTCCTGCTTTATCAGCAAATAGGCTACAGGTTGGAATCTTTATCTTAACAGGAGACAACTTAAGGCCATAAAACAAGTTCCTAGCAGATTGTGTACTCACCTGTTTGTTTTTTTTTCTAATGACACTGACCTGACATAACATGTTGTCTACATTTTGAGATTTCAGGATTTTCATATCTGCCATTAAACCTCAAAAAAACAATAGAGGTGGTGTTGAGAAGGGATGAAGGAATAAGGCTTGTAGCCACATGGTTTCAGGTTTTAATCCCAGCTCAGAAGCTGTGGTTATAACCCCTGAGCAGACCTTTTAACGCCTTCAGTACATTTGTAACAATCTTTGGATAAGAGTGCCTGATAAATAATCGGATGAGAAAAAATATATAAAAATGTTAATTCAATGTACTCTTGTTTTTTAAATCTTCTCTGATCAGGATTCTTGTAAAAGAGGCATAGGTCTCAAAGAGACTACCTGACTAAATAAAAAATTAATAAAATACATTAAAATACATACATTTTCTGAGAACGTAATCCACCAAGATGTACATAACGGTATGTTTTTGTATATGACCAGGTAGAGCTTCCCATGACATCTATCAAATGTCTGAGCATTGAATTATTAATACATTTGAAAGATAAATGTGTCTCTCTCCATCACGTCTACCATAATTCCCATACATTTTATGAATTTGAGATGCCATTTCTATATTTTTCAGCTGCTCAGTCGAACTAGCCTTAGGAGTTATTAATTATATGACAAGCAGTGAACCCCAGGCCTCATCATTCCAATGCACTAAAGGGAGATTTTGATGCGTCTTCGGGCTAATAATATAACATTAACCTTCTTTCGGATAAACTGAGACTCCGCCCTTCAGACAAAATTGATACACTGTGGTGGATAGTGAAAGATGCTTCAGACCTTGCAGGCGGAAGGTCAGCACCAATTATAAACCAAGATGCATTTCTGTTGCCTGTTTACCAGCTAGTGCTGAAGATAAGTTACATTCAAACATGTTAAATGCACTAATGTATGCAAACATAAGCACAAGCATATACACATGCAATAGTCTGTGTTGTGGAACAATGATTTAGAGAGAGAGAGAGAGAGAGAGAGAGAAAGATAGAGCAAGACCATCGTATATGGCATGCAGTCGTAAAAAGAGATCTTGCTGATGTTCCATCAAAGGAAAAGAAATGCAAGGTGAAAGCAGTTCAGTAAAGTTCAGAGGAGGTTCCAAGCTATGTTTAAAAATAAAAATAAAACATCCAGACTTAGTTGGAAAAATAATGAGACTCCCAGCTATGAACATTTCTGTAGATAATGGGGCAGACTGTATGACTTAAAGCCTGTACGGGAACAAAACGTCTTCAAGTTGTAAATACTGCTGCTTGTTCTAGTAGAAAACCCATTCTGTTGGAATTTAATTCAACTGTAATTAACAATTTGATTGAGAATGATTTTCAGATTGAAATGCTTGCTGGCTAATGTTGTTGTAATGTTAGGTTGAAACACATTTTCAACCTGACACTGCAGTTATGACCTGCACCGGCTTTAGTTTTACTGCCTTACTGCAGTATGCAGGTTTTGGAAAAACACACATTCGAGGACAATCGAGTAATCTAATCTAAGTGATGGTGTTACACAGGGACAGTCATTCACTTTTATTGGAATAATTTCAGACAGACGCACGGCACAGATAAGACTCAAACAGGGCTGAGCTTCAGAAGTTGACACTAGGCAGAACGACATGGTAAAGTCTGGATTAATTTGTGGGAGCACGGTTGCAAGAGCACTGCTGCACGCTGAACTGAAAACCTCCGCATAAGTACAATTATTGCCATCTGAGATTTTCTCATCCTTGATTAAAGTTAATATGCCTGTCCTGTTCCTTGGCTCGGAGAAACATTGCATAGTTCCCACTTTTATGGGGCACGCGTGGAAGAGACTTTCGCCAAAAATCCTGATGATCTCAAAGAGTTTACCCATCTTTCCCATTAAATCAGTTTCATCCGTGTTCCACCATGACAAGCAGTGGAACATTCTAAGTTAGCTATGTTCACGGTGGTTAATTTGATCATATAAACAGAGTGAATTGAATACATGTTCATTAAAGAAACATTACTAGCACCAGTCAAGTTTTTCAGTACACTTAACCACCAAGACAGCTTAAAAACACAAAGATTGTATTTGGATTTAATTTCTCAGACTAATTCAGATTTGAATAGTTTTCATTTAGGCTGCTTCCAGGAAGTTATTTTGTTAATGACAGGTGTGTACATGATTCCACGAATGTGAGGTTGCACTTTAGATGTACAATATTATATAGCTGTTAACAGAAACCAAAGCAAAGTATGCTATAAATAATTTGGATACATACATTTATTTCCCTATTACAGTGGCTATAATCTTTAATCATTATGTAGAAGAATCTACGCACTTAGGTATCTGCGTTGTTCTGACATAGTTCACTAACTTCACTTGGCAGAACAAAAGAGTCATAAGGGTGTCATATCATTGCAATTTTATATTGAAATGAATGGTGCATTATAAATGAACATTCTAGTAAATGCCTGTCCAAGGTCTTTGATGTACGGCTTGCTTTTCTTTAGTGCTACATAAAACTGAGGTTAGAAATTTGTATTCAGGGAAAGAAATGTAACGGAAAGTTTATGTAGCATCACAAGGCCTGACAATTCTTGAGCCAGAAATAATTATTGAGCATTAAGAATTAAGTAATCTGCACTCAGCATGGTACACTGGCGTGGCAGCTTGTGTGCTTTTTTATATTGCATTTTATTAATTTAATTAAAACAGCGAGGATTGTAAAAGTTGGGAACAGCCAAACAGATACTGTTCAAATGTAAATCTCACCTGTTTTTTTAAAACCTCCTGTCTGCAAACCGGGCACTACACTTTTCAGGGCACATCTGTTGGATTAAATTAAAAGGATGATACACATGGCAAGTGCTGTAATTAATTTTTTTCAACCAGAGGGATCTATTCCCAACAAAAGGGAAAACAAATATTAGTACTGACAGAATTAAAGAGTCATTAAAGAGTATGAAAAATGACAGACCTCAGACTTTTTTAAACAAATTGTATGTCAAAATAAAAAACACAGCTAAACAAGATTTGCTCTTTGTTAAAATGACAAATGAATAGAAAGTGACACCAAAATGACTCAGAAGATACATCTCAGTACTGTATTTGCCTGAGTGCAGTAAGTTCTGTTTTACAGTAGGGCTGGAATTCACTCATTAACTGTTTTTTTTTAACTTTTACTTAAGAGTCTTTCATTAAAGAGTTTTCTTTGGTAAATGTGTTTTAGTGAGTGCTGAACTCGTCCAACTGTGTTTGTCTAGAAAGAAAAATGTCCTTTCAAATTTTGATTTGATCCTGGCCTTGGATGTAAAAAAAAAAATGCTTTGGTCTTGTGTCTCCAGATTTAGATACAAATAGATTTAGACATGTTTCCAATGCAAATTCATGTTTTAATTTTTTTGTCGTGTGTTTCATTTTATATATATATGGCATATATATATATATATATATATATATATATATATATTTTCTTTTTTTAATGAACATCCCAGAAAACAGGCAGCTAATTTCAATGACAGAAAAATTGATGTGGGTCATATGGAGCAACAGCAGCCATCTCTCATTGCGCAAGCCAGTTTTTTCTAGAGATTTCTTCAATGGGCTAAAGCCAGTCTTCTATCCCGTTCCCCTGGCTGACTGGGTCCACGACACTGGGTCAAGTTGACTTTGGCAGAACATTGTGAGTCTTGCTTAAGCAGCCCACTGCAATTATAAAAACCTGCTTCCAGGATATGTTTGTGTGCGAAAGGCTCTGGCGTTTTTGTGTTTGGCTCAGGTACTCCCAAAAGGGAGTTTATGGTTCACGGTAAAGGATTGGAGTAAGACAGGAAACCCCGGGCACCCCGGTACAGTGTTTGCCACGCCCTTTTCCATCTATGCTGCACTATGAGGGGGGGGAAACAGGCCAAGATTAGACAGAGCAGACACACAACCAGGCTTTAATGGTGCCTAATTAGCATAACAAAAGAGGAGGAGTGCTTCGGTCACTCACCGCCGGGCAGCGCATCTCATTAAAGACAAGCTGGATCACAATTATCACGTCCATCCTGTAAATAGCGCTTGGCAGGCCGTAGCCACTGACCCTGCCAGCTCACTAATGCACTTTGTGTTTTATTTTTTTACATTTATTTTCCGCTTTCCTTTCTCTTACACATAAGCCAGGGGGGGGTGAGTTGGTTGGATGAAGATTTCTTGTTTTGTTTTGTGTTTTTCTTTTCTTTTTTTCCCCCCATCTGTGATATTGTGCACCTGTGTCTGATGTGTTCCCACTCACAACTCCCCCTCTCCCACCCCATCCTTGCCACCCCCCCCTCCCGTTGGGTGCCCCCAGGCTGTCAAAATACAACCACTTTAATTATTTACAATCGCTGGTACGAGTCCCACATGCAGGGATGCAAATGAGGTGATGGGCAAGAAGAAGTCAGAGTATTATCATTAAAGATGAATGCCATGACACTTCATGTAACATGCAGCTGTCTACGCAATGATAAAATCTGCCAAATTATTAGCATTCCATCCACGTCTGAACCTCTGTACGTATAGCTCCCTAACATCAAATGAAATATTGTATGAAGAAGTTCATGAAATTGTCATATTGAGAAATCCAGTAAAAATGACTTTATTGTAGAGCTGCTTGACAATGCTACAAGGGAAAAAAAACATTTAACTGAGGAAAGAAATCAGGAAGAGAGAAGATTATGATTACTTCAGAGGAGACTAACATAAATCTGAACACGGGCATGGACACTTCATTAAACCTGTGATGCCGAATGACAAATACATAGTGGAATATACACTACATGACTAAAAGCATTTGGATGCCTGCTCGTCCAACATCTCATTCAAAAATCATGGGCATTAATATGGAGTTAGTCCCTGTCTTTCCTGCTATAACAGCCTCCACTCTTCTGGGAAGGCTGGGATTTGCTTCAATTCTGCCACAAGAGCATTAGTGAGTTCGGGCATTGATGTTGGGTGATTAGGCCTGGCTCACAGTCGGCTTTACAACTGATCCCAAAGGTGTTCGATGGGGAAGAGGTCAGGGCTCTGTGCAGGCCAGTCAAATGTTTCCACGCCATTCTCAACGAACCATTACTGTATGGACCTCACTTTGTGCACGGGGTCATTGAAATGCCGAAACAAGAAAGGGCCTTCCCCAAACTGTTCCCACAAATTTGGAAGCCCAGAATTATCTAGAATGTCATTGTATGCTGTAGCGTTAATATTTTCCATCTAAGGAGCCGAGCCCGAACCATGAAAAACAGCCCCAGACCAAGAGGTGATTTGGACAGTGACACATTTTTTTGTTTTGGCTCTGTACTGCAGCACATTTGACATGGAACAATGAGTATTGAGGTTAAAGTGCAGACTTTGAGCTTTAATGAAAATTACATTTTGGTAGAGGTATACGTCATAATGACGTACACCTCTACCCTTCCTCGTTTTAGAAAAACTACAGTTGCGTTAAGTCGGCGTGTAAGCTGCATATCTGTAAACACATAGGCGGAGCCAGCGAGGGGTCTGTTACTGTTTTGTGGAGGGACACATCGTAGATCAAGTGTGAAAATTACATTGACACTGTCATGGTTCGTGGCTTTTTATGTATTTATTTTTTTGCGGTTCTCATCCTGGTTTTACGATTGTGAATCAATCAGACTTTTTCTACATTCCGTTCCGGGGATAGCTTTCCTCATTATTATTTTCACCTGTGCTTCTACCTGCGGGGTATTTAAGTTCCTCACTTCCGCTTCCCCGGTGCTTGTTTGTCATTCAACATTGTATTGAGCCAGGTATAGCCAGGTACTAGCGACCTTGTGATATTAAACACTGTTTATGTTCACGAGGGACTTGGTATTTAGCTATTTTCAAGTATAGGTATTATTTCCTCCTGTAAGTGTTCTGCACTATTTATTTTGTCCGTTGCTGTTCTCACGGACAGTTTTTCTGGTTGGTTTTACACTCCTCCGGCCCTGAGCTTGTGTAGCCGAAGGTGTTCTTTTCATTGCTAGATTTCCCGTTCTGGCTCCAATACTGAGCTCAGAAGATTTAGTTTGTATTACACTCGTTCTCAAGTTTGCCCTATTTTGGTGGGTTGATTTTGTTTTGGCTGTTTAGTCACAAGAAATGAGTTTCCTTTTTTTAAAATTGTGTTTCTCCCTTTTATTGGGAGTTCTGACTTGTTCTGATTCCCCCACCTTCGCATTTGAATATCCGCCATATAAAAACCCATTACAGACACGTTGTTTCTTAAACATATTTCCGCAAAATAAACTAAACAGGACTCGAGTGCTGTCCTTATGCGGTTACAAAGTGGACAAATGATCCTACTCAGTGGCCTCCGGTGACATTCCCTGATATCTCCTCTGCCTTATTAAATCCCCTGGTAAGGAACCACGTCAACTGCATTAGGATTCATGACCATGAAAAGTAGACTAACATTAACAAGCTGACCATATTCGAACGGTTTCATATTGAGCACAGAAGCAATAATCACGATGTCATTTTCTGTGCTAGTGCCGTTAGCTGTTTTTAGCCACTGCTTCTTGGCATTAAAAAAAGGTGCAAATGCGGGTTTTTAAATCTGTTTGCCATGCAGTAGCTAAGCCACACACACATTTTTTTTTTTTTTCAAAAAAAAATGTTTTTTTTTATTATATATTTTTTTTGAATACAAATACTGGGCCAGCAGAAAGCAACGCTGCGCTGTCAACTGCGGACTCTGAATGAAACAACCAACAACCTCACGCTCATTGCAGCAAACATTTCCATTTCAGTTGGCATTGCGCTAGTTACCGCACTCGTTTACCCAGGTTAAACGTTAAAGGTTAAAGTTAGAGGACCGGGAGGTGAGTAAGTGTTGTAGACTTCTGGCTAGGCTAGCTAATATGTTTTCACAATACCAAAAGTAGATAAATGAAGGGTTATGTTTTCCTAAATGAATGGCTGTATTTCCCCCAATTTTCTGGAGACTCCATTTAATGGTTGTGGTATTTTGTCAGTAGAACTGTAACGTTAGTGGCTAACTTGCCGCTTCAGGACGAGTAGTAAAATGCCCAGCCCCTCCGCTCCAGTAGTATTTAGTGGGAGTGGCAACCTGTGACTGGCGTTGTCTGACACCGCCCATAAAATGTAAGTTGTAGTTCACAGTAAAGCAGGTACCTGGTACATGCACAGTAGTTCGGGGCTTTAGCTCTGCTCTCACTACAGGTATAGAGTTAGCTGAGAACTCATTTTAATCAGGAGGAGATCTATTTTTCTACAAATCAAACATAATTTTTGAATGGAATGGAATTCCTCTTCAATATTTGATGCATATCCTTTGCATGCCATGACTTTCGGATGTATGTGACCCAACAACATCAAAAGACTATTGATATCTTGTTTTCAGGTACTCTTACAAGCAATACTATAACCTTTCTGCATTTCTATGCCATTAGAGACAAAATAATAACCAAGGAGTAAGTCGCCTGCAAGGTATGCAAGAGGCAACTGCCCTTCTAACCCTCCAAATGCTGACATGTTTTCCCCTCCAAAAGAGATCAGTCACTTCAGCTTAAGTAAGCCATGCCATTGCTGTGAATTAATGTTGGACTTATGTCTTATAATTTTTTTATTTGAGCAACAGTTCATGTACCAAGTAATTGTATCACGCCATCATCACCATTCATACCTCATATTATTACTTTATACACCCTCCAGGTTGCTATTACTTTTTATCTTTATACAATATACACTTTTTCAGATAATTGACATTTTATGGCCAAAAGTCAATGGGAGTCAATGGGCACATTTTCAAAACTGATGCAATAGAATGTGGATGCTGTAACATATTACAGTGCTTATGACATCACAATGCCATCTTCTACAACACTGCTATGACCACCGAACTATATAGGTTATGACCTAACAATACTATCTCAGATGACTTGACATTACCTTTTTGTGGTTTCATCACAATCCATTACTTTTTTGTATCACTTCCAGCTTCTTTAATTACCACAAAATACATCACCATATTTCAACACTTTCACCGTCTTTAGATCCCTTTATACCACATTACCGCTTCATACCATTTCCACCTTTTATTTACCACCTCCTACTATACCATATTACCCATCTTTCTATACCATTTCCAGCAATTGATACCACTGTGAAGCAAGCACACCTACAATTTTTTGTTATTGTTAAACAAGTTATTGTTATTTCGCACTTTGAGTGCATTTCACATACTGTAGTGTAAGTGTTCATTGGTGGCATGTTTTATGTACGATGTACCGATTTTCATTGAAGCTAGAACATTTGGCAGCATTTTTCTGACGGTGGAATATTATTTTATTGTAATCTTGTCATACATGATACAGACTATGGCATATTAGTCTCATCCTGGGCTATACTTGTCACTTAGAGCATGACAAATACTCATTCCAATTTACTGTGCACTGATATGTGCTAGATGAACGTAAAATTTTTCTTGGAGTCATTATGAATGGGAACATTTTTATAAATCAACTGCAGAGAAATGTTCCCAGGGCATGCAGAAAAAGATCACATACTGTAGAATACATAAAAAGTGATATTTCATTGAGGTACAATCATTAGGCAACATATTTAGGTGTGTGTACCAGCGTGATAGCAATGTTTTCATCTTAAACCATCAGAAGAGACAAATTAATATGCTTTATAATGGACAAAAACTTGAACCCCACTTGAACATGATGCAAAAGTGAGTTTTTTGAGCCTACGTAGTTTATTTTTGTAGTTTAATATATCATTATTGTATGATTTACAGCAGTGTAAAATGTAGCCATTTTGTATAGATTTGGAACAGAGGTGGAATTCCAGGAGACATTAAGTAGAAGACCTACCATGTGTTTCTTCCACCCATAGACTCAGCCAGCTGATTTTACTAATTAGTTATACCTCCTCGCTGAAGAATTATGTTAATTAGCAAATGCAGGTGATTGGAGCAAAATACTGGGGAGGGCTTTTACTTAATTTCCCCTGGATTTCCACCTCTGATTTGGCGACACTAAGGGACAACAAGGTACACTGCCAAGATTGTGCATCATACAGTAGATCTTTAGTTCTGCATATCACCCTCAGATTTTACACATGTGTGGATATGGAGACTATGATCCAGGAAATGTATAGTTTTGCCTATTTTAGAAATATAGCTAATAGTATTTCATTGTACACATTGTACACTTATTTATTTAAATTATTATTATTTTATTTTTTTGTGGCACTTTATTTTGACCTAAACCTAATCCAAGTTAGTATTGTAAATGGTACAACTGTTTTGTTTCATTTAAGCCACATACCAAGTTTCTGTGATGCTCCATGTATTCCATACTGTTCCAGCATAATTTACAGCTAAATCTAGTCCCACCCCCCAATTCCCATAGAGATCCATTCAAATGCAGAGATGTTATAGTATCGCTTGTAAGAGTACAAGAAAATAAGACATCAAAAGTGTTTTGATGTTGTTGCGTCACAGACATCAGTGTGTCATGGCATGCAAATTATATGCAACCAAATATAAACAAATGATTACTTTATTATATGTATAAATATAGGGGTGCCAATAATTGTGGCACACGTGGTTTTGTTAAAAATTATTATTTATTGATGAGGGATTGTATATACATATATATACATATATATATACAATTCTGGATAACTTTGTGACAACTAGCACTCTTCTAAACCAAACTTTGAAATGCATAACTTCATTAACCCATATGTATTCATGATTGCTTGTTAGCAACAGTGTGTCAAATGGTAATGAGGGTTTTTGTGCCTTTTGATTGCTCCATCAATCTGGCTGGTGTGTTCTGATTACCTGTGGCCCCTTTTGATTGCATAATGCAGTAACGCTAGACACTGAATATACATATGTGAACACAATCAAAGTTATGAAGAATGAAACAGAACCTGATTCATTCAACAAAAAAAGAAAGACAAAACTCGATGCATTGTATGAAATATATATTAAATGTATTTGTTTGTTTAATTGTTAGGAGCATTGTAAATTGCAAAAGTATTGTTACAGTGTTAAAAAAAAACATCAGATGCACTGCATTAAATGTTTAGACAAAGGCTAATTTCCAACACCTGTTCTCTGGTAAACTAAGGATATAAGTTAGACGCTCAAATTAAACATAGAAAAAGAAGAATATGTGTGCACAATATGTAAACACATAAAACAAAACACATTTGCACAGTAGAAATGCTTTCGTACAAGTAGGTCCACTTTCCACTGCAAAATACCTATTAACACTGGTACCGGAATAGTCTGTAATCAGTGTTAAAATGAAAATGTGCAGGTAATATACATGAAGTAATATTGTAGAATTAAATTTGAATGGAAAAATCATGACGACAGGATTGCGTAAAATGTATCGTTTGCAATTCTTTGGCGTAAACAGTATAATGTTACTAGACACTGGGTTCAGCAGCAGCCACTCAATACTCTATTGTCATCTGCTGTGTGTTGCTGTATTCACATTTAAAAAAAAACATGTTAATAGTGCACTTTATCAAGTTTCATTTAATTATTCATGATATTGTAAAGCTGTTTATGGAAATGAGTTGTTTTGCATTGTTAAAATAGTGATTTTCTCACACAATTGAAAGTGAAACGACGTGTTAATGGATAAGGAAGCACCTCTACGCATTCACTGGAGCTTGATGAGCTGAGGTTAAGAAGACCAGTAAGAAAAGAGCACCTTGTTTTTTTTTTTCAGGGACTGCTCTTCTCAGGCTTTTTCCCACTTGAGACAAGAGCAAAAAACAGTTCCTGAAAGTTGATTGCTGAGAATTTGTATATGGTCGTATGAGTAAGTGCACCTTTCTCCCAGAACTTGTCAGTGCACATTAATTTTAGCTCACAAACACTGGTACTGACAAAGGCTATTTTGTTCCGTCCACTGGCACTTTCCTGTCCGGAGGGGATGGGCTAACACCCCATCAGCAGTGGGCCTGTAATTTGTGATTAGTGGACAGTTGATTTAATTTCGCCCTGTGGCATAGCAAAAAATGTTGCGAGCCCATGCCCTTTTCATCGTAAAGAAGTCAGACAAGAGGGGCTCGTGTTTCTGTGGCAAAAAAAATCTCCGGCAAAGATGTGAGGCGTGGCGGAAAGGCAAGGAGGCGTGGATCAGTCCCTTCACCTGAATGCCAGCCTGCGTTACTGTCCATGGACCTGCCCACCGTGCATCTAGCAAAATCAGCACCTCTCCGATTGAACCTGAGCTCACAGCCACAAGAACTCAGGTTCTGTCCGCCAGTATCATCCTGCCATAATATTGTTTTTTCCGTTATCTTGTTTCGTTGTGCAGCATGATTTGGCATGTGGTTTTTTTTTATTTTTTTTTTATGAAAAGAGGGAGCTCCATTATGCTAACAAATCCGTAATGGAACTTAAGGTGCTAATATGATTTTGAGAGCAACGGCTTCTGAGTGCCATTTGCATATATGCAGTCTAATTTCTCATCTAATTTAAATTCAGGATCATCCTGTTGGCTTCAGTGGCATTAATCCCTGTTAGAAACTGTTTTTTTTTAAATCATTAAACATCCATTACCAAATGTCTTTCACATAGAGAAGGAATGCATGGTCTTGAAGGCAATATCACTGTTATTCTTCTAAGATTAGAAAGTAGAACAAAAGATAAGTAGTTCTGTAGGCAGGGGCCATTTTATTCTATGCTTTACTCAGGCTTCTGGTACTAGCTCAATAGCAATTACATTCTATTTGATTCAGCAACCATTACCATGAATATTCTACAGTTAAAGCATATGACTGGTTAAAGTAGTACCTGACAATGTGAGTTGTTAAATAGTACTACAATGCGCTAGCTTAAACCAGAGATATTTGGGTGTGCAGGGACAACATTGTTTCTGAAAACCCTCAAATGATCTGTATCCATTTCTGTATTTGGAACAGGGAGAGTGCCCCAACCATTGACAAACTGTTGACTATGGGTGGGGCTGACTTCCGTTTTTCAGTATCAAGCAGTATGTTATTACGATGCCATAGGTCTGCCATAGGTGAAGTTTCAATCCTACCCACACTATGGTTTCTGTTCAATGTTAAGAAACTAAAGTAATTAAAGCTAGTGTTACCTTTTTTTCTCCCTACACATCATTATGATATTATACATTTCTAAAAGGCAGAAAATTGCAATAACTAAGTATTGAAAAAAGGTAATTGAATGTACCTAAAATTGCAAATATTCTTCCCCATGAAATAGAATATTGACCAATACTAAATTTATTAAAATAATATTGTCTCATTATAGCTGAAAACCTTTTCTTTTTTCTTTTTTTTCCCGAGTACACTTGCAAGGAATCTAAATAATCACCAGTGGATTCTGCCATAAGAAAAAGCTTATGGGTGATTTTTAATCTGCCTGATTATTTTGGATGATTTTAGTGAAATACTACATACTTAAAATGTGGTGAAAACATCTGTATATCTTAACCGTGCATCATTCTATAGGATACATCTGTGACCCACATTGGTTATTAAGAATGATCCATGCAACAGAAAAATATCTTTAATTTATTCTTATTCAAATGTGTCTCATTCTTGATGTGTGTGTATGTCTGTGTGTGTTCTGTGTGAGTGAGAGAGAGAAAGAGAGAGAGTACAACAGGGAGGTCGTTCATAAAATTAAAATGTATGTCTCCCCTCCAGCCAACACTGGCCATGTAATCAGCTACCATATTGCTATTTGGCCATTCCTGTGTTTCCAAAATTAATTTCTGTGTTTCAGTTGGGGCTCCTGTTTATTGACCCATAAGCTCCCCAAAGCTCTGGGCATTGTGCATAAATGGCATCATTGTTGCGCCTGCTGCTTTGGAAATGTGTGATAGTGGTTAATTTACTTTGGTCATGCAGAATTTATCGCCGATACCATACGCCCCCCAACCACCACACAGTAAGTCTAAATATATGTAGCAGTGAAACTGCAGTTCATAAAAGATGAACTGTGCTGCCCTATTATGTAGATGCACAAAGGGCAGAGGGGTGCAGATGAGTTATTGTGCCTCACTTTAAAGGGTAAATGAGGCAGGGGCGCTTGCGTTGTTCGTAGCCACAGATGCATATGCCATATTTACTGTTGCTAGTGGTACAAACAGTATGAACACAGCAGACCATTCCAAATTCATTCTCAGTGCTGAGTGCTCCTGGTTTTAGAAATGATTGAAACATACTTGTGTATGTACATGAAGAACACACGCAATGTATTTTACTTATGTTCTGAATCAGAAACCGTCAAGCCTGCTGTCTACTTGGTTTCTCTACACAATGAGAATGGACCATGTAAGTTCCACATTCAAGGTTCTCTGCACGGAGCTAACAGTCTCTACTAAATGTGAAACACAGTGTTCTTACGGACATGAATCATCACAGAAATGCTGAGTAAAACCCTCTGAATCAACCCTCTGGGTATGAGGAAAGAAACCTGGAGGTCAAGGCTGCAGAGAAGCTGGACCTACAACCTCCTGTACCTTGCTTTATAATGTCGGCCCCCAACAGAATCAATCTCTCTCTCTCTCTCTCTCTCTCTCTCTCTCTCTCTCTCTCTCTATTAAAAAAATGAAGACACATTGTATATTATTCCGATAAATTTCACTTAGGGGAAGAGTTATTCAAGTTCATCAGTATAGGAAGTTCTTTTAAACAGCTACAAAATTAAATAAATTAATGCCCACTCACACTGTACTGGCTTTGCTGTCTAGAACATACCCTTCTACCAGTAACTGGCACAGCAGTGACTCAAGAGGCAAACGGTGCCTCTATCCTCAGCGATTGTACAGTCTGTGCTGTTCTAGTTTGTGTCAGTATGACTAAGCAGGGTCTACGATCCTGGAGAATATAACTGAGACAACACTCGTCACCGTTATTATAGATTTCATTTGGCATTCAGAAACATATAGTGCCTTTATAGATGGGCCTATAGACTGCAGATATGTTTCCAACAGTTTCCTGAATTACGTCAAAAGAATTATAGAGACACCAATGCGTACGCTAACATATAAATGTAAATCCGTGAATCATTTAAAATCAATCAATTTAAATCATTAATCACTTTGGAGGTTTAGTGTCGTAATTCATGGCCATGTTTTCATACACTATCAAACAAATAACATGAACGACACCAGTATGTCTTGGGAACACATTCATCAATCTCTGCAGGGAAGGGAATCTTAACGCCTAGATCTGGCTCAGAAAACAAAAACAGAAATGAATCAAATTTTCTAATATTACGTTAGTGGTATCTAGCTTCGTGACTATCATATATTTTTACAACTTGGTTAGAGACTATTAAAATGTTTCAAAAGCAAAGAAGCCAGGAGCATAATTTTGGAATACGTGTTACTGACAGACATTGTACACCACAGAATCTCTGAAACCCGTAGGAGCTGGTTTAAAAATGCAAGAGAATATGACCTGAATAAAGAGGGGTGTCCATAGCTGTGGAAGCTACAGCTAGTTTGTGGCTGCGTACACTGGAGCCTTCGCAGAAAAGCTGAAGGGCTGTCATATGGAATGCTGGTAAGCCATGTGATTTATAAGGAACCTGTGAGATTTACGGAAGGCCTCAACGTGTGGGGGTGATTTTGAAAAGAAAGCAAGCGGTTATGCAAGCATAACCAGCTTTTGCGCTCCACTTACATTCAGGGCTCGATTTTAAATGTTAAAGCTTGATTTAGAATTTGAAAGCTTGTATACTCCACGCAGTACCTGTGCCAAACTCTATGAAAACTGACTTATCCTGAGAATTAAACATGTAAAGTGTACGTGGAGCATGTGATATCCATTTTCCTAACATTACTGCTTTCACTCCCCCATTTTGTTGCATCAAATGCATTTATGGCTCACCTTAGACCTTCATTACGTACATTACATGTATACACACATTAACCACCATCAATAGAACAGAATGATGAGGGTACATTTATATAAATGGTTTCTTTAGCATTTTCACAAAGGTTAGATTACCTGTCAAACATTGAATATGAATTTATAAAAAGCCTATGTCCTGAGTAACCTGTGATAGTTCTCGCGTGGATGTATGCACCTTGTTCTATCATTTCTTTTTATATTCACCAGGAAGTCAGTCAAATTGGCTGGAAGGTAAAAGCATTTCTGTCAAGTGGAGCAATGGTAACAGTGATGGAAGCATCACATGAAATAGCCGAGCCACTGCATTTAAAGTGTAGTTCTTGGCATTGGGCTGACAACTTAAGAGCATGCTTGCTCTGGGGGTGGGGGTGGGGGAAGGGCTGGAAATCAAAAGTAGGTTCTGTGCTGAAGTCAAGGGGTGACTGTGATTAAATAAACGTATGTAGTATTTCAAGAATAAACCCCAGGATAAACATATTTTCTGAATAAATGATGATTAGAGACTATTGCTTGTCATCTTGTATTTTTCAGCTTATTCAGACAAACAATCAACTACTAGTCAATTTTTTCCCCCACTGAAGAACAACTTTGATTTTTATCAGCAAAACATGCAATTTGGTATCTGTTTTGCATCTTTCCTTTGGCATTGCCTAGAATGAACCGACTCAGAGAGGCATATTCTTTTCATAGTTCATACAAGCTAGTGTAGCTGCGGTTAGAAAGGCTAGTTAACTGAAGGCACTTCTGTCTCCTCAAGGTCATTGCAGGTCCACCATTCTCATTCAGTCAAAGTTAGCAGCTGTCAGAGGGTGGATCGTTTCCAGTGAGACCCACTATGTGACTAATCTCGACTGCTGTTAGCAGGTGTCGCGAGCACAAGGATTTCATGCAAGTGTGAAATGTGTTATGCATTATGCAAGCACAGATGATGCCCTGACTGGACAATGACCAGAAAGCAGTAATCCATGATGATGTTGTTTTTTTCCAAACATTCAACAGTTCACTGACATGAGATATGAAGGCAATGCTTTACACTGCATTAACTGCTAAATCAGTAAGGTCTTTCTGCAGTGTTTTCCCTCAGTGCAGTGATATTATATGACTGGTAGCACTGCCAGCGTTGACCACTCCCAGTGAACATTTTCATGGTGAAAAAATTGGCCATCTAGGCATTTAGGTGAAAACATGGCTACATTTGGTTGAAAAGAGAAAGTTTTCTGGCTGACTAGGATGTAGCCAGGCTATACTCGGGTAAAACCTGAGCTATATTTTGGTTAACCTTGTCCGTTTATGTCAAAACGTCTCTCAACCTAACCCCTGTAGGCTAGATATCTGTAGTACAGCTTTTGTTCACTGTGTTAAGGCTCAAATATGAAAATATTCACACTTGTATAATTAACCAATGTTTGTTTTTAATACCATATTGACAATATCATCAATATATTGCTAATACTCTTATTGCTATACAACAGAAAATGTGGAACGGCTCATTGCAATATACAATGGCATTGGCCCTGGATTTCCTTTGAACAATAGACTTATTAAATTTATTGGTGACTTAAGTTCAACAGAGCTTATTCTCATAGTGGTACATAGAATTAGTGGTGACTGATTACTTCAGCTTCTAATTTTAATTTTAGCACAAAATTCATCATCTCTCTGTTTAACTTGTCACTGTCACTGGAGCAAGACAGCAGGCTCCCTACAAATCAGGCAGTACCCTCAAGGTGATCTAGTTAGCTATCTGCATGTTCCATTGAACAATATTTAATCAATAATTTATAAACGTACTGACAAATCTCATTCATGAATTTAATCTTAATATGCAAATAACCTGTTTGGAGGAGAGTCTAGTGTCCATTATCTACCTTCACTTGTCAGACGGTGTCATGGTCCGTGGTTTATTTTTCCTTTTTTTCGCTGCGGTTCTCGTTTTCTCTCTCCGGTTCGGAATCTATCGGATTTTTTCCCACGTTCTGTTCCGGGGTTTTGCTTCACCTTGCCTATTATTTGTTTCACCTGTGCTACTACCTGCGGGGTATTTAAGCTGCTCACTTCTGCTTCCCAGCGCTTCTTTGTCATTCCTTCTTACATTGAGCCAGGTATAGTCAGGTACAAGCGACCTCGTGATATTAAAGCTTTGCTTTATGTTTATGAGGGACTTGCTTCTTCGCGTTAGTTATTACGTAGAGGACTATTCCTCGTTAAAGCTATACTGTTCGATTTACTCCGTGCTGTTCTCCCTGAGACAGTCTCTTTTGTGTTTAATTTTACCGGCCATTTTAGTGTTACGTGCCGAAGGTGTTTCTTTTCTATTTTGTTTCCCCGTTTCAGCTCTAGTATTTGAGCTCGGGAAACTTTGTTTTGTTCTCTCACTCGTTTTTTCAGGTTCGCCCGATTTTCCTGGGTTGATTATTATTTGGCTGTTTAGCTACTAGGATTATTTATTTTTCTTTTCTACCCATTAGTGGTAAGCTCCCTTAGTGGTCCTCACCTTTGTGGCTGACTTGTTCTGATCCCCCTCCCCATCGCATTTGATTCTCCGCTACTGAAACCACTACAGATGCCTTATGCCTTATTGATTAGCTACCCAGACAACATATTTTAGAGATGTTTATGGGCTAGTTAGCTTGTTCAGCCTTGTCAGCATTTGCAGTATCTCAGCAGGCTTTTTCTTCTGCTCATCAAACCCCAGAAGATATCAACTGATTTAATGCATTCTATTAAAAAGAAAACCCCTTTGATAAATGCATCACGCAACAGCAAGCGAAGACAACACTGGTGTACAGGCGAGAGAAGCGTTGAGCACATATGAAACTTCCTCAGAGACTCGTTGACATGACTTCAGATGTCCTTCATGCGGCACTCTGGCTGTTTCGCAATAAACGTGAAACAACTGGCCACGAGGGATCCCTGGAGGAGCTGCAGTGCGGAGGGCTGACCGCTGCACTTTCACATAAATGTCTGGGGAGAGGGGACAGGGAGTGCAAAGTGGGGGGGGAATCCAGGGAGAAGTAACGGGAGCGCTGGGTGGCCGGCGGCACACGTCTGGGGCCCGGCCCGGCGAGCTCGTGACAGCTCTGTCCCACATATGAACTGACCCCATCACTCCGAATCTCCCGCAGCCCGACGCTGATCAAATCAAACCGCGCGCGGGACACGTGAAGAGAGAGGAGGAAAAACATCTGGGACGAGAAAGGAGAGATGAGCGCGGCGCAGTGGAAACAATGCTGATAAAAGGATTTACTGCCTCACAGCCCTGTGTGCGGAATGAAAGAGAAGCTTGAAATTCATCCGGGAGAGAGAGAGCATACATTTTGTTTGTCATTCTAGCCTTGTTAAAATTCTCAGAAGGAACCCAAGCCCAGCTCTTAAACATCACACTGTGAGCGCAATACGACGGAGGGGGGGCGGGGGGGCGGGGGGGCGCTCCTGACCCCTATACGCATTATCGGTAGATGATGCCATTCCGAGCAAGGATTGATCAATTTTCCTCCTTCCTTCCTCTCCCTCTTTTTTCCTTTCTCTCTCCTTCGCTCTTCCTAATACTCAAGTCAGCTGCTGTGACTGAGGTAAGAAGATTAGAGTGGCGACGATAAGACTGGTGTCTAAACTCGTTAAATTAATCCCCCAATCCTCCTATAATTGGCGAATTTGAAACTGACATTTTGCTGCCTGATGCACATTCTATGCTAAAACCACCCCGGGCCGGAATAATTCCATTAAAACAGATGGAGCCTTATCAAGTCTAAGGAGAGCCAGCCTTGCCGGTACTGTACCATAGGCCAGCGTTCTTTAATAATAGGCTCAAACTGGTAACCATCTCTCTTCAAATGTTTGCTAAAAAGTGCTCTAATCTGCAGACAGCAGGAGAACTTGCCAGAACCCCGAGGGCCTAACAGAGTAGTGGGCCTCCTGGGGACTGGAAGTGGAGGGAGGGGAGCGTGGAGCTTCCTCTTTTTCTCCATAGATGCTGTCATAGAGGCAGAATGGGGGGCAGCCCGAGCCAGATAACTCAAGGGGTCAAGAATCCTCCCCCCAGTGGACAAGCCTTTCATTTTTTTTTATTAGTTATTGATGTGCCAAGAAGAATATGCCCAAGGACCTTTTTTTCAAAGGTTATAATTTGCTGTTTGATCCTCTCATCTTCTTTTTTTTTTTTTTTTTTGCTTGACAAAGTTTGCGGCATCTATTTCATGTTTACAATGGCTCGAGAGGTAAGGTTGCCTTTTTTCCCCTTCAATGTGACTTACTTTGCTTTACCGTTTTTTTCACTTTTTTTTTCACGTTTTTATTCACTTTATTCAGAAGTTAGTGTAATTACTATTGTGATAATTATCAAAACGAGAACACTGGTGGAATTATATGCATTTGGAATAAAAAATGTTTACATTTGCTGTACATTGTTTGAATGCATCATGTTTGGTGTGAATGAATAACACACAAATTCAGAGCACAGGGGTAATTATTCAAAACCTGCCATCGTGGACATATAGCATGCTTGTAAAATCGTAAAACCGCATTTTCCGTTCCTCGTTAAATATAATCACACATGACTAAGTCTGTTTTGAGCCTCTTTAATTATCCGTTAACACAGTCAAATTCACAACCATGGAAAGTAGACTGTGAAGTAAAAGGTGCAAAGAAAATCATGTGTTTTTTTGTCTCCTCTGGCATGTAATCTACACCACACTGGGATATGATTTACAACCAATAATTAAATCTCCAGGTTAGCCAGTAAGTGGCGTTCATACTCGAGTCAAGGACTGTGCCCTGAGTGGTGCATTCTGGGATACCGCACATGAACCAGCAATGGCTGGAGAAAGCGGTCCGTTCGTTCAAAAACACAGCCAGCCCTGACACTTGCTTGATTGTTGATGAGGATTTTCCATGTCACTACCTGTTCAACAATACAGTCTCAATGCTGAGACGCGTCTGACAAGGGGGCCTACAGTGACGTTTACGATTCTCTCCACTTCAGTGGCAGAGTGGCTGCGGTTTCACAGCTCGGCACTCTGGTGCGAACAGCCCCTGCTGAATATTCCTCTCGACGTCCACACTCCTGTCTGAAATCGTCACAGAGAGATGAGAGAGAAAAAAAATGCATTTTCTCGCTCCGCGTTTTCGCGCTTTGAGCAATTTGGCGAGCGGAATTGCCTCTCAGCCGATGCAACCCCATGGGGAGCGTATAGAACCCCGATCCAAACACGGCTATAGGGCGGGAAAGGTGGCACTGGAGCAAGCATTCGCCTCTCTCAGGCAAAACCGTGAACAATGGGCTTGTGCAGAGCGTATGGCGTCAGCTGTGAAAGCGGCTGTTTTTGACTCTCTCTGTGTCCTCCTCTATCCTCTCCTTTCCTCTTCCCACTCCCGGCGCTCCCACTGACGTCCGTCCCCGGCTCCAGGTTCCACTGCGGCTTGGCGTGGCCCCGCGCAGCCCCTGCCCCCGGCCGTCTCTCCAGACTCTCTGTTCTCACACTCCCCGGGATGACTCATCACTTGGCTGTCAGGCTGAGGGCAGTGCTGAATATGACCCAGACATGTGCGGAATCCAGGGCCTTTCCAGCTCATCGGCAGATGACTTTCATTGAACAAAGGCCGTTTAAAAACGGCGACGAGTCTTTTTTCAGCCTTGTTTCCTCTTTCTTTCTTCAACAGTGAAAGTCTTTTTTTCCCCTTTGCTTTGATCCCTCAGTGGGATTGGAAGAGGGAGTCACTTTCTCCTTCCTGTCTAAAAACAGAGGTTATACAAAAGGATATAAAAGTCTTGCATAGACTTGTTCTATAAATAGTTCCGAAATGTAATGTTTCAGAAACGCATCCCTGAGAGTATAGCAAGAATGTGGTACGTATGCATACTGCAGGAAACAATGTTCACTACATTTTCTTTTTTTTTTATTACTTTATTTCAATAGTGTTATGGTCAGTTTTATGTCTATATTGGTGTTCATCTAAACTTACTGTATGTATTATGTTGTTAGATTTTATCACTGTTAATTTTGGTGGAAAAAACTACGACAAAAAATGTTAGTCAACGGCATTTGTTCTATGATGAAAAGGAGATAAAAAATAAATAATAAAAACCCACCTTCGTTGACAAAAACTAAGATTAAATGCTCTAACATTACCAACAACGAATGAAAACGATACGAATCAGCAGGCGAATGGATAATTATGTGTCATAAAATGCTGTGCACAACAATTCTGCACAATGTATCAAAGATCTGACAGAGGATCCAATCAGAACGTATGGAGGCGAAGCTTGGCTCACCATATCAGTATCTTTCATCCAATCATTAGCATGCATGTGACGGTGCTGTGCTTGTGGTGGGTGTGCACACATGATTGGATAATGTTCTGACTGGGAAAAACATGGCGATCAGACCGCTAAACATGAACGCCTGTCTAAGCTGGTTTTCAGGACAAAGACGATAATTGATATATGTACAAACTTTATATATAACTCAGACGAAAACAAAACAATTTAAGCCATGTGTAGACTCTTCTTACTACTAACGTTCGGCATATTGAAAAAAAACTGTCTTGAGACAAAAATACTTGATTGACCTTAAGTTGCGTTTGCTATCACAGTTATTTGGAGTTGCGCAGGCAGCAATGAGGCAGCCAAGCTGGCTAGCTAGCTAAGTTCATTTACTTCTGTTTACTAAAAGCTTCAGTTTTTTGTATATTATTACGGTATATTGAGTGGTGCAGTTACACCATTTAATTTTACATTGAATGTGTGTATGGGGCGGATAGACATTCTGGACGTGAAGACAGACGAGGGGCATTATAGTTACAATCAGACATTTCTGTGATGGTCAAGCTCGTCATTTTCTGGTTGAAACATGCAACGGGCCTGTGACAAGCCGATTTGAAGCTGCCAGGTGTTTGTTTAAGACATTGGAGATTTAATTGAATATTTTCTGCATAAATGTCTATTCATTTTTATTTTATTATTTATATTTTTCTATATTGTATAGCATGACGTATGTACCTAGCTAACTTATTTCATTTTCTAATACTAAAACATTTGCGATATCAAATGCCCGTTATTGCCTCATTTACCTAAGAAATCGTCTCTGGATAGAGCAAGATGTGGTCTATGATGTAAAGATGGATAAATACCATCAGAAGAGAGTTCCAGAATTGGTAATATTCATTCCATGTTCCCATACAGGAATGTGCCTACAAATGGAGCATTTTCCAACCTTTTTTGATACTATGTAATAATAATAAGATTCATAAGATTCTTAGGAAAAATTATGATGATTGTAGCATATGTGTATAAAGGTCAATAATAATTCCAGTGAAGAAAGTTGTGAAAAATGTTTTGTTAGAATGAGACTAAAACGGTTTTATTTTTCATTGACATTTACTTTTCCTTTTGTTATTGTTGACTAAAACTATACTAAAACTAACAATATTCAAATGACTAAAATAAGTCATGCAATTTTGTCAAAGACTATGACTCCTTGTTCTGTTTTTTCCACTATACTGACACTTTATTGCTTATTATTTATCTCTATGTACTGTATACATTCTGGAAAACTGTCAAAGAGAACCGAAATAAATGAATACTAACTAACTAACTAAAACTAAATAAAAATTTGTTGTCAAAATGAACAGCGTCTGCTAAATGAATACATGTATTGTAAATACGTTTCATTGATGTTCTGCCTCACCAAACCCACCCCCATTCCCCTCTGGCCTTCACTGGATCTGGTTATGTACTGTCCCATTCCCCTCTGGCCTTCACTGGATCTGGCTATGTACTGTCCCATTCCCCTCTGGCCTTCACTGGATCTGGCTATGTACTGTCCCATTCCCCTCTGGCCTTCACTGGATCTGGCTATGTACTGTCCCATTCCCCTCTGGCCTTCACTGGATCTGGCTATGTACTGTCCCATTCCCCTCTGGCCTTCACTGGATCTGGCTATGTACTGGCCCATTCCCCTCTGGCCTTCACTGGATCTGGCTATGTACTGTCCCATTCCCCTCTGGCCTTCACTGGATCTGGCTATGTACTGTCCCATTCCCCTCTGGCCTTCACTGGATCTGGCTATGTACTGTCCCATTCCCCTCTGGCCTTCACTGGATCTGGCTATGTACTGTCCCATTCCCCTCTGGCCTTCACTGGATCTGGCTATGTACTGTCCCATTCCCCTCTGGCCTTCACTGGATCTGGCTATGTACTGTCCCATTCCCCTCTGGCCTTCACTGGATCTGGCTATGTACTGTCCCATTACCCTCTGGCCTTCACTGGATCTGGCTATGTACTGTCCCATTCCCCTCTGGCCTTCACTGGATCTGGCTATGTACTGTCCCATTCCCCTCTGGCCTTCACTGGATCTGGCTATGTACTGTCCCATTCCCCTCTGGCCTTCACTGGATCTGGTTATGTACTGTCCCATTCCCCTCTGGCCTTCACTGGATCTGGCTATGTACTGTATGTTGCAGCCCCCCTCCCCCTCTGGTGTGGCGATGTAGGCATCGCAGCACTGTGATCACCCATCAGGAAAAAAACTACAGATAAAGTCATAGGGAATGGAAACATTGAACTCTATCAGAGGGGGTGGAGGCCCATCCGGGAGCAGGACAAAAACAAAAAAGTGCCTCTGACCGTGGCCAGCATTATCTACCGAGTCCTCCACCACAGGCCTCGCCAGGAAAAAACACCTCAGAACACCTCTTCAGTGTTCTTTGGGTTAAGCTGCAGAACCCTGAACATATCCCAGCGTTCTGTGGTCTCGCTTTTAATGACGGCAGCTATATGATAATTTACATAGGACATAACCGCGCTGGCAGCAGAACTGAATCATAGGTAGTAGAAGTGAAACAGTGGGGATTTGGCCGGACAAGGCCAAGGTCTCTGGTAGTTCCTCCATTAATCTCAAGGCTTCTAAAGAGTGCGCTGCACAGCTCATTGGATACAATGGCTTTCATTCCACCTCTCTTTTGGTGTATTTTTATGCCTGTTTGCTGGCACTGAAGAGGAACTAACTTTGGAAAGTCTTCCTCACTTTCTTTAGTTTGCACCATGGAAATATACTGCTTTTAAGATATGAATTGCACAAATTAAATTTCATGTAATTTGTGGAGACGATTCTCATCCGCTGAAACCACGCTCTGATCAAGACCATAACAGCATTTCACGGGGATTTTTTGTCTTGACAACAAATGATGCAAAAGACAGAAACAACGAAAAATAAAACGGCACACACGGTGCATTACACAAAGAGAACAGCGGGAGTTTCTCTTGTGATCCATAAGGAATTTCCGTAAGTTCCTCGGGTGTGCAAAAACTGAAAAATGAGAGAAAAGCGTGCATGGTACCGTTCACCCACAATGCATGTCGTGTTGTGTTGCCTAAGAGTGGCTTTTAAGCCTTTTTACCTTGTGTGGCTTTGCAGAGCGCAACAAAGCAGCCAGCTCTCTCGTTTAAGCTTCTCCCCTCTCCCCTGACGCGAGCGCAATTAGCGGCATTAGCAGCTGAAATTCACGGGCCGCACCGACACAGAAAAGCAGCTCGGCGGTCCTCTTCCGCGCTCTTTGTCTGTGTCTGCTGGCAGTCATTTCCCATCGCGGATGCTGAGGAAGTGTGCGCCCTGGGGCCAAGTTCGGTTCCGCTCCCCAGAGGTGAGGGAGGAGGTGTGTTCCACCGCTAATTTGCAGACAGCCCCGCAGTGCCAGGGAGGGAGAGAGCGCATGTAGAGGCTGGAAGGAAGCTTCATTACAACAACACAGCCGCTCATCTCCCCGATAAGAAAGATACCGCCGTTTGAGCAGTTCTAAACGCCCGGGAGATGGGTGCACCACGGAGGACCAGAAAATGAACAGAAAGAGAAAAAAAGGACGATCCCCTGGGATCGTGTCTGTAATGTTGAAATATGCAGAGGAATACAAGATTATGAACAAAGAAGTCATATATGTGTTATTTATTAAAAAATAATGGTACATGCTGGATTCTGGAAGCATTGACTGCTTTGGTTGTTTTCACTTCCATCTGCACTGTTGGAATTACCATAAACATATTTCAAATTACGGTAAAATGTGCAGTTGCACAGTAAGGGCATGCAGTAGGGGTGGGCCATATGACTTAAAATTCATATCACAATATTTTTCACTTCAGAATAATACCTTGGATTATATAAAATCAGAAAGACTGAATATACAAATTTTTAAACTCCTGCACCAAAGCTAACATAAAAAGGAATTGACAAAAATTGACAGCTTACATGTGGTGGCAGTGGTGGTCCTCTTTAGCAGATATTTAGACAAAGCACCAACTTAAAATTATATTGTTATAAGTAACACACAAGGCTACGACGTGGCAAATCGGTATAATAAATTTTTTTAAACTTAATTAATACCGATTAGCAATAATGTTAGCGTGCGAAGTTCGATCTTGTATTATATTATGCTATGGGTAGCTGTCTGGATGCTGTGCTTAAAATGGTTTGTTATTTGGTAAAATTAATGCATTGGCTACACTGTTTTGAATTTCTGAATGTTGTTAATAACTATATGTATGTATAAGATGACTATTAACTATCCATTATCTCTTTTAAATTAACATTGTAGCTGACTTTTTACCATTAGCGCCAGTCAGTTTTGATTTGATTATGTTAGCTAGATAGTGCTAGTTGGAACTGGAACATGTCTTGCTCACCTGCCACTCTAAGATAGGCCAATACAATTCTAAACAAAACCCTGATTCCCAGGCTTCGGTTTTACTCTGGTCCTGTAACGTACCACCACAAAAACAAAAGTACCACAACCAAATTTTTTTACAAAACACTTTACCACGATATCCACCATCCATATCATGGCAAAATTCCATATCATGGCACTGTGTCACCCATAGCATGCGGTTTTCTTTAGAATTCCTACCTACAGTAACTGTGGTGTTGCTGTTGCTATTGGTTTTTTTGTTAAATTTGCTAAGGTCTCTTCCTCAGAAATGATCATTTTGCATTCGAAAGCCCCTTTCACACATGCATCTTAACACGAAAATGTTCCATCAATGGAGTTAATTTTCCATGTAAGATGTTCCTCCAATTTGCCAGGCCCTAGTAAGATTTACAGAAATTTTCTGCCACGGATCTACTGTGAACAAAAGCAGCAACATTCCCGGATAAAGCATGTAAAAGGTTACAACATTTGTACGTAAGACCTTTCGTTTTTGGCCCATTTTCTTTAAAAATAAATGGTCCAAAAAAGATCTCGACTCCTCCATGTCTATACTGTTCATGCCAGGGAGTTGATAAGATGAGCTCACATTTGCTTTCACTTACCCATGCACCTGATATGCACTAGCAGTGGTCATAGGTTTAATCAACAATAACATTTCAGAAGAAATGATAATTGTGTTGAAAAACAATTACTGCTTGCTTCATTTGTAAGTCAAATGAAAGACAAATGTTTAATTATTCTCACAAAAAGTTGAAAGGGGGGGTTAAGTCAGCGATCTGCTAAGTCTAATGTTGTAAGTAGCTAAGTCTAGTGTTGTAAGTAGCTGAAGTCTGAACAACATATAAACTCGCCAATAATTATCATGAAAAATGTGCAATAACATCAGGTCAGGAGGTCCTACATTTAAGTCTCAAGAGAAGGGAAGAAAGGGTAGAGGCAGGCAGAGTGGGAGGGGCACCTCATACCTCTTCGGGTCAAGCTGCCCTCCAGGAGGCCGCTGTCACGGCTTATCTCCCCTGATTGAACTGCTTTGATTGTGCGCCTTCTGCATCTGCAACAAACTCCTCCGCGGAGAGGCGGCCAGTCATGTTCGTTTCACGGGCTTTTTCGAGAATCCCTCAGCTCACCCCCGATGAACTAAATCTCAAAAAAGCCCAAGACATTCTTCACGGCTCATTGTTTAATATCAAAATGTAAGGCCTTTTGTTCAGAGACCTGCACAATAATTTAGTCGAGATAGGCTTTGTGTGTGCTTTTTTTTCTTGATAAGCCATCATGCATCACTTCGCCATTCACCAAAGCTTTCAGCCTCCCTTGATTACAGGGCAACGAGACTCAGGCGCGGTAGCCCAAATCCCATTTAATTACAGCTATTTATGAGCTGCAAAGCTTGCAATTAAGTACACTTCAAGAAAACATCCTAATAGACTAATCTATACAAACCACATTGAAAAATGAAAACACGGCACAGAATGGAAGATGTACACTTGTGGCAAAGCATTTGAATGGACGACTTTGTTTTCTTTTCCCTCAGCCCTTTTATCGTTTGAAGGTCACAGGACATGGCCATTGTTTCATATTGGGCTTTTCAAAAACACTGACAAATGCAGAAGGTTCTTTGCTTTCTGTTCCAACCCATGAAGCATTGCATTTGTGCAGAAAAGACCCCCCTCTCATCTCAACCCCGCAAATACCACAATCGTAGTAAAATTTAAAAAACGAAAAACATTATTTTTACGGAAATACAGTTCCAAGGACAGCTTGTCTGCAGCCCTGCACATCCTATTCAGTGTGAGGAAATTAAATGATTTCAGCACAAGAGAGATTTTTTGTACCGTTTTTTTTCCTTCTTTTTTTTTTCCTTTTTCCAGTTTGACTTTGAGGAGCCCTGGTTGTCACATGTGCGTTTCCCCTGTGGTAGCAGGCTTTGTGGAGGACATCATACAGCCTCAGTCTGGACGCACAGTCAGTGCCTGTGACATTGTGGGATAAGGTGTCAATGTGAGGGACAGAGGTACTTGTGCCTGGATGAGGACTGCTGCATTCACAGAGCAGATGGCATACAAAAGGTACAAAATGCATTTTTTTTTCTGTTTAAAAAATATATATATTTGTTCTTTCACGCCACAAAATCACCAATCACCATTTCTAATACAAGAGATGGTCTGGGGTAAGGACATGATGTATAGCTTTAAGCAATAATAAATAGAGAAGAGCAGGAGTGGTTTGTCTTCTCTCACACACCATGTCGGACCTTCCACGTGTGAAGTAAGCGAAGGTGATGCCTGTGAGTGACAGTTGATTGACAGTTGCATGATTTTCAGCACTCCCAGCTCACCTGAACCTGTTCCCGTTAGAAACGCAGGTCAACCATCACCTAAAATCTGCCCCTGGCTCTCACCAATCCCTGCAGGCCCCTGTACTGACAGCAGAAAGAGACACTAGGACACACTATCACATCCAGGGTGAAGTGCAGGGGAGATTACCTGCAACTCACATGCCCTCGCATTTCAGTGCACACACGCACACAGGCACAGACATAAACATGCGTGCACATACACACATATTGGGGTATACACACACACACACACACACACACACACACACACGTTTGTGTCCCCACACAGACCTCCAAAGCATGTGCAAAGGATAAAAAAAACCTCTGAGGTGGGCAGCAGGGATCCAGTGCATGTCTGCGGCGCTCGGAAACCAAGGCATCTTGTGATGCATATGAGGTCATCGGTGACTACGCTGCCTCCTAAATCCCTCCTTTGAAGTAGACTGGTGCAGGGGGATTAAAACCTGAGCCAGATTTAAACTGAAGACGGGGTGACTTGAGGGGAATTTACTGAATCCATAATTGTCACCTGTTTTGTAAATTAGAATTTGTGTGGCACAAATAGATAATAATCATAATACATTGGTAAAAGAGTACAGATAACATATGTGACACATTCATTTTGCATGTGACAGGCTTGTCAGGTTTTGAATAAAACAATAATCCAGCTTTCCTAATTGCGTGTATCAAGGTGCACTGTAAGGTTCTAGGATGCTTGAAGGATTATTGTATGTCATTTTGTGTTGACGGCAATACAACAACATGCATTCAATGCTTTTCAAGCTGCGAAATTCAGGGTATGTGGACAATTCACAGGGGCAGCTTCCTACAAGCTTTTCTGCTATGGGAAGTCCTTATTCTTTGCAGTGTGAATACACATGAGCTTTTTTCATTTTGAATCATAATTGGAACAACAGTTTATCCCAGAAAAGGAGAATGGAGAAAAAAAGCATTATAATTTCCTGTTTCAGTGCCAATATTTAGTAATGTTTTTCTGAGATCCAGATTTTGCTTTCTTAGAAGGCAATTGCAGCATATATATATATATATATATATATATATATATATATATATATATTATGATTGGCTATATCACTATTGTGATTTGTTGCTCCCCACCCCCTAAAAAATGATATTCAAGCTCTCATGACACCTCAACCCACCTCATCAGCATGTCACAGAGAATGGGAAGGGAAGCAGACTGTTTATTACTGTGCAAGACACAGGTTGGACTGGAGTGTGATACTCTCTGAATACATTACCACTGTGGATGTAAAGTGAAATAAAAAATGGGTAAAAAAAATTGCAAGCCCCATATATACATAATATATACAGTACATATAGTAAGGCAACATTGCAGTTCAGATCCAAATCCCTTCAATTTTGCAGTAGTGAGCCATTGTAGGATCGGCTCTCCCATATCCACATCCAAAAAAAACGTAGCGACCAATTATCATTCTGCTTGTCCTTGTGAAGAGATCATTATAAACACATTTCCAGAAATGCTGGTTGCTGGGTTTATGCTGAAACAGAACTGGTTTGGTAATACCCACGGTTTAAAGATGTGCAGTTGCCGTTAATTTGCCTCTGTAGGCTATTTTGTTTATTGTATGGAAGCATCTGCAGAATCCCCAAATAAGGAAGCCAACGATGCCTATATCTAGCCATTGTGTCCATGGTAACCTCAAATGTGGAAAAAAAACAAAAAACCCACAAGGTACATTTTACATGTACATGCTGTACTGTTGCTGTACTCTACCCACTCTCTGCTCTCTTAGTCATGTGCTATAATACGTGCCAGTCCCTACATGTTTAGTGTACTTTCTGGGAACAGAAAAGTACCTGCTATTTCTAGAAAGGAGAGTATAGGTCAAACACCATAATCTGACATAGTACCCTCACCATTGAACTCACAAGGGTTTTTATTTTATCTGCAACAGGGTGAGGCAGTGATCCATGACTTGACCTCTCTTGGTCCGTCTCATATTCATGAAAAAGGGGTCTGCGCAGGCAATTCAGTGCAGACAGTGTGTCCTGGCTGTAGATGCAGCGCCACTGAACTTAAAGCCGAGCACCTGCGGTTTTAGGCAGTTTGCTCGCGTCTGATTAGCAGGTGCGTTAGTGTTCTGCTCACATACCATGATACAATTGAAGGATTCCATTCCATATAACTGATACAGATGACTTATATAATAGCAGTCTACCGTTGTCATAAAATGGTAACGAGACAAAGCTGAACTTTGTGTGGGTATTGCCAGAAGGTCCAGTGGGTGAGGTCAGACCTTTGTATGTTAAATATTCATTTTGTCATTCTTTCGATCTTTTGACAAAACATTATTGTAGCGATCGACACTTGATACTTCATGTTTCAATGAGTTTAAAACGGTGGTAATTAGTTTCAAATGTATGGAGCTGAGAAGAGGTGAAAGGAAAGATGCAGCCACATACGGATGGAAAACAACCACTGATATATTAAATCAAGCTTTTGGTTTTTCTCAGCCCATGTTAATTGTATATTGCATTTTATACCAGCTGCAAAGGTTGAGAATGTATTAAATCATGCTTTTAAGGATTACTGTTTCCCTAGTACATTCATCCACTTCAGTTTATGGGAGAGAGGAAAGAGAAAGAGACAGGGAGAGTGAGAGAAAGAGAGAGGTGTGGTTCTGGAGGTGGTGAACAATTAAGATAGATATAGCATCACACTGTGTCGCATCCATGTGGTTGGAGCCTCTGTCAAGTGGGGGCTTTGACCAGGCTGTCTAAACCCTCATACTTTCACTGCCAATAACCCCAGTGCACCCTGGGACTTCAAAGGCAGCTTACCAGACTTACATTGTATGAGTTTCCCTGCTGCCACACCCCCTGTCACGGCAACGCGGGCCTGGGTAGTCGCTGATTCGTTACGCCTCCTGAAAGATAAAGGGAGCGTTTTTGAAGACGTGTCCATGGGAACTGTACATACTGTACTTAATTTCAGGAGAGGGCCAAGCCTGCGAACATGAATTCAGTACAGAAAGCAATGTGTTAAATATTGTGTTAAATCAAACGTTTATCGACTTTTCTCTTTTCTTCAGAAAAAGTAGAAACAGATTTCACAGCGTAGTGAATTTGGCAGGCGCTGCATCTGAGCACTGCTAATCACAGTTGGCCCAGAAATATATGAGGAAATAAAGAGAAACAGCCACCTCCCTCTGCATAGTGAAATTATTTAAACCGTTGCTCTACAGTGCGCCGTCAGGCAGCTCGGGTCAGGCCGGATCATGTCTACTGTAGACCATCGCAATCCAGGGATGGACCGGGCTCAAGTCTGTCAAGACTGCATACTGTCTGTTGCGTGCTGTTGCGATATTGTGCTGTTGTTATGTGCACAACTTAATTATACAGTGCAGTCAGTAAGTATTTGGACAGTGATGCAATTTTGGTTGTTTTGGCACTGTGCCAGCACATTAGATTTGAAATGAAACAATGAATATGAGGTTACAGTGCAAACTGTCAGCTTTAATTTGAGGGTATTTACATCCAAATTTGGTGATCCGTGCAGGAATTTCAGCCCTTTTTATACAGTCTTCCCATTTTAGGAGGCCAAAAGTAACTTGAAATAATAACATAATCTTAAATAAAGCTGTCATATTTAGTACTTGGTTGCAAATCCTTCGACTGCCTGAAGTCTGCGGCCCATAGACATCACCAGACGCTGAGTATCTTCCCTGGTGATGCTCTGCCAGGCCTGTACTGCAGCCATCTTCAGTTCCTGTGTGTTTCCGGGGATTTTTCCCTTCAGTCTTGTCGTCAGTAAGTGAACTGCATGTTCAATTGGAGTGACTTTGTGTGATTGAAAAACTTCTCGGTTGCCTTAGCAGTGTCTTTGCGGTCATTGTCATGCTGCAAGGCGAAGCGACGTTTTGAGGCATTTGGTTGGATCTGAGCAGACAAGATGTTTCTGAACACTTCTGAATTCATCGTGCCGCTGCCGTCGGCAGTCACATCATCAATAAAGCCAAGTGAGCCAGTTCCAGCGGCAGCCATACATGCCCAAGCCATAACACTACCTCCACCATGTTTCATAATGAGGGGGTGCTTTGGATTATGAGCAGTTCCTTTCTTTCTCCGCACTTTTCTCTTTACATCACTACGTTACAGGTTAATACTCATCTCATCTGCCCTTAAGTTTTTTCCCAAACTCTAAAGTAGTTATTTAATGTAGTTTTTTTTAGCAAACTCTAACCTGGCCGTTCTGTTCTTCAGGCTTACCAATGGTTTCCATCTTGCAGTGAACCCTCTGATGTTAAGCTGGTGTAGTTTTTTTCTTTATGGTAGTCTATGCCTACATCCTGGTGGGTGTTCTTGATCTGTTCAACAGTAGAAAAGGTGTTTTTCTTCACAATTGAAAGTATTCTTTGGTCATGCACTACAGTGGTCCTCTGTGGTCTACCAGGTTGTTTGCTATTGCTGAGCTCACCAGTGCATTCTTGCTTCTTAACAATGTAAAAAAAAAAAAACTGTTGATTTAGACATGCCCAATGTTTTGGTAGTGTCTGTGATAGATCTATTTAGATTTTTCAGCCTCATAATGATTTACTGACATGGATACTTATTTGGTCCTCCTGTTGAGAGACAACAGCAACAGACTCCAAATACAAATTCCACGCCTAGAATCAAGAATAATTTTTTTGTTCGTTTAGCTTTCTTGAGCGTGATCTAATGATGCAACAATACACAGCTGGCCAAGACACAGCTGAGCAGTACATAGTCCAATTACTTTTGTCCAAAATGGGGGGACTATGTATAAAAAAAGGCTGCAATTCCTAAGGTTCGCCCGATATGGATGCAAATACCCACAAAATTAAAGCTGACAGTCTGCACTTTCATTTCAAATAAAATTAGCTGGAGTACAGATCCAAAACAACAAAAACTGTCAGTGTCATTGTCCAAATATTTATAGATTACACTGTACCTGTTTGTCATTACAGATGAAAGTGAGCTTTTACCTTAAATCTGGCACTGTTACTGGATACATAAAATATGTATTATATGTTAATGGTCTGTACAATGTCACATTATTACAAAGTGGTCTGCTGAGGTAGACCTGATCATAAGGCCCTTGCTCATCCCCAAACTTAAAAGGTAATTCCTTGAGCAACTAAAAGACATGTGTACAAATGTGGAGGGTACTGGTTTGCCTCTCACTGGTGGGTTTCTAAGCCCAGCATGGCTATGCCACACCCTACTCTTTTTGGATTTATAACTGGATTGTCCTGACCTATTAAAAATGAAAAAAAGAGATACCTGTGGTGGTCATTCAGAAATATTTAAATTTAAGTTATGGTTGGTGAAGCTTTCCTGTTAGGAGTTAACATTTTTTTTGGCTACATCAGATAAAAGTTGGTGCCCATGTTGCACCACTGACCATATTGCACTGCAGTGAAATTCTTAATTATCAAGACTGGGTGGACTTACCAATTACTATTAACAAATATCACCTCTATTGGTAAGAATGGGGGCTCTATCTTGATGATATTGGCGCATCATCTAAAACGCTAGGCGCAAGTGCATTTAAGGCGTGTCCAAGAACACTTTTGCTAGTTAGACGGCACGTTATTTGAGAGCGCTAAGTGAGGTGCAAGGTGCTAATGGGCGGAACCTAGACTCTTCATTAATTATAGGTGTGTCTTGGGCGTAGGATGCAATAAAGCAATCAAAATGTCATATCCCATTCCTTTTAAAAGCTTGCTTTTCCACCTTGGCGGATTGCTTATATGATGGTGAAACAGACATGCTCGTGTGTGTGTCGTGTGAGCGAGGAATAGGCAATATGGATCAATAGTATGATCAATATTATTTGGACTAACCATTATGACGTGTTTTGATATACACAATACTAATCTTTAGCATTAGGACTTAACACCTGCACAGGTTCCGGTAATTCCCGACAGTGCTGTTATTTTAGAAAATGTATCCGGTTAAATTTTGTTAAAAGCACCTGCAACAGCTGAGAATAAGATACCAATGGCTTCTGTCTCACCTTAGAAAATGCCAGATTAGCCTGATTGTTTAACAAATTTTGTTTGATTATGCAATGAAGCATTGTCAAACATAAATTCCATGAGGCTGTTCTCATGGAGTTCATCCAAAGTTCATTATTTGCATTCTAATATTGATTACTAACATAAATACCATTATTTTGCCTTAATGATGACACTAAATACAATAAAGCTGTCAGGTTGGTAATCCTGAGGTGCGCGCATATTTTCCCTTGTTTTATAATGTCCTGCTTATTGAAATGTGACCAATGCGTTTTACTAGCAGCTTACTGCTTTAAAAACAAGTCCACTTTCCCGGGAAGACCGTGAAAAGTGCAATTTACAGCAGGTGAAACAGACCTGCTCCTGCATGAAATAAAGCGCACATGCAGAAAATGGCATTAAAATGAATTGTTAATTAATTGTTCTCTTTAAAATCGTTTTGTTCAGTTATGGTGTAACAGGTGAAATCAGCTTGGTTTTAATAAGCTGAGAGTATAGAAGCCTGGTCACTGTAATTTAAAAAAAGATAAAGGATGAAGAATAAGGCTAAAATTCAGTTAACATGGTGAAATTTATCTCAGTTTTTTAACCGTAGGCTTTCGAAAAAACCTTATGCACAGCGAATCCCGGGGACTGTAGCCTAGGCTATTTTAAAAACAATAAATGCAATATTCACTGGACAAGGTTTTGAACTTTTTTCAGTCAAAACCATTCTATTTACTTACAGGCTGTAGGCCTAGATGAACAGAGCTGTATTGTAATCACATCTGAAGCACATCAGAACTCAAATGCCCGTCTATTGCAGTGCGCACGTTTTCCATTGAATGACAATTCACGCATTAGGTGTAAATGACAATTTGCACATTAGGCTTAATATAGGTGTTATCCGTAACAGAAGATTGTCCCCCCAGAAGATTACAGGAATTATTGGCAAATATAGGCTAAGTCATAGCTTGATCCAGGATAATTGTGAATAGTCTATACATGTAACCTTACACGTACCATCGCACATCGACTGGATGTTGATGAAGTGGGCTGAAAGCAATTTAATGTGGCATTCCCCTTTGCTGAGGGACAGGTATGTGGTCTTTGACCTATGGACCCTTTTATTATTATGCATAATAATATTTCACATTGTAATCTTGATATTTTTAGTCATGCTTGTGCACGTCCCTGTGTGGAGGGTGTACGCAGCTTGTGCACACGCCTATGCAGACGCACTTATATGCGCCGTTAAAATAACATGTAAACAACTGCGACATGACTTTAGACCAGGTTTTTGGTGGTTTTAGTGCAAGCGCTTTCTGCTGGCTCAAGATAGCAATACGCCAAAAGTAATCCTGGCCACACCTCATCTTAAGACCAACACGCCCAGTTCACTTGCTATGGGCGCAACATCACTTGGTATTTTAAGCGCTAGGGGCTATAATGAACCCTGCGCCGGGTGTAAGATAGCAAAGGCACTTGTGTTTGGGTTAGCGCCGCTTAGTGCCGGGTGTAAGATAGGGCCCTAGGATTCAATTTGCCCTTTCTGATTTGACTGTTAAATTTTAATGATTGTTTTCTAATAATTGTCCCTTCAAATGAAATTTTGAAAGTAAATCTACAGTTGAAAAAAAAAAATTATAATAAGTTGTACTGCATTATATGCACTATAATAAAACTGTTTCATATACGAGTAATCTATTTGCATGCTTACTGCTGCCAATACCACTGCATTTCTAACACGAGCCTTGAATGTCTCTGGAGGTCCCCGCTCTTTGTTCCCATCAGAATCAGGTCTTAGTTTGATGTGTTTGACAGAGAGAGGCCTACTTCAGTTCCAGCCGGCTCGCCCTCCTACAGATGAGCACACAATTACATCCCACTGCCCTCCTTCCCATTGGGGATCTCCAGGGCAGCAACTGCACCAGATGGAAGCAGACGGAGCAGGTGGCAACTGTCCTCTCCCCTCAAAAAGACAGGCACACCCCTGGTCTTTGAGAGCTGCGTGCCATTTCATCTGGAGATATGGAGTTTGCCCACAGAAAGAGATGATTTACACCTCAAACATGGCGATTTACATCCAAAACGGGAAACGTTGTCCTCCCCAAACAGACTAATTCATGCTCCAAGAATAATTTATTTCTCGACTGTAGTTATTGTGTCCATACTCTATTTACCTTCCTTGGTTTATTGCCCGTAGGAAAGGTATGCAAATCAGGCCCTTTAAAATTCTCAAGGAAATAAAGCACACCTGAAAGATGAAAGTGACAGCCATAAACTGATGCAATACAGACCCAGACTCCATTGTTCAATTGTGTCATGAGAAGAGCTGCTGTCAGCTATAGACCTATAGTGAGAGACTTACTGATGCATGCACTTCCAACATTCACTATTCTCTTCACATTACTGAAATATTTGCCTTCTTATTCCATTAGCCTACTTCAAAGAAAAGCCTGCACGGGCCTCTCGGTTTCTGCTGAATAGCAACTTTTTTTGTAGCAAATTTCATTCTTAAACTTAAGTCTCCTTGCGTACGAGATCCAAACCTTTTTTTTCTCCGATTACAGTCTATGGAATACATTTAGTAATTAAAAAATGGTTAATTAATAACCAAATACATCTTGAAGCAAAACACAGAAATAACTGTGTTCTAAATTCTGTCTGCAGACTGGATAAATGCGGAGTCTCCATCGTGCTACCTGTAAATAATGCTTTTAAATTTCAATGGCGAATTGTGTCTGGGATCCTATGATACAGTTTGCTAAGGGAATATTCTGGCTCCAGCTGCAAACAAGATTAAATGTGAAAAAAGGAAACCCACATGAACCACTGAGGCAGATATAAATCATTATAGAGGCCATGAAAGAAGTATTGAAATTAGTTTTTTTATACTCACTGAAAGCTCAAGCATTGGAGTCCTGACCGATAAATGATGAATTAATTAAAACATTTTTTTTTTTTTACATTTTATAACAACTGTACCTCGGCCAAGACTTTCCTTGGCATAAATCAGAATTTTCATCCATATAATTCTCAAACTGCTCTTTCTTCATTTTGTTCATTAGACTGCATTATCTTTGAGTTCCCAAGATTATGGGAAGAAGTCTTCCGTAATGAACAGCTGTGGATCCGGCCGTGTCAGATCTCTCTCCCTTTGTCGAGTCATTGAATTCCAGAGGCTTCGTAATAAATGAGCGACTTCAAATGACTAGCAGGGCTTGTTACCCGTCTGTTCTGAACCCAAGCGTGGCGAGCGAGGCTGGCAGCAGCCATCCAGAAATGTTTTGTCACAAGGTCTCTGAAAGGTTGCCATGGCGTCTTCGCTCGAGTGTGATTCTGGGCATTCTCTGCCGTGCGTTTCTAACAGCTGAAGACAGTTGCTGCTACGCAGGGGAAAAAATAACCAGTCACCAGCACAACAGTGAAATGATGAAAAAAGGAGAGTTCTTTCTGATGCTGACATTAGAAGTAATGGATAAATAAATAAATAGTCAAAGTATTCCTATATATCTCAACTCTCTACCAGTTTTGTTCTATTGTTTAAAAATTAAACAAGGACAAAGTCCTGTGAGACAAAAGTGAAAACACTGTATAATACAGCTTTAGTTTTCAAGCATAGAAGTGGCCCTTAAATGATGTAGAGTATAAGTAAAAAGCTTTCACGGCATACAAATAAGAGGTAATTGCATAACATATTTTCAATACCAGAATTATTTAATGTTAATATACCAAGGAAACATACTAATAACTACTGATAAAACTACCTTTTTTTATTATTACAGGAGCATCATAAGCAATGTGACGATGTCAAAAGGGCAGTGTTACAGCATTCAATACGAGATGTGTACAGAGGAAAAGAGGTCAACGTTTAAATAGTGGTTCTTATGTCAGAATGGACTAGTGATGTTTTTTTTTTTTTAGAAACATAATAATGCTGCAGTAAATAGCCATATATACAGTGTATGGAAACGATATAAAACCCACGTTATGTAAGTCTTTCTGAATAAGGGCATCAGCAAAAATATAACATCATACAGGAGCATTCAGCTTGAAGATGTTGAAAAAAATTTACGATTCACAAACAGAAATGCCGTACTGTACAAGGTTTTGTATTGTTTTCAATTATTTCTGTAGTGCCTAGTTCAGATCTTGCTGCGATAAAGTCAGAACCCTTGCCTTTACATAAGAGGAGGAGGTACACTAAAGACGGACATAAACGCAATTCTATTCTTTCAGATCCCGGAGTGATCACAACGTGCATTCTTTATCGGCTGTGGAGCCAAGACGTACACACAAAGCGACACAATGCAAAGTCTGGACCAGCTTATGGACTGCAACCTCCAACCGGGGAAACGGCAAATAGCACACTGGCACAGCCTGTACTTCAATGAAAAAAACCCAGTGTTTTATCCACCAGCCATATTAAGGTAATTGTGCATGTGTCGTCCAAGCAACACATGCAGTGCCACCTGGAAAATGCAGGGCAGTCATTGGCTCGCCTGTTGGTGGGCTGCTGGTGTACGGCGCACCTGGGCTCGCTGGCTGTACCCCCCTGGTTCCATGCGGACCATCACGACGATTGCTCATTGGTCTTTTCACTTTGATGGATGGGCCTTGTTCTACACCATCTGGTCAAGGATAAATCACATTAATCAGAGGCTTGGGGACTCACTGCTTAATATGCATCTGTATACAACAGTACATCGCCCCTCGCCTTCCGCACAGGAAGTGACAGCGGAGAGGGGAAGGGGCGCGCTCAGACCCCTGCTAATGCAAACGGTGCTCTGCATCAGAGGTAGTTACATTGTGCAGAGAGGCTCAATTTGAGGTAATTACATTTTTTTTTTTCTCCCTTTTGCTTTTATTGCGACGGTGCTATAAGACTTAAAACTGCCAGACTGTCATAGCAAACAATGAACAAGGGCTCCTCTTGCCTGCCAGTGTCCTGTTTTGATTAGACAGTGCATGTACAAACTACTGATTGCTGAAATTAAGAGCCAAAAAAAAAAGAAACATTAACATTTCAAAATCCATAATGGAAAAGGCCTCCTCTTTCCAGAATAATTGTAATTATTCCACTCTGTGTATTGTGGGGAAGTGCAATTACTTCATTCAGACAGCACACAGGACATTAGCATTGCTGAGAGAGCAATTTATTTGTAACTGCAGTCGACATGTCTTTATGTTGTTGTGAAGATGAGTTATTTCTGCTGCATCTGGCATGGAGACCTTGTTAGAAAAATCTAAACACACCTCAGCTTTTTCATAAATCTATTCTTCCTCTCTCTCTTTCTGTTCTTTTCATTTGCATTTCAGACTATAGGTGTTCAGGCATTATTTTTGCATGAGGTACAGCACAGAACTTACATGGCCTTTGGCTCAAGAAAAGTAATCGTAAAAAAAAATGTGCCTTGCAGGAATACAGTTTTTTTTTCTGATTGAATTTTCTTTGTAAAAAAAATTAAATAAATAAAAACAAAGTCAAAAAAGACTGAAAAGTGTTCTGTTGTATATTGATCATTAGTAGATTTGAAAGCTGGAGTTGTTTACGGTCCTCTTTTCTTTAGATAAATGTTCGAACGCCACAGCTTGAACAAACATCAAGGTTTGTCGTTCCGTGTCAGATGCAGTAGCTGTGTCAAAAAAGTCAGGCTGCTGGGAGGGGATTGGAGATTTGAGACATCACTACATGTTGAACCAAACACTGAATCAATAATAGCCACTGAAGAATTTAAAAAAAGAACAGAAGAAACCAAAGCTTTGAAAAGGGCATTCTTTCATATTGTCAAGAGGATTACAAATGTTCATACAGAGGATAAAATAACTAATGGAGCCATGTAGCATTTTTACGTAGGGATATGTGAATGAGTAATATCTCTATCTGCACAACATTCAGCATGCGTATCAGACAGACGGAGGGGCAGAGACAGAGAGGGAGAGAGGGTTCAAATATAAAGTAGCAGCATGAGGGGGTGACAACAGTGCCAAGAATGCTAATTTGGGCTCCAGAATACCTGCAACAAAGGAGAAGGAGAAATCAAAATGCCCGTGTAATTCATTCTACGCGCAGCGCTTGCGTTGCTGCAATAAAGTTAACCGATCCCCAAAGTGTAAACAATTGGGAAAAATAATAAGTGTATAAAAGGATATTGCTCTTCCAGATACAGTAAGGACCGGCAGCAGTGGGTGGGTGGGGTATGTGTTTGAGGGTGTATGTGTGTGTGTGTGTGTGTGTGTGTGTGTGTGCGGTTGGGGATGAGGGGTGCAGTCAGTTTCAGAAATGGATTTGCTATTGTTTTCTTGTATTTCTTGTGTAAATATTTGTGCATACCCGGTTGGTCACACAGTTTGCAGGGTCTCGCGCTTTCAGAGCAGAGAAGCTTCCATTGTGCGCCTTCATGCGTCTGCAGATAATCTGCTGGGTAAAAACCATGTCACTTACTATGAATTACAAATTTCCCGGTGAGACCTCCCCGTTGCCGTGGTTTCCCCGCGTTTGTCCCAAAGAAATAACACGCAGTTTGAAGCTGGCAGTTCTTCAGACGGTGACCCCCTCGGTGTGAGCCAGCTCTTCTTTGTGTGTTTTGGTGCGGCTCCACGCCGGCCATCTGCGACGGACCGCTCAACACGGGCGCTTGGAACAGGACTACCGTGGCTGGGGCGGGCGGAGGGACAGCTGGTTGCCAGGGGTGCATCGGCAAGCCCAAAAAATCCCCCCTCTCTCTTTTCGTGTGTTGAGTAGCAGCTGAGAAGGCAGGGAAGAAAGCATTGGCAATATGGTTGAGTGCCGAACAGAACACACATCACCTTTTTCTCCTTCAAGTTCTAAATCAGGAAGTGGGAAAATGTATTTATTAATCTATTTACTTACTCGTTTATTACTTTATGAAGCAACACGGATATTTTGCGTAGCAACAGTGAACACATAATTATAAATCCAGTAACTGGGAACCTTTTAAATGACCACCAGCTACAGTACAACCTAAAATCATGGATAAAAAAGAGAGCTTATAGAGACAGGTGACAAATTAAAGGAAAAACCCCTATAGTGAGGTGGCTCTGTTATGCTGTGGGGGGCATTTTCCTGGCGTGGTTTGGGTCCACTTGTACCCTTAGAGGCAAGGGTCACTGCAAATCAATTCAAAGTTATTCTGAGTGATCACCTTTATCCTAAGATGACACATTTTTATCATGATGGGAGTGGTCTCTTCCAGGATGACAATGCCCCCATCCACAGGGCACGAGGGGTCACTGAATGGTTTGATGAGTATGAAAATTATATCAATCATATGCTATGGCCTTCACAGTCACCAGATCTCAACCCAATTGAACACCTATGGGAGATTTCGGACCGGCGTGTTAGACAGCGCTCTCCACCACCATCATCAAAACACCAAATGAGAGAATAACTTTTGGAAGAATAGTGTTTCATCCCTCCAGTAGAGTTCCATAGACTAGAATCTATGCTAGACCAGAGGTAGAATCTATGCCAAGGCTCAATGAAGCTGTTCCGGCAGCTCGTGGTGGCCCAACACCTTACTAAGACACTCTATGTTGCTTTTTCCTTTAATTTGTCACCTGTCTGTATAAATATATATACTGTATATGTCCCTCTATGGGGACAAGTGGACCCAAACTATGCCAAGAAAATGCCCTCCACAGCATAACAGAGCCACCATTTTCTATTGAAAATCTTTTTTCTATTTTCTATTTTCTATATGTGTGTGTATATATCCATGTATATATATATACAGTATATACACTACATGGCCAAACGTATACAGACACCTGCTCATCCAACATCTCATTCCAAAATCATAGGCATTAATATGGAGTAGGTCCCCATTTGCTGCTATAACAGCCAGTGTTGTGCAAGTTCACACTTCACAAGAGCTAGCTCAAAGTTCAGTTCATACAGATTAAAATGAACTAGCTCACGTTCATAGCTGCTCTGATCGAACAATATTGCACACATATTTGTGAATTAGATCATCGCCCCAGCTCATTCCAAAGTGATTATTATTACTACTGCTAACGGTTAAAAGATGTACCGCCGCCTACTACCCAACTCTCATCAGCATGAAATCAACTCGACTCAGAGGTGCGCCAATATCCCACGGCTCCAGTGCCATGACAGAAACCAAAGTTCTTTCGAGTTTTAACAGAAAGCAAATGCTGTTGTACCATTAATAATCGGGTTTAGCTAGCAACTCAGCGTGGCTCAACCAGAAACCTTGACAAAGATATAGAGTACTCAAGTGACTACGTCACGCTGGTTTCGGAAGTAAATTCCCCATTCATTAGAGCGTAGATATTAACTAAAGCTTACTTTTAAACCATTTCTACTGATTATGTCTTACCGTCAGAGGTGTAAAATCCAGGTTCAGAAAGTAAAAGTCCTCCAGTATTTTGTTCCAATCACCTTTTATTGCTAATAATTGAAATCAGCTGGCTGAGTTTATGGGTGGATAAAAAAACATGGCAGGACTTTTACTTTCTGACTCCTGGACTTTACACCTCTGATTACCGTTAATTTCCCGAATTGTTCAATACAACGCCCGTTCACAAACTATGTCGTGAACTATGGACCAGCTTCGAGTATATTTTACGTTTTAGAATTTGTTTTTGTGAACATACCAGCGCTGGCACTGTTTAAAAACTTCACGTCCCAAAATTCCCTCCGACCGTGCAGCCATGTCTCCAGACGTTGTCATATAACGTTAGCATAGCACACAGCTCCGTTTTTAAACACTTTTTTCTAACGTTAGCTAGCTAGCTTGAAGGACTAAAAGCTAGAACTGCTTTCTGTGGTTAACCGTAGCGCAGTTTCTGACCTTGTCGGGCGGGCTTCTCTATTTAGCAAGCTAACATTAGCTCCTCTTCAGTGGCAGTAGCCTACTCCCATCTGCCACAGTCAGACAGACGAGATGATTATATCTTATTGGTCGAGAACCACCCGTGCGTCGCAGTACTGGATATGCAGTCGGTTAAAGTGGACTAAAAGTCAAACTACAATCATTAATGCATCACTTTAAAAAATAAAAAGTGGAACATGCGATATATGTTATATATACTTGTACCACACAGGCTAATCCAGGAACGTTTCGGCTCATTCTATAAATCAGATTTCAAGAAATAGTCTCCCAAGCCCATTTTTTCATAGGGAATTTACTTCCGAAACCAGACTCCGCCCACGACTGACGTACTCACTTGAGTACTCTATTCTGTTATATCAAATGATATTCCGAGACGCAAACACTTTAATAGCCTACTTTTTATTACAAAATTATCACATGTGGCAGGTGTTTGCAACCGAATTGCAGTATAAAACATAATTAATATGCGATTGTGTTCAGCAAATAGGCTACTTCTTATTTAAAGTGGTGACATTTTTATTTTAGAACTCTTGACCAACAACAACAGTGAACAGATAAATACAATTTTGTATAATAGAAGAAATATATAGCCTAATAGTTCAAATAAACATATTTTATGGTGTCCAAATAAATTTTTACCAAATACTATTTGAAACTAATAAACGCAACAGGCTCCTGTACACACACACACACATCAAGATCTGGCTTGTTTCTAAGATTTGGCTGGCTATCTCTCCTATACAGCCATCCAGCCACCACATTTTCAGTAGGCTACTGGATTCTAGGATCTGAGAAAAAATAAGATTAATATTTGCATAGACTAATAAAATAGCTATATCATATGCAAATATAACCATTCAATGTCTATTCTTAGGCCACGTAATATCTAACGTTACAATCAACAGTGTTATTTTAGGCTATAGGCCTTAACGTTAAACTTCTGCTCGAATATCCGAGATGGGAAAGTCGTAAATAACTGGAATGCGTTTGCAAACTAGCTTGAAAAGTAAGGGAGAGTGAACAGAAAACATTGAGCATAGGCTATGAAAAATGAGCATCAATCAGATGATTTGGGTCTGAATAAAATATCAAATCTAGTTTACTAACTTGATTAGCTACCAGCGAGACTCTGCTCTCTGAAACGGCTTCAAATTCAAGCTCGCGCTACTGGGAGTCGAGAGAGAGAGAGATGCGGCTCGGGTAGTTCGAAAAAATAAAACAAAAAACGGCACTGTATTAACCGGAAGTACAAAAAACTCGCGACTCCGACCAAAGATTTTAGATATTTGACAAGATGCGCAACTGGCACTTTTCTCCATTGGATTTTTTGTCCGCACAAGAGGAAGTGATCAGGCATGCGCAGTAGTGTTTTCAGTTAGCTTAGAAACCAAAATTACATTACGTATGCTTAGAGTGGCGCGCATGTGATTTAAAGTAGATTTTCGTTGGATAGTCTAAACCATAACGGGTTGTAAGTAGTAGTACTGGGTCTTGACAAAATGCATACTGTATATAATCTAAAAAGAAAAGGGAGACTTTTTGAGAGATTTTGTCTGTCTGATAATGACCCGTTTAACTAACTGTTTTGTCCATTGACCGCCAGTCATTCAATGAGCGCCTGTTGTCTGTCTAATAAGTTCCAAATGCGGACGTTCCAGGCCCAAAGTTGGACCTCTTGCTCCGCCTACCCTCTTTGCTCCGACTCTTCAAACTGAACGGTACAGAAAGCGCCGACTCAGAAAAAAGAGCCGAACTGCCCATCACTACCAAAGATTTTATACTACTCGGGTGCCGTAAAACACAGTGCGTGAGCGTCGTTAACTCTCGCGGGAGTCAACAACGCTCACGTTCACGTCCATTAGTTGCAAACGGATACGTTCAGTTCACCGTTCACCAAAAACATGAGCACGTTCAATGAACGCGCGCTTTTAGCACGTTCATGCACAACACTGATAACAGCCTCCACTCTCCTGGGAAGGCGTTCCACTAGATGCTGGAACATTGCTGCAAGGATTTGTTTTCATTCAGTCAGAAGAGCATTAGTGAGGTTGGGCACTGATATGGGGCTATTAGGCCTGGCTCGCAGTCGGCTTTCCAATTAATCCCAATGGTGTTTGATAGGGCTGAGGTCAGGGCTTTGTGCAGGGCAGTTAAGTTTTTTCATACCAATCTCGACAAACCATTTCTGTATGGACCTCTATTTGTACACAGGGCATTGTCATTCTGAAACAGGAAAGGGCCTTCCCCAAACTGTTGCCACAAAGTTGGAAACCCAGAATTGTCTAGAATGTCACTGTATGCTGTAGTGTTAAAATGTGTCTTTGGAACTAAGGAGCTTAGCCTGAACCATGAAAAACAGTTCCAGACTAAGGGGTGTCCACATACATTGGCTATATAGTGTATATACAGTATATGGAGTCGATTTCCATTCAAATAATAGGAATGCAGACAAGGAATGCATCAAGTAGCAAAAAAGTCTGAAAACCCCAAAGTCTGAATCTGCAAGTGAAAGCATAGCGTATGTACTTTCTGAGCTGGAACCCATTGTATTCACAGAGAAAGTCATCGGTGTCTCTATACAGACAGAGACAGGTGGGATGGGACTTCCGTATGAAAGCTGAGGCATCTCGATGGATGAAGCGCCTTGGCTCATGAATGCAGAATGATTCTGTGCCTCCTAAACATGTTGGCAACATGCGATCCCGTTTTCCCGAGAACTCCATTTCTTCCCGGTAACAGAATATTGTGACAAAAAAAAATGTGACCAATGAAGCGCAGTCGTCTAAATCACTGTCTTTCACTGGACACGCAAGTACGTGAAACCTCTCGCGGAAAACATACCCCCGAATGGAAGCTGCGGCTAATTCAAATGGGCTGGAAAAAAGAGTAGCGGCGAGCAGAAGGAATATGAATTGCACAATCTGGTGAGGACATGCACCACTGAGCCGGCTAGCGTTCAAGCTTGTATGAGAATCTACGCCGTCTACCAGGTAATCAATAGAAGGCCTCCAGACTCACTGTCTCTTCTGGGGTTTAGCACCACTCAGCTGCTTCCTGTTCGCAGCTTGATGAGCTACGCGGCCGGACTATCAGATCACTGGCATGGCCACATATCAAAAGACCACCACCGATAAAGTCTGGAGCTGCTGGGAACAAAATAACTGACTACAGTATCTTTTTTTATCACAGACATAATAATGGAGCAGCCGTGTGAAGTATCGGTTTGTGAACTGCTGGTTCGAATTTCGATAGGACACCAACGTACCCTTGGGCAGAGCGCTTAACCTCAATCGCTTCAGTAAATATAAATGGTTAATATATCAGAAAAACATAAAGCAAGCAATGAAGGTCCCTCCGGAACGTGATGTCTCCCGCAAAATTAATACAAAATAATGACATGTACTTTTCACGTTGAAAACAACATGAGCTTTGACATGCATTGAGTAAAGAATGGAGCTCACAAGTAACAGGTGAAGTGATCAGCCCAAGCACAGACACAAGCCCCATAGCCACAAATTCACAGAGTCGTGTCTCAGCTATTACCATAATTATGACTCTGTGTTACTCATTACTGTGAGTATGCAGTAGGTTTTTGTTCCACCAGGAGTAGGGTAAGGACTAAGATGACGAGTACTCTCAGATCACCACAGCTGCATTTTATCCCTCCAGGCACGTACAAAGTAGCAGTTGTCATCAGTTAGAGATGGCACTAACTCATATCCTGTGGACTGTAATGTGGGGAAAAAAAGAGACTTGCATATCTTAGCAGCGTGCATGCATCAGCCGCAGTGACCCTCGCGTGTGGGCGTAGGTTTCCGTTTACTCGAGAACTTCAATTAGTGAGTCCAAAAAGAAAGAAGGGAAAATAGTGTGCAAAAAAAATAAACTTTTAGTCTTGTTATTTGTAGTATTCACAGCTCACTGGTGAAGTAGATTCTTTGCCGAAATCAGTCTCACACTGTACTAAATTTGCATTCACAAACACTCTAATTAAAAAATAATAATAATAAATTGTAAAATGTGGCCTGGCTTGAGGCTGAGCGAGGTGCTCTAACAGGACTGTGACGCTAACTATGTCAATGCTCTGGGGGAAATCGCACAACAAAATTTCTTCTAATTCTTTTTACTCCTGATAATAATGGCAATTTATATGGTTTGCAAAGCAGCACATTCACAATTGTTCTTTAATCATTTCCACATTGATTCGAGATGTTTTAAGGATGCCTAATTGGCGATATTAGATTAACAATAAATGCCGAGAGAGTAATATAATGTTGGTAATTTTATGTTTTTTTTTCCTTTATTTTTTTCTTGAATGTGCCTGAGAGGTATAAGCAATCAGACTGCTCCAGTGAGCAGCCGACTCAGTTCTTATTTATAGTCAGAGTTCCTGTAGCCTCGCATTAGGAGGTACGTGGGCACTAATGGCCACGAACAGCCCATGCTAGTTTATGTAATTACCACAGTAACGGGGGGCCACTGGGAGACTAAAGAGAAAGAGGACATTATCAAAATGATTCAGATCTGTGGGCAATCAAAGGTTTTATTAGATGTAAATTTCAATAAAAAAAATTGGTTGGTTTCAGTGCATCGCGCGTGTGTTTCACCGTGAGGACACCTACTGAGAATTGCACCTCCTCGAGACCAGTAATAACATAACATAGCATTCGATCGGTGGCATACAGCATGAAGTGTATCGGACGGTAAATAAATGTGTATTATTTGAGCAAAGTGAGAGCTGTACAGCCGGCGAGGGTTGCACGCAGTTTCACTTGCAACGTCAGCAGGGCACATTTGTCGAATAAAAGCAGACGCGCTCCCTGAAACGCGACTGAGAAGCCCTGCACGCTCACTTATATCGCTCCCCGTACTGCGGCATCATCAACGGACGGCACCCAGGCCCAAGCATCAATAACGGTGAACATTTCAGTGAAAGCTTGTTGGCAATTCTTAGTGACACTTTTGCAGTTTAATCTGCCTCTGCCACGCATCCCCGTAGCCACGGGCTCCCCGGTACTGTGCTTGGCAGCCCTGACACACACACACACACACACACACACACAGGTTTAGGCCTGCGATGTATTGACGCAGGGCGCTGAAGGGAGGAGCCATCCAAGGGCCCCCAAGAAGGAACGAGGCCCCTCTGATTAGAGGCGCAGAAACAATGGGGGCCCGTGTGCGGGGGCCCAGTCTGTATTTATTCTCTCAGCGGGGCTCCGTCTCCAGGCAGAGCTCCCTGATTGAGCCCGCCTCCTCGCCTCTCACCCCCGCAACGGCAGCGGGTCGGGACGTGTGATTGGAGAAGGGCAATTTCACCTTTTTCCGCACTTAATTTGCATAATAAATGGCTCGGCCAGGGAGGGGGAGGGGGGGTTGTTCGGGCTGGCAGGGGTGAGAGAAGTAGTCGTGCTGGGCGGGTGCCTGTGGTGGTTAACGCCATTAGTTGGCTGTTATAGTTCTACCGTGACTGTCTACTCTGGATTCAGGAAGCTCCTCTGCGTTAAATCACTTGCAGTTTAAAATGTAGAATACATGATATACAGGTATAATATACACTGCAAAAACCAAAAAAGAAGTCAATCTTAACAAGCATTTTAGTCTTATATTTAGACTTAAAATCTTATTTCTATTACGTTTTTGCTAACTAAGACAAAAATATTTCCAATTGGGAATTTCACTTTACCTGTTACTTGTGAGCTCCATTCTTTACTCACAAAAAGTCACTTAAAACAAGCAAATATTTTCCAATTTAAAAAGAAAGAAAGAAAATAAGATTTTTAGTCTCATTAGAAGAATAAAACACTTGTTAAGACAGACATTTTTTGCAGTGTAGTAAAATTTTCTTTTGGAAAAAAAAATAATAATCTCTGCCTTGCTGTATAGCACATTGTATCCCAAATGACAAGAGTTACTTGACTCAAGCTAGGGGTAATTTGCCATTGCTGTCTTCCTGCGAGAAGAGAAATGCTAGAGCAAGTCTTTTCAGGGGTCTCATTTGCATATTCCAGCTTTGCTGCCAAGTGCAACACATTGTAAGACTGACATAGTGTTACTTTGAAAACAGAGCTGAGTAAGACGCCGAATGAGTCGAGCACACAGTGTTCAGGCACGCGCGCGTGACTGCTGGTGTGCGTACCAGGGACACAGTCATCAACACGAGGGGTTCATCCTGCGAAGAGCGACGCAATTCTCAACATCCCCACACCACATGTGTCTGTCATCGTGGCGATGATGAGCGATTGCACCTTGCAATTTGCCCATCTGCTGCTTCCTCCAGTTGCAAAACACACACTCACACACATATAAACACACACACACACACACCTATAAACACACACACACACACACACACACATGTTCCATTCCACAGTCACATCCAAACAACGTCACGATTCACAATTTATGCTTCACGAGGTCCATGCTACTTGAACAGCTGTAGGTTGTTTGCATCAACTGCAACTTGAAAAGAGCGTGAAAGTTTTGGTCCCACACAGATAGCTGTGATCACATGACAGCCTGTATTTGATGTCAGCGTGCCCACGTCTGTCTGTCTGTAGTCAGTTTGTCCAGCTCTGCAACCAGTAGGCTACCTTGCAATGAGAAGCCAATGAGACCGATGGCCAATCACTGAGTTTCACACCGCTACCTCTCCCTATCAGAGGCCTGCTGCATGCGAGCAGCTGACAGGAAGGTTATGGTGTCTGATGTCATCCTCTCCACCAGCATGTGACCTTTAATGACTGACAGATGGGGCCGTTGTAGATTCGGGTCTCATGGGTGCTGACTGGCAGCGGGGCTAACCATGAGAGCCGTGCCACGGCTCTGAGCGGGAGAAAGAGCAGGGCACACGATGCCCCCCCGTCAACAGAAATAGGACAGCCGGGTTTCTTCCCAGGAACCGATGGGTGCCCTGGGAAAGAGTGCCGAGGGCTCTCCAGAGAGACATCGGGCAGTAACCAGGCCGCTGTATTGTCTGCTGCGTTATTTAGCGGAGCGACTGACGCAGAAGGTGAGGCAAGACCGTGTCCTAGGGACATAGCACCTGAATGATGATGATGATGATGAAACAATAGCCCGCGGGGTCCAAAACGAAGGCACTCCACATATGGGACAGTGATGCGCAAGGGTCTGACACAATTATTACAGAATTAGTGTACACAGCACACATATGGCTCCGCGTCGATTGTGCACATGACATGTTCATTTAATTGTGTTTCTGGCACTAGTACATGATGGCGCATAAAACGGCATCTGTAGACATAAAGGACTGTGGACATAAATGTTTATTAGGACACTAAACCTGACAGAAATGTACACACTGTTGTTTAGCGATGCATAAATGTGAAAACTGCGAGGCTTTTTTTTTGTTGCTTTTGGCAACTCCCATCGAACATTTAGGCCTGCCCTGTGGCCTGTCAAAACATTGTTTCGTTGTGTGACGCACTCCAGTGTGTGACAACCCCTCACTCTCCGGGTAGTGCGTATTGGTTGTGGGATCACCCGGGGAAGGAAGCATGGTTTTAGCATGCAGGGCTTACTCTGGCTTATCAGTGGTGGGGTGCCTGCAGTCTGCCAGCTCTAACCTCCAGTGAAGAAGATCCCTCATACGCAATGCCTGTGTGGCTCAGCTGGTGGACTGCGAGTGTGGGGTGAACTGGCAGCTGGCAGTGTGAGCTTTGGAGGAGAGTACGTGCTTTTCTTCACTCTCCAGTTGGCAGCTGTGAGATGGGCCTCCGAATACAATTGGACACTTCAACTTGAGATTGAAAAGTATTAGGACAAAAATAGGTTCACATAAAAAATTAAGTTGACGAAAATGCCCCATTGTATTAATAAGAAATCCATGAAAGGTCATTGCCCATGGTTACCAATAATTTATTCTATAGGTAAAGGAAATGCACGCCAATATGTGTTGCTATGAAGCTTTGACCTAGACTCAATGAACATCTGCCTTTTACATTAAAGAAGAAATGTAAGATTTAGTTCAAGCTACACAAACACAGTCATTTATATGTTAATCAAATGTATAAATACTGTACTTAAGCAAACACACTACTCTTTGTTGAATATTAAATATTAAACATAAAATATTAAACAAGTATGAAGCTGTATCATTATATAGTTTATACTCAGGATGGAAGCTGCCAGGGGGCATCACTCTTTTTACACAAGTACGACAACTACAGTAGGGCTCCATTATGCTCAGGCTTATTAGATATCATGGAAATCCAAACCTCGCAGCTTATGAAACAGATGTCAAGATGTTAAGAGCATTAAGAAGTTCATCTGTCTTTAACATGCTGAGCCCCCACTACGAATACACAGTTACACACACAAGCAGACACACAAACGGACAAATGCACACACATGCACGCATGCACACGCACACCCACACACACACACACACACACACACACATACACACACACACAAAGCAATAGCAATGCACAAACTGATTATATATTTTTTTGAAATATTTTTTTTATGAATGTCAGCATTCAAGACAAATAAGCATAGCAGTTCAGCTCTCTTGGAAAGATATACATTTGCATTCTTCATTTCATACAGTAATTACAGTAATATGTGCATGCACACACAGCAAAAAATGCCGGTGTAAATATAACACTGCTGGTGTACATTTAACACCTAGGGTGTCAATATGAGACCACAGTCTCATATAAACACCATAGGGTGTTAACTGCACACCGCCATTTTTGCTGTGCATGCAGCGTTGAGTGTGCACTGGTTTTACACACAAGATACTGGACAGCTGGAGCAAAAGAGGAGGTATACTCACACAATGACTTATAAGGCTTATTTGCATGTGAAAGCAAGATCCAGAGTGTTTGCTGTAGCAAAGAAATAAATAAACTCCAAATGCAAGTCAGTCGCTGGATCCAAGGTTCTCATTGAAGAAAGAGAGTACAGAAAACGGCTCTTGAATTGATTCTTGAATAGTCTAATTTGAGTGGGGGAAAAGCAGGTTCATCACAGGGAAATATTAAAAGGCACTTACTTTCATGGCGTAACCATAGTGGGGAGACAATGGGTTCATCTTAGCAGGGAGAATGAAAGCAGGCACAAGAACAACAGAAACGGTGACAGCACCCACACATGTTAGCACTGACAGCTCTTAACATGGCCAATTCATTACACATGGACGCGATACACTCTTATTGTTTGTACATCTGTTTTGAAATATGTTCTTACTACCATTATGCCACCAAAATAAGGCGTTTCATTTCCGCTTTTTGTTGTTCTTGTTGTTGTTAATTCGGTTTTTTTTTTTATTCGTTTGCTTTATTTCATTTGAAACTGAACACTCATGAAGCATTTTTTCCTCTCCTTTTTATCTTCTTTGAGTAATGGGAGCTTCATTAGTCAATGTCAATGTTCCAGTTGTGCCCAGTCTCCAAAGGGAAGTAATGACATCACATCTGTGTGGCAGCTGTGCACTTCAAAATTGAAATATCTTGTCAATTTCTGGACTAATTCAGCTGCATGGTCTGAGCATGATGAGGTGAAAATGAGAGTATACTTCTATTGATCTTTATTAGTCTATTTTCACCACGTCTTCCGTGGTAACTGTCATCCCCACACTGGCAGTGTGCATGATGTTATTTTCTGTATGTTCTAGGGTTTTTTGTATTTACTAAAAAGGATACATTGCCAACACATATTGCAATGAGAAATTGCAATTTTCTCACCTCTTCTGTCACATCTCTCTCTCAGGATGGTCAATTTACAGCTGTGGTCAATCTCTTTCTCTCTTTCTCTCTTTCTCTCTCTCTCTCTCCTGCCTTTCTCTGTTGTGCATACCTCAGTAGGGACACAGGGCTTTAAGAATTAGGTGAAAAATAGTATATTTAATAAGAAAAAGGCTTTGTAATATTTGACATTTGTAATATGTGGCAATGTAGATAAGACATGCTTTCTTTGTTTGTATTTGGTTTACTCAGTTAGTGTTTTTTATTTGTCCTTTTGAGATTATTATGCTCTTTTGACAGCTGATAGATAAATAGAGAGCTTAGTAAATCTGTCCCTCACCACACACACACACACACACACACACACACACACACACATATATACAGGCTACACCAGCTTTCCAGTTGAAAGACGAGTCTTTTAATACCAGCAAACAAAAAATAATGTTTAAATAGATTTTCCTTCTGAGATTAAAGGAATTCATCCCAGAACCCAGTAATCCAACTCTCAAATCAGAAATGTGTTTTAATAAATGTGTATGCCCATAAGTGATCCCGATACAGAGCAGAAGTCAGGCGTCTTTGAAGGCATTCATTTCTATAAAGCTGTAACGTTGTATGAGGCCATATTCAGGGGACAGTTTTTGACATAATTAGGGCAGTGTAACGGTGTATGTTTTTGCTTTCTGTTGCTGGGCAAAAGAAGGATTTGCATCTTGTAATGTTTTAGTGTCACAAATATCCAGCAATACAAGTGTGAAAATGTACACACATGCACACTGAGTGAATGACACCTGATGTAAGTAAAATGAATCCTGTGAAATGTAGTCTCTTTGCCTTTTCCTTTTCCTATGGGAGAGACTTGCTGAGTGCTGACAGACAATGAATTGATCTGTTCTTTGTATGGTACAATACAGGCAAAATCTTCCAGACAAATCTAGGTTCTCTCCTCAGCTGTCAAGCCTAGAACTGACTCGCACAGATATGTATCATATGATACACAATGTGATTACAGACGAGTTGTTTCACTGTTAATTAGGCTGAAAAAAATGAGAGCATAATATAATAAACTAGTCAAAAAAACCAATCAATTATGTTACCTTCTATCATCAAGCACATCGAATTTGAGCATTAGATTGATACGTGTGTGATGTTTGAGTAAAACAGAAATGCTGAAAAATTGTTTAGAGAGATGTACAAACCCCCACTACAAAGACACACCTTTGTTTGTGTGCCATCTGCGTATTTTACTGTTATTTCTTTATACCTCACCACTTTCCACCTCTGGTGCGTTGGATTATTTTTGGAGCGTGTCCCTTTTGGCAAGAGGCACTAAAAACTCCTCCCAAACAAAACGACATCGGAATAATCATCTCCCTGCTGCGTGTTTCCTTTTCCACAGCGCTACACGCACAACCTTAAAGGCCTGCATGGGATGAGTTCAAAGATCTGTCAGATGTTGGCTTGAAGGCTTAATACCAAGACCCATAGTTTCTAAAGCCCCAGAAATCTTTTAAAACAAAGCTGCATTTTATTTATGTCATTTCTCTTCTCAGAAATAGAGAGAGAGAGAGAGAGAGAGAGAGAGAGAGAGAGAGAGAGAGAGAGATAGACTCTCTACTGATGTGTTCTGGTTAGCCATCACTGCTGCCTGTGAATTGGACCCTGCCTGTATAAACCCTCCCTAATGTGCATCTCACAATGTTGCCTGAATGGAGGTAATTGCTGCACAAACACCACTGAAATGTTTCCATTTAGCAAGACCTGATGCACATAAACAGCCAGAAGTTGGCCTGCGTGGTTGCCAAACTTTCTGCTCTGCCTTAAATCCCCTTTTCTCCGTCTATTGGGAAACCCAATTTGGGTAATTTATTAACATCTGCACTGCAGATGGCCAGGGGCAGCGGGCAGATGCAATGCACACGACCAAAACCCACAAAAGTCTCGCTCGGATTCCGCAATTTTTATTTCTCTTTTCATCAGGGGGAGCGTGAAATGCGCTCGAGTCCCCCCTCGCACCGCAGAGAGGTGGCAAGAGGCGGCCCCATTCTCTCTCGAAACGCAAAATCACATGCAGGTCGACTGTGGTGTTGCTAGCATGCCAGCTTCACTCATATTTATCCAGCACGACAGTTTATATTACAGAGTGCCAACAAATTGGACGAGTGCCTTATGGCATCTGTAAGTAAAGTATTATTACTTGATTTATGTATTTCTTTGACCATCAAATAGGATGAAAGAAACAGAGAAAGCGTAAAACATTGGAACAATATGCTGTTATTGAGAGAAAACTGTGATTGTATCAAGCGAGGACCGTGGGTCCATCACATGTTATCCTGGTCTATGTCACATGATACTCGACAGATGTACACATAATAGAGTATCCACTACAAAAGGCTCTTACCCTCCTACAAAAAATGCACGCACGCACATGAATTTTTCATGCATGCCTACTAGTATGCACATTCACGAAAACAAACAAACAAACACACACACACACACACACCCATACATAAACGAACAAACATATACTCTTAAGTGGTCATTACAACAAGGACAGCCCAAGCCGACAGAGCCAGAAGCAAATACATATTTAAAGTGCTCATACTGTATTTTTTTCATTACGCCTGTGTACAGCGCAAAAAAACACATACTCATTAGGACTGTGCTCTAGTTTGAGTTTTTTTTAGTGCTGTGGGGCCCTACCAGGCATGTGGAGGCAGTGTTTTGTCCTCTCTACCTTGCTGTTGTTTTAATACTACATGATAGGGTCATGAGCTATGCTGGTCAGCGGGACAGTGCCACACTGCAGTGCAGAGCCTGATTAGTCTCCTCAGCGGCAATTGATTATTAGCCTCACTAGTGATTGAATTAGAGCCCTGCAGAGACATGGGTTTATTGATTGTCCGTGCATTTATCAATCCAAAAACCAGTGAGTAACAACGCACGTTACACATCGACGCACCGCGGTAAAGAAGCGAGAATAAAGCTGAGTCAACCTTTCATAAATGTACACGCCGCACAATTTACACACAATGCCCACAGCTGTAAACAGTGCACGCTGCATAATTACAGTCAGCTCTATTCTGTTTACGCAACACAGGAATCTATCATAATGACTATATTCAGAACTTGTGCAATTGGAACACACAGAATGTTCCAGGTTTATGATCATGTTTCAACTTCAAGCTGAATGAACGTCCCAATTTGGAACGCCAGTAACTTTTTGTTTTTTAAACTAGTGACCGCAACAATAGAGTAAACACAGTTGTTTTAGTAATCAGTATGCTGTTGGGTATTAGATGTAATGGTTACAGTGGTAAAAGTTTTCAATGATTGTTTTGCAAACCCTAAATTGTCCAATAAAATCCTTAAATACATGTACATAAATGATTACTCCATATTCATTACATAGTTAAATAATGGTAACACTTGAAACACTATTTTGCAGTGAACCTCATGTTCAAACCCCTATACAACAGAGTGGCATTACAACTGGAACAGCTAATCCTTATTTCACAGATTTGGATAGCTGTTCCAGTTGTAATGCAGTTCTGTGGTCTAGGGGTTTAAACTGCAGCTTAGCGCCCTGTAATGTATGCCTTGTGATTGTTCTACGGTTATCTATGTTTCATTGTTGTGTTTTGTGTGTTCTATTTCTTGTTTTTTTCCAGCCATTATGTTGCCATTGCTTTCTCCATAATGAGGTACTGTAAGTGATGGGCTCTTTGGATATTTATCCTTTAACACCAGTGCTAAATTAAGCAAAGATTTGACTTGGAGTAATTGATGGGGTGTTTGCTTGGTAATAATTTGCTATCCTTTACATTCCATTGAGAGTTAACATAACACATAGCATGGAGTAAACAAACCGAATGAACGCGTGACCTACGCACAGGGTCAAATCAATTAGACACACAAAGAAAATGTGTGAATTGTGCGCCTTAATTACGTGCACTGTAGATGCACACTGCAATACACCCACGGTATACAAACAAATATCCCACAACAAATAGGTAGACTTTGAAGAGAACAATTTTCTTTGATCAAATTAAAAGAAGAAAGAGAGATGTGCTTGTGTCAGGTAAACATGCATGTTTTTACCAAGTTAGGAGTCAGACACCGAGGGTCAGATTCCATTGAATCTATGCCCCATTCCCTCTTATGTCAAATAATTTCTTCAGAAGCTTGAATATAATATAATACTTTGATAGATAGCCGTGCCTCTAAGCCCATAATTTGGTTATCACATCTGAACAAGCAGATATGATTTGGTGACTATTAAAAGATTTAAAACGCAAGGCTTCGTCACCTCCTCGTTAGTGCTTTGTATACATGATTAGCACAGCTTCAATTCCATTTCTGAATAGCTTTACCAACTGAACATAAACTAAACAGGAAGGAATTTTTTTCCGGAATAGGCATATCCTCATGTTCCCTGATATTGACCTTTCTGACATATTCTGTTCAACTGCAACCATTTCAATTCCTGGAGGCACCACCGGGAGTTATAAATCCTCTCAAATCACTCCTCAATAACCAACAATAAGGTGCAGCAACAGAAATAATAGCAATGCGGCTAGAAAAAAAGAAAAAAAAGATCTATCCAAGTGAATTATAGCAGGAGCGAAGAAGGATCCATCTCATACATCAGGAGCCGCTCCTCTCTGGTAACCAGCCCACTTTCCAAGGTCGCATGCATGTGGCTTCCATGCGGACGAGTGCAATTAAGAAGTTTAGGGTTTCAGCGTGGCTCCTTCCTTCAGAGACGAGCCGTCAGCGAAGCTGCACCCCACCCATTCGCCGGAGCCCCGTCCTTTCTTGTGGGGGGGGAAACGCAAATGGTAAAGACAGATGAAAGTGGGCCAGCTTTAGTGTAAATATTGGATTTCGCTGCGCAATATCGCTCGCGGCCCCCGAGGGACTCGGGCGTTTAAGAGAGGCTGGCGAGCAGATTTCATACAGTACAAGGGAGTTTGGAAGCAATTTCAAGGGATGCCGCACTCAAAAACCCAGAGCTGCTCGTGATCTCTCTCTCTCTCGAAACCCTCGGCGCTGCACAATTTGGAAAATGCTTGCATCAACAACGTCAGGACTTTTAAGACCAGAGAAATGCTTCGCAGGTGATGGGTCTGGAGAGAATATGCAAAGACGAGAAAAGCCACCTATCACAGACATTTCAAACAAAACACACGTACCGCGTGTTAAAGCCAAAAAAGTTCACTGTTAATTATTCAGAGACATGGATATGAATTCACGGTAACCACAATAACCACAGTGATCCAGAACTGAATCACGACCGAGCCAGTGCCGACCGTGGAGGGATGCACAAACAAGTCACACAAATAGGGAGGCTTTTAGTCACTGGGATATTATACAGTAGCAACTCCTGTTGTCTCCCCCTGGCTGACTGCTAGTGTGCGCACTCCTAAACTGTTGCTGCAATGAATGGCCGAGCCAACAAATATAATTGGACAAGGAGTTTTGTAATAGGCGACAAAATATTATAATAGTTCTAAGGTGTTCAAATGATTTGGTAAAACCAAACAAGCCTGCATAGTCCTAGTTGTTTATTTGCATTACTTAACTAACAGTATTAAAGAGTTATCTGCTTTTTTTGATTAACTATAGAGAATTTGTGGTGGACAGGCTTCTGCTTGAGAGGGCTTGAATAGAAATGCCTCCCAACCAACAAAAACATCGAATGTATGACAAGATCAGCACACCATGGACACAATGAAGCACAATTAGCTCACGACTGACACTGTTACACGTCAACGAAACTGCCTCTCAGGAGACTGTGTGACTTTTGCACTGAATCGGGACGGCCAGCAGAAACAAATAGAAAGACAGAATAAAAGGAGGCTAATTGGAAGAAAAGAGGCGCAGTCTGGGTGCGGAGCGATTTTCAGGAGGCTGCGGGTACCCCCGTTGCGAGTGTGGGTCAGATCTCCGCCCATCAAATTCACTCCTTCCGCATCCGCCTCACAATCAGTCTCTCTTCTTTTACTGCGCGTGCTAAAAATCTGCCCAGGCGTAGCGGTGGAGGTAAGGTAACGCAGGGGCCTCACGTCAGCCCCGGATCAGCGAGGCCCGCTTTTCTCGTTTCCCAGCGGGAGGTAACCTTTGCGCCGTTCCGCATTGCATGTCCCAGGAATGCGGACTGTCGCCACGGCCCGGGGCTCACCAGCCTGCTCCCCCCCTCACTACCCCGCCACCCCCGCTTAAAAACTTCTCAATGCCCAGTGAGTGCGGATTGGAGGAAAGATCTACCAGCTGCCCCCAAGGTGCTTCAAGGGGACAATACCAAAAATAAACACAGGAGGGGTTAATCCTATAGATACCCTGCATAGGAATAGCCTAAGGAACATTTGGTTTTATTTGGCTTTTTGCTATTTTATAGCTTAGAATGTATAGCCGACTGTATTCTATGTTCATTACTAACGATAGCTCCTACGTTGTGAGAAAGTTGTTCTTTGTTGGATTTGCTTTGTAGTTGTGTCAATGACCTTCAATATGCACTTATTGTACGTCGCTTTGGATAAAAGTGTTTGCCAAATAACTGTAATTTAATGTAAGGAACAGGTCAGTATGCTGTAGAATTAGATAAACTTATCATAGAATTGCATAGGACTATTTTATAGCCCTGATGTCCATCGCTGGAGCAGTGGGCAAACTTTGAGGCACAGCACAGTGTATCTCCCGCAGCATTATCGTTGCCTGGGTGACCTGAGAGGGCCAACTCTATTTAAACCCCCTGATGAACTCCAGCTGGGAGAAATATGTGTGAGCCAAAATTAGTCTCTTAAACAAAAGCATTGCTGACATTGCAGGCTTTGTGCGATTTCGGCAGTTTGACAGGCGTTAAGGTTTTGTTTAAAAATCAGGCATGCTCCCACTTCACATTCACAATCAAGGGAATGAGTAATGATCATAAAGGTTGTTTTTTTTTTTTTTTATATATGAGAATATGAAAAATGACAGCAAAACTAACACTCGAGTACCGCACAGTAGCCATTAAGCACGACAACATGATACTATTTAAATTCTACAAATGCAGATAATTTTTTTCTAATTCAAGCAAACTTACTTTTTTGCATGCAGTGCAACTTACAATATTCATTATTTAGAATAAATATCTCCCTGCGCTTGCAGGAATCATGAGGTACTGGGCGTTTCTCATAGGAAACACATTGCTGAACACGGCAGTAAGGTTTAGGTGTGAAAGGAGAACTCAGCTTCAGTATTGCGTGGGCTGAAATACTTCACTGCTTTGTTTGCCACAGTGCCTGGGAAAAGATGCAATATTCACCTCGCTTAGAACAGCTGCTAGAGGTGAGTATTTGCAAAACAGATGTACAGTACGAAAAGCAGGCTCAGAATAATGAGAGATATGATGAAGAAGTAAATCACAGGATGCATTCTGGGAAGTGTGGTGTGATAAGAGGAAGGACATATGGGAGGGAAAGAGGCAATCTGTGCAGGTAGAGGCTTACCACTGAACACCGGCAAGCCCCCAACACCCAAGCACCCCCACCCTCAGTCTGTGACAACTGCTTCTCTGCCATTAAATCACAGCATCTCAGGTGGAAATCTGAAGTAGACTTCTGACCGCTGCTGGATACGAGGGGTAACACACTGCTCCCATACATTCAAATTCCACAGACCCCCTCAGACCTCTTCAGGCCCTGAGGGCAAAACAATGAACAGATATGAGACATTTAAAACCATTGGGAGGAAGATATACCTGGATCACGAAGGAGTGTACAAAACCTGTGGAATTAATTAGGCAAAACCACTAAATGAACTACAGTCAACATATCATTTTTAATCTCCCCCAAAACCTTTATATTTCAACGCAATGTCAGTTTAATTGTCTCAGTTTAAGATACGCATTGCAAAATTAGGATGGATCAAAATAAAAAGAGATGGATGATTCCTGTATTAGTCTACGTGTGCAAGAAAACTGCAATATTCAGCATTGTTATGAGAATCTAATATCTCACATATGTCACCCAAAGTAATGTTAGTTATGAGGCTACATATTTAGATTTGTATCATGTACAGGTATGTAATAATGTGCAAACACACAAACAGACAACAGAGAGTAAATAATTAAATGTACGATCGAGAAATACGGACAAAATGTAATTTCATGTGGCAGCTGGACTCTATAACCATATGTGCACAGTACACCTTTGAAATGTAGTTATTTCTAAAACAATAAGCTTGACATTACATTATTTTCTATTTTTCTATTTTATATAAGTTCTATTTTGAACACTACTATTGTATAAATACGCATAGCTTGAAATTGTAATTGTACTTTTAAACTACACTATAACTATATTTTATTACAATAAAATACATTTTATTGTAGTCACTGTAAAAACTAGAGGTTACATTTGGGCTTTCTATATTGATAAAACATATTACCTGGGCCTTTATATATATATATATATATATATATATATATATATATATATATATATATATGAGCAGTTAGATATTGGATTATGGTTATATGGTTATGTATGAAAACAAAAAGGAATGAAAAACAGCAAGTAAAATACCCCCAGGGCTTGAAGGGTTAACAGCAAAATAAGTCCCCCAAAAACCATACGTAAAATGTCTCCTCCAGTCATAAAATGGCAACAACTTATTTTTACACACTTCTCTCAGGGATCCTGTCACTATAGTAACAGATACACTAAGGCGCGATGCTTTCAGACGGTAATAAGGTGCCAATGAGCACGCTGCCTCTCTGACTTCCTGCTCTGATAGAAGCACTCGAGGGCCTTCGGAGCCAATCCCCAGGGGGAGAGAGAGAGAGTGCGAGGTCTGGCGCACCAATCCCTCGCTCAAGGCCTGTAATTACATGCTCCTCCCCAAACATCACATGACAAGAGCAGATCGTCTCCCGCAGATTCCTGTCGCTGGCGAATAATTTACAGCAGCACACTTCAATCACTGACATCTCGTATATGGAGCGGTCCTCTTCACTAAAGTGTCATAAATGGCAATGCATATATGAAAATAAATGTTTTTCTTTTTTATCGAACAAAGTGTTTGTGTTTGGGGTGGGGGGGGGGGGAGGAGTAATGGATGATCTAAGGTAACGCATTCACAAAGACAATAATACAGAGTCAAAATAGAGGGATTATTCATAAAACAGTGAGAAACTGTCCAACAGGTGCCAAATCCTAAAGCCTCGCTTCATATCCCCATGCGCACACAGATAACTCATTTGACGAAATCTGAATTGCATCGTGAACCGTGGCGCGGCACTAAATACTGAACTATAAACACAATACAAGTTATTTATTTTAAAATCTCTAAATTGCCTGCAGTCCCGCAATTAGAAATAACATTTAAGGAGAAAGAAAAAAAGATGAATATTCAAGCCAAAAAGCTCAAAAGCTCAGAACTCCATTTCCCTTAATAAACGCCATCTGCTGCGCATTTTGGGGATGTAATACCCGTGAAACGCATTACAGGAACCGAATACAGCTTGATCTGAAATGCATATTTGAACAGATGTGTTCAAATGACTCGTCTTTTTGTTCACATGCATTGGCTGTGTGCAGCGGTGGCGGGGGGGGGGGCCTTGGGGAAGGTGGAGACGGGGTCGGAGGGGGGAGGCGTGGGCCTTGGGGGAGGTGGAGGCGACGGTTGGCGTAGAATAAAGGGAAGAGATGCTTCAGAGGACTAAAGCTCAATATCTGAAAGGTCACCACAGATAAGGCGTGCATCGATCAGGGGAGGGGAGAGGCTGAGGGACCTGTGTCCGAGGAGCTGTTCAAAGGCGGTGCTCAAAGAGACATGTTGCCCCCCCTGCCCAAATACATAAGCACCTATACATACATGCAGGCACAGAAGCACGCACGCATGTAGAAATATGTCTCATGTAGAGGTACGCGCACACATGCTTGCACATGTCCCAAACATCCTGTGTGAGGGCCAGTATGATCTCTGTAAACCAGGGACAGTAGAGCTGCTAGTGTTCTGACTTAGTCTGGGACCGTATGACTGCTACTCCTCCACACTTTAAGGACAATATAACTGCTCTCTTCACTATAAGCCAGACACAGTAGGATTTTTCTTTCCCTGTAAGTCCGGGACTGTAAATACGTAGGACTGTTCCTTCCCTCTGTCAAGTAAGTCAGGAGCTATAAGCTTCTATAAAGCATGGACGGTAGGCCAGTATGTAAATGGGCATCCTCCTTACATGACTCTGCCACAAGAAATCTGCTCTCATCTGCCTCATGCAGGCAGCGCTGGCTTTCCAATTAGAAAGAACATATTGGACTGTCTCTCTTTATTACCTAGGTGTCACACTCACAATAGCTTCACCTGGACTCTCAGGCACCGGCGGAAGAATTTTGTATAATTTACACAATCCACTGTACAAAAGATAATCTTTTTTGAGATACATTTTTTATTATTTATTCTTTCCATGACAGGAGTATATTTGCTAAGGTTCCTCTCTGATGTGAGGTTTTTAATAATCCTCCTCTCATTTCCTCGTGCCTCACCTTAATCAAAGTAGTTTGTTTTTTTCTTTCTGGCGTTGTGAAATAAATAAATAAATAAATGCTTCAATCTATGCAAGGCCTGGCCGTGCCTCCGTTTCCAAGCTGGCTAATTAACATTCGATAGAGAGAGATCTGAAGAGGTCAAATGCAAGCTTCAGAGTTCAGTTTTCAGATCAAAGTCAATTCCAGGTGTCTGTATGCACTTTGACCGGGCCCAAGAGAAATTTCTTGTCTCTCTGAGTTCACAACCAACCAGGATCTAGGCTTCATTCAATGACCTCTGCCCCCCTCACTGATGAAAGAGAATCCTTTTCCCAAATTGGCTCTGTGAGCCTCTTCTCTTTGGGAAGGCAATGTCCACAGACATTCAGTAAAGGACCTCTTCATGGTTGAAGAGGTAAACTAGACTATGCTTTGCAATTCCTTAAGAACATGAGCTAATCTTGGCAATCACACAGGCTACAGAATTAATTAATTTGGTACTTTGATAAAGTAAGCTCAACAAGAGGCCAATGCACTCTTTTTTGTTAGTAGCAGAATATAATACAGATTTTACACTTGCAATTTTAGAGTCTATAAATTGTCTTGACAGGAAGCACGTGATTTCTTGAGTCATTCTCAAAATGAAAATTTTTGAACAGGACCAAGCCTGCAGCTGTTCAGAAGATGGAACCCAAAAAATTTTTTTCGACCCAAAAGTTTCTCGCTAAGCTAAATAAGCACTCCAGCCACTGTGGCAACCCACAAGATCATAGCACGGCGAGCACATCCCGTGGTTTTCACAGCGATTGTCTGACAGACGAACTCTCTGGACACCTTCAAGTTTCTCGGGAGCGTAGAATGTTCCGTGCCATCCTCGTTAACCTTTAGCAGATCTGCGCAGAGCGCGTCAAAGAGTTGTCTGAAAGCACAGAGGCCACACGAATTAATGAATATCTGCCAACGTCTCTCTCTCTCTGCAGGGGAGGGTAGTCATTAAGCAAAAACAGCAATATCATAACGTTTCACTTTTATTTTTTACTTGAAGGCAGGTAACAGTCCTAGTGATGAATGCGCTGTCCCTCTGTTGACTGTCCCTCAGGTGCGTGGGCGCTGTGACCCCTCCTCACACGCACGTATACACACACACACACACGCGCGCGCGCTGACTTCTGTTCTTCCACCTTCTAATGATCTGCCGTTCAAACTCACTGTTGGGTGAAAAGTCAAGTGTCAGTGGGGCACAGAAAGCAATGCTTCCCCACTGATAGTGACATATATATTCTCTGAGCAGCTTTTTTTTAGTCTGAAGCAGAACAAGGCATTTCCATTGTACTGAAGAAGATCTGTGCTGGCAGCCATACAGAGAGACATGACTTATGTGACATAATAACCTTGTATTATTATTTTATATTTCATTGAAATTTAGTTGATTTTATCTGTGTGTTTATATTTTGTAATGGGGGATTACTGTACGGCTGACAATAGCAGCGAAGAGCCAGGTTAACAGGGACTCAGTCCCTCTCCCTGACTGCCACACTCACACAACACAACACAAGACAACACAACAACTGGCACCATTTCAGATGCTCAGGGACAAAAAACAGTTAGCAGGGACAAAGGCCATTTTTCCATGATGTGCAGTTAATCCTGGACGAGGCGTACTTTCACTAAAAAGCAGTTTGGACAAACTGTGCATGACCAATGTGAGCGCAGCTCCCCGCCAGCACGCAGTGTTCCTGTACTGTTATCGATTCGACGCAGAGAAAACGCAGAAACATCTTCACGAGAGCGCCCTGCCGGTACAGACAGTACAAAACGTAACCAGCTTTAGTGGCAAAATGAGTGAAGCATATTTTTGCTAAACTGTTGTTGTATTATTATTTAGGGGCCTCGACATAGTGCACAACATTTCCAACTAAGGGCGTGCACAACAATCAAGAACATTGGGAAAAATGGATTGTACAGTCCACTACATTGCAGGCACACTGCGTACAGAACACTGCAAACTTTCCAAAGCCCTCAAACCCTGCCCGGTCCCCCCGGAGGGTAGGCCCACAGCATGTGCAAGCATTCCCGGTGAAATCATTAAGTGTTGAAAGCAATAAGGAAAGTTTAAATAAAAACTCTGGAGTTTCTCACACCGGAGACTCTCAGCCAGCGGTAGCAGATGGAGGATGAGAGAGCCTCTCTGCGAGGCGTGAGTGAAGGGACACAGGGACGGTAAAGCACACTGCTAATTACCGCCTCTCGCAGCAACGCGGCGCCTCTCGCGGTCGCCACTCCCCCGGAGGCGGGCGTCAGCAAGCGTCGGCGAGCATCGGCGGTCTGCTTCACCGCGACCTGTGAATTAGCCCACCCCACAGCTTACTTGCAACCACGATAAAGTAGGTGGGACGCGCCGTCTTCTGGTCACGCCGCTATTCGTTTCCGTAAAATCCGCGCACTCCAAATGAGTCGTCCTATTGGCTCTCTGAGCGTGCCGAGCGCTTTCATAGTCTCAAATGGGGGAAAAGGAGGGCTAAGCAGCGTTCAGGGACTAATGTGAACCAGAGGCAGAGGATATGTCAGGATGTCGTACGTTAGATAAGACATCCCTCTTAAAAAGGAGAACAATCTCTGCCTCAGTGACTGAAATGGTTTTGCCTTCTTCCAAATCTGAATTGTTCATCATTAATCAGACTAGAGGGTCCAGTCACATTTATTTCTCAATCCGGAAGTAACGTTGTTAGATCATTTCTAAACCAGCAAAACAACTTTCATTCTTGCACAGACTACAGTTTGACATATCATCCATGCTATCTGGCCGAGTCTATTAAAAGAAACATACAGTATGCCTCTTTCAAGGGCAGGACAACCGTACTCTGTTCAGGATCGTAACCTTCTGGTTATGAATCCAGCTCCCGTAATGCTACACTGTTGCCACAAATGAGACCACAATCTTTCCATTCAAGTGGCCAAAAGATCATGGCGGCTGACCACGGCTCTTTGAAATTTGTGTTTACTACACTACACTTAACACGTCTGCCCACTGGTGCCTTAAGATATGTAGGTCATTGTGAACTGACTATATGCGGAGTTGCTTGTGTGCTATTCTGTTAGTTGTCCATTTTAATGCTCTGTAATTCACCCTTAAAGCGAACATTAAACAAATTAGACAACAAACAAAAAAACAGTACATAGACTCCATCCGTGTTAGGGGGCTGGCAGGACGGTGCTCATATTTGACAGTCATAGAGCATTCAAAGAGGGGTCTGGTAGCCTGTGGGAAGTGCAAACCAAAATGTCCCTCACTGCTGTAATCACCACCGCAGCTTGTGACTCTGTTCTATTTCACAAAAGCCATTACTGCGTGTAAGTCTGGCTAAAGTAGGCACAAAACGCAGTCAGTCACGCTGCCTTAAATGGCATGTCAGATTGCCATTGCCATTAGCGAAGCATTTCTCCTGTCTCATTCCATATTTTGCAATCACAGAATATCAATCGGATCTATTTTTAAAAGGCTCCGCAGCCTTTTTGCGACAGTTTGAGATGAGATTTTCCAAATGCACATCTTCAGTTTGAGCCAAAAGCAACGAGGCCCCTTTTCTGTAATCTTAATAACGTTGGGTCCCTTTCTTACACGGGGCTCCAAGCGGCTGAAGGCTTCTGTCACACTGACTTAAAAGCAATGAGTGAAAGACTTTTAAGATTTCAGAGACTGATTTGATTTCTCATTAAAGCTAACAAAAGCCGTCCATTTTGACACACGCTGTGATCGTGGGCCCACGAGAACACAAACTCCTGATTGGAAAACCTCATTTCCCAGCCTACCCGTGGGGCTTAAAATGCAGACCAGAGGGCCACCGCCTGGTTTAATTTGCGCTACAGTTTCTTCACCGTGACCCAAAATATATGTTAAAAAAGCGAACTTCAGAGGAGAACTGACGCTCAACATCAAATGCTTAATAACAGCAAAAGTCTATTGCTGGCGGTTAAGGAACTGTACCGTTCAAATTCTAAGCACCCCACTTACACACCGACTTTGAAGATCACAAACTTTGGCTTAAACACTTCCTCAGATATGGCGGCAAGACCCGTTGTTAATGGCTTCTTTTTTTTTTTGCGTACGAACCACCTGGACACTTTAGGCCACGAGCAAACCTGCCACTGAATTAATGCGGCTGCATTTCCATTCTGATTCAGACCACTCTGGGATGAAAGGGGTCCTGTGGACGGCGTCCAAAATCGCTCAAAGGGAATGGGAGAGCAGGCAAATCCACTGCAGATTTGGAGCGGTCCCCGCGCTGACGCATCACACGGCAGGGCCACTTTGTGGGGAAGCGATAATTTCGCCGCTCCCTCCAGATGCATCGGGACGAACATTATGCCTCAGCTTGGCAGGAAGCTGGATTTATGAAGCGCGCCAGAGCTGAAGAGATATTTTTCGAAGCCATGCGAGAATTACTTGGAAGGATATGGAAAAACAGAAATAGAAACAGAAACCATTAAATATATGTATATGAAAACTGTCCAAGGGTACTTTTTCAAGGCACTGTCCAAGGCCACTGTATTGTGTGTGTGTGTATAACAGAGTGACACTTTTCAAGTAGGGAAGTACAGAGAGTGGGACACTTTTCTCAAATCAAGGATCAAAGACGGAGGAGCTTCTTACGCAATTGAGCACGATGTCTTGGCACGCGAGGGAAGCGCCAGATGCCTTGGGGAATGGCGAACGCTGACAGCCTATGACCATTAGAAGAGCCCTCCTGACATCTTAACCAGCGTGGCTTTTACATCACTCGCTGGGGCAGGTTTCAGGGCTTCTGCTGAAGCCTTTAAAGAGCGAGCGCGCTGACTTCACTCGCGGCGAGGCTCCTCCCAGGCCCTATTGCCCCCTCTCATGACGAGCACCCAGGTGACAGGCCCCCGTTAGAATCCTGCCAGTACTTCTAAAGCCTTTAATGTAATATTCATGCAACTGTTGAAAAAAGAAAAAAAAATGCGTTGATTGCAAAAAGCCTCAGGACACTTGTCTTGGTTACAGTTCGTTGAAATGGACCTTTTTCGGCTTCTGTATCCCAGACTTTCAGCTTGGTTGGGGGGGCTGTCAGGACGACTCGTCTTTGAGCGCTGTATTTCGGCGAGGATCGCTCCAGCTCGTTTCCGCTCTGCTCGCAGTGAGACGGCCAAAGAGCTTGTAGCCGCATTCTACACCTCCGTTTTAACCTCCCTCTCTCTGTCACTTCAAACCTGTGAGGGCGCCTGCTCGCTTGGCACCCCAATATGACGGGGAGACCAACCGGTGGAAGCAGGCTTAAAGGTTTAAAGGTCCTTCCATCACTTTACCCTTCTAAAGGTTCTCTTACCTCAGTGCTTCAACCACAACAATATCTTATCTTCCTCGCTGGTTTTTTTCTCCCCACGTGTATGTGGGGGATTACGACACAGAGGGTTTGAGTTGTCAGGGTTTGAGCTGTCAAATGTCCGACAGCACCAGTATTGCCAAAAAATGTTACATGTATTGCTAGAAACCTTAGCGGTGACTATACATTATGCATTTTGATTTTTTTCAGAATTTGTTGTTGGATTCTATCAGAAATTGAACTTACGCTTTTACTTACTTCATTTATTTATATTTTCAGCAACCATTTGAAAATAAAGCCCAGGAAAATAATTTAGTTGGACATACAGTACCAATTCAGAAGTCCTGACAAGGCTGAATTGTACATTTTTGCTATGTCCAACCAAACACAGGGTTATTTGTTTTTGTTTTTTTTATCACAGGAGCACATTTGGTGCCTCTTAACTGAATGCTCCATGCTATCCAGCAATGTACTGTGGTGCATATATCAGATGAATGAGGTCATCTTCAGTGGAAAATTTGACAGACAATACTTCCAGTGTGTCTGGACCCGGGCCAGCCCAATAGCATTGAGATGATACAGGCAAACACCCAATACACTGGCAACAGCAGAGAAACAGACGCTGCTGAGCATCACGGCTGCCCTTGGTCGACAAACAGGGGCGGATCAGACCTGAGCAGAGGAAAAGCAGGGTCTTACTTTCCAAATGTTTGTATACGCTCTGTGTGTCCACAAATTCCTCACAGTCTGCCGTGGTATCATATGCTTATCCTTCACCAGATTATAAAAACAATTGCAGTCAGAGATGATCAAGGATGAATCTTTTTATTATTATTTTAAAAACTGCACAATTAGCTTATGCACTGAAACGACATGTGACAGAACCATGAGCATGTCAGCAAATAGATTTCTTTGTCAAGTGAAATGGGCTAAAAGGTGGATTAGCAAATAATTTATTTGTATCTTAAATGTATTATAATGTATTAGTACAACAGATATCCGGAACAGAGATATCAAAGATGTCTAAAAACACACATCCAATTTATGATTTATATTATTTGTCAGGATAATTGTGTTCAGGTCTTCTTGTCTTGTGTTGTCTTACAGCAAACATAATGCTGGTCTCAAATGCTTTTGTAAATCTGTGGCCTACATTTAAAAGGTAGGCCAGTGGTGAGATGCAAAAATTATCATCTCAACAGCAAGTCTTAATTGAACTACATAATGCATTGTCGTAAAAATAAATATTTAAAAAATGCAGAAAATGACATTGAGCAAAACATATACAAGGCAGTCACATCATTTGATTGGTGCTAAATTGAATTTCCTCAGTCACGGTGTCTATACATGCGTACATGAACATACACACGGATACATGCAAGAATGCCTGCACACGTACTCACTTACATGTGATCATGCATTTACATGGGGACACACTTCCTCACACGCACACATACACACACACACACATTCTTGTTTGACTGTAGTTATTTGAAATGATTCCTTTGACCAGGGCCTAGTAACTTCACAGGGTATGTCACAAAAACAATCCAGGTACCAGCGCCGCCCTATCCTGCTAATTAAACCCCTGCATATTTGAGGCACGTGTCATGCCCAACAGCACAAGCCAGTAAAAAAGTGAAGTCATTTTAAAAACCAAACCACAAAGAAAAGCGCAAATCTGCCTGTCAAAATAATGTTCACATCTTTCACAATGCTGAGGACATTTACTGATTTCAATGGGCCAATCCCAGCAGCGCTAGGCTACACAGAGGTGTCAGTCTCTACTCAAGGCTCTACCTGTTGTGAAATTCAGATATCTCAAATGACAGCATCCTGTCCTGTAACCGAGACCTTTTTTTAAAAGCAGTTTCTGTCTGGTGTGTGTGTGTGAGTAAACAATGACAACTAATCTGCAGAGAAGAACCAATAATTACAGCACAGGCCACAAGACGTTGCGTTTAGTATCGGCAAGCACTGCAATTCTCGCTTCGCACTGCAGGGCTATTCAATGTGCACGTACTGAAATTAAGCGGTTTTGGCCTCAATGAAAGAGCGAAATATGCTAAAATAGCACGTCGGCAAGTCGTGTCTCAGATGACTGCTGGTCGCGCGATTTAACTCAGATGACTAATAAGCAAAACACGACATTAAAAAAAAAACGCTCGCTAAAGTTTGCAACGTGACTTTTGAGACGAAACACTGAGTAGATTGAATAAAGTCTATAGGGAAAAGAGGGAGTCAATAGCGATTGCAATGGCAGCGGGCCACAGAAAAACCTGCGTCTGGATGATAAGTCCCGTTCGTGTGCCCTAGTGAGTGTTTCCACGGTAATATACAGCGCAGAGACAGAACAAGACAGTGCCATTTTAATCATTGTAGCATCGCCGTCATTGTCGTTTTTATTGCCGCTCTTTGCATAGAGACATGCCCGAGTACCCGTGTAAAACGTCAAAGTAATACCGTGTCAATTTATGAATGCTGCACCAGCCCTATGTCAGCCCGCCCTGCACATTATGAGGCATCTTGTTGCCAGTTGTCATATATTTTTTCCACCTCTTAAAGCAAAGATGAGAGACCCAGCCGTGCATTGCAGGCTCCCTGCACTAGTCGAGCCGATCGGGCGGAGAGCCGCGAGCGAACTCCGTAGGAAAATCTGGCAGCGGAGCAAACAGAAAAAGAGACCTTGTTCCTCTGCCAAATAAAGCTTGGCCAAGAGGGGCAGACCCACGCTTGTGGTAGGGTGGCACCGTTGGACCTGCAGATGGTGGGGCAGCGCAGGGCACGCGGGGTGGTAGGGTACCCCTAGTGCAGCTTAGGTAATGGAGGTACAGCCTTCTGTGTCTGGCAGCGTCGCGTTGGCAGGCGTCGGGCACTCTGAGGGGACAGCTGGGTGAGACTGGCATCTCTGTCGAGCCACATGGAGGAGACAGGACCCTTAGCGGAAAGGCGAAGGACGCACGTGTCCCCGCCCCGAGTGACAGTCTGCCCTCCGCCGCACTGCTGAGAGAGCCAGTCAGAGGACGTCGTCTTTGCGCCGCCCAACAGCAGGAAGGATTTCAGCTGCCGGATTTACCAGGGAACACGGCTTGGCTCGGTCAGCTCTCCCAACACAGATGACAGACGCAGAAAAAACAGACGACATCCAACACGATGCATTTCTCTATCTGCTACTTTTCCCGTCTCCCCCCCGTCCCCCCCCGTCCCCCCCCCGTCCCTGTCTCCCGTCTCCCAATTCGGAAAGTAACAATTGTTTGAGTCACTGCTCTGCTCCACCCGTACCCACGCAAGGAGCACTGTACACTTTCCCACAGCACAGGCCATACGCTACTGCAGTGCTAGCACCACTTAGCAGAGAGGCCTTCTCTTTACTGATGACAGCTGGTAGACTTCTGTGACGTCACAAGTTTGGCTATTGTAAGTTGACTTTGCAACGTGTACATAAATGTGCAGGAAAGGGTTATAGGACCTGAGCATCTGCTGAATTGCGGTCACCCTGGAAGCGAGGAGGTGAATAGCATTAGCCCAGACAAACAGCACCAGCCCTGTGGAGATCTGGGGCCTGAGGCACAGAGAGCGTTCTGTATGTGCGGTGGAGAGAGAGGAGTGGAAAAGTAGGAGATAAGTGGAGTGATATTTACTGCCGTTTCGCTCCAGGACCCATCGGCTTTCATCAACAAAAAAAATTGATTCCAAGGCCGAGAAGATTAATAACATTGTATTTATATCAGGGTACATCAACTCAGCTTTGCCACACAGAAAACATTTAGATGACTAAGAGCTATTGAGACATAACATAAACAGGAGGAGAGGACTTATGAGGACAAAAGGATTTAATACTTGGTTACCCACTGCTACACTTCTTGGCTTTTTTCACGCAATGTCAAGGGTGAAATGCTGGATTTAAATTACGCTGAGATGCAGTGACAGTTTACTGGCTTAATCGTATTCTGAGAACACTGAACTGGTATCAAAGTTTGTGAAAGCATACAATCCTTGGGAGAAAACTAAAAACGAAGATGTCATTGAAACAGATTTCTTTTCCTGGCATGATCGTGCATTAAGCAAATACATTTTTTAGTTTTTAATTCCTTCATTTTAATTCTATGAAAACATACATATCTGGGACCGATCAGAGAGTATAACTGCAATGCAACCATGATTCTGTGATATATGAATATTTACGATTCCAACAGAAGAATAGATAGTTAGATAGATTTTCATTGTCCAATAGATATGTTTACTTGGGTATAGAATTCTCCCAGAGTGAAATGTTGTGAAACAAGCCCCGCTTTGAATATGATGTCCAGAGGTCAAGTGAAAAGTATTTTATAAACTGAGAAAGTGAATGTTTAGAATCTTGGCTGGGACTCTTGTGACACAATTCCTAAAGGATGCAGTTTGTCTTGTTGACACTATTGGATGTCTTTTAGAACTTCTTTTATGGATGGCAGACTCATCAGGAAGGCCACACTCTCCTGTCTGCCTCCTTATTGTGTGCAAGGGAGCACACAGGTAGGCCGTACGTGGGTGTGCGGATGCTGGTCGCTTACCGCAGGAGGCAATGAGTTCTTCATTCACCTGCAGTAATAATATTTGCAATGCCAGCACATGTCCTTAGCGAACACAAGCTGAACTCTGGAAGTGCAGCGAGGGAGTGAGCTAGCTTGCCTCTCTTGAACCTCGCGGCAATTAGAGCGTGAATTAGAGGGTCCCGAGCCACTTCAGGATTCCCAGCTCATGCAGTCAGAGTGAAAGCTTTATCAGGAGAAAAGCCAGTGTGTCAACAGTGCATCGGCAAATGGACGCACACGCACATCATATGCTTCTGTTGAATAACAGATTAAGTCGCCCGTGTCCTCATATAGAATACCTACGGCCACTTAGAGGGAATTCAGCTCGGGCGTACAGTATATGTGAATGTGTGACCACCGGTGCGGGGAAAGAGGATTTGTTTTTACATTATTATATAATGAGGACTAATATCAAATCAAAAATATAAGCATGATGGGACTAGTGATTAAGGCTTATCCTCCATTAAGCCAGCGCTCCAAACAGGACATAATATTCTATGGTCTGTGTTCTAATGCAGCAGTCTCCAGGACACAGCAGATCTTCGGCAGGAGTTATAGAAATTTCAGTGACATTCATTAACGAACAGCGTCACTTGTCTACTTGCTGGCCCAATCAAAATTATATACTAAAGTGCTTAGGAATATATCAGCTCATAGTGGCATGTAGGGGTACCTAGCAGTGTGTTTTTATTCAAAATTGTACATATTTATTTATTTAGTCACACAATATGTATGTGTAGCTGATATCTCACAAGTAATAAAGGCTATAATTAAGAGGCTGTGCAATAGTGCCCAAGAACAGTAGTCATCCATCCCTTGTGTGGAAAACACATCTGCATCTTCCCAGATGAAGTTTCCAATTATTATCACTTTTCCCCTAATTAGAAATATGATTAAGGGCTGGATTCACAAAGGGTCAATATGTGAAACCAAGAGATACATTCAGTGAGATATACTAAGAGCTGGAACTAGATGTCGGAAGTCCAGCGCTGGTTCATACCAATTCCCAGCTAATCTGTCCTTTGATGCGTGCTGTAAAAACTCCTTTCAACACTTAGCAAGGTGTGAAATCGGGTGAATTCTCTGCTCACAGCTTGGAGTTAATAGGCCTACTGCGAAGCCATCTCCTGTGTTGTGGCTCCGGGGGTTTCAAGGAAACAGCTCTCTTGTTTACACACCTGCGCTGAGGGGCTTTTATAGTCTTGGGAATAGAGTTTCGCAGAGCCGTCCTTACATGTGCCCGAATTTTCAGACACAGATTTCAAGCGCAAGGTCAACCACATCGGCGCCAAGCAGCTGAGCTCCGTCAAATAGATGACGGCATTTTGCGAAGCCTGGAGCAAGAGAACTTCACTTTCATATGATATTGTTGAAGCCGTGAAGCCCATTCAAGACCGCTTCAGCCAATGCCCGGTTTGGGCTGACTTCAGCATTTGACAAGTTTTTTAAACTCCATCTTTTCAAGGTTGTGTAACTCCCATCAAAAAGCTAAAATTTACATTACTAGCAGTGGCAAAATAATTCATCACAAGAGAGAACCGCTACAGAGGGAATATCACATATTTGTAGTTTTAAAAGGCAATGCAGTGAGGTTGGATTCTCTAGCCCTAAGAGCAAACCAGGCCTTCTTTACTGCAGACTGGCCTTGTCCCACTCCTAGCTTAGCACAACTTCAGCATGGCCAATTACAGCTTTGTTTTCCACACTGCTTAGAGACCTATAGCTTCTGCAAGAGCACTGCATGTCCATATAATCGCATCACTCAAACTGGATCAGATATCAAAAAATGAACTTGTATAAGTACCCTGAACAGGAGATGATTTATGAAAAATAACATGAGGGAATTCAGACAAATGTGTGCTAGCTTGCCCATACAATGTGTTTTGTCCTGCACTTCACATAATTAACTCAAGTGTCCATTATACTTTATATAAATGCACTCACAAGGCTTGTTCGATAAACTGATGGATTGCAAACATATTAGAAAAGATGGGTCAGGTACACAATTATAAATTAAATGAAATATATGATTATGCATACAATAATGGACCTCAAGAAAAATAGAACATGTAGTATTAAACAACAAACCCCTCTCATTTAAATTCCTCGACTTTATGGAACAGCAGCAATTCACAATTTGCTAGAACTGGCAAATTATTTTAATAGAACCATCTGCATATCATTTTCATGTAAAAAATGACATTGTCTCTGAGCAACAAGCAATGCACTTTCACTCATTTTTCCTGAATATGGATATCACATTATGGCCATGACTTAATCATGAACTTTCTTTTGATTATTTCAGGGTCAATGATAGCCTAGTGCAGAGTCTATAGGAAGTAGGAGACTGATTCTAAAGGCGGTAGCTAACCTTCACTACCATTCGAGAGTCTGACCTTAACATGAAACTACATTCCCTTAATGTACTCTCTTAAATGCATTTACATTGTAGTTTGATTTCGATTAATTTTTCAATGCCATCATGACCGATCAAGATTTTTCAATGAATGAATTACCTGAATTCTCTGAACTGAAACTGAAGTCACCCAAACTATGGTAACGGTATATTTGTGTTACACATTAGAGGAACTGTGTTGTCATATTCACCTTAGAAACAGTAGCGAAAAGCAGTGCATAAGTTACACAACAATTAACCAGGCTGTTTCAGTTAACTTCATTTCAATGTTATTTGTATAGAGCTTTTCAGAAAGAAACTGTCCGAAAGGCACTTTACAAGGCCTGAATTCCCCTAAATAGTTAGTGAGGTAAAAAAAAAAAATATCTTTTTTATTGTATTACTCTGACAAACATTACACAAATAAAACATTTCCAAGACAAATTATTGCGTGAAAAGTTTATCTGAGCATATTTCAGTAGGTTTCATACTATCTTCTACATGACTAACGGTAAATAGTCTGCAAGCACAGGGGGAAAAAACTGCCATTGGCAATTGGTCATTAGCAGTCGAGACAGGGAATAATTGTACGTTTAGTGCTATGTACGTGTATGGTGTGATTAGAATCCAGAGAGAGATAAGCAGGTGCTGTAACATTCCTTGACCTGCTAATGAAATTAGCCAGAGCCGCTTAATGGCAGGATCATTCTACCAGAAAGTGATTAAACTGGCGTCGCACACGCAGGAATGAAGTAGGAGAAGAGGCTCGAGCTGCCAAAATAAAACTGTTGTATTCTGTCCCATTACCAGCTGCAGACTGGCTCAGCATTGGCACTGACACTTCCAAGTGTTTACCCTTGACTCACGAACTGAGGGACAACGCAGCCCTTTCAAAACATGCTACGTTCAAAAGGCCTGAATTAGAGAGCAAAAGCCATCTGAGAGAAGTGTGTTGGGGAAGATAAGCACCTGTCTTGATCTGCTTCCTGTTTTTGTCAGGCTAATTCCCCGCACAGGGCTTGTTGGGACACACACATACACACACGGAGCAACTGAGGTGAGGAATTATAAGCGCTCATTTCTCTGTCTGACGTGATTCCTCGGGAGGTGAAAATGTATTTCTCGGAAGACACTTGTAAAACGGATACAGAGATAGCAATGGACAACTGAAAAAGTCATTTCAATCCATTAAGAAGAAAGTGGGGCATGACAAAGTGAAAAAATAATACCAACAAATTCAACCTCAGAAGATGAGCTTGTGCTACTAGGTTTCTCTATACAACTTTCTACCATTCAACTCACAAATTGACAGCTTACAGTATATGTATATTTAATATAACTCTGACCTTCAGCCTCAATGCTTCCATTGTGTCACATACAAAACGTACAAAAAGTGCTGCTATTTCATTTAAAAAAAGACAATTAAATTAAAAAAATAAAATAAATAAACAATAATAATAATCATAACAAACTGTATTTCATGATGTTATGTCCAGTTTGAGCGTGATTTTTGCTTTTTCGGATTATACACTCTTTTTGGTTAGTGAGCGTCTCTCAGGAAAGCGCTGGCAGTGAGTTTGAGACCGAGAAGGGGCGGGACTTCCCTCCGCCTGAAGGGGAAAGGGGTAAGCCTCCGCCCCCTGACCGCCTGCACTGCTCCCTCCCATTGGATAAACTAACATCCTGCTCTGACAACACCACCGTGATGGAATAGCGTGCAGTCCGGAGGGAAGTGAAGGGTGACTACCCGGGACACAAGTGGAAAGAGAAACAGGAGAGCACTGGGTAGGCCGCGTCCAGGGATGGGAGGGTGTGAAAGCATTGCCTTCGTGGGGCAGGGTGTGAAGGACAGACCAGGGGACCACCCAGGTGAGGGACAGTGTGCAGAGAGGCGAGGGGGTTTATATTGAGGGCGTTGGTAAAGTTATGGTGACTCTCTCACTCACTCTCTCTCTCTCTATCGCACTTTTTCTCCACAGTGAAGGGGAGAGGCATATGATTAATCCCCCCACCACAAGCACATACACACACACAACTGTGGTAAATCTCTCTCTCTCTCTCTCTCTCTCTCTCTCTCTCTCTCTCTCTCTTTCTGTCTCTCTCTCTCTCTCTCTTTCTCTCTCTCTCTCTCTCTCTCTAAAACATTAGCCTCACCAGTAGGATCAATGCACCTGACAGCATGCCTTTACAAGGGAGATTGACCAGGTAGAGCCTGTCTAATAGACCTCCGTGCAAAGCACTACAATACTACTTGCACTTCGATCTTTGTGCTTGTGTTTGCATTGGAAGTCGCTCTAGATAAGAACATCTGCTAAATGGTGGTAAAGTAAAGTGAAGTAGCACTCTGTGGTTGAATAGCAAGAGGAGACCTTCAGACCACTGTCTACGACTAATTTTCTGCCATGGAAATTGCTTTTGTTGCAAGTGCTGTTCCCAGACTGTGGTTGAGTGTCTTTGAAAATCCAACCACCTGGGATTAAAAACTATATTCATTGTGTTAGGTTTGACGTACCAGTGCATCCAGATACTTCCATATTTTACTTATTTATCTAATTTCAATGACACTAAGACTTCTTTCTCAATGAAGCTATATAACACACAGTTACTATTGACAAACAGTTAATGATTTAAGTACACTGAAAAATTTAGTTCATATTCAAAAATAAAAGTTGTTAAATATGCCATAAGACATACATGCAAGCAAACATGTTGTATTTCCATCTGAATATCCTCCAACCTTCGCCAAGTGTCCTCTGCCTGCACAAATTTCTGGTAAATCTTGTAACTTTTTGTACTGAAGAGTTGAATATGTAGCTCTGTTATGTTATTTATTTTATTATTACTCTATTCGTTAACACTCCTAGCTTCCTAATAAAAAAATGCACAATGTAGTTCTCAATTAATTTAATTTAATTAAAGCAAGTTGGCCATGAGCTAACCTGACTAAAAGTTTGCAACCAAAATGTGTTTCTGGATAGCTTGTTGCATTGGAGGAAAATATTTCATGCATACAGTAGCTGGCACAGGGAGGCTTCAATCAAAAGTCGTTCTAGCATGATGGGTGGAGTGGGGCTTAGCCTGCCAGCTGAAACCCTTCCTCTAGGAGAACGCCTGTTTTTGTGTAGTCAGCACTTAGAAGGTCTGGATTCAATTTCCAGTTCAAGTTCCATTTTGCGTATATTTATTTGTGTTTCTTGTTGATTTGTATGAGTATATAGCCACATTATTTATGTGTTTTGAAGAGGTGACAGACAATGCTACCTCACGCACATGTAGCAACACCTTTATACAGCTGGCCTGAGCAGCCGTGCCCGGTAGTAGCCTTCTGAACACACTCGGTCGCCTCCAGAGATCATAAAAATATCCATCAGCTAACATGGTTTGATCACCCCCTGGTGTGTATATCTCAGTAGACTGTGGACAAATATCACATTAAAAAAAGTGATGTATGGTCAGCTTTCAGTCTTAGCATATCCTGTTTACGTAAGACATGTACGAGTTTGTTGAACCCAATGTTATTTATAGCTTCCAGATGTAACTTCCTGTGTCCCTGAAAACCCCCGGCCATCAATAGATTACAATATGGTTTGGCAAGGAACGTAAGGAGATATCTATTTTTAGTCTGCGTGATGCGGTGGCGATCATACTGTTCTATCATAATTGTTAGATAAGCGTAAGTGTTTAATATGCAGCCTGGATAACCTCAATACATCCTCGAGCAGGGGAGCTTGTGAACACATCATTAGTGCTCTCGTCTTTGAGCTGACTGCTTAATGAGAGAAGGTTATTAGAACTCTATCCTGGTGTTAACTGCTTCCTGTTAGGATACATTTGCCTTCAGGTGAACCAATCAGGTGTTTCGTCTCGCGGGCGCTCACTAATTTCCCGCTCAGAATATTCACAGTGGAAGAACGGTTTCTTAGTCACTGAGGGATTTTCATCTCACTCTAGATTCTGTTACATACCATGAGTATTTGCACTATATCAAGGGTATTTCTTTAGGGAAACAAATATCTCCTGGTTGTGAAACTGTTATAATTTTTACATCCAACTTTAAATTACTTTTAAAGGTGTCTGGAATAATATGGAAAGGATTAGTAAATGAAACAAAAAAAGTTAATATTTACATACCCTAAACATGCAGGCAGAAAGCAAAATACCTTTCAAGCCTGATTTTAACATGGTATGTAACCAATCACAATCCATGTACATATAATGATTTCATGAGTCTTTTTTCAGATTCTGAGGGATATGATTTTTTTGCTCTTCATCTGCAAATCTTTTTTTCCCCAAGAAAGCTCTCACAACAGGTCAAACTAAAGTGTTCTTAAAAAGCACCCAAGGCTGTTCTCTAAAATTCATTTTATGTTTCCCAGAAAACCAATAGGTATTTGAAACTTAAAACCTGGAAAGTAGTTGGACTTTTCCAGCACACACTGTGCTAATGGTCCCTACAAGACCAAATCCATAGAATTTTATATCGGAATGCATCCAAACAAACAGTATACTTGGGTTTAATTTTCTCACAGAACCACCCTGGGGTGAAGTCTCGATACAGCATGTCTGGATTAAAAATGAAACAAAGCAGTCTCTGCTCAGACTGGCACAGCTCAGTCTGGGAATGTTATGGGCAGAGAGGCCTGTTTAAACACTCTCATATTTAATAACAGACCAGCTCAGGAATAGCTCTTTAGAGACAGGAAGAGAGAGAGCACCCAGCTATGCCTTATTGCACTTGACTGCGCGGTAGGACTCCAGCTCCAATTACCGATCTCCTCAACAACAAAAAAAGCGTTGTGATTAAATGTCTCATTTAAATGTGACTCGGTCTCATCGTTTATAAATGTTGCCATAATAATAAAATGTGTACTTTGCACAGCACACATTCAGCATTGGTTTCTTGCATATATATTTTTTTTTGATTGGGGGTGTGGGGTGAAGGTATGATGATCTATTTTGGAAGTGAACAATAATATAAATCAAGAGAAAACATGAGATAAATGTAGCAGTTAAATTTTAAAAACACATTATTTCAATGTATTGGAATTAGACATGATGTATGAAGCTCTGATTTCTAGATGATGGTTTGTACATATAAAAACTACCTATAGTATATTGAGAAAGAAATGACCTGGCAGACATATTTCAACCTGAGATTTGGCTCCTGTGTATTGGATTGCATTGCACGATACGTACTTCCTGCAGTGGCCAGAGCTCCTTAGATTTTCAGGGAAGCTCTAGAGACAGAGCAGGGTAGTACATTCACTTTTTATATTTTGCAAATTTTACAACTTGCTGCTACACAATTGATATTTCAACAGTAGTTTGGTAGAGGCAATATTTTTATATATTAATGCTGTTGTTGTGGTCTTGATTTTGCACTCAGAACCTAATTATTACTTTGGGGAATGTGGAATAAGAAATAAAGTTTGTACAAACACTTGATGAAACATGTTGAGCATTTTTCTTCAGTTGAAATCCTCCGGTAAATTCTCAGCTTTCAAGCCTGGCAACAATGTCAATTCAGCATTTATTTAATTGATTATTTATTCTAAAAGTAGATAATGTAATATATGCTGTTCTACTCTGCAGTGTAATGTAATGCATTGGTAATGGCAATATGGTCAATACAGTGTGTAGCAGAAACCAGACCATGTGACCAGGAAAAGCTCCCATCACATCCTACACCTGATCTGTAATCTCACCCTAGGGGGGCAATTTGATTCATTATAGACAATTGACAATCAGTCAGCTGGGAGGTATAGATGACCTGGATAACCTGTGGTGCAATGGGAGGCAGGTGATTCATCTTTAGGCCTAAAGATCTCACTAGACATATATACATGTGCACACATCTTTTTCTCTCTCACACACACACAGACACACGTGCGCACACATACAGACACACACACACACACACACACACAGAAAACCCCATACACATGCTCTACGCACAGAGAAGATAATGAGGCTGTCTCACCTTCTAGGATTAAATTTGTAGTGCACAACTAGAGGGTGGATCAGGTTTTCTGACCGATAATACCTCTCCAAATCCCATTGGCCTGATTGCCCAAGCAGAACATCCTGGCATAGATAAAAGTGCAAGCCTGCACACAGAACGCTCCTACGGGGGTTGCCAGAGTCAAAGTCAGAGGTAGAGTCATCATGCCACTAATCTTGTATTTTCTCTACTTTTAAGGACGCCCCCCCCCCCTCACCTGTTTCCAGCAGGTGTAGTTGAGACAGAGAAGTTAACACCCCTCACTTTACTACTTTTAATCTGTGGTTGTTTTCTGAGGCAAACCCACACCTTCACCCTTGCTGTGTTTGCTTTGACAAGCCTAGATGGCAGAAAATGTCAGCACAACTAAAAGGTTTTATATGGTAAACATGGCCTGGTGTATCCTGATGTATTCTTGGGCTCTCTATTCAACCTGGGTAGTGCTTGGCCTAAAAATCTGAAGAAAAAAAAGCATGAGGTAATTTAGAATCCTGCTTTTCCATCATTCCCTGTCCGCCCATATCCCCTCCCCTGCGAATATTAATCACCTTAATCTCTGTATGATATGATTTGCTCATATCTGATTACACAAAGCGTGCTGTAAAAATGTGGTTTTAATTGATTGCGCAAGTCTATTTTCGCAAAGTTGGGCAAATGAACCATTTCAATGTGGCGATACTTCTTTGGGGTGAAACATAATGTATCAGTGGAGAGTTAATAAATATTGAGCTGAAGTAGTAAGTGATTACCCCACTCAGCCACATCTTTCATGAGTTCTTCACAATGGAAGTTTCCATGGAACATATAGATTGCAAAGGGAATCACAGTCTTAGGTGATGAAAGCCCATTTAATCTACATTAGTGGCACATTCATCACGGACGCATGTCACTTCCTCTAATGGGAGCATTTGATTGTAAATCATTTTAGTACAGTGCAGAAGAGCATAACTGTAGCTATTTAGTTTTAATTGCGTCCGGACCGACAAGCCTCATTACAATGCGGGATTATAATGTCACAAATTGACTCGTGATGATGCTTAAAAATGAACGTCTCCCCTTCCAAGCAGCGTTGAATTTTTTAAAAACTGAAAATGCATAAATATAAAGCACAATAACAGAGGAAAAGGTCCGCTGAGGTTGGTTCACACAGGGAGCTCTTGATGCTCTGTCCGTATAGTCAGGGGGTTAATGGGTTTCTCTGAACAAATCGATTTACAGTATTTTCCTCTTCTTTGCCTGAGATTTATCTCAGTTTAAGGGACCATTTGTATTCAGCGTGGCAAATGAGTCCATGAATAATTCAGGGTCGCCATTTCAGAGTTTTATGCGGAGCGGTGGCTTCTCTTAACATTTCAGAGACATTGCGGTAACATGAAAGCATTGCTACCAAATTGCACAATACACACGCGAGTGTTACAAGATGGTGGAAGAAAAAAAAATGTGATTGGGCGGACGCCTTTTTAGCACACCTGCCAAATGTCAGAGATTACTTCGCTTACCAGCCTCACGTCTGAAGCGTTTCTTACATTATTTAACATAGCTTCATGCTAACAGACGGATTAACACGTCACAATTTACATTGTGTAAAACTAGCAGTGTTGGCCAAGAGAAGCCATGATCAGCTGTGGCGAAGTTACACAGGGCTGCCTCAGTGTGATGCCAGGTACCAGGCACTTTGTGTCAACCTTATTTATATTGCGTAGTTTAGGCAGGTTTTATTGTCTGTTGTTTGTTTTATTTTTTCTATGCTTCCTTTCGATTGCCAAATCCAAATCCAATTGCTGTTGTGTGAAAAAAGAACTCAAAGAAATACTGCTCACATAACACCAAAACAAAACAACAAAAAAAAGCAAGTCCAGGATGAAGCAGGGTAAAATACTGCACCCAGCTGAGCTGCACCCTGCAATACACAGTTCACTTTCCCTGTACAGTCCTTAGTGTGAATCCACTCAACCATATCTGTAGTCAGTATAGCAGGCCATGATTTACTAGCTTCAGGAATTCTACAGCAAAGGCTTTATACTGAGTTCACGCTTCGAGCCTACTGAAAAACCCTGGCGGAATGACATACAGTATTAGTGAAACACAAGTGGCTTTCACACTTTAACCCACGCAGATGCCAGTGGGTCCATGTCTGCAACCCACTGCAGAGGGATCAGTGACACAAGAGGAAAGTCAATGTTGGGGGGGGGGGGGGGGGGGTATTTTCGGCTAACAAGTTACATTTACTTCTCACTTATCTCTGCGCGTGAATGTTTTCTGACCTCAGCTGAAAAGTACACAAACAGACAGGCAATAAAATAATCAAAGAAGACATGTTCCAGAGAAGAACCACCCCTGAAAGGCAGGTGAGTGCGAGCGACTGTAGGCTCCCTTTATCTCTCCTGAGTTATCAGACAAAAGCCTGGGATCTCTAATCGCATTTACCGCCGCCGCGAAACAACGACGCCTTTCAGCGACTCGTCCCGTTTCGCCCCCGTTATCTTGACTCTGACCCACGGCCGCAGGAGAGAACCACAGGTGTGTTGGTTTATTCTTTGTCTTTCACGGGCTCAAGTTGAGGAATCGCTTCACTCTCGCATAAAAAGCAGCGAGCAGGTGCACTTACTTATTAAAGATATGTCTCAAGAAATGTTTACTAAAGCCACTCAGAATATAAAAATGAATATGAATGCTCTCAGAATATGAATGCTATTCCATTGTCCATTGTCTGAGAATAATGGGTTAGGCACAGATAGAACAGGAGCACAACCTGTTGTTTTGCCCACCAGTGAGAACTTGCACAGCTGTGACTCAGAATCTACAGTCCAAGGGTAAACACACAGAAAAGAACGTTTCTATCACTCTGCCTCTCTCACTAACTCTCTCTCTCTTGCTCCCCCTCCCTCTGTTTCTCTCTCTCCCACTCTCTCTCTCTCTCTCTCTGTCTCTCTATCTATCTGTCTCTCTCCCTCTCACTCCCCCTCCCTCTGCCTGTCTCTCTCTCTCTCTCTCCCTGTCTCTCTCTCTCTCTGACCCAATTTCACCCCATTCTTGTCTTTTTTAGTTAACTCAATTTCAGCTGTTGTTTTGGAAGCGACTGCCAATTCTGTCATCTGAGGGAGTGGAGGAGGTGGAGAAAGCAGGAGGGAGAGAAAGGAGGGGGGCCCGGGTGGAAGACAATAATATAGAAGGTTCATGCAAGTTCAGAAAAACATTGCTCTGCTAGAAAAACATAGCAGGAGCCCAGTCGTGCTCTGTGACACAGCTCGCGGAGGGCTCCAGCACCAGCGGGCGCATAAAAACAGCAACTGTTAGTAGGACCAACGTGAACTTCAGTTCAAAAGGTTATGGTTTTCCATCATGAGCTCCCTCCTGCCAGCACGTCCTATTTATTAAACCCACATCACTGGACTGGACCCTCAAAAAGGAAGAGAGCTGCAGCTGAGCTCATGCCGTCGAGGTAATCGCTGCCGAAAACACGGTCTCTCCCATTCTGGCCATTTTGAGCATGGTAATGAACGGAAAAGAAGTCCTATTTTAAAGGTTAGCAATAGCGCTTGATGTTGAGGCCTTAGGAACACCACAAGAACATTTAACACTTACCGAAAGGTAGGATAGACCCTTAATTAACTCATAAAATGCATAAGCCTGCCTCCTCACGGTGTCTCTTTTTCAATTAATCTAGGCCCCGTGAACCAAACACCTCTCATTAATTTTGCAACAAAATGATTCTGATTCGTCACTGCCCCTTCTAGCAGAGAGTCAGCAGTTTTTGTCTCTGAGACACGCCCCCTCCTCAGCCCAACCCTATATGTGCCCACGCCCCTCGCTCTCTCTCTCTGTAAAAAGACTGGGACATCTGCAGCCTCTCATCGCTCCCCCTCTCCAGGAATACCAGAATCTCATCCCCTCCTGCCGCCACGCTCCGTTATGGGATGTCGGCTCCCGTTAGCCTTGAGACACCCGGATTACTGCAGACGATCCTATCTTGATTCTGCAGCTTGCCATGTAGATGAGACAGGCGTGGCACTTGGCCCGGGGTTCTGGTACGATGAGCCGGGGCATCTGGAGGTTGAGGGGCGGGGATTGGTGGCGCAGGCTGGTTCGGGGCCGATGCCAAGCTGTTACGTTGCGCCTCACTTCGCAGGTGTCAGGCAGGCAGATGTGACACCGTATCGCCTGGTTCTGTTGCCGTGCGGATTTTGCTGGTGAAACAGGCAGCTGGGACTGCCAGTCGAGGGCAAGCAGTCCTACCACATGCCTGTGGGCCGAGAAAATCCGCCATTAACCGATTGCACTTGGTTGTGTACACCATAGCAAAAATGGCCAATGGAAAAATGGATTGTCTTTTGGTATGTGACATATTGAAAAGATGGACACCATATCATGAACATCATCGTCAACTTATTTGATAAAGAAATAGGGTTCCAGTACTTTCTATAGTGTGTTGTTTCTTTAAATACAGCCATAAAAGGTTACATTAGGGACATGTACAGACCACACCAAATCATTCGTGGAGTAAATCAATAGAAGTTTTTCAGTGACTGTTTCCAGAATAAAAGCCATCTGCTCTGCATGAGATACACTGTACGTGTTGTTACATCTGGACCCTGACTCACACTTTCAAGCCTAGACCTGATAATCTCATGTAGTTGAAGAAGTATTGTTTTTGTTTCATAGTGCATTATCATGTTCCTGCAAAACAGTAATTGGCCACTCTTCTGCTTGAAGAAGTATCTTTCCCTGCAGCAGCTCGGTCAATGAGCCCAACTCCAACACCCCCTGCTCAACAGCAAGAGTCAACACATGCCAACAAATGTGGCAACTTTTAAATATATGATACCTATGTAGCTACGCAAAGTACGATAATAAACAATGGTGACAATATAGTCTAGTAGCCTTTGCATAAATAACAACTACTGTATTAATTTTTCAATCCCACAGCTTTCAAGGTGGGGTGACATGACCTTGGAAACACACCAATCTTGTTCAGAAAAGCTCAATGAATCCTGGTCAGCATAACCTTTAGGGTGCTTTTTTATTGTTTATATGGATCAAATGTGAATGATACTGATAAAAAAATGCTGTGCAAAGTGAGCTGTTGAAAGCGAGGACCGACCCTATCCCAGTGCAGCCGCATGGATTGATGTGGAGGGCCTGGGTAGATCAGCTCGGTTCATTTCAGAGGAAAGGGCAGCAAGGGTAAGTCCCGCAACACTTTACAATACAAATCAATCTGTCTCAACTGTCTGTTCTCCTTCATCATCTTAGCAGGGGGATATAAGGAAATCTTCTCTGCTAAATTCCCCTTTCATCCCCAGAAACTCAGGGGTAACTGGAGTACCTATGTGAGCAAATCTGATACCCTTCCAATCGCCTGACTGCATGTTACAAATCTCAGAGCCGGAATGGAGGGAGAGTGAAAAATGTGGGGTAGAGGTAATAAATCAGGGCAAATGGTGTGGGCTGGCAGCAGTTTGACACAGAACAAAGCTGCCCTGACAGGAAGAGAAGGTGAAGTCGCATGGGGATGACGGCAGCTCTGAATGGCTCCTTTGCATCAAGGCCCCGCGAACCACCTGTGCGAAACCACGCTAGCAGTCTCCAGATTTCTCCGTACGATCTCGTACAACGTGTTGTAGCCTTGCTTGTAATCTTAAATTCCTCTCCACTTCCGCAGGATACCGCGCTCCGGTTCCTCCCCCAGTCTCCCTTGTCTTGTAAGAAGCTGATGATGCGTTTGAAGTCCAGCAGGCAGGCCCTTCTCCCTCGTGACAGGGGGCTGGGCTGGGCAGATGCTCGCCGGAAGGCATGCAAAACACAGATTGCTGGGGATCTGGGCCGTCCCCTTGTAAATGGGGTTGGGATGGGGAATGGTAAAACCTGAAACGGAGAAATCGCTCAGGCGTCCCAAGTGTCCCCCAGTGAGAGAGCACTAGCCTGCTGCCCAAGCAGAAGTGCACCGATAACCTTGACGTACGTCCTCCAACCGGCAACGCGCGACGCTCCACCGGCTTTTGGTGTTACTTCTAACTAATGAAGGATACACCAGAAAAAGCAAGACTGTCACCTGCATGTTGTGGTATGATTATTTATAACCGTTGGCATATTTTACCTTTTTTTTTATTATCGTTATTCAGTTTCGCTGTAAGCCACTTTTATGCCTTGGCCTACATTTCCCTGTCATTTGTCAACCGGAATTTAATGCATGCCAAGAACTCACATCCAAATCAAGGGCAACACACTGAATGTAGATTGCAAGCCGCATGCAGCTGGGTATTTACAAGAGCAAGACAGGTTAAGTGCCTAGTTCAAAGGTAGACACCGGAATTTTCTCAATGTCTCACAATGTTCCCTCGGAGCACGTGAAATAATGTTAAATTCCTAGTGCTAACAATATCCACCTTGTTTTTTGAAAGACCTGTATCATCAAAGTGAGCTTTTTTTGCTGTTACATACATAAAAAACAGAAAACAGAGACACTATGATACTAAGTCTATTTTAACTATTCAGTTAATACAGATATGGCTTATACTGCTCACTACAGGGGGAGTTAGTGGGCTGTGGAATGATCACTAGCTCCTATTTTTCAGGCATAATCACAGCCTACTTTATATCAAAAGAAAAGTAATTATTCTTTTACGCACAAATTAAACAAAGTAAGCATTATTTTATGAAGTGGACTAATAAACACTCAAATTGATTGCCCAGGGTTTTTAAGATTACACATAGTGGAAAATAAACAGGATCGTATTGCATGGAAACTTTGCCTGGCGAAAATAGTTTAGAGTGCACACGTTCAAAATGTGGCCTTCGTGTTCCCTGAGTTAGGTCTATGGGCCTGTGCAATTTGTATTCAATTTGTCGTCGGAATCAAACGGAGCAAAATCAAGTTGATAAGCAGCTCTGTTCCGTGTCATCACTTCCATCCCATTCTGGTCATGCTCGCTCCAACTCAAAGGCGTAATAGATTCATAGTGCTCTGTCCTTCCCTCTGAATATCGTCCTTTTCAATAATTACTGTGGGCGCACAATCTGATATTCTCTTAAAATGCAATATGCACACCCCACTGTGTTTGGATAATTCAATCCAGACACTACTCCTAAGCGTATGTGGAGCGATGAGGGGGTTGTGTCAATCAGTTCAGAACCCTGGAAGATAATTCTGAATAATTTATACCTGTGTCCCTGTCTATCTACAGATCTATCACCGCGCTAGGATCCTGGGGAAAATGGAAACAATCACAATAAGCACTCCATTGTGGCATAGCTGTTGAATAACAAGGCTCGTACTGCAACCAGAAGGCTGTTGGCTCAGATCCCAATTAAGGACATGCTGCTGTATCCTGTGATACGAAACCAAAATACCTGCTATGTAAAATTTGTACATACTAAATGTATGTGTGTGTGTGGGTGGGTGGGTGTTTGTGTGTCTGTGTGTGTGCAACGACAACTGTTTACACTGCATGTTGGCTCACCTAACACTTGACTAAGCTATAATGTATTGTGTGTTTACTATAGATACGCCATAGTTAAATGTACTATGGTACATGTAACATGACGTCCTCAAACCTTTCTGCTGCAGAAAGCACTGCATCCTCAATCTCCCTACTACACCCTCTTATTTTCTTACTGACTACCATCAGTGGTGTGCTAATGACTTGGCATCGGCTCGGCTCATTGCGAAACCTTTCTATGTGCACTTGATTAAGTTGTCTGCTAAATGCCGAAATAAAATGTAAATATCATCTAAAATTATTATAGCTAAATTACCTCTGAATAAGAGCACCTGCTAAGAAAATAAAAGCATAACGGGATGAAGTGTCTGCCAAAGAAATGTGAGATGTAGGCTACAGTTACAGCCTCTTATTGCTGGCACAAACAGAACTTTAGGTAGAATGTCATTCTTTCTTTTTGCTCTACAATGATCTAACTTTGTTCTCCAGGAAAGTGGGCACTGTGGAAGGGGAGGTCTGTGACAACACAGGGAAAGTCCCCCTGTAGAGAAAGCCCGGCCATCTGCTAAGACAATCACACTCAGATCCCTGGGGGGGGGTTCAGGCCAGAATCAGAGCTTCTCCTGAAGGTCAGCGAATGACCTAATGCACATTACTCTCTCCTCCCTCAACTGACATAAACATGCCCCGCACAGGATCAGCTACACTATAGCAATGGCCCTCTCTCTCTCTCTCTCTCTCTCTCTCTCTCTCTGGTCCAAATTAACTTTATTGGCATGCCAATAAAAAGGATTGTGTTACGGTATATGCTTAAAGCAAATATGACTGGCTCTTGTCACATTATCATGCCTCGCTGTCTTAGAATGGAATTCCAAGCAAGTGTCTGACCACCTCACTGAATTCTGATGGATGGAGGACTTTGGATATGGAGGCTGTCAATATTACAAACAGTATAGCACATTCTATTAATCATCACATGCAAGAGGCGTGGTGTGGAGTGAGGGGGTATAAGCAGCCCTAGAATTCAGATATGGAGAAATCCAAAAGCTAGGATCTACAGATATGGTCAATCTCTCTCTCTCTCTCTCTCTTTCGCTCTCTCTCTCTCTCTCTCTCTCCTTCTCTCTCTCTCTCTCTCTCTCTCTCTCTCTCTCTCTCTCTCTCTCTCTCTCTCTCTCCCACTCCCACAGGTTTTTATGGAAGTTTGTGGATAAGCGCATGAGTTAAAATACTAGGGTTTATTTTCAGAATAGCATATGGGGCAAAGTTTGAGTAACGATGCTTCCGGGGAATCGTTCAAAACAGCATGAAAAGTAAAAATAATACAATAATCCATGATGGAAATACAGCCAACAGATGTTTAAGAGCAAACATCTGGGGGCAGGAAGATACATCTGGTTCCAGTTGTTATCACTTTCTTATTCTCATTGCTTGGTGTGATAATAAAGGACACACTTGGCTAGGATGTATTAATTTAACTCCCATATGGAGTCGATGTCGAGGAGCTCAGGGGAGGGGCCATTACGGAGGCGATCACGGATGGCGCACAGGTGAGTAGCCCTGTAGCTCGGGACGAGATGGGGGGTCACGAGCTGGAAAAAACGCCTTTTCTCAGCAGGGCGCAACAGCGGCGTGTCGCGGCATTCATGTTTCCGTGTAGCTGTGCTGTTTACAGGTATGGGGTGAAAGGAGAGTCATGCGATCCTCTCTGTCCAGGGTGTTTAAGCCCGTTGGAGGAAGGCAGGGGGCATATTCACCCAGCTGTCGGGTGGGTTGCTAACAAGAGGCGTCGGACTTGAGCGGGGGAAGGGTGTTGGCAGCGGGAGGTGTGAAGGAGACTCTGGATGAACTGTAAGGCAGGTACTTCAGCAACGTGCGTATACGCTTCGCTCAGTTTTACATTGTATCGGTAAAGATAGTGGGTTTCCGGAAGGCGATGTCAGCCGAGTACTACTCAGGGGTCTCCACTCTTCTTCTTGATGTCACTTCCAGTGGCTGCTAAATCCGCTAAATCTAATTTGACAGACCAATTAAAAGGAATAATTCGTACGTGTTTGAATAATGCCATCTGGATTGAAACGCGATTCCATCAGTGCACTTTGTACTAGCACATGTACATCTGAATTCATTAGCAGTCTATCACTAGGTAGAAGTGGCTTATTTTCTAGCAGGAGTGTGAAAGCCTGTCTGTGACTAGTGTGCACTTGAGAGGTTACCTATTTTCACCTTTATGGAGGCTTTCATGTCAAACTATCACCAACCTGCTATCCTGTTATACCACCCTCTGATAAAATTCTGTCCTGATGATGTTTTTCATGTTCCAAATATATCTATAATCAGTTCTCTTTCCTTCAATTCTACGTAAAAAAAAATGGCTGTAGAACTAACTACAGTTTTTTTAATTGAAAATAATATAGTGAAAATGAAGCAAATGAATATGAAAAGAGTACTGGCAGACATTTCATTTAATTTTCCATCTCTGAGCAGGCCTCTTTTTTAACTATAATGGGCTTCCCAATCAACTTTGAGCAACAAATGCATGTATTACCTTTATGTTTATAATATATATTACATACTTACTAAATTCATTTTGCTAACTTCAAGAAATGATATACAACAGATTTTGGTATACATATAATGAACCATATTATTAACACTCATGAACCGTTATTTTCTAATTAAGACCGTTTTTTCCCGGGGATGCTATGCTGTGGCTTATCTGAAGAAACCTTGATTAGGTAATTATTCGCGGTGACGGATTAAAATAACCTCCGTATCGTCCAAACTCCAGCAAGGCTATACCTCGGTAACAAATCGAATGGATTTTTTTCCCCCCTTTTCATCCTTTTTGCCCATCTCCCTCACAGTGGCATGTTAAGCCACCGGTGGACTGAGTTCCAGGGCATTCATTAAAATGAAAATGGTTTGTGTTTTGTGTAAAAAATTAGCGGCTGGCGCTCCAGATACAAATTGCGCCGGCTGCCCTCCCTGGGGCCTGAGGTATAATTGACTGGACTGGGAGTGTTCTCACACCCCTCACTCTACCTGATTAAAGGCCAGGGAAAGGACACAACAGGGACTGCAGCAAAATTGGAAGGAAGGGTGGGGGGGGGCAGCTCGGCAGGGCACCCCCCAATCTAATCTTTTTCTGAAAGCGCTGAATGAAGAGAGTTGGAATTCCACCCACCCACCTCTCAAATCCCCCCTTAAAAAAGAATTAAGAGTGGCACATCTGCTTTTTTTTAAAGATAAGGGGAGAGAGTGAAACCTGGGCTGATAGCAGAAAAGGCAGAGCCTATTGTCCGTGTGGACTGTGGAGAGACCGTGAGAGAATGGCTGGCCTGCACTGCATGCCTCTTATCCTTCTACTGGCTCTCCACCTGAACTTTCACAATGGACTCCCTTCCCTTTTCCTGACTTTCACAAAGAATCTCAGGATAACACACCAGACTGCTTTGCCATTTGAAGTGCAGCTACGCTAAACTCAACTCATAACGCTCAAAAAGTTAGAGCTTACTTAATTTGAGCTGCTTAGCATTTTCCTCGTTGAGGCTCACTGCACACAATGCAGCATATTATATTGTAGAATGCCTTGTATAAATGTATATAAACATATTTTTATCATGTTGTATTTACTTTGCATACACCTTCATCCCGGGAAATTTCCTCAGATTTGACCTGTTTTCCAACCTTGCTCAAGGGGAAAATAGCCTTGCCTCACCTGTTACCTTCTCCTTCCTCAAACACTGCACTTTACTGCCAGGGTGAGGGCTGAATAAGCATCTTTTGTCAGGTATTCTTATGCATACACACTGTAACAGAGAGGACTGAAACTCAAATATTTTTGTGATCCCTGTTCTTGACCTCACCTTTCTGTCAAGCTCTTCAAATGTCTCTAACGACCCAAATTTGATATTGTACCTTATGTAAAATGTATTCTACTAAATATACCCATCGCAAATAGCTTTTTTTTAATGTCATTTCATAAACAGGCATTGTTACCCACTATCAAACTTAAACTTTGACTTGTCTCCATAGGGGAACCCTTTTTAGTTATTTATGGAACCCTCTATAGTAGGTGTTAAAAGTGTGAAAAGCTCCCAGAATTAATCACTTTGCCTGACCAATAACTCTTGCACTAGCTAGGGTTCCTCTATTGAGACGCAGAAAAGCCTTTTGGAACCTTTTCTTTTGAGAGTGTATATAGAATTAGCATAGAAAATGCCATTGAGCATTAACCACCATATGCGCATATACAGCCTACCCGATGCTAATTAGCATTTAATTGTTATTTCCTTTAATTTTAAAAAGGCTTCATCAATTTTTAATTTGAATGTAACGGTGCATAAACTTTACCTATACATATGGGGGGGAAATTTTACAACCTCAATTAACCCACACAAATTAGAACGGCATCTCCCTCGCAGCACTTCTAACCCCTGTCCCCAAGACTCTGATTCAAACCTTCACACAGGGCATTGTAGGAAAAAAACCGCTATCTGTCCATTCTTCTATATGTCCAGAGCAGCTGTCTGTCCAACAAGGCTGATTGGGACGCTCAAACTCCTGGAATCACACTGATATTTATGGAAATGACTGACAGATGCCAGTCTCCCAGTGCAGTGCTTGGTATATCTCTGAGGTATTTGCTTAATTAAATGTGCCATGAATAATTTAATTAAATATTCATTAAATGTATGAATAATTCAAAAATGACATCCTTTTAATGACATCAAAAAGTGTATCTTCATGATTGTTGTCAGATTCCTGCTGAACAAAATTTTTTTACACGCTTCATGATGTGGACCATCTTGAATATCATGCTTTGGAAAGATCTAGATATCTACATCCACAGAAATGTATTAACTGTTGTTATTTTATGCAGGAAAGTGTTTTTCCCGTTTTGCTCTGATACCATGTATTCGAAATACTTCACATCAGTGTCACATGACATTGTTGTCCCTTTTAGTCGTACAGTTTATGCAAACCAGCTTTGATGTGCAGTGTCTTTTTAAATGGAGCCAACCCGGCAAGATTAACAGTGGATGAGACATCAAAACACATGTAGATCTAATGTAAAGCACATCCATAAAAAAAGACATTCACATTCCATCATCAAACAACCCTGGTTGCTTTCAATGGTTTCTCGCTTGGCAGCGCTTGCGTCAAATATACTGTCGTTGCTTCTCAAGTTTGTTGGCACGGGAAAGAAAAAGAAAAAGATTGTCAGCAACCAGAGAAACCGTGGCAATCCCTGGGCTCGTGAAGGAATTATTTACAAACCATGTGGACGCCATATCGGTGAGTAATTATATTGTTCCTGTAAACTCTGTGCCGTTTCAACGTGACACAAGGATGACAGACCGTGAACACTCAAGACAGGCGCCTCGTCTCGAGTGTCCGATCCTGCTGAAGGTCTTCTCCAGAAGACCTAGATGTGTGCTGGAATGTGCAGACACAGCCTTACCGGAAACCCCCGGAGACTTAAGAACAATATGAGAGAGAAAGAGTGCTAGCCAGACAGGACACGAGTTTGGTAATTAACCAATCAAAAAGCGGTCTCTGGGGCCAGAGGGATGCACTGTATATGTTTTCTTCAATTTCCAAGATGACAGAGACGGCAGAAAACACGAGGAGTCTCTTTTTCCCTTGTGATGAATATAAACACGCCGGCACTGGTTTACAAATAGTCAGTTCTGGTCTTTAAGATTGCGCAGTCTTCCATGATAACTTTGCAATGCAAAATTGCTAAAGGTAATACATGCAAAGTTGTGTCTTCGCTAAAGTATTCCACAGTTTACAAATGTGATAGGAAAAAATGCAATATTTATATGCAAGCCTATATATTGTAAATAGCATATAAAAATGGCATATGAAAGCAGAGACATTTTTTTATTTATGACACTGGGCTCTATTTTCCACAGTCAAGGGGCAATTGCCAAACTAGTGGTAACTAGTGGTAAAACTAGTGCATTAAAAACAGAATGTTTATTGTTGTATTGTGTCACTGTGTCATCCTGTCAGTTACATCAGGAGTGGGCACCCGACTCCACCCTCAGAACGTCATGTCATGCAAAGGATATGCAACCAAATATAAAAAATGATTACTTTATTCTATATATAAATGCCGGGGTGCCAATAATTGTGGCACATGTGGTTTTGTTAAAAATCATTATTTTTTGATGAGGGATTTTTTTTTTCTCATAATAAATTTATTTCAATTAAAGTTTGGATTTTTCTCATTTTTTTCAGTGTGACATTAAGCTAATTCACCAAATGGTTAATTTTTTATAACCCTTTTTATTCATCTTTAACAGGTGTACCAATAATAGTGGATGGCACTGTACATGTTACTCCCTATAAAAAACATTGAGAGATTGTATACAAATATATAATATAATACCAATAAACATACATGATTTTTACAGACTTTTTGCATTTGGGTTACAAATCAGGATTGAAGTGTACTGCAGATGAGAGCCTGTGGTTTCAGATCAAGGTCTTGCTCTCTCCATAGACTTTACAATCAGACAACAAGCCATGTCTTATTACCATTGATTAATTGTCAATGAAATCCACCTCTGTTCAGCTCAAGCATCTAGAGAATACCTGTACAAATATCCTTAAGGGCTCTATTTAAAAGCAACTAAGCATATCGTTTCCATCCAAGAGTGAGAAATGGTGAAGAAAGAAATACATACAAAGACAGTACTTCAGATTTAAAAACTTCATTTTTGAAATCTGAGCTATTCTGCAACTACATATTTAATAATAAAATAGTTCAGCCAACATTGCTAGCAGGACTTCTTCATGAAAACAGGGCCACAATGGAAAACAACCTGTGTTGCTATGAGTGTTGGGAGGGGAGTGCCAGTAAACATGTAATCAAAACAGGATACACGCTGCTGCCACTTCCACAACCCCGCCATCATTAATTTATGTTTTAATGCGCCTCATTTGAACCAAGCATAGTTTTCTGTCATTATCGGCCATTTTAAAAGTTTGATGTCATTTGGGCGGACTGCAGGGGATTTTTCTTCCCAAAAAACTGTGAAGCGGCAGGGGTGAGGCAGAGGAAGGTATGCACGCAGATGGAAAGTGGAGGGGCGGCCTGGAAACTGCGTCTCTCAGCTGGACAGGCCGGGCAGCCAGCGTCAGAGCTCAGCGGGATCGGCCCGCGAGCGGCCTGCGAGCGGGCCGGGGGGGGGAGAGGAGAGGAAACAGCTGGAGCGGTCGAGGCGCATGCCAGCGCACGAGAGCGGCCGCCGCTTCCTGGAGAACAATGATCTCCAAAACAAAACGGTGGCACGGCCGTCTGGGCAGTGCCGGGAAGGGGGGAAGAGGGGAGGCCAGGTCAGGGAGTTTGTCTGGAGCAGGCTGAGAGTCAGAATGCCCTTCTCCAGGCGGGGGAAGTATAAAAGCGATATGACCGTGTTTTGGCCTAATTTTGAATAACATCATATGCTATTTTCAGTGAACTTACAGGACCAATTGAACTGACCTTCAGGGGAGTTGGACTGGAGGCTCTGCATCACCAAATGATATTAGGGGAACTGGGAACAGCTGTTCTTAATTTCGCAAACTGCAATTACTGGGGAACCAGGATGTCCGGGTCGTCTCGTAACAAAAAGCAATGATATTCCTCAGAAATCGAAATTTGTTTTGTTTACATTTGTAATTAATTGTTATTTGTATGTGAAAAATGTAAAATAGTATTATCAATATACCTTGTAAATTGCTTGTCCATACACCAGCACTATCTGAGTATGCTCCACTTTAAAAACACAGCTTTCTATAGATACAAGGTTTGCTCTCTTTTTTTTTTTTTTAAAGATAATTGTAACAAATGACTCTGTGGGCAACAAATGCATCATTTTTACCCAGCTAAAACTGTAAAACTGTTTGCTTTTCGAAGAAACATGAAGCAGACTACCATTTGGCCTTTCTACCCTTCAAGTAAATGATTAATTAGCTTTCATCCATCTAAAATATTGTTTACCCTCTACAGAAACTAGGTCCTCCCTCGGGCTGGCTTTAGTTAGTCGGCAGAAAGACACGGATGGGTAAATCAATTTATGTTGTGTCTGCAGATCATTGTTATTTTATGTTGTGCAATATGCAGTCTGCATTCCCTTTCAGCCCCAGGCTACTCTACAAATGGAGAGCACCATTCTCCCCCTCCCCACACACACACACACACACACACTGAAAACAAATTAATGAGAGTCCACAACAGGTTGAGTTTGTGTGTTGATCTGGAATAGAATTGGGGACAATACTGATGCAATGGAGACAAGCACAAGTGCTTCCGTCCTCCAGTGAAACAACATACACAGTGTTTACTACTCGGGCATTACAGGGGGGTGTTTCACAAAGCAGGATTACTGAGTTAGCTGGACAACTGCACTGAGTAAAACCCGGAACCCTCCCAAATCTGGAACATGGACTGAAGCAAAAACAGCTGTTCTGGATTTTACTCAGTGCAGTTATCCAGCTAACTCAGTAATCCTGCTTTGTGAAATGCCCCGCCAGGTGAGTTCAGTTACTAAGGCTTGTTTAGCTGGGACTCAGTCCAACTGCATTGTAGTTTGTCCAAAAGTAGGTTTAAGTCATTATACAACATATTTTTCTTACCCATAGTAAATAGCTGTATTTCTGTGATGGCACTGACTGCCAGAAGGTCACAAAAGGCTGAATATGATGTCTGTGCCACATCTTCTCTATTTGCAGAGGCCTTCCTCCACCTCTGCCTTCTCATCTCCTCGCTTCGTGTAATCTCCTCTTGCGTTGTTTTCCGCAGCCTCCATAATCAACGTAACGTTGCCGCGGGCAGTCGTTCTGCCGTTTATTCACGCTCAGATAAAGGCGGCTGCACTTAGCCATCCTCTCGCTGCCTGGATCGGGCAGCCAGAGAGCGTGTTCTAATCCAAATCTCGTCAGTACACCGTCCTCATTTAAACCGAGGAAACGAGAGCAAACCGTCAATTTAACAGCCGTTGTCCAGCAAGCGGAATGGCTGCTGTGTACTCGTACAGCTGTCAAAGAGTTGAACTTCAGCACGCATCATAAGTGGAAGAGTTCACTAAGGCCATGCTTATATACCTTTCCACTTTGTTACAATCTACAAATGCACTGTTTATCAGAAGCTAATGTACTGTGGTATTCATGACTTATGATTCAGATATGTAGGTTGGAACACTCAACCACGATAATGTTCAGTGGAAGTGCACGGTTTATAATGCATAGTTCAAACCAGGTGAATATATGCAGTCTACTCTATATTAGAAATTCTATTTGCCTTGATGGCGCTATCTCTGTATATATCAAACAACTGAATATGCTGCATGGGGAGAAACATCAAAGTAGGTGAGTTTAATATTTGCTCTCATTTTATTTCTATTAATGTGCAGTATTCTTTACATACATAGAGGCTGCTGACTGAAAAAATTTATATTTTTGACATTAATGTTACTGACATTTTCAATCTTTTTTCTTCACTTAAAACTTTTTAAAAGTTTTCCTGTTCCAATACTGCAATAATGAAAACATACCAGAGTCTAATCTGAACCCTCTCTCTACTGAGGTGCACGATGTGATTGAGCCAAGTAGGATATGCTCCTGGATAAACATCACTATTGTTGTTCCTGGAACAACATTCCTATTAACCAATCATTGCCCGCTGATGTCATCAGTGTTTGCCAAACAGCCATTTCAAAATTCTCCAGAATGGTTAACCGTTTTTCCCGAGAGTTAACCTATTGTGTAGCTCCCCATTTAAGTTCAGAACATTGAACTAAATCCTTGATTTACTGAACATATTTTAGCTGCACCTGTTTCAGTCTTTTGTTTAAATGATCACTCTTAGTAGTTTGTATTAGTGCAGTGCAACTATTATCCAGGATGATTGTTGGTCCTGGATTGATTTGTTTATGTTGATCCAGGACCATCGTCGCCATGTTTATCCGGGATAGATTTGCTCATATCAATCTTGGATGATTATCACACTGTTAATCCTGGGTAGATTTGTTAATGTTGATCCAGGACCATCATTGATATGCTGATCCAGAGTAGGTTTGCTAATGTCGATCCAGGATGATTATCACATCCTGGATAGATTTGCTAATGTTGATCCAGGGTCATCCTTGCCATATGGATCTTGACTAGATTTGTTATATTGGTGATCCAGGGCCATCATCGCAATGTTGTTCCTGGATAGATTTTCAAATATTGATCCAATATGATCACATTGATTTTTTTTAAAGATGCAGTAGGCAAGGTTTTTTCGATATAATTTTGGTAAAATTATTAAATTTACTCATTATATTCCAGCAGCTAATAAAAGTTATTCTATTCCATTCTATTCATTATGGATCAAGCTATTTTTTCTATTTTAGATAATTTGTTCATCGTAATAAAAAAAAAAAAGTCTCGTTTTTTTTCAGTTTTTTTTTTTTTTTTGAAATGAAAAATCCTCCAGGAGGATGTTGTTGCAGGCTGGGGACTGAACAAAAAAACAATGATGATCATCCTGGATCAACATGAGCAAATATATCCAGGATCAACAATGTGATGATCATCCTGGATCAACATTAGCAAATATATCCAGGATCAACAATTTGATGATCATCCTGGATCAACATTAGCAAATCTACCCAGGATCAATAATGTGATGATCATCCTGGATCAAAATTAGCATATATATCCAGAATCAACAATGTGATGACCATCTTGGATCAATATTAGCAAATCTATCCAGGATCAACACAGTGATGATCATCCTGGATAAACATAGTAAAATATATCCAGGATCAACATTTGCAAATCTATTCACAGGATCAACAATGTGATGATCATCCTGGATCAACATTAGCAAATTTATCCATGATCAATAATGTGATGATCATCCTGGATCGAAATTAGCATATATATCCAGAATCAACAATGTGATGACCATCTTGGATCAATATTAGCATATCTATCCAGAATCAACAATGGGATGATCATCCCGGATCAACATTAGCAAATCTATCCAGGATCAACAATGTGATGACCATCCTGGATCAACATTAGCATATCTATCCAGAATCAACAATGGGATGATCATCATGGATCAACATTTGCAAATCTATCCAGGATCAACACAGTGATGATCATCCTGGATAAACATAGTAAAAATATATCCAGGATCAACATTGTGCAAACCTCTCTGGAAACCGGAGCATTTTGGAGGGAATTGGATCCTGGATCAACATTAGAAAATCTACCCATGATCAATAATGTGATGATCATCCTGGATCAACATTAGAAAATATATCCAGGATCAACAATGTGATGATCATCCTGGATCAACATTAGCAAATATATCCAGGATCAACAATTTGATGATCATCCTGGATCAACATAAATGTGATGACCATCCTGGATCAACATTAGCATATCTATCCAGAATCAACAATGGGATGATCATCATGGATCAACATTTGCAAATCTATTCAAGATCAACAATGTGATGATCATCCTGTATAAACATTAGCAAATCTATCCATGATCAACACAGTGATGATCATCCTGGATAAACATAGTAAAATATATCCAGGATCAACATTTGCAAACCTCTCTGGAAACCGGAGCATTTTGGAGGGAATTTTGAAATGGCTCTGGAGAAAGGTTGTTCGGCACACACTGATGACATCACAGGGCAATGATTGGTTAATAGAAATATTGTTCCAGGAACAACAAGGGATGTTGAACCAGGAACATGTTCTACTTGGGTAAATCATGTTATCCCTACAGAGGTCACAGTGTCTCTTAATATATGATGGTGGTGGTAGTAGTAGTGACCTTTAGTGTAGTGGTTGTGTGTGCCCCCCCCCCCCCCCCTTCTTCTCTGACCCACTTGACTGACAGGTAACGTGTGAGTAGCCCTGACTGACACACTCGCAGGTGTGCTGTCAGTCCCTTAACACCTGACTGACCAACCCACAGCCCAGCTAAAAATATATGCATTTCATTATATTTGCATTTTTAATACTTACATAGGGCATAAAACTCATAACATAACAAAAAAAAAATGCAAGCAGAAATCAATATTCCTGTGATTACTATGATTGTGAAATGCTGGAAACATCAAGTGTTAATTAGTATTCCATTTCAATCTGTCAAGCTCTATTTGGTGCATTTCCAATGAGAATATTTATACACAGTTCACAACAGACACCTCTTGGAGGTGACAACACGGAGAAGCACATTTAAAAAATATATAAAATGAACCAAACCATATCATTGCAGGAAAACATTTTCAGATGAAAGCATGTTTTCAGGTCCTACTTTAGAAATTTCATTTTATCAGTGAGACAAACTGAAGAGAAACCTAACATTGTGTATCCGATCATATTGCCACCTGTTAGCTTTGTTTAACACAGGCTAAAAGATCCGATTCTCTATTTGAATGATACATTTTAAGTATAGCGCAGCTATGGCTGCACTCTGCTAGCAGCGACAGTAAACCTCTTTATCTTCATCAGTGAGAAATAAATAATTAAAAAAAGAAATAGTAATTAGCAGCTTGATTGGATTAACTGGTAAGGGAGAGCTCAGTGAAGGAGTGGAACAAATGAGACTTGTTTAACGTTCTAAATTGGAGTTCACTTAGGCATTAAATCATTTCGCAGCACCTGAAAAAACAACGCCGTTGTGGTCCGTAAAAGTGCCCGTGCGCTACGTGCTTCCGCCCTCAACTTTGAGAAACAAGTGTAAGCAAATGTTACTTCTGTCTCGCCTTGCTTAAACAAGTCACTGAAGTGAATGAAATGCTGTGCATGAAATTAAAGTGTCTTATAAAATGTTTCACTTGATGCTCAAGACAAACCAGCGTTGCGTTGAGATCGAATAGACCCCTTCGGCAGTCGATGCATGTCCCAGCACAGAGATATTTGCTTCTCATATTGGGTGGGAGAGATCTGTTGTGCAAACTGAGCATGTGCAACCTGACCTCTATTGCCATTTGGAGGAGCAACTGGGGATAGAGAGCCTTTGATGTTCACAGTGATGAATGCAATCTATCAGCATTACTGTAAATACGATCTAGAGAACTGTGTCAGGTATGTCTTTGGAGTATTCAAGTGGGATCATTCAGTAAGAGTTGAATTTATGAGATTTCTTGTTTATGGCCAAAGAAAATCATTCAGTAGCCATACTGTTTCACTGTTTATAATATCTGTAGAAACCATTGTATATTATTTTATCAAACATAATGGCTGGAGATTGAGTCTGGAGGTGAAAAAAACCCACTTTTTAAGCGCTTTTCCACACTTGCCTTACCATTTTTATGATCTTGTCGGATTGTTGAGAGCACAGTCATATATATTTTTGCTATTTATATAGTATGCCCAACCTCATCGCTAGAACCTATTCTGTCAGGTTAAGAGGGCTCACGCTTGCGTGCACAGCCAACTGCCACTCATTTTCACTTCACAGTCCAACAGCTGAGCTGTGCAGCCAGTGCGCCAGCGCGCCAGCGGTTGGCACAGGTTGCACAACTGGCGAAGGTAAATAGCAGGCACACAATCAACCAACCACAGGAGTCGTTCATGCGTGGCGAGGTGGATGGGGTACCCTGCTGACTCACACACTCCTTCCCCGAGTGACACGACGGCCAATTATTCTTCGCCCTGTAGGACTCCAGGCCACAGCCTCCATTGGCACAGGCAGGATATGCTTTTGGACCTCGGGGCAAGTCACTGTATTAAGGACTAGTGCTTTTTTCACCACCTAATGAGACCCTATAGCGGCCGTATTTCAAACAGTGATTAAGATGTTGAAAAAGCCTATTCAAAATGAAATATTAGAATGTTATGTAATAAACTCTATACACGCCCTTTATTTGCAACACACAGCTAGTTAAATGTTATGGGAACAATCACATGTTCTGTATATTTATGGATGATTTACCATCTCTCAGAAAAAAGCTAAACGGTTCTTATACACTGTTACAGAATACACTAAGAGCAGCCAGTGTTCTGCCTTTCAACAGTCATTGCAGTGCATCATCTATTTTTTTTTTTATTACAGAGCCTGTCTGTGATAATATATTTTGGTTAATTCATTTCCTGGTAATAGATATCCTACTGGCACTATTTAGAAATAAAAAGCCAAAAGGATTCCAAAACAGGCATTATGTTGAAGCTTGTGTTAAGCACACAAAATTAATCCACAGTGTACTACAGTGTACTCTGGACACTGGGTATAAATTGGGAATGCAACACTAAATAAACAAGACTGATTGATGTTTAATTCACTTAATGCCCCCCCCCCCTCAAAAGCCTGTGACAAGATTTGGCAAGATGGCGGGGGTGACAACAAATGGATACGGTTTCCAAAGGAGCGCAAAGTGAGTGGAGGAATGGGGCTTTCACTTGTAAATTTGGACGTGACGTTCGGCACCTGAAACCCCGCACACACTAGCACGAATAGCAGTCAATCTCATTCGTTTCTCAAAGAGGGTCGAGCGTTACGATCCTGCCTCAGTTGCTGTGGAAACCATTGAAAGCGTCCTGACCCCGGCGCCCGGGGAAGGGGGGTGACCCGCCACTGACCACCAGGTTGGTGTTTACTTTCTACGCCTGTCACAAAAGAAGGACCACCGCGTAGGCCTTAATGACCGGGGACAACACTGACCACCGTCCCACGACATCTGCTGGCCTGAATCGCTCGCTAGACCAATTCCCATGAGATGTCGTTTTTGTGTCTTGCTCTTAGTCAAGTGCATTTGAATTTCAGTAGCTTGCGCATTTGACGCATTCATTCCAGGAAAGAAAATGTTCTGCTAATTGAAATCTGAGCATCATTTGTGTCTCAGCATTTTCAGAAAAAAAGAACCCAGCAAATACACCCTGGTTCACCTTTCATCTTTTTTTTTCCTTTTTCTTTTTTTTTCGTCTTTGGAGATTGACAACAGCTGTGGCACCTGTAGCTTCTGAAATTCAATCCGCCCACAGAGTGGACGCAGAAGGACCTGATCCCGTCATAGGCGTCTTGATCTTTGAGCCTTCCGCCTCAATTCCGGTGCCAGTGAAAGGCTCTTTTCTCCCCTCGTCTCACTCTTTTTTTTTATCACACCAAAGGTGAGAATTAAGATCCTTAATAGGATTTCATTTTTTTTCTCCCCTTTTAGCTGGCAGAAGACGAGTGGGGGGGGGTGATAATAACGACGGGCTGCGTGCGCCCGCCTGCTTTGTGCCGTCCTGCAGCTGGTTTACACCGCCGTTCACTGGGGCATTCTGGGAGAACACAACAGCCGCTCTATTCTCCCCCCCCCCCCGGCCTGCGCCCCATGACTGTGCGCAGTGGAAATTAGCCCAACGCTTAACTATTCACCACCTGGAGCACGGGCCTTATTCTGCAGCGAGCAGCGAACGCAATGTGAACACAAAGCAGCAGCTGCCTGCTGACCAGCCAGACAATAGAGCCAAGTACTAACCATTTAAAACGGAGGCAGGAAAGCACCAAAGGAAAGTGAAGGAGCAGTACTTAAAGAGCAGCAGAGAAGTCCAGATCTGGCCAGTATTGTGAATGACACGCAGGATTTACTTATAGTCTTCTACAGATGAGGCCTTACTACGGCAGCTGAATCTAAATTAAAAATTAAAAACAGCATGCTAAGGAAGAAAATTAGAATTGCCTACTGTAGGCATCATTACGTGTGTAAACATAGGCTGTACTGTGTATATATGCCTTTGTGCGAATGTAATTCATATTTTGCTTAGGACTGAGAGCAAGATAATACAGTTACTGTGGCACAATAACTCATTATTACACAAGCCTCGGATTCACTATCCTAAAATTAAGGTATACTTATTCAAATTTTTTTAAATATATAATAATGAATCTATCGTAGCCAAACTGTTAAAATATGATAAAAAACTAAGGAAACAGCATAAATGACATGTCACATTTGAATATTTGAAGATTCAAAATTGCAGTTGTTGGGGTCACCGACCAAGTCAAGCGTTCAGAGCATAGATCCCATCAACCTTCTCCATCGCTGCACTCATAGCCACCACATCAAAACCAGAAGAGGGGTCCAAAATGTGCTAAATTATTAATGAAAAATGCTGGATACCCCTCGGGGGTAAAAAAAAAAAAAAAGAAATCATAAAAATGTTTTTCAGCTCACTCTACCTGCAAATAATTCCAAATGGAAGGTGCTGAACTGTGAAGATGGAGGATAACCACTGTGCTTGGAGAAATCTCTCTGTGGACCAGGAACAGGGGTAACAGGAGTAACATCTCCCATACTAAATGCCCACCATGCATCTTGAAGGACCCCCGTGGCTTCAGTCAGACAGTGGTGCCCAGACCACCTCTTACATGCCAAGCAACCCTCTGTAGCCTACCTCTCTGAGGCCCATGCATATTTAATCTTTAATGAAGGCTTATGATGAACAGGGATGCATCATCGCCATAATTAAAACCAGCAAAGTGCTGCATGATTCCTCCTGAAACCGTTCCCCTTGATCCACAGCAGAGGTGGAAATCCAGGGGACATAAAGTAAAAGTCCTCCCCAGTATTTTGTTCTAATCACCTGGATTTGCTAAATAACATAATTCTTCAGCTAGGAGGTAGAACTAATTAGTGAAATCAGCTGGCTGAGTCTATGGGTGGAAGAAACGCATGGCAGGACTTCTACTTAATGTCCCCTGGATTTCCACCTCTGATCCACAGTACAGTTAACGTACAGTTAAATTCAAAAGCATTGGGAAAGCTGTGTCACACAAAAAAACATTTGTATTTACAAATCAAACAATGACTAGGCAAAACTCCCTATATCTGCATTTATTTCATGTAGGGTTTTTTTTAAACAGACATTGAATTATATTGTAACAAGGCAATAAGCCAAGTCCTCCTTTTTCAAGTCAGGATAAGTATTGGGACAGAGTAAGTTTCGAGAAATTGAATGACTTGCAAGGTTAATAGTTTGTTGCATGCCCCTTATATTTGATGACTGCATCGGGTCTGTGACTCGTGGACATCAGGTTCATAATGTGCTCCTTTGAGATTTTCTGTTTTTACAGAAGTTTTTACATTTAAGTTTTTACCTCTGCCTGTCAGCTGCTGTATGTTTGCTGGGGTTTCAGACGTCAGTTTTCATTTAGAGCAAGGGAAAAGCATGGTCATTGGGGTTTAAATTTGGTGACTGACTGGGCCATGTCAAACACTTCCACTAGCTTTCTTGGTTGTCATACTTCCTGACCCTCATCTGCAGGTTTAGCTTTTAGGTTGTAGACTCTACAAATGCTGCCAAAGGATATATCCCATGCCCTGACACTCACAGCTTTTAATTTATAAATAATTAGAGTAATATGGTAAAGCTGTGAAATTTGAACAGCTGACAGTCATTTTTTCCCAATACTTATGTTGACATGAAATATGGGGTCATGACTCATTCAATGGCATTGTTGTAATATAGTTCAATGTCTGTTAAAAACAAAACACATTGTGAATTGTACAGAGTACAGAAGACAACCAATTTTACTGTCCCAATAGTTTTGCATTGACCTATAATTACATATCATAAGGAAACTGGAACAGCTGGTACGAGCCCCAAAGTTCTAAACATTTCCACTAATGTTCAAATGTATAGAAATACACAAACAATGGATTTTAACCATCTTTAAAGACACTAGTGGACACATTGCCTGAGAATCTAACTGTCTTTCTTGCTTAGGATTTGTCTCAGCCTTAGCAGGACATGCTCTAGATGTCTAATCACACTTCAGTAGCCTGGCCAATAAGATGACATGCAGGTCATCCAGAGGTGTGACAGACTTTCTGAGATTTAAGTGGTTTTCAGAGCCACTAAGCAGAATATTAAATGTCAACTACTTCCACAGGCTGTTACAGATAGTGGTGTTATCCCCAGCATTTGGCTATTGACTGCTGAATTCAGCCTTTTCCCACAGAATGATTATGATCTCTGCTCAGCTCTAACTTCTGAGTAACTGTTGAGAAACAAGGAATGTTTTTTAAATTATTTATTACACATCATGTCTCAGTTATTGGAGGGACTTTAGAGCTAATAAACTGTTGGGAAACAAGACGACACTTGCTTAAACTATGTATTTGTGATTATGGAAAAGCTCATTGTTAATAAGATTGAGCCAAAAAAATACCTAACAGTTCTGGTTGTTTTGTAATGGTCCTGTTCACTTAAATTCACCATTGACCTGTTTAACATGCACAAGAGGCTGAGAAAGATACAAAAGATTCACTGTAAAAATTGAGTTGACTGACATTTTTCATTAATACAAACATGTAGTGTATAGAATCTACCTCAGAGTGTCAAGTTAACTGCATGCTTTTGTTAATGAAAATTTCTGAACCACCTCGCCCACAAGGTCATGTCTGTTGTGATATGTAATTAATTCTTTGCTCTAGAATAACTTCACTTTGATGGGAGGTGGAGTTGTAGACAGCTTCTGTGTAGAAGCTGCGTGATGTTTCACCTTGATTAATGGCCGTCAATTTATCTTTCTTTTGTACCGTTTATTGCTCACAAGAGTAGAAAATCTGAACAAAAAATTGCAAATAATTCACTAAGAAACCACAAAGTGAAGGGAAAGAGGGTATTTAAACATTACATTTACTATCAGCAAAACTGAAACAATAAAAAGATGCAAAGCAAGATTAATCTCTTCTGGAGATGAGTTGAGTTCCATGTTGATCAAATTCTGACAGGACACATAGTCTAAATTCAAAGGAAAAACTTCAAAAAGTAAGTAAATTCATAAGCCTTTCATTAAGGTTTATGGAGAGGCTGTGTGTAAAAAAATAATTTACCAGCAATAGCAGAGGAAAGGAATGTAAAGATACACGTGACTTTCCTCAAGCCAATCCGTCACCATTGTATCCACTCTTCCAATAATTAAGGCCTTTTCTCTATTATTTGGAGAATAGCGTTAATGGCTCCAAGTGTCCTTTTAAATGTCCGTGGCCGATGGATGGTTTCCCTTTCTGCTGGTATAGGCTTACCTAGACTTTCATCAATGACCCGTCTGTCGTTTCCCTCTCTGATCTGGCAGGACGATGGTGGCTTTGTGTCCCTATGTGTGGCTCCTCAGCATCTCCTAGGTGCCGTGCTGAAAGCCTGGGGATTGTTTGATTTGTGCTGGCTGGGAAGCTTCAAATACAGCTTCAAAAAAAGAGAATGGCCCACAGACAACGACGGAAAAGTACTGCAAATTACATTTCCTGGTATCGACCTTAGAGTTCACGTAAGAACACACACGCACGCTCACACATGCACGCTCACACACACACACACACACACACACAGACACACCCGCCCTCTGTCTCATCAGCCTCCTGGCCCCTCAGTGGATGCAGTGGACCCAGGAACCTTTCTATCCTCCTTTACCCTTTCACTTTCCACCTTTTCTCTCTGCTGCTATGGAAACCAGCGCTCTAAATATAGGACCCCTGCTCCCTCCTGCCAAGGGTCAATCCCTTGGCCTGCCGATCGCTAAAGCGAAAAGATGTATGGGTGTCAAGAATACAGGAGAGCAGGGGGAAGAACTGACTGGTAAACCATTACAGGATGACAAAAACCCTTCTGTCCGTCCATGGCTACAGGTGAATGACAAAAAAAATTCAATGCATTACATTATAGGCATTTAGCAGACGCTCTTATCCAGAGCGACTTACATACTTCTTATTACATTTATCCATTCATACAGCTGGATATATACTGAAGCAATGCAGGTTAAGTACCTTGCTCAAGGGTACAATGGCAGTGTCCTACCTGGGAATCGAACCTGCAACCTTTCAGTTACAAGTCCGGTTCCTTAACCATTATACTACACTGCCGCCTATGCATATTAATTATTGGATTGGACAGATGCTTTTGCTACTGATACTTTGAGTCATGTGGACAAGGGAGGGGAATGCATTTTAGAAATTGTAAATACTAGAAATAGTAAATAATTTCTGCATGTCTTTTGAGCAGATGACCTTCATTTAAGTGAGACTCTCTCTGAAAAATGCATTGCTGCAGCAGTCTGGGAATTTCGTTCACTGTTCAGTTCTCCGTCTATTTTTTTTATTATTTTGACTGTCTGATGTCAATTACTCGACAAGCTGGGAAAAGCAAATTATGCAACGATAAAAGATGTTTGCTGAAATAGAGGTTGAGTACCTTGCTCAGTGGCATGCTTGGGAATTGAGAATGAACACATCTGCCACAACCCCAGATCCTTCAACATCACACTGTACAGCACATTTTACACAAGGAAGTATAATACTGTAGATCTTGTGATGGGTTTCTTAATTGTTCGGAGATTCAAACGCGAAGGTGAGAGGGATGTCAACAAGTCAGCTCACAAGACGTGAGGACCAATAATTAAAGGAGAGAAAATATAAATAAAGAAAGTAAAAACAGGAAAGTAATTCCTTAAGGCTAAACAGCCAAAATGAAAATAAACCAACAAAAACCGGTGAACTAGAAAACTAGTAAATAACAACTAAATCTCCCGAACCCAAATAATGACACAAGAACGGGAAACTTAGTAAACAAAAGAACACCCTCGGCTGCCTTAGCTCAGAGACGGAGAAGTGTAAAACCAAAACAAAAGTAAAAAGAAAAACTGTCTCAGAGAGAACAGCAAAGTGCTAAATAGATAGCGCAGAACGCTACCAGGAGTAAAACAAATCATATACCCGATTAAGTAGCTAACTAGCAAGTCCCCCCTGAACATAAACAATGTTTAATATCAGGCGGTCGCTAGTAACCTAGCTATACCTGGCTCGAATGCAATGTCGTAAGACAATCAAGCACTGGGGAAGCGGAAATGAGAAACTTAAGTACCCTGCGGGTAGGAGCACAGGTGAAAACAATAATGAGGACGGCAAACCACGAAACGGAACGTGGAAAAAATCTGATTGATTCACAATCGGAAAAGCAGGACGAGAGCCGCAAAATAAAAATAAATAAAACAGCCACGAACCACTACAGATCTCTCGAAATCTGTGCCCAAACAATGCTTTAACACAAAACTACTTCCATTAACAGAGTGATTTTATTCATTTTATTTGAGTAATTTAGCTAATTGGCTAACAGCTGTGATGTTCAAACACCAGCGATTTTTTTTTTTCAAAACAATCAAGGGTATGAAAATAACAGTCAAATTGAATGCGGCTGCACGTGATTGAAAATGTCATTCTGCCTTTGCGTTTCATAAACGACGCCTGTGGAGCGATGACCTGTTAGCGGCCTGTACTTTGCTTGTCCAAGTAAAGCTGTGCAAGTTAAACGAGTCTTGACTCAACGAACCTCAGGTATGTCCAGCGGCTGACACATCTGAATCCAAAAAAATCCTAAAACAGCTTGTCTTTATCACGCATCGCATCACATTTATTTCATACAATCCTTGGTTCCAGTGGTGACCATGACATGAGAGGAAGTGCACGGAGGGAGGTTATCCACATACTGCCTGAATATCTCAACAGCTGGGCTTCCCAGTGTAAGTGTGAACAGCACTCTTACTCCAATGCTTTCGGTTGACTCTGAAGGCAAGTCTCAAGCTGTTTCCCATTCACCTGAGAAAGGTGAGGGACACCAGCGCTGGGCCTGCTGTCCACCCCTCGGCCATCACATGGATATACACGGGGACATACCGCATGCACACAGAATACAGGAAATACACACATGACCGCATGCACACATACGCACAGGCTTATCGCGACAGCACATGGACACATACACACACACGCACGCACACACAAAACACAAACACATACAGTCCATATGCACAAAAACATGCATTGACAAACAGCATATCTACACAGTATACAGACATAAGTAAATATGCATACAGTATACGCACATGCACATACACAGAGAAACACAGTCGAATGTACAGAACACTAATGCCCATGGGTGTGCAGCCACACACGCCCACACACACACACACACACACACACACGCTTGCGCTTGATGATAAATTAAACTGCATTATTCATTTGCCTCACACAACTGACAGAGCTGCATCATGCACGCTCAGTGATGGATTCGTACAGCTGTTTTCAGAAGAGCATTTGAGGCTGCATGTTGAGTACTTTGCTCAAGGGTACAATGGCTCACTCCTACTCAAGATTCAAACTTGCACCCTTCGGGTCAAGAGTCCAGTACTCTCTGCCATTATACAGCCACATTCTGTCTGTTTTATTAGTATGCAAGGAATAACATACTGTACATAACGTTCTCTGGAAGGCTGTTGCCTTGGTAGCATCGCTTGTGGTGTAATGCCAAAAAATCACTTGAATTGGCCTCAATGTGGATGAAAGGATTAGAAGAAAACAGTGGGGGGAGAGGGAGCTCTAATGGAAGTGCACCTTCTTTTTGGTACATCAATAAAACTGTCTCTTGACGGAGGCTATAATGAGAAAAGCCGAGAAAGTCTTGTAAAGCAGGACATGAGGCGTTCGTCTGAGCAATAATTATTTTATCTTCATTCTTCCAAAGCAGATAAAAGCACAATAAAACAAAAAATAACAGTAAAGCGGATAAAAAATACTTATATCGCCGCTAGCCTTGCACTTCAACGGCTTTAACCTTTAAAACATTTGCTCGAGATCATTACAGATCTGAGTGTCATATTTCAAAGCACCGATTTTTTGTCACTCGGAGATTGCTGTTAGCGGCCCAGCTAGCGCATAATGTTGTCGCAGCGATGCTGCGGGAAAAATTGCCATAACTCTGGCGATATTGCAGTTGAGTGACGTGCCTTTACTCTAGGGGTTGCCAGAGTCATTTTATGTGTTTACCCGTATGGGCTTCACCGGTACACGCTCACATAATGGTTGGTTTTTGTGACCTAGAGTACCCAATCTGCAAAAAGCACTATTGCTGGTGTAGTAGGACATTCTGCTGCTGGGACAAGCATGGAGTGTGACACACAAAATCAACCAACAAAACCAAGGACATCATTCAGCTTTCTGTTAAAGCTTATTCAGTAAATATACTGTATAATGGGGTCAAATACTCAAAGACAGACATGGCGATAGCTGAGGGCAAGTGCTATCATACAGAGGTGATGTTGATTTTTCCTCAAAGCAGTTCACTCAGTCCCAACCCACAGCCAATTCCTTGACACTTTTACTGTGTGCTGGTCCCTGCCAGTTGATCTTCATCCCCAATAGAGCTTAAGAAAGTTTTGTTGCCTTTCATTGCCTTGTCAGTCTGACTTTGAATAGAAAAGGCTACAGACGTTCTTCTTCTTCGACTCCTGTAGAGGAGGGGGAAGAAAAATGACTCAATCTGTTCAGAAGCTGTATTTTTCAGCTCTGTCTCCATTATAAATGTGCCACCTCCTCACACCCTATATATCTATATAAGCCTCACTGTGACTCTGTATCCCCAGTCTGATATACTGAACAGGCCTTAGATCTCTGCACCAATGAGGGAAGGCTATTTTTCCCTGGAGGGGAGGGGAAGGCATGGGGAGGGGGGGGGGGCCTGGGAATGTTCCAACACTCTGACATCACCCAGTTCCTTTCTACCCAGGGGCCCAGGGGCCCACACTTTCCCATACAAAACATGTACACACACACACACACACACACACGCACACACACACACACATACACACACAGAAACTAAGCCTACAGTGGGACTTCCCCTAGCCCTGAGTCACACAATCCTCAAATGTGCTGCGTGAGCAGATCTAAGGGCTCGTTTGTCAGAAACTCCCCACTTGCAGAGCACGGCCGGTCACAGAGAGCAGTAGAATCAGGGAGTGCTAGCAGTGGAGGCAGTATGCCAGCACCAAGCAATCTGGGGCACTTTTAAAAGCCGATCCCTCTCCAAAAGTGCTAGGCACTGTATTGAACTCTATACCTAAGCAGATTGTAACACTCTTAGGTCCACTTTTAACTCTCCACAAATAGAATAGAATAGAATAACTTTTATTTTCCCACAAGGGACCTTCAGTTGTAGCCACAGCAACAACAAAAAAGACATAGACAGTGGGGCAGACCCACAACACACAAACAAATATATCAAACAAAGACATCCAACATAATCGTTACATCAATCAAGTGAATTAAGTGAATAAAAGTGCAATACAGCCATGATTAAAAATAGCCCCCGCTGTCCAGAGATGTCCAGTGACTTATTCCTTCAGCTTCTGCATCTATACAGCATGAGTGTTTGAAGCGTGGCTAACATATTTTGCCATACAAAAGTTAAAAAGGATGGAAACATTATAAAATGTCTTTTCTTTTTTTTTTCTTTTTTTTGGCAGGGGGTTGATTATATAGGGGCTGCTGCCTGGTACTGTCAGCCCTCTTTTTCATGAAACAGTGAATTTTCTAATTTATTTGTCAATCATCTGTATGCAAAACATCACTCCGTCCCAGGTTGATCAGCTTCGGCCAATCTGCTTAAGTCTGCGAAATGACCCCTCTGTTTGAAATGTCCTCATCAGGCACCGAGAAACTGAGTTAGTGTTAAAACAAGAGCTGACCGATCTACCAGACATCAGACCGATGAAACCAGACACTGCAAAGCTCAGCATGTGATCACTAACTTCAAATACACCACTGCCACCTACTGGAGACTGTAAGCATCTTACCCTCCCCCACCGTACGAGAGCTTCCCAGACCTCATTTGCAGAGCAGTCAACTGCCGACAAGAAGCACGGCAATGATGTCATCTTCCTCTGTGGATTTCTTTCTCTTTTTTTTTTTTGGTGTTCTTCAAACTAATTTGTGAGAAATTACGATGACAGGTCTCTAACTAATAAGATTCATGGAAGACTTATTTATCTCATTACTGCTCGCATGTATCTTTAGCGTGAGTTTGTTTGACAGGCATTTGTTTACTTGTGCATTGCTATTGCTTTGTCCTGCTTTGTGATTTTTTTTTTGTTTGTTTGTACTTGAACTATCTGGAGAAAAGTCAAAATGTATGAACGTTGTGTGCGATATTATTCAAAGGGAGATATATTTACAAAGATTTCATTTGGTAATCGTTTGTTTGTTCACTGTGTCCAAAAATCAGCTGGCTCATCAAAAAACAGTAGCTGGATCTGACTGCAAAATGGGAATATAATCTGCATGTAGAATTTCCCTTATTATTTTTTTTATAATTTCAGGGAATGACCAATTTCAGGGAACAATTCAATAAAGATATTACACTTGGTAATATCTGATAATGTTAGCGACTGATGTGATCTCTAACATTACCTGCGTTCAAAGAATCTTGGCAACTCTGAAGACCTATAAAACACGGTGCATGAAGGGATGGGGGGAGGCGGGAGTGGCAATCCCAAACAAGGTAATCAAACACCGGCCGTTTACTGCTAAACGCAATTACCTTTTGCGAGCCCGCGAACACTCTCCCGTCTCTGTCTGCGGCACGCCACCCTTTCACATCTGATTCTCTCCTGTCGACCAGGTGCTGAAAGACAGACCCGTCCTTCAGGTAAAACAGCGCACCTGCCCTCCCCACCTGCCGCAGATGCCACACAGCTCAATCATCCCACCCAACGACACAGACATGTGCCGCACAACAGACGTCGGGTCACCAGATATTAATCTCCATTGTTTTGTTTTTTTTTCCGTGGGAAAGGTCATCACACAGCACGATCTGGACTGCTCTGTACCGTAATTGTTCGCGGCACTTTTTTTTTTTTGCTTTAACGCCACTGATTGGCTGTCAAGGACTTAACGCATTACGGTCTTGAGTGCACAGCATGGGCCTCTCGTTTTTTTCCCGTTAGATTGAGGTCTCAATGCGCCATCTATCATTATGCTGTGACTCAAGACTCAAATCAGGGCATACCCAGAACGCCTACAATCTCAGCTTTGATCGGGAGCGCTGCTTTTAAGCATCCTTATCGAAGCGCTAAATGCAAAGTATGAAATGCTTGCATCAACTGATGTGTATTTATTTTGGAGAATTAAATGTGTGGCATGACAATCCTCAATACAGAAATGAAAAGTGTATTAAATTCAGTGGCTAACAAAAAAAAACACCTTTGTTGTAATAGCACAAATAATCATACCGCCTTGGTTAGTTTATCTCCAAATGACATTGAATCTAGCATACAGTGAATTTGTTTGGTCTGTCGGTATGATTCGGATCAAATACTGTTTTATAGTAATTCTATAGGAATTATTCAGGCTGCAAGTTTATCAAGCCATCTAAATCCATTATGGAGCATTAACAACCCATTTCTCTAGCAATGTCCTCATTAGCACCGGAAGCGCTTATAGTTTTATCTCTCTTTCGCTAAATTCTACTGCAGTCAACATGACAGAACGAAACATGATCATACTGAGAGAAAAATGTATTTACACTGACTGAGCCAAACAAAAAAAAACTCCATCTTGCCAGCCGGCCATTCACAATTGGTTAATAATGCTTCCTAACATCACTGGATTTCACACACGATGATTTGGACGCAATAAGCTTGATTTTTGTGAAAACACCAATCATGATGTAATCAGGCCCTAAAATAACACTGCCTGACAATTCAGATGTGAATAAGAACAGTTATACAGCGATAGGGATGTCTGTACAAGTACGCATTATGTTGTCTCACTGGAATTTTGATTTACTTCTTCAACCGTGATTGAAGAGGTAGCGGCAGTGGATTGGTTTAAATTTTGTTGAGTTTGTCAGCTATTGTATCTGTTTAATCACCCTTTCTGTTTCTGTTTTGTTGGCACATGGGTGCCTCTGGTTATATATTATGTGAGCTTCTTTATGGCTGGAGATTTTTGGGCCTGAAATGCTGCCAGACCAATTAATAAATCAACTATGGACTGCCTGCCCACTTAGACATTTTAGAAATAACCGTGAAAGCAATTTTTTTTAATGACAGCTTGGCCGTTATTTTTCAAACATGGGAAAATGGCTCGCATAATGTGACAATATATTTTCACACATCACAATCATTTAAGTGTCACGTAAAAAAAAAAAATTAATTAATGTGCTACATAGAAAAATGAAAACGATAGTTGATGTTTGGAACGCATGCATATGCCCGTAGCCCAAAGGAGCTGCCAGCCGCTTATCTTATTGGTTAGACTAGAGCCTCTGTTGTTTGCCAACTTCAGAAATTTCTATAGTCTCCGCCATGTTTTGGACCATAGCAGAAAAATGTGCTCTCATAGGCAAAGTGTATGGCCCTGACTGACCCTATTCAATTGCTCTTGTCTCATGAGAAAATAGGGAGTGTCACCTTTGACCTCAAGGGAACCACTCGCTGAGGAGAATGTCCCCACAACGCAGGCGCAGTGGTTAAACCTGATACACCTCCAAAGTTCTTCAATGAACCCAGCCTCGGAAAACTAGAGCTGGACTTTTTGGTTCAAGGAAAATACACTATAGCTTTGGTTCAGTGCATCTGGGTACCCATTCACATGGGTAAAGTACCTTAGATCATTAACTTTCTATACAGTTTAAATATTCACAGCAGGGCTGGAGACCAGGGTGATAACAGCACCATTGTTTATTTTGCAATTGAAAATGTGTGCCTTATTAAGTCATATCAGTGACTAAGGTTTCGGCCCCAATCACTGGCTTCAGCCTGCTGGCAGCCAAGATGCCCGGACTGAAAGAGCTTTAGAATCATGAAAATGAAAGAGCCTGACATTATGTAGATTTGACCAATCAAACTAAGGCAAACTAATGTAGCTACGGTGACACAGGCATGTGACATGAATAGCATAAGCCCCGTGGTTCTTTATGTAAGTCAATTTGTTCCATGATATAGAGTCACGGTCATTGATCGTGTGACTCCTCCTTAGTAACCATGACTCAAATACAACCTTACCTTTAAAACATGACGCAATTGTCCTGACTGCTTAATTCTAACACCAGCTTGAGTAATATATAGCAGAATAGAAGCTAGAACTCCCCAGGGCATCATATAATGAAAATTGGATAAATCTAACAGTATACCTGTACATACCATGGGAACCAAGGCTTACATCAGGGGTAGGCAACCCTGGTCCTGGTGATGATTATGGTTTTTATTCCAGCTGAGCTTGATAACAAGAGTTTTATGGATGCCTGAATATTCTGAATGGTGAAACACTGAGTACCTCCAGCTCATCTGCCTTAAATTAAACCCAATCCTGTCATGCAGTTATAGGTTTGGATGGAGCAAAAACAAGGAACCGTCTCCAGCTCTCCAGGACCAGGGTTGCCTACCCCTGGCCTATATGCACGAATATGCGCACACACACACACACACAATGTGGCAGAATGGAAACTCACAAACCGCAGCACATAATGGTAATGCCAAGAAGCTTTCAGCAGTAATAATAACTGGTCATATTCGAAATGATCCAGTCCAGACGCAGCTTTCATTCTTTCCATATGCTGTGTGCAAGCGCAGGCAAGAGATCATAAGGCAGGCCTTGTGGCATCCTCACCGTTGACCCACTTCAGATACTTTAAGGATGAAAGACTGATCAAGGTCTCTATATAAAATGAGTCAGCCAGATGAGACAAAACGCAGTCAAGAGGTTCAAAGGCCAATTCGACAATCAGAAAGATTAGTAACTTCATCACCTCCGATGTGGCCACTCGGAGCCGAACTCGTTCTTGAGACTGATTGCGGTCGCGCTTCCTGTGTGATTCGCTTGTGGCGGAGACAACCTCGCGCTGTGTAAACATTGCAAAGCGGCGGTTTCCAAGCCAGCAGATGGTCCCGGGGTGTCACGCGGCTCCCGGGCCCTCACCTGTACACGCCTTCCCTTAGGGTATCATATAGCAAAGGTGTAATTACCCAAACGGGCCCTTACGTTTCATTACACCTCGGTCGTTGCCTCGCGTATTGGGTTGTCTGGGGCCAGCTGGGCCTCCTGTATGCTACAGCTGGCCGGGAGAAAAACAAATCTACTTATTTTGTTTTGTTTTTGTTCTTCAGGCTTATTGAATAGGAGCAGAAGGCAGGTTACAAGGTGTGGGTGGGGATAGAGCACCTATTGAGCCTTATGGACAGTGACATCATGCTCCCCTTGACCAATGACAATGGGTGTTAATGGGAGGGCAGTCCATTGATGTCAGGCTTAACTGGCAGGTGCATGTACTTAACCATATTCTGCAATGGGATGATTATACACTGTTTGTGTGTGTGCGTGTGTGTGTGTTTGTGTGTGCATGTGTGTGTGTGTGCGTGTGTGTGTGTGTACTCAGCAGCAAACACAGACTGGCTTTCACTAGTATCTGCAGCAGACACTCATTAATTCTGGATTAGGCTTTGGGGAGAGAGGTGCAGCCCATCCATACATATGCCAGTCCTCGGTCATGGGCTTCCTGAAACGAGAAAGAGGAAATGTCCTCCAAAATTAATAGCTCTTCTTTCAAGTGTGCACTGCTGCCTTTCAGTTCATATAGCAATATGGAACACAATCAGCGAGTCTGGCCTTGCCCATGGCACAACCCTTTTGCCTATTGAGCCAATGTTGCTTTCATATGCCACTAAATACTTTTCGTTCTTCTTAAAAAACACTTCTGTGCAGCTACACAATGGTAAACAGGAAAGTTTGCGAGTGAACTGGAGGTACAAAATCTTTTTTCTTTCAGCTGTACAAGCATGTTTTTCAGCTGTTTTGGATTCGCAGACTACTTCTAGCACACATCCCTTGAAAGAAATACATCTGGTTCTCTTTGCTTCAAAAAAGAGCTGATAGTCTGACCAAAACACTTACCTCTCTTTTTCCATCTCCATCTTAGGTAGCATAAAAGCGCCTCATTCAGGACAAGAGAACCAGGGCTAATTATGCTGTTCCCCGCGCACAGAGGTTACATCGCTGTATATCTGAAAAAGAACTGAGCACAACTCCAAGTGAAAAGCTGGTCAATGGGATCTCAGCGGCAAGTACTCTCTCTCTCTCATTCAACTGTGATGGATGGAGGGCTTTGGTTGTACAGGCTGTCAATATTACATATGATGTGGCACATTCAATTCATCATCACATACAAAGAGGGTGAAAGAAAGGGACTGGGGGAGGGGAGATGAGCCCCTTTGGATCAGCTCTGCCTGAAAAACAGAGCTCATCCAAAAGCAAACGTTTCTCTTCGGTGAAATCCAAAAAAACGATCTACACAGATATCTCTCTCTCTCTCTCTCTCTCTCTCTCTCTCTCTCTCTCTTTCTCTCTCACACTCTCACTCTCACTTTCTCTCTCTCTCTCTCTTTTTCTCTCACTCTCAATCTCACTCTCACTTTCTTTCTCTCTCTATCTTTCTGAACTCTCTCTCTCTCTTTCTATCTTTCTATCTCTCTCTCTCTCTGTGAAGTGACAGCAAACAGAAAAAGCATCCACGTTTAAATTGTACACCATTTCCTCAGAGTATTATTTCTAAAGGTCAAAAATGATTGCAACCGCTTACCGAGGAAACAGTACCTTCATAGCTCCAGTGACAACGTCATGATAATATCTGAACAGAACTGGTTAAGAACAAGTGCATAATCCGGCAATCCTCGTAATGTTTTCAGCAGCAAACATGCAGGTTTCCTTTAAGCATTACAGCTTTCAACATGTGCCATACGTTTGAGATAGCATAATAACACATATCATCCACACCCCAAATGTATAATATAGCTTTCATGCTTGCTCCTTTTCATGAGAAACATTCTAAGTCTCTAACTACAGGGATAATGGTCAGGTTACAGTTTGGCACGGGATCCTGGAATAGATGCCGAAAGCATCGCCCTCACCCCTGCCTCCGCCCTGCCTCTGGAGGCATTCATCTGCCACTGACAAGGTGGATATGATATGATTCATAGTGCTGTAGGACTGTTTGGGGTGTCACATGTGGTACACATTGCAGTGCTGTACAGGGTAGGCATGGAAGGCAACTTCTACCTTGTGAAAAACATTTTTAAACAAATATTGTGCCTGAGTGCATGTCCCTGACACATTACTACATACAGTCTCATCAGACTATGTTGACCAAGACACATTCGTGCAAAATCATTTTCAATGGCGAGAGGGTGAAGGAACTTGGTATCCCAAGACATTTCGGCAAATTTGGATCTCAGCTGTTCTTAAAAATCCAAATTTCAGGGCAGGAGAAATCCAAGCTGTTAAGAGTATCCACATGTTGGAGTGTCTCAATCATAGAAATGAATATCAATCCACCTCTCTCACCTCAGGCATAGCAATACTTTTCTACAGGCCTGAATCTCCCCCACGTCTATTTTGGAAAGCGCTCCCACACCTGGAAGTGTTTTCCAGTAGACAGGCGATTCTGGATGACAGCTATTTGTGCTGAGTTAAGTAATGTGTGCGTAAATAGCGGGATGTTTGGGGGTCCATGTGCATCTTACTCACGACGGCGTTTTCAGTGGGCGAATGATGCATAGAGACAGTACTGGGAATGTTGGAATCCAAGATTCTTGGACGACGTTCACTTGCTTGTCGTTTTCCTCAATGCGAAACACGAGCAAGCACGGAAGTACTTACACGTAGCTCCATCCTGCAACCATCAGGTTCAGTACAATGTCAATACACATTTACCACAATATTGATATACTACAAAAGCAAATGATCCACGTAACAGTCTATTTGAAATAAACTGTAAAACAGTCAGCAATATTTGACTAATTTTTCTTTTTAAAAAAACAGTATTGCCTGTCTCAGTGTCGAAGCAGCACAAAAACGTTTTGTTTTTTTATCACAGAAATTCAAAATTCGATGAAATGTGGTTTTGCTTTATCGGTTAGGACAATTTGAACGTGGGCTGGATGTGTCTTTGAAAGGAGTCTTAATGAACTGTCAGTATGTTAAAATTAAAAGAAGTAGAACTCTTGCACCAAAGAGCAGCCAGATTTCTTCCAGATCAATAGCAGTTATACATATGTATTTTTTCATAATAAAGTACACTAATGGGCACCTCACTGCAGAGTAATTAAAGTGGATTTTTATTAACATTTCAGAAATAAAGAGATGGTTGAAATGAGAGGGGAATTCAAGTGCCGTGGAGTCTTCATGCAATCAAAAAAGTTATTTTATGAAAAAATTACTTTGCTAGCTAATGATGGTTAAAAAGAGAATGGTAATCCATGTGCAGTCTTTGATGTCTTTTCTGTGGGTTATTACAGTGCAAGATTTTTGACCTGGCTAGTCTCAAGGGAATAAAAGTATACTGTATATTGTATTTAGCCAAAGTATTTTATGGCCTCATATATTTCAAATGCATTTCAGAAGCAATACATAACTCCTCACAGTAAGATATATTTGATATACAGTGAAATCAATTTTAATGTACATTGCTTACTTTTTTATGTGACACATTTTACCACATATTAGCTTCCTATGTGATATGTAACATTCCGCCTTTGATACACAGCGATTTCACTTTGCAAAGGAAAAACAGAAAGAAAGGGCAAAGAATATATTGAATTGTAATTACTACCTCTGACGCATATTCCAAATTCAATAGCCTTCAATACAACGGCAGTATAATGCTAAGAGACTTTTCACCGCAATAACACTTACAAAAAAATCAATGGATCCATACAGCACTCACACAGAGAGTGAAAAAGCCTGAACACAAGACAATTATTCCCGGAGTAGTTGGTACAAATACACAGATGCACATACACACGCAGTGTAGTCCTCTGGAAAATGCTGAAACTGTGGTGTATTTTGTATGAGTTCTAAATGTTTTTGTTCATTCATTTTGGCATTCGATTCGTGAGTGTGAGTTCAGGGCATTTATGCTTTCAGTGTGTAATCCCACAGACGGCCACATCTTCCAGGATAGTAGTCTATTGGCTATTGAGCACTTGGAAACACAAGTTCAGAATAACAGAGCTATTCAGTGTAAACACGTTGTGTAATAAGGAGAGAACATTGTACCAGAAGGTAATATTGGTACTAACCTGGCTAACGTGATGCCATGGTCACAGTCCAGACTCAAGCATCAGCCAGGGTGTATTGGCACAAGATTAATCTGGGATTTTTTTTAAAGTTTATATTACACAATTTTGAGGTACAGCCAAAGCCATATATAAATACACTATATCCATTAAATTCCTCTCCATGCCCATCCACCATAGAGCACAACATATGCCAATAGCTTTGTAGCCGTGCTTCCATTGTTAAATGGAAGTGATGCTAAATAGTCAATGTGCAATTCTGTGTAACTTAACAAATGTTAACTGGTTATGTGCATAATAATAAAAGTTACTTATACATATAAGGTCAAACATATTTACTAAGCAACAGTTACGGAAATATCTGAATAACTTGTCTAAATGGGCATTGGAAATGGAAACCATAGCAACTCCAGAAGTGCAAAACAATTCCACTGAATATTTGATTACTAATGAGGATTAATTCAAGTTTTTGAAAGGTACCACTTGCTCAAATCTCAGGGTTACACTTTTTCTTTTTTGACCAACAAAGAAATATGAATTGAAATACCTGCCTTTGGCAGGTGTTGAACAAAACTAGAAACAATTTTACGAAAATAAATATTCATCAGTACTCTTCTGGAAGTAGAGCTATCACCAGTAAAGAACAACGAACACATACAAACACACTTGAAGGTATAGGGGCACACAATAGGCATTTTCTCAGGCATTCTATACCACTTTTTGTCCAATTAATATATTGCTCACGACTGGAAAAACCGGACAAATATCCAAACAGCAAACACAATTATAGCCAACCTTTTAACCTGAGCATATCCTCCTTACTAAGCGCAAAAGTTAAATGGATGTGTTCCAGACAAAACAAAGAGGCTGCTGAAAGAGCACTAAACAGTCCCCGGGGTGACGAGCTGACATTTGAGGAGAGCAGTAACCCAATTATCAACAGAAGAAAAATAACATGAAAAACACGGCTTGAGCAAGAGGCCTCAGGTTATTATGTGGCCAAGCCCCTCCTTCCTGCACATCACAGCACAATACTGTAAATCCTCTGGAATCTTCCACCGTACTTCAAAGCCAGCCTCCTTAGTAATTGTTATTTCTTAAAAAATGGGGTTTGGGGGGGGGGGTTATGCGCTTCCTCTAGAACCCCCAACCGGTTTCTTACTTTGTTGAATTGCCTTTTTTTTTTGTTTTTCACTTGATGAACTGGTGTTACATAACTCTGCCTTTGTTTTTATTTTATTTTTTGTATTGCACTTGTCAATACAATGTTTGTGAAAATAAATAAATTTAAATATATCTTAAATATATGAAATGACCCATTTAACTTTATGGTAATAAATACCAATATTGTGCAAACCCAGTTGTATCCATTCACAGGGAACGTACAGTAGATGCAACATGTTTTACTGTAAGCGAAAAAAGAAATTATTAAACAGAACGGAAAAAATACCCTAGACGGATTAAATCATTTATCTAATACCAATTCATGTCACTCAAAAACTGCACTGAACAACAAAAACACTGAATTTACGACAATTTTTTAAAAAAGCATGTAAAAAAACCTGTTGATGTGCAATTTTTTCATGCATTGTTGTAAAGGATTTAAATTACTGGAAAATGCTCCGTTTACAGCGCAGGGAATTGCACATGCACTTCAATTTGTTTGAATAAATATAGTAATCCGGTAAAAAAAAATGACGTGGATTAATAGATCCTCAGTGTGGTAAACAGCGAAGGACAAATCCAATTCTGGAGCCGATTTGTATAGCTAGATTGTACTGATTGAATCAGAGTGGCTTACTCGGGGGGGCATTGCGGCAGTGTCACTTCGCCATAAAGCGGCCGATACGAAAGACGATCCCGAAATGTTAACTTGTGAATTCATTTGTGCTGCTTTACTGGCTGGCATTACAGACGCCAGCTCGCATTATTTCAGTGCCAGCGGCCTAAGGAGGCGGCGGAGCGCAGCTGCGCTCCTGGCCCCCAGTTTTTCGAGAGGGCTCTGCACTGATGAGGATGGATTTCAGAGCTGGGAGTGGCACGGGGGGAAGCCAGTGTTTGTTAGCAAGGCACTGGATTACGGTTCAGGTTTTAATTTGGCTGATGTCACTCCAACACAAATGGCAGATGGTGGAGGGCTTTTCGTGGCAGCTCTCTCTCTCTCTCTCGCTCACGTGTTTGTCTGTAATGAGGTTTGGGGTGGTGGCCTGAGTGGGTGCAGGCGCTCTGGTAGGCGCACAAATAATTCACACTTTCAAGGTCGCCAGAACGCTTTCAGAACATCCAGAACATCCATAATTTGGACTTTTTTGTCCCACTAGTTTTCTCTATTTTTCAATAATTACCTATGTTGGTAAGATGATTCGATATTGGTGAAGAGATATTTATATTTTTCACTTGGGGTTATGCAATATCGATAGGTGATGAAAGAGAAATAGACATGTAAATAAGTTAAAGTAACACTAATAATAATACTGATTGGTTAATCGGTTTTATGAACAACCACTGGAAAGGCTGTTCATGAGTCTTTGTAAACTGAAATATTCTATATCGAAAGATGTTGGAGAAGCCATGTGCATCACTGTTATTGGCTGATAACATGCATTTGTAGATGTAGCAACTGCATAGATGACATCAGAATTGATATGATACTAAATGCCACGTTGGCCTTACCTCATGCACCTTATTGTATTGATACAATAAAAACATAACATAAAAATGTTTTATAAAATAAAATAGCACTACTATTGAGATGCTACAAAATGTGCATCATTAAACCCAATACCATATTATTATCTGTTCACAATACAGTAGCACCCACACCAATATTGTTTATGTTTATGAATAAAAATAAGAAATAAAACATAAGCACAGAGTAAATACAGTGTAACAGAAGTTAGTTCTTGAAAGAAGTTAGAGAGCCATTACACATTTTATATACAACATATCCCTGCTTCAAAATCACACTGAAACATCTTTGAATACTTTATGTTTCACAAACATGTCTAAGTAAGACAGATGCTGTTTCATGGATTGGATTATCTCACAATACAAAACCACCAGCATCTGCTCAAATATGCAAAGGTATTTATTCCCATCTAATACACCCTGCACATCTGAAATAGATCAATAAATGCACTTCCTTTTGTATTCAAGCAGACATATTATATGTAATAGCCAGCTTTAGCATAAGCAAGGATTTGGGTAGAGGGAAGATTAAAATGGAGCCAGGAGCTCAGAATCATTATTTTAAATCATCCTTTCATCAGCTTAGATGTTATGCTCTAACAACAAACTGCACTTTTATTTCATTTAACTCAAGTGGCTAAGCCATAATAATATGCGGAGTGTGCAAATAATACTTGTAAACACATAACATTAAACAGCAATAAAAAAAAGTGCTACAGCGTAACTTGATAGGACAATCATGCATGCTGATTAATTGCAGGCAGAAAGCTGATTGGCTGTAGCTGTTGCTGCTGTTATTTTATTTTTTTTGCCTGACAACTAACACCACGCTGGTGACAAACCAAAAAAATACTTCTGATGTTTCCAAGATGTTTTGTTCTCATGCCATCTGTCTTAACAAGATAATATCCATTGCCTTTTTTCTAGAAACATCAGGTTGAGTGTGGGTTGCAGCGCTACAAACCTACAACCTCACTAACTGTGGTGCTCTTTATTCTTAGTATTCTGCGATGAATTAAAGCAAATGTTAATTTTTTTCAAGTTCATTTCAGAGGCCTTAAAACTTATAATATTGTGTAAGAAGCTCCGGAATACTAACATAAATGGATTAAGGGCAATTTGCGAATCCAAACTCTTTTGTGATAACCAATGCAGCCTATAGTTAAACATAAACATTTTGGTGTGATCCAAGACATTGATCTATTAAGGGTTTCCTTGATACAGAAGGAAACCCAAAAAGCCAGTTAAGAAAAATATTTTCTGAGACAAATTATTTTTAGCAAAAATTTAGGCTACGAAGTTGTAGCAGGAAATTTTTTTTATGTGAACCACAGAGAAATTTAAGATGGAAGATGATCATGTGACCTGCGTCCAGAGAGAACACAGGCACTGTAGATGAAGCAACTCTCACTCACACAGACCAAATACTCATAGACCTTCAGCCAGGGAGAAACAAATACTGGCTAGCAGAGAAGATCCAACCTCTCATTCCCAAGAGGGAAGAAAGCAATAGTTCATCATCAAAAATAAGCTGTACACATTATCAAAACGTGTCCCTGTGACCACTGATCACGGTCATATTTTACATTTTTACATTCCATCGAATTTTATTCTTCCACGTGTTTATTTACACCCGGAAGCTCATAATGTTGAAAACAGTGATTTTGTTATTGCTTTCCTAACTTAAATCTAAAGACAAATGCATGTGTACACTTTAAATACACAAAAATGCTGATGTTGCAATTTTATATAGCTCATATTTGTGATCCCTCTTAGCTGTCCTCCAAAAAAATAAACAGTGGGGTCACAGAAATTACAGTACCAGTTGCATTTAAGTACAACCAAAATGAATGTTTCTACTGCATTAACAGAAAATGTGTGTGTGTGTCTGTGTGTGTGTGTGTGTGTGTGTGTGTGTGTGTGTGTGTGTGTGTGTGTGTGTGTGTGTGTGTGTGTGTGTGTGTGTGTGTGTGTGTGTGTGTGTGTGTGTGTGTGTGTGTGCATGCGCATGTATAAGCTCCCACTATATGTACCCATTTCCCTCCCCCAACCCTCACACACCCATGTACTATATCATCTGAAACACTCCTTCACTTTCATCCTCTCAGCATTGTACTCCTCTATGCTCCGGAGCCATGCTCTGGAAAGTGTCAATCATCTTTGAGATGATAACAATATGCAAGGCGATTCATTATTAGGGATTTTTCTTCTTGTTGCTTTGCTATTTGAATTATTAACAGATGCACCAATACAGGAAGACCGCTTTACGGTGTGACGCTGCCTTCAGCAATGGCAGGCGTCTATTCTCCTCCTGCAAAATCTTCAGAGACAAGCTCTCAAAAGCCGTCTGTATGAAAGCTCATCTCTTGTTTCTCCCGGGAGAGACTCCTTTCTTTCTTTTTAAGTGAATCCCATCACTTGTGGGCTGAAACATTTCAAACTCTTCACCAGGGCAACAGACACCTCAAAATGTATTGCTTTGAATAGATTTGTTTAAAATTATACACAGGAACATTATATATATATATATATATATACAGTCAAGCCGGAAAGTCTGCACACCCCTTTCACCTGCTCCATGTTTCATTATGTTACAGACTTATACTACAATAGATTGAGTAAATTTTTTGCCTCAAACATCTACACACAATAGCCAATAATGACAAAGTGAAAACAGGTTTTTAGAAAATATGCTATTTTATTTTACTGACAAAAATACATATCTATACACACCCTTAGCCTAATACTTGGTTGCTGCACCTTTGGCAGTGATTTCAGGTTCAAGGTGTCTTGGAAAAGAAGCTAAGCACACTTGTTTCTGGACATTTTTGTCCATTCCTCTTGGCATATCTTTGCAAGCTCCATCAGGTCGGTACACAGCCATTTTCAGCTCTTTCCACATATGTTCAATTGGATTCAGGTCTGGGCTCTGGCTGGACCACTCAAAAACATGCACAGACTTTCTCCGAAGCTACTCCTTTGTTCTCTTGGCTGTGTGCTTCGGGTCGTTGTCATGTTGGAAGGTAAACCTTCGCCCCAGTCTGAGGTCCAGAGCACTCTGGAGCAGGTTTTCTTCAAGGATCTCGGTGTACATAGCTGCATTCATCTTTCCCTCTATCAGGACTAGTTGCCCTGTTCCCACTGCTGAAAAACATCCCCACATCATGATGCTGCCATGCCATGCTTCACTGTAGGGATGGTATTAGCCAGGTGATGAGCGGTGCCTGGTTTCCTCCAGACGTGACTCTCGGTATTCAGGCCAAAAAGTTTAATTTTGGTTTCATCAGACCAGAGAATCTTGATTCTCATGGTTTGAGAGTCCTCTAGGTGCCTTTTTGACAAACTTTAAGCGGGCTGTGATGTGCCTTTTACTAAGGAGGGGCTTCCGTCTGGCCACTCTACCATAGAGTGAAGGCCTGATTGGTGGAGTGCTGCCTGGATGGTTGATCTTCTGAAAGGTTCTCCCATCTCCACAAGGATACGCTGGAGCTCTGTCAGAGTGACCCTCTGGTTCCTGCTCACCTCCCTGGCTAAGGCCCGTCTTCCCAGATTGCTCAGTTTGGCCGGGTGGCCAGGTCTAGGAAGATTCTTGGTGGTTCCAAACTTCTTCCATTTACGAATGATGGTGGCCACTGTGCTCTTTGGGACCTGTAAAGCTGCAGAGATGTTTCCGTACCCTTCTCCAGATCTATGCCTTGACACAATCCTGTTTCTGAGGTCTGCAGATCATTCCTTTGACCCCACGGCTTGGAGTTTGCTCTGACATGCACTGTCAATGGTGGGACCTTATATAGGCAGGTGTTGGCAATCACCAATCATGTCCAATCAATTGAATGTATCACAGGTGGACTCCAATTAAGTTGTAGAAACATCTCAAGCAGTATCAGTGGAAACAAAATGCACCTCAGCTTACTTTTGGGTGTCATATCAAAGGGTGTGCACACTTGTGTACATATGATATTTGACATTTAGATTTATAAATGAGCACAAATGTCTAAAAACCTGTTTTCACTGTGTCATTATGGGATATTTTGTGTAGAATTTTGAGACAAAAATGAACTCAATCTATTGTAGAATATGTCTGTAACATAATAAAATGTGGAGAAGGTGAAAGGGTTGTGCAGACTTTCCGGCTTGACTGTATATATATATATATATATATATATATATATATATACATATATATATATAACGCTTTAGAAATCTCTACGCTATACAGGTATACAGGTAACACATATCACTCTAACAATCTTAACAAACATTGAAATTGTGCGACAACCTTGCTGCAACACCAGAGGAACATTTTGTGACTATACAAGGCCAATTTAATCCAGACCATTCCGAGCGATCACATCTCACAGAATCTTTTAAATGGAGCGTTCCATATTTGTTTAAGACTGTCATGATGCAGCCAACCACTACTGTCGTTTTAAAGCTTTGATGACTTTTGTCAGTAGATTAAACACCACATTGTCCTAAAATCACTTACTGAAACCAGAGCCAATGTTTTTGTTGGGTCTGTCTCACAGAACTCTTTGCCACTTGATAAGACACAAGCGGTGAATCATTTTTAATTAATTTCTTAATTATATGAGCCAAACCACAAGCTCCTGCTGCCTGAGAAATCTCTCCTTGTGGTTAATTACTCAGAGTGGCTCCTGAGGACAATATTTCTTCTGCATTATACAAGGTACAGGGTGCTCCTTGTTTAAAAAACTTGCTTGAGTCTTTCTGCCACCAGCAGATTTGGTGTAGATTTGAAAAGAACAAGATCTGGGCCCCATGTGGGCTGTTGACTCCTCATATTTATTAAACCAGGTCCCTGTGTGCAACCGTGGACTAAAATTAAACTGTTCTCCCTAAAACCCATCCACACGCACACGCACACGCACACGCACACACACAAGCACACACACGACAATATCTATGCGAACTGCATCAGATTTTACTTCCGTTGCGTGGGAGAAATAAACGGTAGGTCTGCAATAAGCACTTGAACTGTGAACATATGGAACTATTAGGTGTATTTCAAGTGCCAATTAAAGCCTGATGATAGTTCTTACACGCAAGCACGCGAGGCCGGGAGAGTGAACTGGAAACGTCAGGATCTCATCCTGCTGAAACTAGCTACTGCTCAATACACTGTGGCCACATCAAAGAAACCTCAGAAGATCTCACGGGGAGTCGACCGCACTAAAAGTCAATGTTTACTGTGAAGCATTTTTTACCTATTTTTGTTTTTATTTCTGTTTTTACCAATAATTAAAAGCTGTTGAGGAGATGAGCTTTTAAGTACCAAACAGTGTATAATAGAGGCAATGTGGAGTCTGGATATCTTACCCCACTGGCAATGAAAACCACAGACATCAAAAATTAGAAGTTGATGGAAAAATTCTGAACGCTAACTTTTTTTTATTTTTAATGCACTCTGGTAATTAGAGACCAGTGAAATTAAAGGCATTCCAGTCAAAGATGACACAGAACATTTCAGCGGGAGCTTTCACAACATTTCTGCGATGTAGTCGTGTAAACAACATCACAGAAACTTTGGGAGTACCGTACACATGCAGCATTATGTTCTCTGGGACTGTTTTTGCATAGCGCAGCGATTTGTTTCCGCACAGTACAGCACGAGTCAAAATTGGGGGCTGCTGGCAGAACAGTAACTAGTGTTTATTGCCCTGGAGACAAGAGACAAAATAAAAAGTGAGTTCATTAGGTCAGAAACAGAGGCATGATTCAACAGCAGGGCCTGAAAACTCACAGCGCTGCGCCAGAACCGGGAAACAGAGCGAGCGAGCGCAACTGCCCGAGGAGCAGATTACAGATACAACCGAGACTCCTCACGTTTGGCAATCACGGCCTTAACGAGCTCAAACGCAGGTTCGTCTCCCGTCTATCGCCGCTCTAATTACGCCAAATTACAGAGGTCGTTTGATCAAGCTGAACCAGGGAAGGAGGAAATCGATGGATTTTGGCACCGGGTGCACGCCAGCCTGAGATGGGTTGCCAATTTATATGGTCGCTTCAAAAAAAATATTTTATACGAGAGATGATTTGTTTGTGCTTTGCCTTGTTCTCTAGGGTACCTGGGAAATCGAGGGCAGAAGTGGGACATTCTAAATGTTGTCATGGTGATAGCTTGCCAGTGAGGCTCAAGCGCATTAATCACATGTCTAATTACTTTAAAGTCGGGGCTAAGGTCAAATGTGGTAGTTCTGAATCAGTAAACTGACTACAGCTCAAAAGATATGTTTTTTCATTGAATGTCGTTCAGTGTTTTCTGCTTTGTACATCATTAGTAGCCTGTACATATTGGCTTATAATAATGCAGTTTCATGTGTTTGGCACTGCATGGTGTGGGTTACATGATCTCTGAACCTTGCAGGATGGTTTATGTTCAGCAAAAGATTAGTCACCAACCTCAGTGATTTGTATCCTTCCATGTATCTGCGTGTCATTGTGGTGCCCTTGTGTGATTCATCATTTCTGGAAAAAAACAAACATATTCAGTATATTGTTTGGGTAAAGCACCAGTGCACCAAAGTATCATTATTCATGTCATGCTCTTTTTCATATCTTCTTCTCAAAATCAATAAATAAGGACTTTCGCCGACTTGTCTGAAAGTATGATTCATGTGACTGCAAGCATTAAGGTTATCTTCTCAAGCCAGGAAATCCTTACAAAACAGTCTTGATTGAGTGAAGTGAATTTGAATCTGGGGTTATATGATAGAAAATTCTGTCAAATCCTGTCCTTTCTCATAGATGGGACATAGTTTAGGATATTTTCCATTGCAGAACAAGTGATCTTACTTGCAAGTTCATTGCCTTATATACAGTCAAGCCGGAAAGTCTGCACACCCCTTTCACCTTCTCCACGTTTTATTACCTTACAGACATATTCTACAATAGATTGAGTTTATTTTTTGTCTCAAAATTCTACACAAAATAGCCCATAATGACAAAGTGAAAACAGATTTTTAGACATTTGTGCTAATTTATTAAAAATCTAAATGTAAAATATTATATGTACACAAGTGTGCACACCCTTTGATATGACACCATCAATTGATTGGACATGATTGGGGATTGCCAACACCTGCCTATATAAGGTCCCACAGTTGACAGTGCATGTCAGAGCAAACTCTAAGCCATGGGTTCAAAGGAATTATCTGCAGACCTCAGAAACAGGATTGTGTCAAGGCATAGATCTGGAGAAGGGTACGGAAACATCTCTGCAGCTTTACAGTGTAAGGGCGTTGTAGTGGTACAACGATGAGCCAAACGCGATGAAAGAAAAGAAATAATGAAAAAACCTCCCAGCCGTAGCCGAAACCAAAAACACCCTTGTAAAACCGGGATAGCCACGTAAACACGGGCGATACTAATACCGATAGCCAGAAGAACAGCAAAAATAAATGCACCCTCGGAATGTGACTATAACGCCCGATAACTGGTGAAACAAATGAAAATAAAATAACGCTCACGCCCTCTAACAACAAAGAGAGCGGGAGTGGAAACGGAGAAGTGAAAAGAGGGAAAAAACCTAAATTATATTCCCTGAGCTTCTAGTAGTTGTCTGAGTATAGCTCTACTACGCGAATAAAGAATAACAATCTTTTAAGTGCGAGCAGAGGAAACAAACAACAACCATACATACGTGAAGGACGAAATGATAAAGAAGCGCCAGGAAGCGGAACTCAGGGGTTTAAATACCTCCTGACGCGGGCGACAGGTGAACCAGATAATCACCTGGGCGAAAGGAAAATCCCGCAAGGGAATGCGGCGAAAAATCTGATAGACCGAAAAAAGACGAGGCGTGGAATTTAGAGGAAAGGAAGGGGAAACCATGACATACAGGTCCCAAAGAGCACAGTGGCCACCATCATTCATAAATGGAAGAAGTTTGGAACCACCAAGAATCTTTCTAGACCTGGCCGCCCGGCCAAACTGAGCAATCGGGGAAGACGGGCCTTGGCCAGGGAGGTGAGCAGGAACCAGAGGGTCACTCTGACAGAGCTCCAGCGTATCCTTGTGGAGATGGGAGAACCTTTCAGGCGACTAGTCCTGATAGAGGGAAAGATGAATGCAGCTAAGTACACCAAGATCCTTGAAGAAAACCTGCACCAGAGCGCTTTGGACCTCAGACTGGGGCGAAGGTTTACCTTCCAACATGACAACGACCCGAAGCACACAGCCAAGAGAACAAAGGAGTGGCTTCGGAGAAAGTCTGTGCATGTCCTTGAGTGGCCCAGCCAGAGCCCAGACCTGAATCCAATTGAACATCTGTGGAAAGAGCTGAAAATGGCTGTGTACCGACGCTCCCCATCCAACCTGACGGAGCTTGCAAGGATATGCCAAGAGGAATGGGCAAAAATGTCCAGAAACAAGTGTGCCAAGCTCGTAGCTTCTTTCCCAAGACGCCTTGAAGTTGTAATCGCTGCCAAAAGTGCAGCAACCAAGTATTAGGCTAAGGGTGTGTACAGATATGTAACCCCTAAATAACCTATTTTTGTCAGTAAAATAAAATTGCATATTTTCTAAAAACCTGTTTTCACTTCGTCATTATTGGCTATTGTGTGTAGATGTTTGAGACAAAAAATTAACTCTATCTATTGTAGTATAAGTCTGTAACGTAATAAAACGTGGAGAAGGTGAAAGGGGTGTGCAGACTTTCCGGCTTGACTGTATATATATATTACCAGGTACTCTGCAGCATTACTTATTTTTTATCTTAAATTATTGTCCAAACTCACAGAATCAAGTGGAAGGTGACCTGTTACTTTGAATTGATGTTAATTTTAAAGGGCTTAAGTGAGAATTCTAGATGGCTACTTATATTAGAGTGCAGGTATGCTTTCCAGATTCAGATATTAAATTAGAATTTTTATGGATTAAAGTGTACACTGAAAATGCCTTGAATTTTCTCCAAACATTAAAATCCGCCTAGAAGAAAAATACTTGCATGTATCAATCTAGCTAGTAAGCTAGCTAACAATACATTTTTTATTACTGGTAACAAAGGGCCATGTGGCTCAGTTGGTAGAATCTCTCACCTTAAGACATAAACATAGTCCAATATCATGTGGAAGACACCACCAAATTGTGTATGTACGATTGTTTCTCAGAATAATAGTATTGTTATAGCAGTTGTTTGATATAAAATTAAATGTTTATATATTTTAGGGGAGTAATGTAATTCGAAAAAAAATGTGTTAATGGTAAGCATCATTACTGTGCAAAGACTTAGGCCTTTATGTCTTATGGTTTGGCTGCAGTATTGGATTTCATAATCATGTGACCTATGGATAACTATTCATTAGTTACAGCTCATCACCCTGCAAGCTTTACACCATGGCACTTGGCCCTCTAATCATAGCTTTCAGGCTAGATTCCCTTTTATACTTACAGATATACCAATGTAGATGTTATTTATTTATTTGTTTCGTACATGTGTGGGAGGACGAGTTGTTGTGCAAGTAGAATTTTCATAAAACAGAGATATATCAAAGACTAAAACCATGATGTTACCATTGGTACCATGTGGGACATGATCTTAGCATTCAGGATAAAAATAAAGGAGCATCCTAAATCAGTATCTTAAAAGAAAAAAAGCTAAATTTATAAGAAAAAACTTATAAAAAGGTCTTTACACATTCTATTCAGCACAAGCAATTGCTAAAGTATGTCAAGTTCTTCAATGGTACTGTTTGAATACATTTTTAAATATTGATAGATTTGAGATACTTAAATTATAATGGCATTGAATGAAAAACCTGAGGCTGTAACTATACGCTGTTTTGTAATACATGAGACTTGAATGTTAAAATTCACCTTCAACAAATGAAAAAAAAAAGAAAAACAGACCAATATTATAAATCCTCACAGAATTTTAGTTGTCCATAGTGGCAATGGAATCACACTTGTCTACAGACAGGATATTAATCTATATGCATATGGTCTGAATAAGGAAATCAGAACTGAGCTGTTAAGGGGGAATCATTTGCCATCGTTATCTTACAGAGATGCATTTTCCTCTTTTCAAATGTCTGACCAGCATTTCAAAGCTGCAATTTTGAAGTGCCAAAAGGTCAAAGAGAAGACACAATGACTCATGAAAGACCTTGTTATGAATGTCTTTCAATAACAAATAAGTGCAACACTAACGACCCAGAGAAGGAGCGGCCTCCTGACAGTCCGACTCCACTGTGAACTCTAGAACAGTGCAAAACTGACTCTAGGCATTAAAAACCTTTTGCGAGTTTCTTTGTGGCCTGGCCAGCAGGGCCTCGGAGGAGTCCTGAAAAGGCACATGTGAGCTGGCGTACCACGAAACGAGGCAATGAAAACGTCGGCAGCGAGAGGAAACAAAGTTGCCGGCCATATTTATTAAGTTTACGATTTAGGATGAGAAAAACAGACAGGCCAGTAGCTCGTCAATCCAGTCTTGCTCACTCAATGTGGGCGTTACTTCACGCTGCTCGATCTTCAATATCAGCATAAAGTTCCTTTAGTTTTTTTTTTTACCGTGTTTTTACAATGTTAACTGTCCGCTAACACAGTGCCTTTATGTGCACTTGAATTAATCTCAAACTAAACAATCCACTTGCCAGAGCTGCCTTTACATTGGCCTTCTGCAGAAGACCTTACGCCTTCATCATTAGATTAGAAAACAGGGCCTTAAAAGCTAACCTACGCAACGAAAGTTTTTTTTGTAAACCAATATGCACGTGTTCTTTCAGTCGTCGATAGCAGAGCGCATGCCAATCCATCTACAGCAGCACAGTTTGTTAATCCACAGCTGAAACTGCATCAGGACTAAAGTTGTTAAACAAAACAACATGCTGTACATATATTTGTGGCTGGCTTCAGCGCTCGAAGCGTAGGACCGGCGAAATAAACCAGATGTTTAAAACACGTTTCTAATATATGTAATGTGCATTCAATCATATTACGCGTCCGATTGTAGCAGCGCTTAGCTGGGCTATTAGGATTACAGAAATCTGTAAACAGTCCTTGTTTTATCTCACTAAAGCAAGGCTGCCATCTGCGAGCATCAGAGAATTAACACACAATGGGGCGTTGTGCCTCACACTCCCACGCCTTTCTCCTGCTTTTCCTCAGTCTGGTCTGGCCTGCGTTCAGCCCAGAACTCTGTTGACCTTGGTCTCTGTTCAGAAAAAAATAACTTTTAAATAAACCTGAAATTAATTTTTTTTTTAAATCAAAAATTACAAACCAACTGTAAATTATGGAATGTTGTATCTCATGTTTATTAGAAATTTCACAGTGCTTCAAACATATGGTATAATTTTACATTTAACCCTTACATTTAACAGTTTGCTCAACCAAATGGTAGGTACACCGATATTCTGACTTATACTGTATGTAGAATAATGAAAACCTACTTTAACCAATAACCAACAACTCAACTGATTCACTGAGAATCATACTACAAAAACTGTACTTGTATTACTTGGATCAATGCGTAGAGCAGTATAGAGCACTTATTGAAAGCAATTAAGAGGCAGAGTGGTAAAAACAAATTGTTGGTGTGCCACTTAAAGGGTTAAATGTTTTTGATTAATGACTGAGATTCTACATTTTCTTCTGAGACTGTTCTCCCCGCTATACAGAGGCCTGACAGACCAAGCTTCACCCATATGAAATAAGTCAGATAGTTGTACAGTGTAAGCAAATATTAGCTTTTCTTCTTTTTCAAACAGGAAGTACCTGCAAAGGCTTTGGTTTGTTACATTTGTGATGGCTACATATCTGGCCACCTCCTTTGTTAAGCCATGTGTGGTTGGAGATAAATGGGATGAACATTATTCAAGGACAGGCTGGTAAAGAATTTTAACTGAATAAATAAAGAAACACCGGTATCTTTCTGAGAATAAATATAAAAACTGTGTATAAAAGACATGCTGACATATTGACCTTCTCAGCGCATCACACTATAAACTAAACTTCAACCAAAATTAATAAATGGATGAAAATCTTGTAAAGGTCTTTATTTCTGCAGCGATTTATTGGATGAGGCAATCCTTGGCATTGGTATTTATCCATTAATTTGGTGATGCCATGTGTTTTTCCCCATTACAACATCTATATGGGTCTTCTACCTTGTTAACCTGTGACCTTCAGCCCCACCCCCCAAACAAACCATCTATCCGCACCACCCCCACCCTGTCTCTTCTATCCCCATTTGACAGTGGTGTCGAGCGGAAATTGTGTAATTTAACTGTAATCTGTTGGTTATCTGTACTGGCACAGAATCTGAGGAGACATGTTGGGTAGAAGACTAGAAAGTTATTCTTTAATTTAAAATGTATTCATTACTGGCTCTGATCCTGACAAATAGGTTCCTTGGTTTTATTTTTATTTATTTTTTTGTATTTTTTTTTGGTCTATTAAAACATTTGCCAGCATCTACACCCATTCAATCAAACGAGGCAGAAAAAAATCAGATATGGACCTTAAAATTTATCTTGTCGACCAGGCTTAGTTGGAGGTGTTCCGGCATGTTCTGTGGGGAGAATGACAGCCCAAAGGCGTGGAGGTACACACAGGGTGATTTGTGTCTGCCGCTTCTCCAACTTGTTCCTACCACAATGCCCGTGCTAGACAGCAACATCAATCATGCGCAGCACACCCCAAATGCACTAATTGTTTTGACTTCATTGGATTTGCAAATTAATGCAAATGGCTGTTATCGCTTGGTTTAACCTTGCCTTTTATGTCTGTGACACAACTGCTGGTACGAAATTAAGCAAGTGAAACCATTTCTGGTAGCAACTGCTCCACCAAGCAACCCGAAACGAAAATATATTTACAGGGAATAGGCTCAAGAGTAGAAGCAGGCGTTGACAAATACGCATGATTGATAATACTTATTGTATCACGATGAGATAAAAGTGAAAACGAAATCTCCCTCTTTTGGTCCTCATAAAGTCAAAATGTACTTGAGATACAGCGAACTGGGTCAGCTCAGGCCTAAGAGGTTACGGTATCAGTACCTTGAATTTTTTAGTTTTTATCTGCAAGCTGTCTGCTGAATGACCTTGGCTGGTTTTCACATCTCTGCAGAAATGCTACATCCATTCCACTCATTAACGAGAAGCGCTGCGCTCACCCCAGCAGCCCTGTGAAAATCTGGCTGTATTTCAAAAAGCCCCGATCAAATTTCACACCCCAGTCGCTTCACAAAATCGAACAGGACTGTACGTGAAGGCCTCGCTATGTTTCTAACCGCTACAAAATACACTGCGAGAAACCCTGGTCTCTTTCAATCATCCCCGTTCAACAGAGAGAACCAGAAAATGGGTGATTCATTTGTCTCTATTGCAGTAGATATGTTGATAAGTTGTAAATCATCTAATATTCTGGTTTTTTATTATAAAATCAATTGGAACAATTGCATATCTGCCCTCATAATGCAGCTGTATAATAAGAGAAATTACTCAAATAACTTTTGAGAAATAGATTTCTTAGTCTCTGTCTCGTCCCTGGCACCAAACAGAAAAAACAACCTCATCAGAAGAATATTAGTTTTGCTTGTTTATACCACATCGACACGTTTTTGATTGTGTCTGTCTAACTAACTGCCTGCCTCTCTGTCTGTCTGTCAGAATAACATAATTACAGTACATTGCTTAAAGGTTGAAATCGCAGTCTGGAAAAACCGTGTGATGTCGTTAATGACAACCCACCCATATCAGTATCTCCCATGCAGCTGGGTGTTCAATTCTCCGCCATGGCACTTCCTGTGCTGTGATTACATCTCTGGCTGTTGTTCCCGACATGCTTTCTCCCTGTCTGAATAAAGTGAAAAAATACATAAGGATGGCAGACTCTGCCCACTCTCTTTTTATTTAAAGAAACAGAATGAGGCTCTGCAATACCTACCTTTGTATGGATTATTCCCATGGGGGCCTTTATATAAAACACTTGTGGCGCAAAAACCTAAGAAGACTCCAAGAACGTCAGCCTTCTACAGTTCTAGGCAGTGCATTAAATTGTCTCAGTATTGTATGATCGGAGAGCCACATCACAGACATGTTCATTTTGAAAAACAGCAGAAGAAAGCAGGCTTATGGCCATAAGTGATCCCCGCTGATCCCTTGACCCCGCACCAAATGATGCCCACCCGGTTGTTTATCTTTCCCGTAAAGGAAAATAAAATGCAATATATTTAGAATCTAATCCCTGAAAAGTGGAGCCGATGACAGCTGATGGCTGGGAGCCAGGACTGCCGGATTCTGCTGGCTGCTCCTAGCAACATGGTCCTGCCCAGATAACGTGATTAATTTTCCAATACTGCACATCCTCAATAAATATTCCAATCATGCCAACTGCTATTTCAGATTATGAGCGGCATTCATAATGAGCAAGCACCAAATGGGGCCATGCTCCCGGCACTGCAGAGAAGGATAAGTAAGACTCATTATGGTGAATGTCCTCTTTCTGACATCCTCTGGCTTTTCCACAACATTACAGTACCCAGTTCTCAGCATCAGCAAACATTACAAATTCCTCCATCCTTGGCTAAGTCTGTATTGCCATGTTGAATGTGTTCACTTTGCAGGACCCCGTGTCTCCTGTATTCGCCTAAGACATACCTGTGGTAAAGAACCCATGTCTCCCTCCGACCGACTTTCTTCGGGCGGAATAGTTCTTGAAATTCCCGGGAGAAAGAGTACAACTGGAGCGGGACTCTTGTCAATTCGCTTTTTATTTAGTACATGTTTGGCGGAAAACCCAGTGGTCCCAAATCTAGGGAATCTAAATATTTCCTGGTGAAGAGTAGCACCAGTGCTTTCTTATTTTATGGCTCATTGCACAAAAATCCCAGGTTTCAGTTCAAGGTACGAGTGCCCCATCGCGTTTATTCATCATCATAAATTAAATATGAGACATCAATAAAATGTGTCTGAACAAAAATGTGCCATAACTCAAAGAGGCTGAAGAACATTCATCTTTTACAGGTCATACTGCAAATGACTCAAGTCTAAAATTATGGTAAATTAAATAGCATTTTTTAAGGCAGGACTGGAAGCAATGGTTATGATTTGAGACTCAAGGCAAGGCACAGACTGATGACAAAATGGAAAAAAGACATTATTGAGGCCATAAAAATATGATTATAAGCACTTAAACTTTTGTCGAATAGCTCAGTACCATAGCTACAATACAAAATCCTAACAGAAAGTATTCAGCCTGGTCTTATGGCCAATCCTATGAATTTACATGCACCTAAAACATGTATCTATCTGAAATTGAATTTAGGAAAACCCAGTGTATAAGCTACTCAGGTCATATACTCAATTAAATTTAACATATGATGGCATTGCTGGGAGTGGAACACTAGACCAATTAAAAATATACAAAAATACATATATATAGTTTATACATGTAATGGTATATTTTATTTAAATTTTCTACTCAAAAGTTTTGGCTTCTTCTTCTTAATAATAATTTATTTTGGTTTCAGTTTAGCAAGGTGACAAAAGTGCATGCTATGTATTGATGGAAAAACTATATAGACCCTATTCACTATGACACAGAGAAGTGCTTAGTGTCTTAGTGACCTTGTGAGGAATGTTAAAATGACATTTGTTTAAAATGTAAAAGCTGTGCACAACAAGAAAAACTTCATCGACAAAAAATATCATGTCCAACTGTTGTTGTACATGTTTAGCAAACAGTTACTGGCTGTGTTTAAGTGCATCCATTTAAAAGTTACTGGTTTAATTCCATGTTATTATTTGCTTCTGAAATAAGTGTTTTTTCACATATTTGCACAATCTTTTCTGCAAACAAATGCTTTGAACTTCACAGTGTTTCTCTGCTGCTTGCCAAGAACAGACCTGTTCAAAGAGCTACGTGATGAAAATATGCAGAGACTTCTGCCAGAATATAGTAATTAAACAGACACTCAATCAATTCAAAGAACAAGGAGACTTATCTCTTTTGGAGTTGGCCTTGTCTGGGTGGCCAATCCTCATGGCTTAATTAAAGAAAACAGGGCTTCGGTGTAAATACAACCTCTGTACAGCGTGGCATTACATGGAAAACAAACTATCACAGGTTCATGTGGTAAGAGACTAAGTGGATTGATTTACTGAGGTTCAAACTTAGGAGTGATTGTTTTCTTTGAGTCTTCCTGCGGCTCAGCTCAGCACACTCTAAAGAGAGGCAAACTGCTAAGAATCAACTGATCTTATTTTAGGGTTTGTTCATTCATTTGATCATTTTGTGTAGTTGCACAGCATTGCATTTGTATGAATATGTTGCAGTCGAAAAAATATATATATTTCCATGGAAAGTTTTTTTGTTGAGATTCTCCCTTCTAATAGTAAGCAGAACAGACTACTAGCTATAATGGTAGTTACAGGCCCAGGCTGTGTCATATCAGTAAGACGATAACAAGTCGTTTTACTATATGTGTTGTTTTTTTGGTTCTAGTCATTGTTTTTTCCAGTAACATCGCTATTTTCAAATCAAACAATTAAGTTTCTATCACAAAAACACAATTTAGAACTGTCAGAGGAAATATACAGAGGGCACCCCACCATTGAGTCACGCAATTGAGCAAAGCAGGCATTTTTTGACTGAGCGATGTAAAGAATGAGCACCACGTGTCCCGTCGTGGACTCTTGCGTGGAAGGTAAAGTTCACAAGGCAATCACCCATTGGCGACATGCTAATCTGACCTTTGCATCAATAGCAGAAGCAGGGATCCCGGAAACCTTTAGGGGGCCCGCAGACCACTGGCATGCAACCCTGATCCTTTCAATAGAGTCGTGAAATAAACCAGGGACATCATCTGGGGGGAAAAACGGGGAAGAAATTATAAGGCCGAGTTTCCTCGATGTGAAGGCTCCCATGCTGAAATGCAACATTCTCACAACAGTTCTACAACATTGTTGAAAAATAACCATAGTGCCTACAATTATCTTCAAGCCAGTTATTTACACGTCTACATCATTTTTCCAGTCTGATCTGAGCATTGTTTGGGTTTTATTTGATGTTCCGCATAGAACTCTGTAATTAATGTGGTATGGGTACAAATAAAGATATGAGACACGGTGTCAGATAATGTCCCAGAAATTTTTTCCACATCACATTCCAACTAGATTTTCTTGGAATTTTGGGTGGGAATTACATTGTTAGACATAATACCAACATTTTAAAGATAAATGCTCATTGGGACTTGAAACTTGTTTTTAAATACCATGCCTAGTGTGTTAACTGGAAACAGTAAAACATTGCTTCACAGGGAGTCTAAACACCCACATTCACTCACTCGCAACTAAAAATAGCAAAATGCCAACAGACCACATTCACGTCAGTACTGGTCAATTGTGGACTGGGTTCCCTGAAGAAATGACGATGATCAGTGTCATGCGGTGTCATTGTTCACACTAAATCATTCAGGATCACCACATGTCCCTCTCTCGCCAGCAAGCCCTTCAGCCAAAGCCTTCAACACATGCATACACGACAACACTACAAAGGACATGATGGGGCACGCGTGTGTGTGTGCATGCGTGTGTGAATTTTAACTTTACTAGCCATATTTTAGCCCCCAAATATAACATTGCAAAAATCTTAACAATAATTTGAATCTTATATTTAGACTTTAGAATTTTATTTCTGTTACTTTTTTGCAAAATAAGACAAAAACATTGCCAATGGGGTGAGATTCAGAGTTTTACTCATTTCTAGATTTGCCAGTGTGTGGTGTGATGGTTTTCAGTGGCGGAAAATCAAATGCGGGAATGGGAATCAGAACAAGTCACCCACAACGGTGACAACCACTAATAGATTAAACCCCAAAAGGGTATAAATGAAAAGGAATAATCCTAGAAGCTAAAACAGCCAAATAATAATCTGCCCAGGAAAACAGGGCAAACTCGAAACACGAGTAAGAACACAAAACTAAATCTCCCGAGCTCAATACTAGAGCTAACACGGGAAACTGAAAAATAAAAGAACACCTTTGGCATGTAAAATTAACACGGCCAGAAGAAGGTGAAACAAAAGTGAAACCACCAAAGAAAAACTGTCTCAGTGAGAACAGCACGGACAAAATAGCACAGCGAAGCTAACAGGAGGAGATAATCCTATACCTGAAATAATAAAGCTTCGAAGCAAGTCCCTCGTGAACATAAAACAAGTTTAATATCACAAGGTTGCTTGTACCTGGCTATACCTGGCTCAATGTAATACGGAATGACAAAGAAGCACCGGGGAAGCGGAAGTGAGGAACTTAAATACCCCGCAGGCCATAGCACAGGTGAAATTAATAACAAGCGAGGTGAAGCAAAACCCCGGAATGGAACGTGGAAAAAATCTGATAGATTCTCAATCAGAGAGAAAGGACAAGAACCGCAGCGGAAAAGTAAAAAATAACCCACGAACCATAATAGATAATTTCACTTGTCAAAAGTAACTTAAAACAAGCTAACATTTTTCACTTTAGATTATTTAAAAATATATATATTTTAAGTCTCATTATAGAACTAAACACTTGTTAAGACATACATTTTTTGCAGTGTATAGTTGCAGACCAGCCATGCTAGTTACATAACAAATACATAATCTTAATTCTGTTATATATGGGAAATCACGGTGCTGCAAACGGGGTAATTCATCTTCATTCATCCCTCAAAAAGGAGTAGAGGTACAAGTCCGGACCACAACACCACTCACAAAACTACTGAACATATTCTCACCTCATCCACAATCATCAAAGTCGGGGTTATCCTGTAATGTTTAAAGCCTAGCTCTACTCCTGAGATAACAAAAAAACAGAAAAAGGAAAAAGAGAAACAAATGTCAGGCTAAACGAGTGTCCCATAGAGTTTGAGTGAGGGTTATGGATAAAATGAGAAGAGAGAATTATCCATTATGGTTTAATAAATGTGTTCCCCAATAAAGGATAGTTTGTGACAAGAGGAGCTTTGCGAGTAGCTGATAAGTGGTAACTAACTGACTGACTGACTGGAAGCTTGTCCCTCTCTGAGGCAGACTGACAGACACTCAGCCCGCAAACAAAGAGCCCTCTCTCTTCCCAGCCCACAAATGTCAGGCCTGATGTCACCACTATCTCAACAGCACATTATACAACAGGCAACCGAGGAAGAGACACAGGAGGCATTCGGTTCTCGAATGGGCCTAAATGAGTGATTTTAACACACGTCACATTTTCTCTTTTGTGCAAGCCTGCTAGTGTCCTGGAACAAATTACACACCGGCATAGACTATGTACACATGACATTGATTAATTATTTGTGTGTGTGTGTGAGTGCGTATGTGCGTGCGTGTGTGCGTTCGTGCATTTCTGTTACATTTCAATGTTTTGCACCTCAATCATTTGCCAGCAGTTGCTCTCACATCTCATTTAACTGAGTAAAGTATGTGAGGTGAGTTTTCTGCCTCGCCGGGTGAAGGCCAGGATCAACCTTGCCTGTTTACTGTAGAGAGGTCTAAGAATTCTCTTGAAAAACATCACCAAAGCTGTGCTACAGGACTTACTTTTCTAGCAGATAACCGCTATTTATTTATTTGACACAATCAAAAAGATGTCAATGTGGTATAAGATGTCGTGTGATATCAGAGGTTAAAATTTTATGAATTTGTAATTAAATCAATTCAGGTAATGTATAGTGATTTTCCATGCAGTAGAGCCTCATTTGGGGTTTAAACCTGAAAGCTACTTTTTAAAAAAATTTAAATGCTCAGGTTTCAGAGATTGAAATAACCTTGATAACCTACTAACCTAAACAGATTATGTTAAAGATGGGTTTCTTAGACTGAAATAGACAGGATTATCTAAAGTTGCTTAAAAACAGTGAGGCAAATTTCTAGTTAATTGGAAAAAAGGCACGATGTGTATAAACCTAGACATAGCCATCTGGGATTATGCTGTCTCCCTGTTTGACACTTACTGCATAACAAAACCTGAAAAAAATGCTACTAACATAGGATTGGCCTGCACCTGGTCATGTGGTCCTGACAGCCCACCAATAGCCAGAGTGAGAAAAGTTGCTGGGGCAGGAAGCAGCATTCAAAGCTGCCAGGCAGACTTGAGCCTCCATCTATGAGGTCAAAGCAGGTCTCCATCCTGTGTTGATTATCGTGCAAAGATAAATTGCAGTTGTGTATGTTTTTTTTTTCTCAAGCTCATATTAATTAATGACAAACCCTGAAAATGTACAAAGTGTGTGTGTTGGTGCCTGTGTGTGTATGAGAGAGAGAGAGAGAGAGAGAGAGAGAGAGAGAGAGAGAGAGAGAGAGAGAGAGAGAGAGAGAGAGAGAGAGAGAGAGAAAGAGAGAGAGAGAGAGATGTGAACTATATTTGAATAATATTACATCTAATTAATACTTACAAACATCGTCAAGGTAGCTTATGTTGTGACAGACAATATTTGTCTTTTTCAGCCTTATTATGAGAAACGTAAATGTCACTTTTACAGACTTCATTAGACAGCTATGGCACTGCTCCAGCAGTGTATGTATGATGGGCAAAGAGAAGATGTAAAAGGCTCTTGACAGCACATTCAAATGAAACGCAGACCAGCTAAAACAAAATCCCTAGAAGCTGCATAAAGCTATGTTAAAAAACAAAAACAGCAAACCAGAAAAACAAGGCCAGAGGTAATCAGGCCTTTAGAGAGACCCTTGGCCTGACACATTGGGATATTGTGTTAAAGCCCCCGCCACCATCTGGCCTCTATGAGAAGAATACTTTGTCTTGAGAGGATTTTAAAGTAATCTGTTTACTGATGAAAGGCTTTTTATTTGATTCATATTTTCAGTTTTTTTGTTGTTGTTGTTGATTTGTTTTTTGTTTCCTTAGAACGGTTTGTGTGCATTTCTTTAGAGTCTGTGTATAGGCATGCATTTGCGAATTTGTGTATGTGCATCTATTCATGTGCATTCATACACATGTAGCCCTGGTAAAAAAAAATGGTTTTTATTATGTATACAAAGCATGTTGTAAATGATTGAGTTTGCTAATAAGTGCTAATGTTACTTTTAATGGCTGTATGACATGTAGAAAAGGAAAAATATATATATAAGAGAAGTAATTGTACTTACCTGAATTCCATTGGTTAATAGTGACGTGTACGCATCATTATTGGGTTGTTGAGTGTGAGGTCAGAGCCGGAAAGGGTTAGTGCAGGGAAGACGCAGGCATTTCCAAAAAAAAATGCATTAAAAATGCACTGCTCAAAGAAATTAAGGGAACACTTAATCAACACAGTATAACACCAAGTCAATTAAACTTCTGGGCTATCGATCTGTCCAGTTAGGAAGCGTAAACGATTGTGAATCAATTTCACCTGAATGAAAGTGACAACAGATGGACAGGAGAGGCAACAGCAAGACAGCCCCAAAAAAGTAAATGGTTTTGCAGATGGTGGCCACAGACCATTTTTCTCTCCTTATCCTTCCTGACAGATTTTTCTCGAGTTTTGCATTTTGCTAGTGCCCTTGTCACTACTGGTAGCATGAGGTGGTACCTGCAGCCCATTCAGGTTGCACAGGTAGTCCAGCTCCTCCAGGATGGCACATCCATACGTGCCATCGCAAGAAGGTTTGCTGTGTCTCCCAGCACAGTCTCAAGAGCGTGGAGGAGATACCGGAACACGGGCCATTACACAAGGAGAGCTGGACAGGGCCGTAGAAGGGCAAAAACCCAGCGGCATGACCGGTATCTGCTTCTTTGTGCGAGGAGGAACAGGAGGAGCACTGCCAGAGCCCTACAAAATGACCTCCAGCGGGCTACTCGTGTGCATGTTTCTGACCAAACTGTCAGGAACAGACTCCATGAGGGTTGCATGAGGGCCCGACGTCCTGTAGTGGGACCTGTGCTCACAGCCCAGCACCATGCAGCTCGATTAGCATTTGCCAGAGAACACCAGAATTGGCAGGTTCGCCATTGGCGCCCCGTTCTCTTCACAGATGAGAGCAGGTTCACACTGAGCACACGTGACAGACGTGAAAGAGTCTGGAGACGCCGTGGCAACTGTTATCCTGCCTGCAACATCATCCAGCATGACCGGTTTGGTTTAATTGACTTGGTGTTATACTGTGATGATTAAGTGTTCCCTTCATTTTTTTGAGCAGTGTAGTATAAAACTAAGTTACAGTTTATTCCTGTTAATTGTCTGTCTGCTCGACATTCAAACAGAATAACTGTGTAGAACTACTCGATGTTTTGCAGTGTCGTTATACACACATTATATAAGATAGCTTTTCAGTTCACTTGTAGCATTTTCATTAGCAAAATGAATGAACTCTTACTGCAGTTTAGCTAGTACAGTTGGACTGTAAAGAGCTACATTTGAACAGGGAACAATACTGCGACTGTTGCTGACGAATACCAGGGACGCTCAAGCATTCTCTGGCGCTGTCGCAAAGAAGAGGAAGAAAAATGTGAGTGGAATCCATTTTGGCTCGAAGGCTGACGCTGCTGGACTATCGCGGTAATGTGCGTGAGTAGCTGAAACCGAACGGAATACGGAAGTACCGCCTTTTATTTCATGTGCAGACAAGTGAAGCAGCCATTACGTTTAGGGTCACAACGTACACAAGCATCAATCAGGCCTGCAACTGGGTTTTTTATTTTACTTGTTTACTGTTACTGTCTAACAAAACTAAAGTGTGTGTTTGTGTGGGCCCACAGTTTTATTTTCACAGTTAGTGTTTTGATTTTAACATATACTATGCTGTGTGTAATACTGTGAATATTTGTGTTCCGCTTATTGAGATTGTGAAAAATACTACAACATAAAAGAAACGTAAAGAGAAATTACATTTTGATTTGGAAGTTAATTTCAAGTAAATGGTTCATAAACTTGCCTTTTTGTTGATCCTGTTGTTTATTCATATATTGAGTGAAACTAATTTTCTATTTGTGGAATTAATGTTTTGCTTTAAGTGAATGTCATGGGACATTGCATTTAAAGTCAAGTGTATTGTTTTGAGTTAGCATTACAGAAGCCCAATATATTATAATAACATAGATAAATAACTAGATAAATATAAAGTTCATAATAGAGTAGAGTAACCTATTGGTAGTGTGAACGAATCCAGGGCCCTACCCGTTATAATATACATAGGGGTAGCGCTACACACACAACAGAAATGAGGTGGATGGGTAACTCCAGACACCGCTACAGTACTATTGTCATTCAGCCTTCGGGGCATAAATCAGCCAAATCTTGAAAAATGGTTGACCAGAGTAATGAGAAAAGGTTTTGGTTTGGTCTGTTGTAGCGGACAGAGGGCTGTGGAGGCAGCCGAGTGGCGGCTATTTCTCTTACAGTCTGTCTGAGTCCATTATGCTGTGTGTTCTCAAAGCTCTCAGATTGCATATGAGGCCTCCGTCAGCCCACAGGCAGAGCAGTGCTATATCTGCTTAGGGTACCTATGCTAATTATCCCACAAGCCCTGGCGTTTACATAGTACCTGCATCTGCTGGAAGTGACCACTGAACCTTTGGCAGCCAGCGGCGTTGTACTGTATAGCTGAATGCCTCATCCAGAGTGCAGGCGTGAATCTGTGTCTGAGAGTCAGTGAGCCAGAAATATTAAACTGATTTTAAGCTATGTATCTTGGGTCTAGAACATATTGTAGTAGTGGAATTCTTCTTCCTCTTCTTCTTCTTCTTCCTCCTCCTCCTCCTCTTCCTCCTCCTCCCTCTCTGCTCCCTCCTTCGTCTTTCAGCTTAGAGCACCATGTCACTTTTTATTTAATTTCTGTGGGGTTAGCAGCAAAGCTTCTTCATAGCTGCCACAGGCTACCGTGCGTAATGAGGACAGAGGTAAACCAGGGAGACGTGAGAGGTCAAGGCTGTAGTCTAAACCCCTAAGACAGGTGAGATACAGAGATCAAAAAGTTCAGGGTGCTGTCGGGGTGGATTGCTGGTCACAGCACTGGTTGAGGGACATGCCCATTAATTTCCCAAAAAAATACTAGATGGCACACAGAATCACAGACGAAGCAAGGATGCTTTACAGAGAGAGAGAGAGATAGATATTGCAACATTGTGTTTAAAAAGAAACTGATGGCAAAACACTACTTAATTCCTTAAAAGAGGTGTGGATATAAAGCCCAAATAATTTTATTTATAGAAATAAACCTGTTATCCAGGTGAGCGGCCTTGTGGTTACGGTGTCTAGACTGACCCCATTGTTGGTTTGGGGGGTTTCATGTACTGCAAAGTTATACCAATGTGTCAAATGTCTTTCTGTTTAGCATTCAACATCACGAAAGACTGGTTGATGACTCTGGGATGGACTGGCATCCTGTAATTGGGGTGAATTTGTATAGCATGCCACTCCATTTTTCCTCAACAACATATTAAAGGCCTGAAACTACTGCTACGCAATAAACATGTTATAAAATGCCACCTAAAAATTCTAAAGCTTCACTATCTAAGCATACGGCTGGTAAAAGCTTTCATAATTTTTGCTGACCTTAATGCAAAGCTTCAATGTTTATCTATAGGCCCTACTATGTCAACCATAACCTTCTGTTATTGTCATTACCTTCATGAAATTGTTACTGACTTGGAGCATTTCTTTTCATGCTAATTGCTTGTATGTACAGTTCAAAAAAGAGTGCATTAGCTAGTTTCCATGGTAATACTTTCAACCCAACAGAGTCAGCTATACTGTATCTACATGACATATCTGCCATCTTACTTAATGAGTGAGCACTGTCAAGAAACAGAGAGATAACTTGATTACATGCTGGATGACCTGGAGTAAGAAAACACCTGGAATACAAGGAACGCAAACACAGTGTCATACCGAAGCACTTCATGATAGCACAGACACAGCAACTTGTCTGAATGTCGTCTTGGCAGACGCAAACTGGACAATTACTCATCACTTAGAGAGAAAGAAATATGATATCTATTACAATGTCTGTAGATGTGTAAAAATCTAATATTTGCATAGGCCACATGAAATGCTCACTGAAATTGGAATTTTCACCCGTTGTTCACTCTAAATTTGCAATACCCAATCGCAACTGTAAGTCACATCGGTGCACCCTCTATTAATTTGGGAAGACACACTACTGTGTACATCCTTCAAAATGCAAGCAGTAAGCCACAGCTTCCTGTCCCCTTTACGATTCACCATCAGAGCTGTGGGAATTACTGTGCCGTGAGTACCGTGGGAAAGGCCTGTGCAATTGAAGCAGCTGGTGCAGGCAGGTTGCAGGTGCTCAATCAAACAGAGTAGTGGTTATTGAGTGATGAGGTAGGGGATACCCTTACCCTCCTAAAGCAATACTAAAGCTAACGTGTGAGCTAATGTAAACTTACACATCACCTGAAACTATTGGCCACTGCAGTCCACATTTCACTTGGACTGTAAGGTGAATTACATAAGTGCACCGGTTGAAATTCACTAGCACTATGCATTTGATTATTTCACCTGACATTCATTACCCTTCCTCAACAACCGAATCAGTCATCACCTTGACCAAATGTGTGAATGAGTCCTAGATCAGTGTCTGTGAAATTTTCTAATACAGTACATTAGGCTCAAAAATGATATTTTCTACCTGTATCGCAAGGTGTCTTTCATCTGATTTATTGCTGATTCTAACCACTGCTTGGAGAGAAGGCTTCAATTAACTTCCCATTATCCTGGGGTAATTTGCATGGCTCTGTCCTACAAATTCCCAGATTAACGGTATTAGATCAAAAGGGAGAGGCATAAATCCCCTACCGGTCCTCCCCTTTCCTCTGGAGGATTGTGATGAATGAGCGTGGTTCGGGAGAGAGCTGTCACTTCTCTTACGGTATGCGCACGGGCCCAAACCGAACGTGCGCGCACGTAGACCCACCGTTCTGAGCGATGATTACCGCCTGATGTTTGCACCGCAGAACATTTGGATAATTGGATCTCGTTTAATGTGTAAGGTCGCCCTGCGAAGCAAGGCCTCGCAGCTCTGTCTCGCCCAATCAAGCCTCGTAAACAAAACATTATATGGGCCCTAATGAAACCGTGGGCATAATGAAATGACCCTTCTTTACCCTCAAAACGGAGCCTTCTTGCTAGATAGCATACATTGACCGTGACAATATAGATCTCTTCATTTCTGGTTAATGAGGGAGAGGATTCTCCAATGACCTGGAGGAAAAACATTTTTTTGCCAGGAGACCGACGAGCTGGGATTCGTCGAAGGAAAAAAGCATTGCTCACTTAAGGCTTTCCCCCTGGAACATAATTCTGGTCCCTTTGTCAGTGGGAAATGATGAATGAGGCTCGAGTCGTATAGGTACAAGGTGCCGGGATGCATACAAGGAAAACTGGAGGATACCAGCGAAGTTCATTTGGTATTACCTCGGCAACCGCACAGTGTTCTGCACCCTTGGAAAATATGAACCCAACCAGGAGCCAGCAGAGTGATAAATTGGGTGCCATACATCAATGATCATTTTATGCTTACATCCCCCCATCTGCTCTGAAAACCTGCTGTGACCAGCTCCCGTTACTGCATACAGAGGACACAGAAACCCAGACAAGAGACTCCCAGAAGGCATTGCAATGGGAAGGGTGCCAGCTTGAAGGTAAATGTGACCTACAGTGCCAGGCATGGTGAAAAAGCAAAGACTTACTTTTGAATGGATTTAGAACTCACCAAATTAGAATAGTTGGGGGGGGGGGGGGGTTCTGCTAAATAGGCTACCATAAGGCTAGTACTGAAGCACTTGGCCTGAGAGTTTAAGGAATGAAAGTAAGGGGGGGGGGGCGCTCAGTACCACAGCTTTTATGAGCAAGAGATAGGAACATAACAGGAAATGTGTGCACTCTTGTGTGGATGCCTCCTTATCAAATGCATTCAACAAGACTGATTGTGAAAACCAGGGAGAAAAAAAAGAAAAGAAAACAAAGCGGTCTGTTTTGCAGCTGAGCGGCCTCCCCACAGTGAGACGCAACAAAGAGTGAAGGATGACCTGGCCCGGTGGAACATGAGAAGGAATACTAATGGACCCCCGTCCAAATCTGCCGCTTCAGCCTACAGGCTACACAAAGACACATTAAAGGTCCTGCAGGTGGTCGACTCCAAGGTTCACAGGGCCCACACTGTTCTGTGTCCAGGTGCTGGTGTCAGAGGTCAAATGTCACAGTTGTTCGCAGAAAACTATGAGTGCAGGCTATATTTTTCTTGAGTGTTCTGCACTTATAAACTGTGGTACTTTTGGTGCTTTTACATCAAAGATGCAAAGCGGGTAAGATGGATCCCTGAACATTTATATTTATTTAGCAGAAACACATTTTTTTGTTTATCTTTTTAGCTATATTATTCCCATATGTCTGACAATGTTTTTTAAATTTTTTTATTTGGCAACTCCAATCCCACCAAAATTTGAAATGTCCAATTCGCAAACTATGTACTAGCATCCTATGCGAACCCTGCTCCCTGCTCTGGAGAGTGAAGACAACTTTGGTTTTCCTCCAAAACACACGGTGTCAGTCAGCTGCTTCTTTTCACACCGCAGCCACAAGCTGCGCACGCACAGAGCGGGGGTGGAGGAGACCCAATCATACGTGTGTGTGCGCAGAGAGCGAGCCATGAGCACCAGGACAGCTAACAGGAGTCGCTTGAGCAAAGACCGCTGCTATTTCCGCCGATTGAATCCCTCCCATATACCCCTTGGGCAACGCAAAGCCAATTGCCGGGCAGTCAGCACTGGCACAGGTTGGATTGGATCCGAGACCATGGTGCCCACTCGTGCGCTGCAAGCAGTGCTTTTACCGAGTGAGCTATCCAGCAACCCTGGAGTGACAATGTTTAAGCACTTTCAAACCAGCAGGAGATTGAAAAAAGACTTGAAAATAATAATCCAGTCATGTAGGTAACGCACAGCAAATAAGACATTGTACTTATAACCAAAAGAAACAAGAACTATTTCAAGTCTACAACTAGGTTATTGGTGTCGTTTTCCATCTACCAGGGTTAGACGCTTTCACAATGGGGTTGGACACTATGATATTCTGATGCTATGATCTGAGAAGCAGAAAAACCAAACAGTCGAGCGAATTGATACAATCAAAGAGCAATTCCATTCCAGTTCCAGTCGAGTTCCTGAAGGGCAACTCCGGGAATTCTCAGACAAAGGCGCCAAAGCTCCACACGGACATCTCGCAAAACAAACCAAATTCTCAGGAGGTGATGAATATTTTATGATCAGGTCTGAAGCAGCACCTTGAATTAATGGAAGTTATTTCCTCTTGATCCGCTACAAGTCCGACCGAATGCATCCACACTGTTTTCATCGTCCTTCTCCTGTCCCTGCAGGTGCAGTGCGACCTTCAAATAAAACATACAAAAAGTAGCCCTGGTGAAACATCACACAAACACATCTCAGTGGCTGCAACAGGTGCCTCCTGAGTTTTCAGAAGTGCTAAAACAATACGGGATTGACAAAAAATCGGAAATGTTTCATACTGCCGACACACAGAAGACCTAATCTGCTTCCTGGCGTGTTCCTTTCTGAGAGAGGAAAGCGCCCTTCGGTGGAAATCTCATTCAAAGATCTCTCTATTGAGAGAAAAGCAGAATAATAAGAAAAAAAAACAATATCAATAATAAGAAATGCAGTAAGGTCCAAAAGGCTTTACGCTGTTTGCTGGAGTTCTTCTCCCTCTCTGCGCTGTGGAGTTTTTAAAATACCGACATGCTGCGGGTATCGAACAGTTGCATATCTTTTCAGCAGGATCAGGGATATTGTGCAATGAGATCAATACAGCAAGTAGATACAAGAAGCATCTGTGTCTCTCAAGAGCAAAGGCCTCGCAACAGTCAAAGGCTGCATTCGAACCCAAGTTGTTTTCTCCAAAGCGCTGAGAAAGGCCTGCATTATATCAACTGCTCATACCCCACTCAGAGGAAATATGATGCAAAAACAATATATAAAACAGAATGGTTTGATAATATACTACATACTACTATGTGCTATTTAAAAAAAAAAGAATTGCAGTGTCAGTCCAAAAGTAGACATCGTTCACCCTTATAAACTAGAAAAACCTGCATGTCCAAAGGCAAGGGGGTTAATCGGATGTTGCTGTAAAAGAGCACACATGCTCAGTCAACCTGTATAAGTAAAGGTTAATAAATAACATTAAAACTTGTACTGTAAATCAACTAATGCTTTATATAACTTGAGCATGCGTAAGTCATTGATAAAGTCTAAGTAGTGTCTACAGCAGGGACTGCAAAACAGCTATGCGAATTAATGTTAATTGCATTAATAAAGGTTAACAAAGTTGTTCATTGGCCAATTAATTCTGCCTTCATTGAAACTATTACCAATTATTTTTTAATATTTCTATGGCAAGGACATCACACATCAGAAAGCGTGTTTGGTCTGCACAAAGAAAGGGTGGTTTCAATTCTGACATGATGGAAGGACACGCGAAGAACCATTTTTGGAATTCAAAAAATGAATCAACATTCCTCTTCCATGATCCCAGTGGGCCTCAGGTCATCGTGTTCTAAGATATAGAATCACCCGAGACCACCCGTGCCCCCACCCACGACTTGATTTCAAGCAAATTACGGCAAATGTGACAGAGGCTTGACCCCATTCTCTTAACAATACGTAACCCCATTTCAGCCGAAATAGCCCACAACAACACCGCATTCTTCACATTTCGAAATCGCAAAGTTCAGGCGAAGTGGGAAATAAATGAAGAAGCGGCATAGCGGCTCGTAGAAATCTCTCATCTCTCGTTCTTTTCTTTTAATAAAGAAGGGAGATACAATGCGAGTGCGTCTGCCTGGTGTCAAAAGCTCTCTTGGCTAGCATGACTCCTGCAGTGTACATATCTGAATATAAATGCATATCAGATTCTAAAGATAATCCTGCATGTAGCAATGTATTTTCTGTATTGAAATTATGCGCAAAATACATTTTTATATATAAAATAAAAAAAGGAACCACATCTTGATGAAGAAACTGTAGGTATACAGGTACTGTAATGACTGCTCTGAATGTTAATGAAAGTGTATTTTATATAATAAGTGTCCTCTTGAAACCCCAACTTATCCTCTCTGGTGACCCACCAGTGGGTCCTGACTCCTGTCACAAAGTTTTGTGACCACCTGTCAATTATTTGCACCGTCTCCCCCTTTTTTAGAATTCTCTGATTTGGTAAACCAATGAAATCGCATGACATTCTCTGCTGTGATGGCCCTAGTCTCAGAAACGTGTCCAATGCGACTTAATTCATTGTGTGGACACGCTTTCCCCCTAAATGTAAGTGGTTTGACATTTGCAATGACAAGTTAATTGGTTCTACATACGGGGAGCCAAAGTGAAGGAAAATAAATGTGTTTTTTTAAGAATACAAAGGGAGGTAATTTTAGGCAGCCTTTCGGCAAGGTCTTTATCAAAGCCATCTTTATCAGCAACTGGTGTCTGACTGGAAAAGCCTATAAAAGGGGGGGGGGGGGGGCAGATAAATGAGATTCACATTATGAAATATACGTGATATAGTATGAGCCATATCAGGCCACACAACTGACAGGTTAGGACATGCAGGCACAGCCAGACATTGATTTGAAAAATGCTTATTTTCTCAGAGACAATTCAAAATGGATGCCATTTTTCTCATAAAAAAGGCACCTATGTAAAATATTGTAATAACCTGCATTAATTTCATTATTTATAAATTCATGTTTGGCTAGTTATATTATGCTGGTCTGTCAATGTATTTTCACTGCAAGCATGTCCAAGAATTGTATACTCACTCAAAATATGCTTTATTTGTTATTTATATTTGTGAAAGCTAACCTGCAGAAGAGGCATCGGTGTGCTCATTGATATGGTATTAGGCCTCCGATATTTCTCTTATTGTGTTGGACACCAAGGTAAACTCTTCATCACTCACTCAGTTTTATAAGGCCTTAAACGACCTGAGCACTGCTTGCTGTGTGCTGTGAAAATCAATATGCAATCAGCTTACTGTTTACTGTGTGTGCATCCCCACATAAACAACATATTCTCAGCAAAGAGCTGCTCAGATTACTTGTGGGAATGGGGTGACTGGAGGGTAATGATGTGATGGAATTCTCGTATCTTTAAGCAGGTACAAAAAGAGAGGGATACCAGCCAAAACAATTCGGTGAACTGCGTCCTGCGTTTGCCAGATAAGAGGGGGGGTGAGGTGGTCAGAGAAGGTTTTGGAAAACCATTTAAACAAACCAAAATCAATTGCTCTGGAGGGTAAAAATCACCCATCTAAACTCAACTGTAGTTGAGTATTTCAGAGATCCTGGGGAGGAGCTCTAAGCATTATTTATGTTTGATTGTGGGGTGGGGGACATTTTACTTATTTACTCATTTGATTTCACTTCTGCCTGCTCCAGGAAGACAAGGCTGAGCTCTGTTAACTGAGCCAGACCACAGTGTAGACTCTGCACTGTAGACCATAAACCTGAATGAAGGCAGGGAACATTAGTTACAGTATGAACCAGAATTGGGACACAGAGGTAGTTTCCACAGTCTGAGAACATTAACATGCACGAGGACTGAGACGGGCGGAGTGGTGCTGGTGTCTAATTATGTGTTTTTCATATCCATAAGAAAATGATGGAAGCGGGAGATTGGGGCGCTTCCTGGCTTTATGAACCAAGCTGAGCCCCTGGGGCACCCTCATCCTGAGGCGAGAATGTGTGGGCGCAGCACACATATGATTATGTAGTCCTCTAAGCCCCCATCCCCCCACAACCCCACACCCCCGATCCGTCTCTGCCAAGCAGGCAAGGGACCGGATCGACGTCTTATAAATAGTTTTCAGAGAATGACAGCCCTAAGGTAATATTTGAAGAGGCACGCCGATGGCTTTGAGTGGCTTTGGGTTTCTTTTTCTATATTTAATCTAATTGTTCCAAGGTCAAAAAATAGTGTGATTCTTTTTGGTTCCCATTGTCTTCTGCTTTCGGCTTTCTTTAACCCCCTTCTCTGTCAAGGGCAACAGCTTAGTCAGTCTCAAAGAGTTTGGGACCAGACATGATAACCTGTCAATGAGCATAAGAACCTTCCAGAGTTTGAGAAGACCAGAGACAATGGGAAAGCTGAGAGGCTCCCGCTTCTCCTTCAAATGAGGTTAGAAAATAAAGGGGAAAATCCTCCCTATTCAACATGTGTTAAAGTGTCCAAAAAACAGCAGGGGTAAGAACATCCCCTCCCCTGTCTCACCAGACTGCAAGAGTTGCAGCACAGTGGAAAATCGGTGCTGTAATGCCCGTGCAATGCTCGGATGACAACACTGGGCTGAAACAACTGGCAAAGGAGAAGCTTCTTGTCACTGGATGGGTGCTTCTGGGCTAGTGGTGATTGGAGGGGGGGCAATGTTCACAGAACAAATTCCAAATGTAATGAATCCCAACCCCAAAACCCCTGCCTCATTACTAGATGGATTCATATCCATGAGAGTGAAGCTCAAGGTACTTGTGTGTAAGAACTAAGGCCCCAGATGCCTCTTCGCACATGTTTAATAGAAGTCACTGACAAAGCAGAAGTAATAACTAGTGCCAACCCCAGTAAATTAGAGGCAATAAAAGGAGAAGAGCAGGGTGGAGAAGACCAGCAAGATGAGACCAATTTTGACTCTAAGACCCTCCATTCCCCGCCTGCGCTTCACGTCCGCACACTTGCCGATATGTCCCGTCGTTCTCAGCCTCATGTCCAATTCTGCACCCTCACTGTTCGTTGTAATGCCTTATCCTGAGATGTCTGTTGTCAGGCACCGTGTTAAAATTTGACTGACTGATTGACGGATTCTGTTTCCGCGGCAGAGTTGCTGGGCGATCAGCAGCGATTCGCGTGCAGAGGGCTCAGGTGGCCATTAGTCGTCCCTTCCAGAGAAAATCTCTCCAGGCTATGCGTCTGTGCATTTGTGCATTTGCGCAACAGGCCTGGCAGTCCTGCAGCCGCTAACCCTTACTGCGCCGCAGGACCGGGGAGCAGGTTTAGAATCTATCAGTCCTGCTGGCGACAAAAACAAGGCAATAAGACAGGCTTGGTTATTTCAGCAAGTAACATGTTTATGACGGAACTGTTTTGTGGCTATGGTGACCACAATCACAGAAATTCTCCACACTTATATTACCCACACAGGCTTGTGGCTGTTGAATCGTGGTCACAGTTCAAAACATCCACAATGCCTCTTACACTCAGTGTGCATATTCGACCAAACCTTAGCACCTCATGCCAATAACCCTTTAAAATCACAGAGAAAAATGCAAGTCTGTTGAATGCCTGGAGTACTTAACATTGCATTGCCTCATTGTTGGCATGTACGCATTGTTAACTTTGATTTGTTAAACAAATCATTCAAATATTTTAAATAAAGTTAATTGTAAATTGCTTCATTTTGTTTTTCTTTTGGAAAAAGTTTCTTTAGAAACATCTTGGGGTATTACATTGACTATGATAAGCCCTGATCCTGGAATACATCAGAGTTGGCTATGGAGAATTATTTTTAGAAGCAGTTAGAAAGAAGATTCTTCCAAACACTGTGATTTCCGACAAATACAGCCTTTTAGAGCGGCGACAGAAAAGAAAGATTAGAGTGAGAGTATATTTTTTTGACACTAGATGAATGTTGAGGAATCACTATATGAATTGTGAGATACAATTATCTGTAAGTGTGGTAAAGCTAGCAAAAGAAGTGCCAATACATTGCACCCATTAGTTCTGTGATGTTAGAAGAGGATTTAACCATCAAAAATAATGGTATGTTTATATTTTAAAAAGTTAAGTAAATGTCAATTGTACCCACTTAAACAGTTTCTCAAATGTCATTTAAAAGAATTCTGCACCCTCTGAGGCAAGATTAATAATGCCATGCCCCTATGTGCAGAGGGAGTTGGGTGGGGGGAGAGGGGGGGGGGGGTTGAGGGGACTTGCACAAGACCTCAATTAACCAAACAATCATTAGTCACTGCGAACAGGGCCAACTTCCAAATGCATCATGTCAGGGGGAGGGCGCCTGGCTCCAGGGATAAGAAATGGTGGCACTTCTATCCCCAGCCACGCGCTGGATTCCGCGCCCATGGGAAGGGGTCAAAGTGTCATCTCAGACTCCCGATGTTCCGCCGCGTCCGTTTAATCCCGCTGTCGGACGGCACCGCGTCCCCGGCCCTCGCGTCCCTCCGGCTCGGATGGACATTCGCTTCCTATGACAGGGAGTACATTAAAACCTGACTCAGGGGTCTAAGGTCAGCTCCGTTTGATGTAATGCATTCATCTGCCCCCGGTGGTCAGTCGCACGCTGCAGCGCGGCGCGGTACCAATTCAATTTGCGATGCACCGATCTCCCTGGGGATGAATCAGAGACACAAATAAAAACCAATCTGCTAAAGGCTGGAGAGGGAAGTTTTGTGTGTGTTTTTTATGATTTTTTTCTTTCTGTCTGGTACATAGAAGCATTGTGCATTTTAACATATGAAAGCTTTGTTCATATGAACGTTTGCCAAAGAGTCAGAAAATAAGATTGTTAAAGCATAAAAAAAACAGAATAGAAGGCAGATAACGGCCCCAGACAGCACAAATTGGCAAGTTATTATAATTTTTTTCTGCCTTTGGCCAATGCTATGCAGCGCAATGTTCCAGGAAAATGAATGGAACAAAGGCTCCTACGACGGTATTTATTATTGATGACAAATACCTTCTAAAATAAATATAAAATAATGCAATGTCTGACCAATTGTTATTAATATCCATAGAAGGGTCATGTCATGCCTATTGCCACGTTGATAATAGTCGTTCAATTCAGTATTATGTTCCTCACACACACACACACACACACACACACACACACACACACACACAGACACACACACATGTGGATATACACAACACGAGCCCCAAACCATCACTCTGCGGCCAGATATGGATGGTTGGATCCCTTTAAGGGTTGTTTCTCCTGACTTTTTTCCCCATAGAGTTCTATAGAAAAATGAGTCAGGAGAAATAACCCTTGCAGTGATCCATCCACATCTACTCCATATCTGGCAACAGAGTGATGGTTTGGGGCTCGTTCGATAGCTCAGACCCTTGATGACTTATAGCCATTTAGCCAGCCATGTGTTCCATACTGTACCAGTGTAATTTACAGCTGAATCTAGTCTCACCCCCCAATTCCCATAGAGATCAGTTCAAATGCAGAGAGGTTATAGTATCGCTTGTAACAGTAACAGGAAATAAAATATTGAGAGTCTTTTGATGTTGATGGGTCACAGACTACAGGAAGTAACAGCATGCAAAGGATATGCAACCAAATATTAAATATGATACTTAAAAATATGTTAAAGCAAAGGGTATGAATACTTATGTAAATGAAAGATTTCAGTTTTCGATTTTTAATACATTTGCAAAAAATTCTAAAAACATGTTTTCACTTTGTCATTATGGGCTATTTTGTTTAGGATTTTGAGACAAAAAATTAACTCAATCTATTGTAGAATATGTCTCTAATGTAATAAAATGTGGAGAAGGTGAAAAGGGTGTTCAGACTTTCCGGCTTGACTGTATACACACATAAAGCCTCATTCATAAAACGTGTGCAGAACGAATTTATGCATAAATTGTTTGTATTAGCAATTTTGTTCCGTTTTTGGCATTCATCAAAGTTTTCGTCTCTGAGATTTGTTCGTACATAGGAACAAAATTTACATCTGCTCTGGACCACGAGTACCACGTATGTAAATTCAAAATGCCACAAAATATCGCTGAATATCAATTAGAATATGAATTTATTTGTATTTTCTGTTAAATTCACAAGACTAAATGTAGCCTTTGAATGGAAATAAGATTATAAAAAGCAAACAAATTAATTACGCCTATTAATCAATTGTAGGCTATGACCTTACTGAATTAAACTCATAACGTAATGGAATCTGCTATAAAATTGAAAAAGGTTTGTAGCCAGCATTGCAATGGCTGATAGTGATGCTGTGATACGGCTGGCTTATTGGTAAGAATAAGTTTGCCAAATTTCTGGAACAAATTTTCTGAAAGTAAAACCATGTTCCATTTACTTAATAAGTACCTTTTACAAGAAAAAAATGCAGAAAGGCTTGAAGAAGAGGCCACCTCCTGTAACTGTGGTGCTTTTTTACGCAGCTATACAGTTCTTCACCTCCAATTTAATGTTGAAGCAGTTTGTGTGATGGGTAGTACTGCACTGACAGCAGTTATCTCCTGCCAGGCCTTTACTTTATCACTTCCTGTGACACCAGTTCTGACACCGCTAAATACATTACTTTTCTTCGACAGAACCATCTGCTTATAAAACTTTTATTTCAATGTCGGAATAGTTATTTTTTCAGGGCCATTTGGAATTTGTACGCACCTTGAAATGCCATTTGAAACTTCCATATATGGTAGTTGTAGGCAATTCATGGGCGTGGATTTATGCTAATGGAAAAGTAAGATGCACGTGCTGTCATTTACGATTAATTGGAATGTGTGAACATACGCACAAAACAAAAACAAATCTGCCTTTCCTACACTCATTCATTTTGATGAATCCATCGTAAATTCTTCGTTTTTTCCGTAAATGTACACACATATTTAGGAACATTTCGTGAATAAGACCCATAGAGTAGTATGTGTGTTTGTGTGTGTTATGGCCGGTCGGTCAAAGCCACAACACAGAGGAGACACAATGAGTTCCACGTGTGGGGGCAGTGTGCGTGTGTGGGTGTGCGTCGGGGCATTGGAAAACGAATCATTCTTGGGTAGGACTTAAACACACAATATATACGCCATAAATTCTATTTGCAATCACATTTGTTAAGCCGATACATACGTTTGGGGAATATTGCCCCATTTTTGCTTTTAATTATGGAGACAGACTGACTTGTTTGCGTGCTTTCACTGAGTATATTTTTAACGCTAGGCTATCATTGGAACATTTCATTAACCATTTTGCCACCTATATTTCATTCTCATCAATTTGGAATGGCCCACTTGGATTGGCCTATGTATAGGCCCATCTCATTATTTCAAACTCGATCCGTCAATTTAATTGGGACAGTGCAGACCTGCATGTGTGTTCTCCGAAATGTGTGCCATCAACCACGGTTTATTTTCACTTTGCAGCCCACCAGCTGAGCTGAGCAGTGCAGCCGTTGCTCTCGTTGGAGGTCTATTCTCCATGCGTAGCCAACGTCAGGCTAACTGAGTGAAGCTGATGTACCAGGAGGAGCCTTTTTGGCATGATGAGGTAGGCGAACCTAACTGTAACCCTCCTCTCCCTAGGGCGATGCTACGTGTGCTTCATCAGTCAGGGCTCACGGTCACACCGGAATAGCTGAGCGCACCGCAGAAAAGGAGCCGTCTACCTAGAAACTGAACGGCGTGGCCATTTCCCTCTCGTCCTCAAATTGTGCTTCAGACTACACGTGAACCTTAAACCACAACTCAATGTGCATATACAGGTGCAGCTCAAAAAATTAGAATATTGTGAAAAAGTTCAATATTTTTTGTCACTCATTTCAGAAAGTGAAACTCATATATTATATAGATTCATTACACATAGTGAAATATTTCAAGCCTTTATTTCCTGTAATTTTGATGATTATGGTTTACAGCTAATGAAACCCAAAATTCAGTGTCTCAGAAAATTTGAATATTTTGCTTTAACATATTTTTAAAGTATATTTTTTATCATATTTAATATTTGGTCGCATAACCTTTGCATGCTGTTACTTCCTGAAGTCTGTGACCAATCAACATCAAAAGACTCTCAATATCTTATTTTCAGGTACTGTTACAAGCGATACTATAACCTCTCTGCATTTGAACTGATCTCTATGAGAATTGGGGGGTAAGACTAGATTCAGCTGTAAATTACGCTGGTACAGTATGGAACACATGACTGGCGAAATGGCTGTACGTCATCAAGGGTCTAAGGTATCAAACGAGCCCCAAATCATCACTCTGAGGCCAGATATGGAGTATATGTGGATGGATCCCTTTAAGGGTTGTTTCTCCTGACTTTTTTCCCCATAGAGTTCTATAGGAAAATGAGTCAGGAGAAATAACCCTTGCAGTAATCCATCCACATCTACTCCATATCTGGCAACAGAGTGATGGTTTTGGGCTCGTTCGATAGCTCAGACCCTTGATGACGTACAGCCATTTAGCCAGCCATGTGTTCCATACTGTACCAGTGTAATTTACAGCTGAATCTAGTCTCACCCCCCAATTCCCATAGAGATCAGTTCAAATGCAGAGAGGTTATAGTATCGCTTGTAACAGTACCTGAAAATAAGATATCGAGAGTCTTTTGATGTTGATTGGTCACAGACTTCAGGAAGTAACAGCATGCAAAGGTTATGCGACCAAATATTAAATATGATACTTTAAAAATATGTTAAAGCAAAATATTCTAATTTTCTGAGACACTGAATTTTGGGTTTCATTTGCTGTAAGCCATAATCATCAAAATTACAAGAAATAAAGGCTTGAAATATTTCACTATGTGCAATGAATCTATATAATATATGAGTTTCACTTTCTGAAATGAGTGACAAAAAATATTGAACTTTTTCACGATATTCTAATTTTTTGAGCTGCACCTATAAATGGGGAAGGGAACTAATACAAAACACTGGTTTCCACAATGTATTAAAGTTCCATGCACGCAGAATCGTTTCCACAAGATCAATAAACCAGGAGATATACAGATCAAGTAGCCTTCATGTTAAATATGACAATTTCTGTCCATTATCAGAAATGACATCAAAAAATGAGCATTAAAAAAACTGAGAGACTCTAGTGCAATGAAGTACAGGGTTTCCATGCGGTCTGTCCACCTAAAACACTGGACCTCAGCCCGCGTGGTAGAGGAGCTGAGTCCTGATCACCAGTGTAGCCTGCGCACGTAAAGGCACATTCGTAGATATACTGCAGACTTATTATAGGGCACCAGTCAGAGAATGAAACGCACATGAATATTCATTCTTGCCTAATGTTGACATCATGTTAACAGCGCATCTACTTTGCATCTAGTTTGGCACTTAAAATCACAACTGTGGTTTAATTTGGAATCCTTTGCACCTTTTTGTATTTGTGATTCAGACACATCTCACCAGACTGTGTTGTGAGTCTGGAAATTGAGAAACGCAGTATTATGTTCAACAGGAAAGGTTATGAAATTTTAGAAACATATTTATTTACGCTATAGATGTTCTTACATTTTTTTATTCAATGTTTTACTCAAAAGACTCAAGTCACAGTTTGGAGAATGCCTACAATATTATCAAGGGGGCCATTTAAGCAGTATGTCTAAAAGCAAATTTGAATTAATGTTTTGCAACCAACAATGAGAAAACTACTTATATGTTATATTTTTATTACTATACCTCCCCAACAAAAAATAAAAAGATGTATTTGATTTCACCTCTTCCAGCAATACCTTGCAATGGATGTCAAGATCAATGAATTATAAAACAGGTGTGGCCTAGATTTTATCATTTCATCATTTGTAAGTTTGCGTTTCACTGTCAACACAAAGGTGATTTTTTTTCCTCAGCAGTTTTACCAGCATGCATTGCTGCAAGGTTCTGAGAAGACATACTAAACCATTCCCAGAAGTTTGGGACATTCCACCTTCTCAAAAAAGCATAGCATTTGTCAGCAGGACCCGTGAGAGTGTCATATTCGATAAGAGCTGGCATACAAGCATGCGAGAGAAAGGTATCGTGTCTTTGAAAGTTGTTGGCTAAAAGCAAAAACCTCAATCTGTCAATCAACCAAGGGCTTACATAACATTGTGTCATAATATTGAAATTTTGACACTTTTTCTCTCAAAATGGATTCATAATTAGGTTTCTTGTCACACGTTCCGGAAGAAATAGAAACCTGGTTGAATTGTTTAAAGATGTAAGGCAATATCTTAAACTAAATGAAGTGGGTTAAAGCCCACAAACATTCCAGAAAGGCTGGTAAGATAACAGGAGAGCAGGCCTAGTCATACATTATATATGGTGTACTGATGTCTTTGTCAACATCCTATGTTTACTTCCCCCTGCCATTTTCAGTAGTGGCACTCCAGAGTCCCTGTGGGACGTGCAGCCACGAGGACCCGTCAACTCTCCGTTTCTCTCTCGCTGCACACCTCTGAGGCGATAAGCCGAACATTCAGGGCCCCGCAAAGCGGAGCTGCGATCCAGAGGTCTCCGCCTTATCTCAGCGGACATCTGCTCGCATCCGGGCTGCCAGAGCACTGCCGAAACACCCATCCCGCGAGCGCTCGAGCTCAACTCCATCGGGCCTGTCCACCAGGGTGGTCTCCGGTGAGGCCCGGCTCTAGAACGCGCTCCCTTGATTCGCCGTGTCACTCCAGACTGGTGTGTCACGGACTTCCATCTCCATCTGGCAGACACACCCAGTCCGTTATGGCATGAACCCCAGCCGTGACCCCTCTTAAAAAAACAGGTTACAACAGGAAGGGGGGCATTTTTTCTTGTGACACTCCCATCAGTTCGAGATTAATACATTTATGCTGCCTCAAAAGCATGGAATACACTACAGAAGCATATGCCAGGGTATCGATTAGAGAATGGAAATATCATTCTATCAATATTCCCCAGTGACTCCTCCACAGCCGTAATAGTGCATTAGCAAGCATTTCAGAACACTCAAAACAGGCATAATTGTTTATGGTCTTATTGCGATAGCAGTGTATGAACCATGCAGCTGTTTAATGCAAAATCAATCCAGCTGTGCGGCCGTTTTATCAAAATTACTCGTAGATTAACGATCTAGGACAAGGGCTCGACCCTGGTTTGACCCTGCTATTCAGACGCATCATGCTTAAAGACAAAAAATGATTTGCATGTAAATAAAAAACAAAAAACAAATAGAAACTCAGCCCCTTTAGCACTAGTAGTGTGCATCCTTTTCATTTTATAATATCTTTATGAGTCATTCAAGTTCTGACACTGGCTCATTCTGCACGCCAACTACCCGATCCTTTGAGATCTGTGTGAATAGAAAAGACAGTGAATCATTTTTCGGGGGGGGTGCTGAAAGGAAACCAATTCATCTCAACTCAAAGTTTAAAAAGGAATTGGCATGTTTGATCTATAAACAAACTCTCAATAGTCATGTTGAGGTGTTGCTCTTGCGATTGTTCACATCTTTGATCATTTAATGGCCACCAGCTGAAAGAAGAAAACCAAGTCTCTGGTGACTCTGCGGGGGTCTTTTGTTGCTGGTATTTGCGCTGGTTGTCTGAAGTCTGGTTTTGCATTCATAATCACTCACAATATACCTTGCAAATTCCTTCCAGACTTCTGAGGCATTATGATTGATTTACAGGAAAACTAACTACGCGTGGCTCAATTTTGAATCGAGTCCTGCAAAATTCGGCCTTGGGGGCCAAGCAAAGGCTTGAGGGTAAAACCTCAGTGTTTATTTCGAAAGGCAGTCTCGCTAATCAAGTCACATATGTTGACACTTGCTTCAACTTGAATGTTGTACAGTGCCCTGCTTCCGTGTATGGGGAACACATTAAAAAGCCTTAGGACGGGAGGGATCACCATGGGTCAAGCTGTCAAAACAGCCAGCGGCAGTGCACGTCCTTTTATGCAGAGATTACACAGGCTCAGGCATGCTATGTGGGTTCCCTTTCAGAACTTCTTCTACTTTTGCATCGCCCACGTTGGCTGCCTTTCGTACACGTGTCCATAGATCCCGTCGAGAAGCCTGACTTTCTTTTCTTTAGGGCAAACAGGATCGAAGCCCAGCTGGGGGGTGGATGAGAATCGTGGGAAAACCAGGGCTCAGTGGCCAGCAGGTGTGGGCTGGTGAGGCGCGACTGTGCCTATTGTGCTGGCCTCGTCTCTACAGCAGTGCGGCAGCACAAGCGATCCTGTGTCTGCCTCCGCATCACAGAAAGCCTTCTATAATCATCACCGAGGGTGTCGGCGCTCAGTTCTGACTGAGGAAACTGGTGAAAGTCCAGCGCAGCGTGAGTAACCAATCCCTCCGCTCGTTAAAAACTCCTCCACTTCACATGGGACTCCTTCCCGCCCTCGTCCAACCACAAAAAAAGCTGCTTTTTACTCTCCAAACGTCCACCGTAAATCACGCTCTGTTCCCGGGTAGCCCCGTAAAACTGAAATGCAGGGTAGCAGCTGCTGTCCGAACTGGACAAACCTCCAGCTGTTTATACTGCAAAACCTCTGCTGAGGGAACACGCTTTCCCCACAGATGTGGAGAAACTATCCCATGGCAAACGACGGAAGGAGAAGAGGAGGGTAATCTTCGGTAACGTGTCCTCGTGGAGAGGTGGGAAGGAGAGAAGCAACTGTTAGAGAAGATGGAATGGACCAAGAGTGATTCATGTGGGGATTGTACTGCTAGTTGGATTCATCAGGCAACATATTTAGAGGGATTCAAGACCGTGTTGGTTTCCTGTATTAGTATAGCCGACTCACGCAATACCACTTTTCCAGGCAAGATATTTCAAAACACCTGCCTTACTGGTTGTTATGCACACAAGTCAGGAGTGTCTGTTTGTACAACTGCAAGGTAAAATTGCTGAAATATACTCATGTAGAAATGTTGCATGCCTTTGTCCAGCCTGCACAGTTTTTCAGAAATCTGCTGTCCCGAATCACCGTTTATTCGCCTAGGAGCATTGTGTGCAATACATGTAATGGTAAGCTCAGTATCAGGAAGTGATGCATAGTCTGAAGCATAATAAGAAATAAAATTACACGTTTAAAAGCAATCATTACAACATGTTTCCGTGAGCTAGACCCATGCCCAGTAGAGCAATAAAATGTACCAGACAAACATCAAACTGTTGCCTGTGAATACAACCAACCTCGACAGCAACCAACAAGGTTAAAAAGAGGGAATCTTCCAGACCCCAAAAAGAAAAAAGAGAATCTTATCAATATATAAAAATTTTAAAGTATAAATCTTTTCCCATCTATATCTTATGTATAACCTTGCTTTTATGCCCAAGGGGAAAGGTGAAATCAGGTCTGAATATACCTCATCTGATTCTGCATGCAGACTGGTTACTAATCAGTCTACATTCTGGGACATTTTGCCATCTGGTGTGTAGAAGTTGACCTCATCCTTCAATTCTCAGTATCTACAGTCATTCTGGCTGCTATTGATATGAACAGGCATGGATTTATCTCCAGCCAGTTGAAATACACACTTAGTTGAGCAGACCGTGGTATGGGTAAGTCGTATTTTAGCTGAAAGAAGCAACAGCAGATGCCTAAAAAGCATTCAGGTCACTGGTGAGACTGAATTCCACATGCTTCCTCTTTAATATCCCCCAGGGTCCAGTTTTTCAAAGCTTTTAACCTGGATCAATATGATTTGGATTCTGTAAACCCCCATTTTGCAATACAAGATTTCAATTTTCATCCGGTGCTGCAAAAGACCGGATGATTCTGATCCAGATCAAAAATGAATGTGATAAATGAAATGGAATGCTTTAAAAAAAAAAAAAATTGACTTAATTTTAGTTTTGAAGAACATAATTTGGTTATATAATCTGACCCAAATAGAAAACCATGGCCAGAAAATAGAAACCAGCTAAAACTCTATAGGGGCCACCTTTGATTGTATCCAATACTCACTTCAGATGTGACTGAAGCTCCTATCCTGAAATAGATTTCCCTTAATGAGTTGAGCAATGATTGTTTACATCTTTCAATCATTAGTGGTTTGGCAACTCCTTTCTCTAAAGTCAGAAAGCTGGCCTTCTTTTCAGACCCCTGGCCTTTCCCTCGCCCATTAAACGAACGGGGTGAGATCACCCTACCACCTGCTCCACAACAAAGTCATAAAAGCCATACCTGACTCATAGTTTCTCAGAGCACAGAAACACTCTCCTGAGCCCTCGACTGAACTACTGCAGCTGTCTCTTTTCAGGCCTTACAACAGCACAGCTTATTCTCAGAGAATTTGTGAAAGGCTGTCGAACTCATCACGAATGCCCCTGTTCAACTCCGACAGCTCCACCCTGTCCTAAGAGGACCGTTTTGGCATTCAGTCAAGGAGAGAGCAGATTTCAAAGGACTGTGACCCTCACCATCTCTAACATTGTCTTGTTCATGATGAAAATTGGCAGGGAAGGCCTCTGAATTCTATTCACTCTCACAGCATTTTCCCCCACTACTGCCGCCATAAACGGCAGCACTACCTATTATTAAATAAATCGTTTTTCTGTGCGAAAGGACACGGTTTAAAAAAATACATTTCTAGATGGTCAGTTGTTTTTGTCCATTGATAAGTAGTTTTGTGACAAGAGTGTTAACTCAAACATTAAAAAGTGAGAGACTGCCTTCCATTGAAGCTACCTTTCCAGAATAAGGGTATACGACAATGGCACATGTATCATGCCATTTCTATGGACTGTGGCATTCAAAAACATAAAATAACCTCCTGTTGTGCCGTTTTCAAGAGCATGTGACCACTGAATAGCTGTACCATGATTATAGTAAATCTCGATTGGAGCCAGGTCTCACAATTCTTTAGAATAACTTTTGTCTCTCTGTATTCAAGCAACAGTGCCCTGGGGCAGCAGTCGTTGCACAAAACTTTTCAATAAATATAGCCAAAGAAACCTTAAAAACACAGATCAATGCCAAATTTGTATCTTGTACAATGGTTGTCTGGCAAGAGGGACTATTATGAAGAATACAGCCTCTCTGGGCACAGCTTGCCTCTGTGCTGAAAGGTGATGCTCATCTCCCGATGCTTCGCGGGTGTTGCTGAGCTCAATCTACAGTAATAACAGGGGCTGCAATTCCAACCTCCAATCCGCTCCGCAGGGGCCTTCATGTACTTTTAAAGAAACTCTGATGGAGACGATCCGGGCACATCTTCCACGGAGCTTCCTTGAGCAAAAAATCTCACCTGCATCTGCCACGGAGCTGTGTCCGACAGAGCAGGAGGCTTTGCCCTGCCCCAACCGGGCAACGTGCCAGCCATTTCTTTGGCAGGTGGTTGAAATCCCTCGTGGTCGTCGTGATGGGTGCAGGGCTTACTGGAGCTTACTGCCGGGCGATTGAGTTTCACGGTCACCGCGATGGACAGAGCCACGACAGCACAAGTGCTAAATGTTTCAGCACAGACTAAACCAAAAACAGTAAACGGACTTTCACATGTTGCGGTTATTTGTTTACGAATTTGAGATCAGGGTCAGGAGGTTTAGATTACCTTTGGTAATCAGAACTGCTGCAATGACTGGCATCTGTATTTCACCTTGTTGTGTGGACTGGTTGTGATTGGAGCAAAGCCTTTGGCTCAAAGACTGATCCACGATAAAAAATGATAATACTTGTCACCAACTGTTTGTAAACATAATAAAAAAGTGTGTTCAACTCTTTTTAATGATTCATTAGGCACAAAAGCAAAATTATTCCTTGATCCCCTTGAGCCAATATTTCTTCAGAATAATGTATAGGTTATCCAGCATTTGTTCTGATGCAGTTTTAAAGTGCCACACTTAGCATATAATTTACTGACATTCTGCTAAAAAGGAGGAAGCACGTGTGCATTTCTAGCTGCATGTGGATTAAGTTGTTAATTAAGTTATTTTGTCTCTCTTTTCGGAAAATCAATTCAAGAAGTGGCATAAAAATGAATCCAGATATGCGGTGCCTCAGTGTAAAAGTGCAAGGCATGGTTTATCAGGAAAAAACAGGGGGGGGGGAGCTTTTTGTAATTTTTTTTAATGAAAAATAAAGACTGCAGAAGCTACACCTGTGCAAAGCGTTCATGTTTCTCCCGAGATGAGATCTCCTCCTCTTCTCCGTCAGCTCACATTTGTGCCACATTTTCCCTTTCAGTATTTGTCTCAGAAGATCCTTCTCATGAAATATTCAGGGGCTCCTGTATACACCGGCTCCCTTGTTCCGCGCTGCAATATTTCTTGATGGCAAATCCCCAGAATTCATACAGGACCTATAGAAGGCAATGTGTTACACGACCTCAGGGTTTAAAAGCAGAAAATCTTCCCGACAGAAGTTCTCATAATTAGAATATTAGTCTACCTGCATAAACATAAAATTGTACCGGAGAAATCAATAATGCATCCGCATTACATTTCTTTTTTTTGTTGTTATTGTTGCGTTTTTGTTGGTTAATTTGCTTTATCTAGAATGGGAAACGCCTTTCATAGGCATTGCATACAACAAGCAGCCTGCGTTAAGAAATCATTAGTCTGCAGATAAAGACATTTTTCAAGAATGGAAAAATCGCGAGCGTGTAAAAAAAGATCCACAGGACGTTTGAAAATGGCACACAAAAACACCGCGCTCCGGTTTACGATCAATAACTTTGGACATTTAATTTAGCGCCATTTATTTCCCAGAGTACCGACTGCGCGCAGTCACCCCCACAGGCACGTCAAAGTCAGTTCTCTGCAGCGCTGAACCCATCACAATATGCCAGTCTGACAGAGCCTGAATGAGGTGGGCTCCACCCCCGAGGCATAATTAATTCCAAAGGAGCCCACTGCACCCTCTCAAGAAATGCACAGTCCCAAGGTGATTTTTTCTAGGTTCTGCTTTTACAAGACATTTGAATGTTAAGTTTATTGGTTTACATTTTATTTCACGGGCATGTTTTAGCATACCAGAAATGATTCGTTTTGGTTATTAGATACCAAGGCAGGGTGTCAACGATAAAACGGGAATATAATGGAAACTAATTATTGGAAATAGTTCAGAGCTTTTAATGGGGGCTCACTCTAATGACTAATTCATTTGAGAACAGTCTGGCTTAGGTTTAAGGTACATTACAGCAAATATAATCAAACTGATAAGGGAAATCAGCAAAGACTTAAGTGAACCAAAAGCCTGCATTTCAAAGCACGCCACTAAGTTTCTTTTGACAAAATTCTCACTGCAGCTGTAATAAATATAAGCAAAAGAAAAAAATACAGAGGCCCCATTAATAAAATGTAAAATCTTCACCAGGACCACCAACTAGCGCAAATGGAGCACAAGCACTGAACGAGCAAGTCCATCTGCAATGCAAGTTCCTTTACAAAAATCTCCCCGCACACTTAATGCGGCTCCATTCAATATAAACAGAGATATAAGGGTTTTGCACACATGCTCAAATTGCATCATTATTTGACCACTGGAAGCCACCTGGCATTATTTTGGTAATCTTCACCAGTCACTCATAAACACTACATCCCACACAGAATTTAAAAGCAGCGTCATACACAGCTACATAAACTTACAAACATCAAAGTCAAACTATACAAGGGCAGAGATGCCTGGCAATCGTGATCTTAGTCAACAGACTAACCACTTCAGCAAGAGTCATCCTACAGGGACGGTTGGCTGGACCACTGTGTGCCTGTACTGGACTTCAGTAGGAATGGACCTGTGATGAGAAACATCAGAGGATTATGGGAGACGGATTCCACAAGCGAGTAGAGGAATCACGTGTGATAATATCAAAGTGATGTCTCTCTCCCAGCACAACATCAAATGGAATGTGACACATGGAACATGGACACCCAGGTGGCTTTCACCATTATTATCTGGAACACTAAAGACTGAAATAAATCAATCATTGGTCCTTAAATTTGATTGACATATTAATGCAAGTCGGTTTTTTTATCTTCTTTGTGTGGTGAATTCAGCCATATTCAAAATTAACGTGCCAAATTGTGCTTGTGAAGCAGATACAAATATTTGTATTAATTGTATGTAAAAATTAAGGAAAAATGTCTATTGACTCAAGGCCCAGGTCTGTTCTGCATTTTTTTAGGAATGTACTGTATTCATGGACACCAGTGCGTTTTCATACTCCCTCCAACAGGCGTTGATTTCTATGTATTTTTTATGTGATCATTTTTAAAACCCAGTCCATTTGGTCAATTTAAATGTATACTTGTAGAGTATACAAGGTCATTTTATCAAGCTGGATAAAACTAATAAAGAATAAAATGTTTATATTGTCAGAACTAAAAGCAGGTGACCATGGTGACCAGATGAGTTCTAAAACACAAACCCAATCTTTTCACTGTATATAGAGTCATAGAGAATATATTTGGAAACCGAAGATGCATTTTTCAACTGTCTAGCAGGTGACCTCCAATTCACTGGCAGACGGGAGAGAAAATTCTGCATAATGCAACACGGAGGAACTAATGAGGACCAATAAGAATGCAATTCCTACCTTCTTCCAAAACCCTGCCATCACCGTGGAAACAGAACAGCCTACTGGCATGCCCAGTGTCTAACAAGCTGCTTTAAAAAAAGAGAAAAAAAAATTTAGTCTGAGAATCACAGATCACATGTGCATCAAACTAAAAATGTAACTGATAGGAACCAATATTAACAGAGTCCATAAGCAATCACAAGGGTCTGGTCAGATGAATGTACGGACTTTCAGCCTCTGTAAACACATCTGCAAACACAGCTTCACACACAGAGACAGAGCTACATAACGCTGGCTTTCTATTAAGCATACACAATTTATCTCTGCAGTGTGTGTGTGTGATTAGCGATGATCGCTAATCACAGATTCTGGCCTCAGCTCAGGGAAAGCCAATGCAATCAATGATGACTCATCGACACGGTCATCGCTTTCATCTGCTTGCATGCTAGCCCCTCTGATGCTCCACAACTTCAACATTGCAAATCACAGGAGCTCCCCTGTCAGATCTGTACAATAATGTATACACATTCATCTCACAAAAGGTATCTAGCAAACACAATGGTATTCTAATGTTTTCTACCCGTTCTTTTATCAATTAATCAACTTATTCATTGATAGGCCGTTTTTTGTTGTTTTTTTCCAAAATCATGGTCCAGTCTGGTCATATCCTGATTGCAAGGGCACAGTAAAAAATATCCCAATTGTTCCCATTTGTGTTATACTATAGCCATAAAAATATTATTTCAATTTTTTCATTTTTAATATGCTTTCGTGGTCATGCTGAGCTATGGACATCCCAACTGACTGCAAGGGTTCAGTTAAATTAATAATTTAAAAAAAGCTTCATTTTCTGTTGTTGCTAAGTACTGGAATTCTAATGCAGGTGCAAAATGACCTGATTATTATAAGGACAAAGTATTTGAAATGGCCATTTGATAATCGGATTGGCTACTTTGATGGAGATGTTCATATATTCTCTTACCAACGTGGTAAAAATGACAAGAAATGGGAATACATTTAAAAAATATTTTTTCTAAAATCATTCAGATCTGTACTGAACTGTGTCTATTCCCAGGCTAATAACACACAGGGTTTGACTAAATCAAGGATGTCAGTCGAGTTTGCCTGGTCCATTAGAAGTGAAGAACATACCCGTGTGTCAGTGTCAACATAAATAAACCCCATATTTCTGCATGTGCACGACATACTCTTCTCAGGCGTTGCCCCAAGGGCATTGGTCAAAGTTTCATTTGAAAAACAACAAATGGACATTCTCCACAGCAAATCCACACAAAGTTCAATTTTTGTAGGTTATGAATAGCCTTGGGATTAACGATCACTTGAAATATAAGGAAGTGCCTTGGAGATGATCTTGTGCACGAGGGTTGTGTGGGTGTACAGACCACGAGTGCTCATAAACCATTAAACTGAAACAGGCTGACTACTGCGGGAATTATTCTCACGGACTGACACCAGCCCGAGGCCGAAGCCTGTGTGGACCCGCTCGAACCTTCAGCCGACCTGACAAACACAGAGGAGGTAGGAAGCAACTCAATACACAAGTAGCGCCATTCTCCCTGCATCTGCCCTGTGGTAACTGTTGAAATATGGAAGCACTTCCATTGCATTTAAACACAAGAAATGAAACTGTAACCCCATGTTCCTTCATCTCAAAAATGCGATTTGCGGTTGAAGGTCGTCAGAGATGTTTTTGGCACAGCTGCCTACAGTGTAGGGAAGTAGATCTTATTGCCCCATCTACCAAAATTAACAACAAATTCACACAACAAAAATAATTATACAAAGTTTAAGCCCAGCAACGCTGTCGTGTTACCCTGTTCTCTGCATATGCTAGTGTTGTTCCTCATTGCCATGTATTACCTGTTAACCCTGTAGATAGAGAAATTAATTTCACAAACATAACAATATTTTCAGTGATGTGCTGGTAGCCCTGTGCCGAGACTGAGACCAGGGAATTATCCACCTCTCCCCCAACTTTGACGTGCTTTTTGAAATTGCGCCTCAGGTTCTCCGTCGGCACTAAAGGTCAGAGGTTTTCTGCTGTCATAATGAATGAGTTCCTCTGCGCCATCACCACACTTTATATAGTAATGCACTACCCTTCTCCTGTGCACTCATTATACACACTGGCTGACTCCAAGTCAAGTAACACACCATTTCTCTGGACTGTGCCTGCTGTATCCTGACACACTCAATATATGCTCCACCTGGCTCCGGAACTTTCTTTACAATTATTATATCCCCCCACCAGCTGTCCCACATCACCCATCTTATGTGTTGGAAATTATTTCCAACAGCAGGCAGCGAAAAGCAATACTCCACACAAAGAACTGTTCATAAATATCTCAAACGCATCTCAGAATAAAAGCGTGTTACACCTGGAGCAGCGATATCTTGCTGGACTCCCCACCAAAGGCTTTCTGCCCAAAAATTACAATCGCTGCTTGAGAAGAAAAACAGCTACATGTAGCCAGTGCTAAATTTTAAATATTTCCAACTGCCCTGGATAAGGGTACCATCTCAGTCCCTGAGTGAAGTGACTTCAGAATCTTGGGGGGAAAACCGATATCCCATCACTTTACATTTTATGGTCTCCTGTAGGATGGTCATGTTAACCTTTATCTAACACACTGCAGGGTACAATGCCGTTAAGACACTATTACACGGATGTATAACTAAATCACGGTGTCATTACATTATGGATCTAGGAGATGTAGCCAATTACTGCAGTATAAATGTCAAAATGACACTGAACACAATAAAAACCATTTACTGGGACTCCTTCAAAAGCCTCAACTTGTGAAACCCTGTTCTACCATTTTACACAAATGTAGGTTTGTACAGAGATACACTGTGTGATTGGAAAAGATGGCAGATGTCCCAGGTGAGGGCTCCTCCGGTACTCTCAGACATCTGATGAGTGATTCCAAAATCACTATCTTTGCATCAATCATCTATTAGAAAAATATCATAAGCAGCTTACAGAGTTTATGGCCCATGCATCATAATATCTATTTGATAAGCTTGATTCGTTTTACTGGAGCAACTGAAGTACCTTTGCCAAGGATACAAGAGAAGTGACCCACTTGGAATTCAACCCACGGTCCAGTCCAGTACCCTAATCAGTGATCCATACAGCTAAATCAAATACATTATTACTGTATTTAAGGTGAATACAGCAAAGTACATTGGTCAATGTATCCAGGGAATATGTATCCAGGGAATATTTAAAGCAAATATCATGTCATGCTCCTGTACATATGTACACTGGAAGAGCTTGATAAAACCATGGACCTGAAATTGTCACAATCAGAAACTCTTTGTTGCTTATCAAAAAATAAATAAATAAATAAAATAAAAAAATTATTTTTTTTATTTTTTTTAAGTGTGCCCAGTTTGTGGATTATGGTCTGCTTTTTCTTAAGCCCGAAATAGTAAAATCATGTAACAAATAACATTTGTCCAGACTGGACACTTTTGAGCTTGATCACATTTGGAGAAATTTGACTGACCACCCGTTGCGACAACTTCAGAAGCACATCTGCTGTAATTTCAGATGAAGATGTTTCCGAGACAACCAGAAACTAGGGCAATGCTGTGGCAGTGGTCTCTCTGCGCATGGACAAATGATCACACCAAGTTCTATCAGTAGAGTTAACACCTTACTTGTGAAAATTCTGCCTCTTCAGACAACCAAATGCTCGATTCCCGAAGACAAACAGCCAATCTGCACTGCCAGACAGAGAGTGAGTCACTCATCACTTACAGATTTACACACAAACACACACACACACAAAGAAAAAAGTCCACTGAACTTCATGTGAGCCACTGTGAGACAGAAGACTTGATGGCATTGGTTTTCAAAGCAGAATCAAAGTGAGAAGCAGTGTAAAATCAAAACATTTTCTAAGGAGAGAAATTCAGCGACCTGCACACCTGTGTCAAAAATACTGTAATACCATATTGAAAATCGAGGCAAAATTACGTAAGCATTTCAAATCAGCAAAATATAGTCTCAATTACTGATGCAATGCTGTGCTCATCACAAATGTAAGCATTGTAATTACCAGCACTGCTTTAATTTGGCGAGCAAATGAAAGAAATCAATGCTTATTTATCAAAATGACTTATCCGTGTGTAATTAAAACCACTCATTACCGTATATCCTAGCTTCTCCCCTAAGTGTGACGTGTCAATGTTAGTTTATGTTTAAACTAGGTAAATTAGTTTATCAGTGTTAGACTCATTATTAATGCAAAGACATTAAGAATTTTACGGTTTTCATCATACGGTCATGTTAACATATGGAAACCATGCTTTAAAACAATTATTTGTGGTTATTCTAGTGACTCAAGGAAATTATTCACCTTTGGCCTCTTACAAGCAAAAACCAACACACCCAATTATATTGGACCGAATAGCCGTGGGTCCCAAATAAATCAGTGGGGAGACACAAAAGCTGAACTTTTTCCTGAGGAAGGCAAGAAGATCACCTGTTATCTTACTTCCTGGTTTCATGCGGACGTATGTGAAAACAACTGCCACATCAGCCAGTTTTGAAAGAGGTCCCTGCGCTCTTCATGTTCTACTCAAAATTTGAAGAAAAAAATAGCACCCATTAGGGGCCTTCATAAGGACTTCTTGTTCTTAAGTGGGCTTACCTGACAGATTCCTCCGGTCAGGCTAATGTCTGCTGATGGTACACATGCGGAGCTTGGAACAATCACTCCGGCGTGGGCGGGGGTGGCGGCGTGGGTGGGGGTGGGGTAACGCAAGTGATTGACCACCCTAGTCCGCACAATTACTGTAATGCTGCCGTGCCCGGATTCATTAGTACCTTCCATCCCCAGCAAATTAGATTACATCTTATTGAAAATCAGCTTCTTTCTTCCGTGGTCCCTGCCTGATACAAAAATTACATCTCATTAAGGTGAAATTCCTTCTTTTTTTTTTTCTTTTTTCTCCACAGCTACTCCACAATGCGCCGCCAGTGCCTAGGAGCCCCCTATCTCCAGAGGTAATAAATATTGTTTTCTTTCCTGCTTTCTGAATGAGTGATAAGACCGCTGACACCCCAGTGCACTTGGTTAAAGCCCTGGACTCATTTCTTTTGGTCTGATTGTCAGGTTTGCTTGCGATATTGAGCCAGAGCAGGGGTCCCCAAGCGCGCCGGGTCTCTCCGAGTTTGCTACAAGAAAACAGGTTTAGAAACATTCCACACAAATAAAGCACCGCTTCTCGGACCGTCTCCTCCAGGGCTTTTTCATAAGGAACAATAAGAACTCGGCTGAAACCATAAACTTTCGGCGACTGTAAAATCCCAGATTTTCTATTTTACTTCTGATATTAACTGTTCACCGATGGCATCACCCGACGCTTACATAAAGTGGTTTCATTCATTTCCGCCATTAGACGCCATGGCTGAAAAACAACGAAAAGTCACATAGTCACCATACAAGCACTACGAATATGTTCAGTGTAATCCAATTACCTACATGCAATGTCTACTCAAGAGAGTGAGCCATCTTAAAAGGCCTTTGACCTGCATGCATCCATGGATGGATTGCAGACTCTGTCCAGGTATTTTACTCATAGGCTGCCTTTTTCCACCCGGACTCTCCGCCCCCCCCTCCTCACCCGGTTCAGTTATGGCAGTGAGCAAAAATAACCTGTCTGTCTGTCACCTGTTCCAAAGGCTTCAAGTTCTGACTGAATGATTTAAGCTGTGGTGTGTGTGTGTGTGTGTGTGTGTGTGTGTGTGTGTGTGTAGAGGTGGGGGGGCATTGGAGAGTAAATTGGAAACCCTTTGAGGCAGAAAGGCACAGCGCAGTCTACGAGTGAAGGAGGCTCTTATCACCAGACAGCATATGTGGGAAATGGGGAAAGTTCTGGTGAAGCTTACGAGGAACAGGGATAAAAAAATAAAAAATGAACTGAAAGGATTAGATCATTAAATAGAATATTATTTCGACAATGAGCGCGAGAATGCCTCCGATAAGATATTTTGGGGGGGATTTAATGAAGTCTTGCTTACATTACGTTCGCATGTTCTTCCTGTTGCACTGCTCAGTGATGGTTTCCGAAGATATCAAAATTTGTGTTAACATTTTATGGTCTGAAACCCATTTCAGATCCAAGGGCAATACATCATAGGCTTCAGTGAACAATATCCTGCTATTACATCAGCATTATTTTAGGTTTATCTGTATTAGTTGCCCTACTTACATTTCTCAAGTGTGTGGGGCTTCTGAGCCAAAATATCTTGCTGAAAAGTTCAACTCAGACATAGCAGATGCATTGGCGATACATGCCCATGTGTATTTGGAGTCCGCTGAGTTTGATGTGCAAATACAAAATCTGTGAGTTGACTCATGCATTCTGTTATCGAGGCGCAGTGAAATACAGTACATGGCATACTCAACCGTCAAATGTACATTTAAGCTTGTTTTTTGACTGCAATTCAAAGTAAACTCCAAAGCATTGTCTTTACTGATCACAAGCATTTAAAGTTAAAGTCTTCAGGGAACTGCATTATACTTACAGCTTCAGGAAGACTGACCTGTGGCCAGCACAGTTTGTACACTACAGCGATCGTTTGAGGGATTCCTTGTGTTGGCTATGAAAAAGGCTGAAGTGACCAGGGGCCTCGTGTATAAAATGGTCGTACGCACGGATTTCATCGTAAATTTACTAGATTTGATCTTATGTGAAAATCGACGCACAATGTGAGATTTATAAAACTTGAAACTGATGGGAAAACGTCCTTATGCGTACGTCAACTCGAGACGTACGACCATTTCCTTGTGGCCATGCAGCTGTACTGCAGGACACACATTTTTTTCCCCAGACGTGAGAATATTTTGCCAATCCCTTCACAAATGGACATATTAGACACACATGCATAAGATTTATTTGAGTGATAAGCAATGCGAGACGCAATATTGTGGGCCGTTAACTAGGCTATATGCGTAGGTTTGGGAAGAGAAAGGAAGACATGTCACTGCCAATATTTGAATATGAATTGGTCCCGACTAGGGCCTAGCCTATGCTTGTGAGACTTGACGTTTGACTGTGAGACTAAGTGGTCCAGCAGTGCGTCTCCCCGAAGTTGAAATAAAGCATATGCCTATGATTGCAGCTCTTGCTGTGAACATTATCATGTGTGCGAACCGTTATGAAAAATACAACAGCCTAATAATAATTATTATTATTATTATTATCGATACGTGTATGGTTTCAAAGCTTAAAATGTATTTAAACAAACACGTAGCTAATAATAGTTGACATACAGAAGGCAGGAGGCTTGTACTGACAGCTGTATATAATAATTATAACAAATATTAGGCTATGCAATACGGAAATTATAACATTAACATTTCTGTAAACTATTAAAACCGGGAAAAAAAAGATGTAAAATGGCTATCTGTCAATTTTATATCATGTGAAAATGGTCACGGAGGGACTGAGTGAAGCCGCCAAGCTCGTTCACGTGCGCACAATTTTTAGGATGATTTCTGATTTATAAATAGGTCAAGCGTAGGAACATGTATTTGTGTGTATGGACATGTTATAAATCGTTCATAGGAACATGTATTTGTGTGTATGGACATGTTATAAATCGTTCGTAGGAACATTTTAGGAAGCGATCTTACGCTCACATTTGGGATTTGGGAATTCCAAGATGCATTTATAAATGAGGCTCCGGATCCTCAAAGGACCCTCTTTGGGAGAAGGCACTCCCAGGACAGTGCTTGGAAGCCTCTCTTTAATCCCGTCCGTGCTAAGCAATGCGTTTTACCGTCTGAGGGTCTGGAAAGCATCTCAAAACCAATGGATGCCATCGGGAGTCTGACTTTGCGTGTACGCGGGTAGGCTCAGGGCCACTAAATCAACATGCAAATAAAAAACAGCCATGGTGTAGCTGCTCCACAAGACAGAATAATAGAACATAGAGCCTGACGGAGGTGAACAGCAGCGAGTGCACTGGTGGGGTTGGCCACGTGGCTGAATGGGACGTTAATTACATTCGCATGTCAGCAGGATGTTTTTTCGATCCCAGCCTCTTTTTTTATGGAAATCCCCCTCTAAATATTCAACTGTATGATTTTGAAAAGACCCCGTTATTCAAAGCGCTAAAACTATTTGCATATTCAAAAGGATTAATAAGAATGTGCTCCTACCACCGCCGGCTTTTAACTCAATTTGTATTACTTCAGGGGTGCCAAAGACAAAACGAGAAATGATCAGAATCTGTGATTCCCAAATAAAAGACTCTCTAGCCCTTCTCTCTGATGTGCGAATGAGAAGACCTTTTTGCGAAATACAAAATATCAGATAGTGGCTTCCTCATTAGTTCCATTCAATATCTAAATATGGCCTTATGTTTAGAGAGAGGCTCTTAAACCACATTACAGTCTTTTCACTTGGAAATAAAGCTGCACGCGCTCAACTCTCAAAGTGAAAGCGTGAAACACCTTTTTGTGATGCCGCCCTGGATTAAACGTTCACTCGCACCGTTCTGGCAAACTTTCCTTTCCCTCTCTCTGCGTTCTGTTCAGTTTTCCTTTTCATGATATTAACGGAGCAAATTTGGATATGCAAATACACGACATTTAAATGCAAATGCAATCAAGCAATATTTTGGGGGAAAAGAAGATAAGGCTTGGTGTGACATTCTGAAGCAAGCAAGCAAGCAAGCCCTTTATTTTACTAAATATTTCATAAGAAGAATTATGATAAAAACCAATAAACAAAGGGAGCACACGATAATTTCCCTTCTGATGAATGTTAGCGACCAACTCCAGGCAATGCTAATGGACTGCATGTAGTCTCAAAGGGCATATCCGGGTGTGTACGCGTGTCCAGTCCAACAGCAGTAGACAGGCACATATTAGTTTTGTGAGGCACAAGAGTCTTTATTAGTCGCACCGCACAACGCTCTTTTTACGCCCATCACACCCTGGCTCCAGCCTGAGCTGTGGAGGCTTTCTGATGGCGTTGGGTCAAGGGTCGAAACTCGATCAGGTATGTGTGCTCGAGTAAATTATCAGAAGATTCTAGCGCTCCGCGTTCCCGCATTTCTCCCCTGCCGGATAAAGAAAGGGATAATACACCCAATGCCTGCGCCTAGACAAAGGGGAAAATAATAAATATGCTAAACAGTTCCTGATTTAATCTGACCACTTCTATGTAAATTAGCAAGTGCTCCGAGGTCTCAGAGGAATGTGTGCTGCCATTCCAACATATTCATTCACTCAGGAAATTGATGGACATAAGCCATGTTCCAAAACAAACAAAATATGCTTGTATGAATTAGGGGAACACGGGGGGTGGTTGATGCTGATTGCGGCTCACTCTATTCACGTAGGTACAGCTCTCGTCAGAACCGCGTCCCTCCCGCGTATGTGGGTCGTCCGGCCTGTAATGAGGGATATTTCGAGGCGGAGGGAGCTCGGGAGACGCAGACCCTGCATAAGTACCTTGCCCAGGACGAAAGAAAAGGGAGGCGGCTATAACGGGCTTTCAGCATTTCACGCTGAGGCGAGTCAAACGGAGAGATGAAAAGCAGGACGGGTCCGGACCGCGTTCGCGGGGCGCTCATCCAGCCGGTGCTCTGAAAAGCTCGGTCGCGACGGCTGTAATTGGCGACGCGGCGGTTTCCCGTCATGGTGGGGCCGGGCCTTAATCAGCCTCCGTTTGGGAAACGGTCTCTGTGGGGGCAGCAGCCAGAACAGAATCCAAACATACAGGGAAAAGAATGCAAACGGAGCGCAAGAGACGGACAGAGATCAGCAGCGCTCGAGACTTAGCGGGGAGGCTAATTGAACGGGCTTCCTACGTATATTGCATCTGAACAAAGACCCTAGGAAATGGGTTTTGTAAATGCTGGTAGCTTGCCAAAAGTCATCTGCTTATTAACAGTCTCAATGGCCGCCTGTTATTGCCCTTATACCAATACGGTAGTTCAGGTCATTCTACTTTTGTTTTCATCCATTCAAGACAAAAATCTAAATTGTCTTGGGCAACGGGCGTTTAAATCAAAACATAATTTTCTATGTCGCTCGTTTAACTTTTATAGGGTGAATGCAGGAGAACTACAGAAGTACGTAGTACAGCTTGTATCAGTAGCCATTTTTGTTTTCTCCCTGCATGCATAACCCATTCAACTTGCAATGAACCTTTGATTGTTACAACCAAATCTTTAGCAAACAGTCTTACAAGATCACTTATGTCACCCTGGTGAAGGCTATGCTTAAAATATATATATATTTTAATATTTCCTACTGGATATGCCAAACTAATAAGGGCATTTAAAATCACATTATATTTCTCCCCTTCCTCCGACAAGAGTGCCGTGAACTTTGGGGAAAGAAAGTCAAGTTTAACTGTCATTTTATCGAAAGCAGGAGCTGCGGTTTTCCGTCCTTCCTCAGTTTCTGTTTTTACTTATGTCGTTTGTGATTGGCAGATGTGGACTCTGCATTTGCGTTATTTGAAGCTGACGTAAAGGACTGGAAGGGCTGAGGTGATGGCGTGGCAGGTTATCGGTCAACCCTCATCGCGTGCGAGCGCGCGAGGGTCCTGCTTGCAGTTCCTGCCATGATCTTTGGATTCCTCATGGTTCAGCAACTCGGGATCAACGCACCAGCCTCAAGCAGGTTCTCTGGAGAGAGCGCGAGAGCAAGAAGAAACCAGACTAATGCATCAGACAAGCCCAAGCTCACACCAGGCCTCTTCCCCACATCCATGAATACTGCATCACGCTGCTTACAGCAATTAATTGTGTTGACTGTGTCACTGAGAGATGTTTCGGGAATTATAATTGCTTCTACCAGACACACACACACACACACGAGTATACCATTTCGCCTACTAAGCTAGCGATAAACAGGTATAAATGTATCACAATATAGGTACAGATAGAGATAGATTCTCCTGCAGGTCTCAAATGCAGCATCCTGTTTGCTGCCTTCCTGATCCTTCCAGGACACTGAAATAGATATTTCACTTATTATCCATTACATGGCCTCAGTGAAGCATGCAGAGCCTGGCGCCGACTCTCACGACACGGAGCCTGGGTCCCAGCCAGGCCCACCAGGGGAAGAGCTCCCCCGACCCCCACCTCTTCCATCTCCAACAGTACACCTGAACCTGCGAGGGAAAGGCTCTCAAAATGGCCGAGCGCACTATAGGGTGGCTAATTAACAACATAATGTAAAGAACTGTTTTGGGTTGACGTTTAAAATGCTTGTTTTTTTTTTCATGATTTTATTTCTTACTAGTGAAATTCAGATAATCAATTACTGAAATAAAATTTGACTTTTGTATCTATAATACAGATTATGAGTTATGTCAGGTCTAAAGTGTCAAGAAGCATTGGTGTCTTGTGCAAAGTAAAGCACTTTCTAAATCATAAGTCTATGAACACACTATATTGCACCTTGATCCTGCCGCATTTAACATATTGTGTTGAGGTATGGGGAAATACTTACAAGACCACACTGCAGACAATATGCATAATGCAGAAAAGAGCAATAAGGATAGTCAACAATGTAAGTTACTACGATCACACTAATCCGCTGTTCTTAAAATCTAATGCATTGAAGTTTATGGATTTGGTAAAGTTGAAAACAGCCCAAATTTTATTTAAAGCAAGAAACAACCTTTTGCCTGAGAATTTCTTCTGGAAACTAAGAAGATAGAAAGGGCTTAAAGGTCAAATTGACCATGGATTTTTGGTTACTACTGTTTTTGCAACTGTTCTTGTGCTTATTGTTTATTTTGAAATTTATTTAAAATTTCTAATTTTGTTATTTGATGTATGATACTGTTTATACCTGACTATATGAAATTGTTAAAGTGAAACAGGGTAGGCAATTTTATAAGCGAAAGCTTCAGCCTATCCTTTTGGTCATATCGAAACAGATGTATTGATTATATTATGAACAATGTACTAACGTGGAATGACCAAATAAATAAATTTCATTCATTCATTCATTCATTCATTCATTCATAATCCACTCCCCCACACCAGGACGTGAACTGAAAACTTTCAGGTAACAAGCTCCACTATGACACAATGCTATCCCAGTGCGCATTAATAAAAGACAGACGCGTCGAAGGTCCGAGTATGGCCGGGGCCTTGAAGGGAGCGGCACAATTGGCGGCTGCTCCCGGGGTGGGGGGAGGGACTCGGAGAGAATTGTCACACATAAGACAGCCCTGGGTGAGTTGGAATCACGGTTAGGAGCTTGAGGAGTCGCGCCCTGAAGAATACGTGGCGCCCTCTTTCCTGCTACCAGACAAAGGGGTTGTAGCAGCAATACTCTAGTGGTTGCTACACAGGGGGGGGGGGGGGAATTGAATTGCATAGGGTCCAATTGCCTACCAAATTGGGAAAAAAAATTCTAATCAGGAAAACACGACAGAGAAAAACACTCCACGTAGAAGACAATGAGTGAAAGAAGAATTATAAACATTGTAATGTAAAGTGTGGTGCCCCATGTGAAGAAAATGGTACATTTAAAAAAATAAAATAATTTTAAAAACTCATTCAAAACACAATTGGTTCTAATCGGTTTGTATCCCTGTATCCCGGGGATGGCGAGCAGCAATGTGACTCGCTTGACAGAACACAGGATAGATTAGTGCCACATCCTGTTCCCAAAACAAGGGCACTGGAATAAACAAATATAAGCAGAACCTCTTGGATCCGTCACCTTAAATGACTCAGAATGACTTCCATGCTTCCCCCCCCCCTCCCCCCCCCCCTACAGTGTTTACTGAAAAAAGGAGACCGCATGCGTCTTACGAAAACAAGACTGACCGACGATCCAAACCAGAAAACCAGTGGAAAAACAGGCCGGCACAGGCAAATGTATTCTGGTACATTTGTGCCAGTCATCGTTTAACTGAAATGAAATGCACCCGTCTGACAAAAGCAAGCTGACGCAAACAGAAGACTGTGACAACACAAGCCACCTAGCCTATTTCTGACAAACACTAAGAAGAAAAACAAAAAAAAAAGGCAGATTGTTTAAAAGCCTTTAATTAAAGGTTTAGTATCATTATGGTTTCTATTTGAGCCCGATGATTGCAGATCAAACTGCAGCACATTTGCACAAATATCTGAACGAGGAAAACCGTGCTACCAAAGTCATAAAGTGCCCAGACTGTTCACACGAGCACAGGGCGTTCATGGACGCTGGCGAATGACTAAACCAGGCGTTGCGTCGTTAGACTACAGCTTCAGACTTCTCGTCTTCCACTAAATCACCAAAGTGTTGTCCGCAGTGCTGCGGTGTCAGGGTGAACGGGCGCTTACCCCACAGAGGTCCAGCGAACGCACTTACAGTTTGAGTTTCGATTGTTATTGTTCCAGGGCTTATGCCTCAGCTGATAAGTCTAGAATAAACAACCCCTCATTGATTGTCCATCAATAAAAGACCTGATACCAGCAATAAACACAGTAAGAGGTGCACAAAAAAAACCCACTTGTATCCACTTATTGTATTGGAATCTTTTGATATGAATTTATGACTTCCCTTAATAGAGTCATTCTAATTTCCAAGTGGTTTTCTGAAGTACACATTTTAATTAAGTAGAAAATGTGTTCATGAATACATAATCCTTTGCGAATCCTTAAAGAAATGCTTATATAAATCTGGCTGTTTAAACAACCAAACATTCCACTCAGTTACCATAGATTCCATATCACTTCACCCAAGCAGATTACCATATTGTAGCCACTAGCAATTTAGCAAGACTATATGAGGAGCAGACATTTAAAACCTCTGCAAATAAACTGTGGCTAAATTTCCAGTTATGTGTGCATGAAAGTCATAATATTACTGAGAAGATTAACAGCGCCAGTCAACACTCGTCTGTGAATGCGCTTCTCGCTCAATACACAGCAACACTGCCAGGAAATATTAATCTCCCAAAACAAATTTTACAAAATGTCTTTCATTATTACCCTCAAACAAACCTTCCTGTGTCAGAACTCGTTTGTTTGAGATTAGGCTATGCGTCCCACTCAAACAGCGTGTGCCAGAAAGGTGCCTGATAGAACTGTGCCTTCCTGTGTGTGAGCCATTGGCATGAGGGGGGCAGCAGAGGGTTAGACGGGAACCGTTTTGTGCAACAAAATAAGAACTGTGACCACTGGACCGTGCTGCCAATTTGGAAAGCCCCCGTCCCCCCGCCCCCCCTCAAGTGGCATGGCCTTGAACTTTTCTCTCAAGTTGCCAAAAGAAAGACAGAGGACAGATGACGTCAACAGTGCAAACTCACCAGTCCAATGCACTGGACTTCCTGAACTGCAATGAGAATTTTTGAGGTGCGTCACAGAACGTCATTTTATCTGACCAAGTAAACCTTGTGAGTCCCCAAAAAAGGTATGAAAAGGTATGACTCATGAGTAAACGTGAGCTGATTTCCCAGCTCTTGGAGAAGCAAAGAAATCTTGGCGTGAGTCACCAACAAATGCCAGAAGTCCCGTAAACTGCTTGAAAAACACAGAAGAGCAACCGCACTGTGCGTCATTCTGTTGCTCATGTCGAAACCTCGATGCTCTCATTAACACCATTTACATAACAATGAATTAATGGGATGCTGGTATGCTCAATTATATTACAAACATATTCATTGACATGTGACGGGTTCAACACTGGCGGTACTAAGTCTGATTCTTTCCCCAGTGTCCAGGAAAGATGCTCAAACAACCTGTATGAGACCCCCAGGCAAGCAAAACAACGCTTAAACTTAACCGATCAAACTACAATGAGGGTAACTGCAATGTTATAAAACAAAATGGTGGCCCTCATATAACCATATAAAAAGGCTTACACGAGCTAGAGATGACAATTTCATGCTCTTCAAGCCCCAAGACAAAAGCTGGTGCTGCGGAGGGTGTTTTAAGTAGATCTTGATTTCACTTCATAGCAGTACCTCTGATAAATGTTGTGCAACATCACGGCGATTCAATCTAGCCCTGGACAATGGGTGCATTCATCAGGGCATCTATAGAATATGTGACAACAGTCAACCAATTGTGAAAACGGTAAAGATGGCAAATAAAAAAATAAAATAAAAAAATGATCGCACTTACAGGCAAATCACGGCGAGAGGCAAAACGTGATAGCATGACCAGCTTGTGCATGATATATATTTATGCATATAAATAAAAGCTATTCCCACTTGCTAGTGGGATATGAACACGCAGCCAACACATATGCACGCCTGGGTTGGCGCAGCTCTGAAATTGATGGGGAAGTGCACATGGTTCCTCATGGCTGAATTAGCACCGATTGCACACATTTTGCCCGAGGTGCAGTAAGCTCTCATACTGCCTGGCTGCTGCGATCCTAAACATATCATATCAGCTGTCATAATGCACCATCCTCCCGCAAGACACTACACGAAACACGCAAGCACAGGAAGCAGGAAGACAATGCAGCCGTTATGCGGTACATTTTCTACACAAGATCCAGGGCCTTTGAGCCTAACGATGACAAACATGTTTTTTTATTTTTTATTCTTGTAATCGAACGTCGGCTGTAAGAATATTTAAGTATTCTGTACGTGACAGGTTCTGCAAAACGTAATGAACGTCTTTGTCAGAGACGTTCCTTTCTTTGTCAGAGAAAGCAGGTGTCGTGTCAGCCGACTTTATGGACAACAATCGCAATTTAGAATTTAGTCTTGGCAGAAGCTTTTAGCCAAAAAAACAGAACGGGACCAATCTGTTCAAACAATTATGTTCAATTTCAATGGATAAAGTAAGCAAAAATAAAGGGTGGAAAAGGAAAATAACCCTACATTTTCAAAGATGGAAATGATCTGCAGTAAATTATACATACAGTGTATGATACATCAGTTCATTATGGCGATGCTGCGTGAAGTTCAGACATTGAACTGTTACAGCAGGCCCTGGAAGACAGTGGGGGGGGCCTGTGGAGGGATGAGAAAAGTGAGAAAAGGCAGAAAGTGTAGCACGATTAACGACAGGGGCCTAAACCAGCAGTGCCTCAGAGGAGCTCCCCCGCCAGCTACACCCCGCAGCCACTGTGTGGGACGAGCACTGATACCGCTCCCCAGGGCCCTGTCCCGGCGTGAGAACCGTCAGGACAGCAGAGCGCCTCCTTATCAGGCCCAGAGAGAGCCTCCGCCCCTGCAGGAGGCCATGCCTGATCAGCCTCTCCTTTCAACAAGCCCTTTCAAGTGGGCCCAGTGTTTGCGGCCTTGGATATCGCAGTCCAGAAATAACAAAGATGACGTAATGAAGGCAGAGAGAAGAGATGCATCACTGAGAATGCCCTTTACTCTGGGCCTCTTACTCTGTTGGTGGGGCTCCCAAACATTTTTTGGTGCTCCAAGTTTGTGACCAAACATTTAAGAGGGTGAAAACTAAAGGAAAAAAACATAAACATGTCCTACAAACAAGACTGATACAATAAAAACAACCTTCAAGGTTAACGGTATAAAATCCTCCCCCATAATCAAGGATGTTTCTCACAGTACCACTTCACAGCATGATTAAAACAAGCAGGCACCCTTTACAAGCAAACAGTTTAGCCGTCCACGATGAGTAACAGAATGTTTGCGTCTTCCTGTATCCGCCAAAGCTGACTAAGAAAAACTCCCGTTTTTACTTCCTGCACCTACGCTAGCAAAAAACCATGAGTAAGGAGCCCACATTTAATAAAGCCATGTAGCGATAATTCACAGGTCTTAAAAGACAACCCGTGATAAACAAGCTACAGGCATTTTGCAATCGATGTAGAAAAACTTTAATTGGCATAATAAATTAAAAGGATCGGTCATGGTGAATGTTTTTGAGAAGTACTTTCTCGGCAGAAATCTCAGACTGACAACATCCTTCTTCCATATCAAAACAATACAAGTAAAACGTTGTCTCTAGAAAGGCGAGCCACTGTGTAATATGATAAGCTATTTTTGGAATTGTTTTCAGAGATTATTAATGTTGCCCATATCTCGTTCATCTCATAACGAAAGCATTATCGTGCCCTTTTCTTGGGGGCTGTAAAAAAGAGAAAATATTGAAGAAAGTCAATGCCCTCATGTCAGTCTGTCAGGTAAAATACCCCTCTTCCTCATTCAACCCAGGTGTTTGACCTTTTTAAGAATGTTGAAGGGGAATTCCACCGACAAGAAAAGAAAAACACACATTCCATTTCATACCCTGAGAACTGCTGGTGCAAGGTTTTTAAGGTTCAATTAGTTGGCCAGAAATGAGACTGGCACTGTTAATGCGTCTAGGCCACACCCAGCCACTCTCACTCATCACTGTCATCGTGCAGTAGCCTGTAGATTAGCTTGATAAGAAATTCATAAGGTGTCAACTATCGAATGCTTTACAGGTATACGTCATTTGCGCATAGGCTATTTAAGTGGACAATCAGTTCAGTCAGAGTTGTGTGTTCTTTTCAAGCTACTTGCAAAGCAAATATTTCATATGAGCATTGGAAAGCTAGCTGAAATTAATGTCGACATCTGACTCCAGCCAAGAGACAAAAGTAATTGGCTTTCAACTTTTCCTCAGAGGTCAATTACCAGATTTAAAGCTTCATTTGCTCAAGTGGCCGGATCATCTGCGATTCTGCATGGGTTGATGATTTTCATAGCAGATCTATTAAATCCAAACTATTCTAGCCCATGAGGGCCTAGCCACCTACCCCTGTGGCATCCTGTGCTGTAATATGCCCCAGACTGTACCCAAAAGAAACTGCACCCTTCATTGCCAGGACCTCCAGAATGATCCCAGAATTCTTTGCAGCACTGGTGATCCGTCCAATCAGAATGTCCTGACCCCGCATTGCCGATCAGGCCTGAGGACAGGAATAAATGTGTATAGAGAAATCCAATCCTCCACGAGTCATCACGCAACAATGACACCCAAAGATATCTCCCTGGCCTCTAGCTACAGCCACAGTCCTTATCGAGTGTTCACATGAAACTGGCTCCAGCACACAGAGGTAATCATACTTATTTGAGTGCTTGGATGAGGCTGGAAGGCAGGAGTGGTGGGATCTTCACTTCTACAGTTATGCTCAGTGTGTTTTCTGGCACAGTGCACACTGAAGAAAGAGGACTGCTCAGGCAAGCAATCTGAAAGAAAAATCAGTTTCCTTGTTTTATCCTTATGATTTCCCTATGCCTTCACAAAAGCAGTTCCCAAAATGTGTTGCACATTCCCTCTAGAGTCCTTTGACATGCCCTGGGGATATTTTAGATGCATTTCGGCACGGTAGATTTTGTTTTTTGATAGGATGCTGTTTTAAAACTACTCTCAACCTTGGAACAAATGTTTTATTTTTTATTTAATACATACCAGTGAAAGCACAGACACGCACCATTATGGGAACCCTATATACGAAATCGCCATACAGTGTGGCTTCAAACTGCTCACAACTGAGGAAGACTGGAACTAATAACAGTAAGTCTATTTGCAGGAGAAAACTATTTTTTAAATAACTAGAGGCAATGCTGGCCCCAGCAATGGGTTAAATGGCTTTCAAACTGGGAAGAATATCATAAAAAGCTAACATAATGCTTTATTTTTGCCCATTAATGCCTGTGACAGCAGCAGGCCATTCCCGATGCCCCTGATGTTAGGTAGCGGGTGTGTTCGCCAGTCTGTCATCCCTCACGGGGGAGGTTCGAGTTAAGTGTGTTTACTCTGCTCCCCCCGCCCCACACAGCTCCGCCAGAGAGAGGCTGGTGTTTGGACTGGAATGAAGCGGTTTAGAACTCCCCTCCCAGCACATCACAGCTGCAGTGTCAAGAACCACGAAGCAAAACGCCGTGCGACCGGGAATGGCACAACGTCAAACTTGAAATGGGAAACCTCCCAACTGCACATTTAACTTCCATATCCTGCATACTTGCTACAGCTTCCCCATAAATTTGCTCAGGGGCGAGCATTTCAAAGAGCCCACGGAAGAGTAATTGTCTATTTACCGCACTGTGCATTAGCTAAGACTCGGCGAGAGATTTCTGTTTTAATAACCCCAGGAACTGGCTTAACTCAGGCTATGGGGTCCTTCTGGGAGATTTCTTGCTCCTTCACATCAAAATGGCTTCAGCTACTTCAAACTCAGGCAACATCATTAACACTGGGGAGCGGTCTGTGCATTTACACACGAGGTGCACAATAACAGAAACTAATAATTAAAACTTTTAGGGAAAAAACAGGGTGGGCAAAGAGACTGGATCTGGGATGTTGAAATTGAAATGTCTGGAAGCACTTGCTTTGCAAGTGTTCAAAAATAAACTGAGGGCCAAAGAATCGCTTCCATCGTTAGACATCTCATTGCGATAGCTTTGCAGAACACCTTGCCATTGAAAAAAACGCAGAAAGAATCCCCGATAGGACACAGACTGAATGCTATAGGAACGTGAAAACCTTCACGGATACAAGACGTAACCGGAGAGCTTTCGACACCTGGGTTTTTCCAAGCCCCAGAGGCTGAGGGGTCGATATCACGAAACAACATCAAATCCATGCCAGATACCACACCAGTAATACATGGCAATTGTTCTTTCCCATTCCTCAACCTTTCAAAAGCAGGAGATATTAGGCCTACCCTCCCTCAGAACTTTCCACACCTTTCCAAACTCATGAAGTCAGAGGAAATAGGCCCAACATTCTGCTGGCTGATATGATAGTCACTCAGTCCTAGAGCGCAATAGGGGATGGTGCAGTCGTTTCCGACCCTCACAAAACACCTCTGTAAAGTTGAGACTTAACTTTTAAAATGTCCTCATGACCCTCAGGGATTAATAATAAATAAAAATAAATTATTTGCTCGGCAGATCCCTTTACGCATAGCTCGCCTTCATTGCCTGATACCGTATATACTGAAATGGGCAAGATCACGTGCTACAGGGTGCAGCGACTAACCCGAGATTCGCACTCAAAACATTCTGGTCTCAAATTCATACGGCTTAAGCGTTGCCTCAGTTCGATTGACTACATTCGTCGCAACGTGCACAGATAGAGATGGACCTTTCATTGCAGCGGTCTGAGAAGCAGTGCCAAGAAAGAAAAAAACTATTAATAACATTGCCCTTTGGGTAAGGGGATATCCAAGTAAAATAGTTTTTAAGTAAAGATTTCCATATTCACCGAGACAAAAGGCATTTTATATATACATATTTTATGACAGATGACCGTGGCATGCTTTCATGTGCATATTTACCCTAGCAATAACATGCATGGCGCATTGAACTGACATAAAAGCACTATAATCAAAGGTGGCTATTCATGTTTAATCACCTGATGCAAACCCTTTGTTGAGGGGCTATTCGATGAACTGTGAGGACGAGATCGCACTTATTAGATTACACACTATTAAATTTGAATGGCCGTGATTTGACTCATTACACAAGCAGAAAAAAAAAAGGTGATTGTGAGTCAATGAACAATGCTTTAGTGCTTAGATAGAAATAAACAAACATGCCCCCTCCCCCGCACCTCTCCCCAAAAAAAAACGAAAAAAAAAACGGCACCTAATGATCTTAAATGAGACGATACAGATATATATATATATTTTTTTTTTAAATAAGATAAACTTTTATTTTAGGAAGCGCGGTTAATGACTGGGAACACGATGTACGCCGTCTTCATCCTGCACCATGCGATGGTGCCCAAAGCCCATGTTGAATTCCTCAGCGTCACGGACTTCTCAGCCTAGTCCCATCGCATTGTGCATTTGTTTAACAGATGCCTTTACCCAGAGCGACTTGTATCGTTTTCAGCTTTGCCTGGAAAACGCTCTGCGACCGTTTATTGTGTCAGAACAGCACGGCCTGCCGTCCAGTATCCTAACCACAGTGCCACTCAGACAGCCCTGCTGTTCACATCCAACCAAAAAAAAAAAAAAAGGGAAAATCATCATACAGAGTTCTGAATGACAGCCCCCCGCCACCACCCTTAGGAATATATAGTATACTGTTATTGCAGTTTCATGAATTCCAATATTAGTTTAATCCCCAGTACTGAGTATAGTCCCCAAAGGAGACCTTTCCACAACACCGCACATGGATAAGAGCCTATTAGAGCGCCTGAAGGTATTCTAAGCCACCCATATAACACCTATTAGTTCACAGGTATCTAAACGTGATAATGCAATTTTCCATTTAAGTGCACCAAGGGTATTTCTCTGAAGAGTTATTACCAGTCAGCGCTATCATTATTTTGCACTTATGTATCAGTAGGAGCTTCAAATTATTTCCAGTTCCCTCGCCACGTGAAGACTCCCTGCAGGCCTAATGTACAAAGTTAATAACTTTTCATTTAGTACGTACAGCACCTCATGTCTCATGCAAAACGTCAACGACCTATCCTTCCCCGTATCACGTTGCTCTAGACAGTAACTAATAAAGGTGTAACAAAATAGTTTAGAGCTAGAAAGTGTATTTCTAAAAAATAAAAAGTCGGGACAATAACAACGGCAAATATTTGCATATGATTTTGAAAGCCAATACAGATGCCTGTCATTATGCTCCGGTTGGAGGCAAGCTGGCGGTTTTTATTCAGAGCCGGGAGTGATTTGAATGGAAGGCGCACCTGTCAGTGGGCTGCGTAAACAGCAGTTGTATTTAATAAGGAGACCAGCTGCCGCGCGCGGCGTGGCATGGCACGCAACAAAGGTCCCGGGGACGGTCCACCTGACTCATTGCCTAATGTCAGCGGTCTGAGGATTTATGGCCGTGCCCGTGTTCCTCAGTCACATAAACGGCACAATGATAGTAATCTGTGGCGAGCCGCGGAGTCCAATAACCGCAAGAGAGATCGGATGAATGGCCTAGTCCCCCCCCCCCCCATTAACATGCGCCTTGATTTGCAGTCCTCACGCATCATATTTTACACACGGAGCACGCTCATTGGTAAAGTGGTCGGAGGGGCCTGGGGGGCTAACGCATTATAAATCGCGTGCGTGTCGATGACCGCAGGCGGCGTTCGGGCGGGTCCGCTCACGTCGCCAGCCCCAGCTTGATTTACGCAGTGCTTTGACAGAGTCGGAGCTTGAGACCAGTTCAAATCGCCCAATAAGATTCCCACACCCACCGCCTCCGTAGCTCCAACAGCCCAGAGAAAGCCGATCTGAATGACTGGGCAAGACTGAATGAGGTTAAAGAGGCTGGCTAGAGAAAATCAGCTTTCTTGCGATAATATTACCAGCAGGTGCTCTGCAGACTCGCCTTACATGTGAGCGAGCGAACCTGGCCCGATCATCCAATACCTGCAGGTATATTAACCGTGATGAGGTCACGTCCCTCCTAAAGATTTCATACAATCGATTAAAGAGCCCATAAAGATCTCAGAGATCTTTTTAAATAACGCCCCTCTTTCAGCTGTCCCCGTCAGTGAAGCCAATGAAAACATCAATATGGTATGAATATACACCTGATTTTTCAAGAGAATTGTATCCTTTCCATTCTTAGGCTATAGACCTACCAGTTCGGAAAAAAAATATTTGATCTCATATGGAGTAATTATCTTGGATAAAAGATAATGCCGTCGTATACTCCAAGAGGTTACAGCAGGCGGCCGACGGTCAACGCAAATAGTAGTTTTCACTCCCATTCTCAACTCTTAGAGCCGCCACGCGCGGCACAAACGAGGCAGTTTGTGCGCACTGCTTGCGGAAGCACTTTGCGGTTTGGTTTCAAGTCGCGCAACAATGCATCACACAGCCGACGCCCTGCTTTTAGCCCCGAGCTACAGCTGGCGTACGTTATGCAGATTCACCTGCCGAAGAACAAGACGCCGTGAGAATTCACCTTTGTACGTGTGTGGAGACGATGGTTGAGGCTTTGAGGAAACGACACGGGACACACCCCAACTCCACGCACACACAAAGCACACCTGTTGAGTCTCACAGGCAGACTGCCCCGAGTCTCTAAACAAGGTCCCGCCTCCCAAATCTGATACCCAGTGCAGCAGGCAGAAGGGCTGCTGAGTCACACCTTGTAAAAATGTTCTGTCACTAGGGGACTCACTGGAGCCAGAGACCAGGACCCCCATAGCTAAACTGTCATGATAGTGGCACTGGTGTGACCGCTTCTCCTGCCAACAGACAACGCTGGTCAGCCAGGCTGAAAGAAAATCACTGAGGCTGTGAGGTTTCCATTAGGAACACATTAAAAAACCAAGGCAAGGCAGCTCTTAGCTGCCAAATTCCAGTAAAACATAAAACACAGAAGAAACACCATTTTACAATTGGGACGGAGGCCTTCCAAACAGGTAAAAAATAAAGCTGAGGATGAATACAGGATAATACATTTTCTTCTGAAGAGCTGGAATTTAGAACGTTGTGTGATGCCCTGAGCTAGAGCTAGTTACAGGCAACGGGGAAATGAATCACGCTGTACCATATCTAGCCTGGGTCGAGGTCTACGGTCGGGGTTCCATGTATAAACATGCCCATCAGATGTCTCTGTAAACCCCGTTTGCGTTGAAGGCAGTTACACCGGGGCATTGTAATGAGGTGTGCCCTTGTCAGCTTGCCCAAACTGAATGCTTTGAATGGAGTATGAGATGATCTGATCAGGCAGTGACCAGTTTAGATTCAGTGACGTGACCCATATAGCCTAGGCATTACCCATGATTCATTGTTGCGACCACCCACAATACATGAGATTAATTGCATTTCAATCACGAAACACTTGTAAAATATGAAAACACTTTCATTAGTCTTAGGCAAACTGGTTCTACACAGCTGCGTGGCACTGACCCCACCCTCAGGGGACCCTGCCAATCAGAATACACGCCTGAACAGCATCCGCCTGGTGACACCAAGGCAGGCCAACCAATACTCTGCTCCCCTGCCCCCAGCAGAGAGGAGCTAAAAAAGCCAAATTAATCAAACGGCAAACTGCTCAGGCAACAAAATAACCCTGCAGCTTAACAGCTTGTATCCTGGGTCAGTTACTGATAAAAGGTGACAAAGCAAGGAGTTTCTCACAGAACCTTCACCTTGACATATTGAGAAAAGCCTTAATTTTAGCTTAGCCCCGCTACTTCCCACTGAGCAAGACTAATAGCGACTGCAGCCTCCAAAAACACATTCCGGCCAACAAACATAAATCATCACCACGGAAAATCATTTCCATACATACTGGAGAGTTCTGGATCAGAAACAGCAATCAGAATCTGCTTTCTCTCTTCATTGGACTGAAAGCAATTAAGGTGGCCTAACCCCACCATCCCTAGTCAAGCAACTCCCATGCAAATGAGATGCAAATGGCGCAAAACCGAAAACTAGTTAATTTAGCCTCTTGGCATTTCGAGCAGCCTTTCAGCACCGCAGGGAAATCGCATGCAAATGCCCAGCGCTGCGTTTATGTCTGCATAAAGGGCCTCAAATCCCCAAATACTTAAGTCGCATGGACACAATACAGAAATACAAAGTCCAGGTGCAACCGCGATCCCCAAAAAAGGCATGCAGAGACACGAACGCGGCTCGCTCAAAAAAAAAAAAAATATTATTTTGTTTGTTTGGTTTTTTTCCCTAGACGGCACAGCCAGCTAACAACAATTGCAATTGGAAGCAAAGAAAATATTGGAAGACAACTAGAATTAGAAAATAAAGAGCTCTTAGAAAGTGCCGTTTTAAGTAAACAGGAGCACAATCTGGTGCACAGACGGATCTGATTAAGAGCCTAGTTAAAGCAATAAGGGTGCATGGGACCGCACAGACTTTGTGTTCACACACACAGGGCAACACCCTGGGTAAACGCCCATGGCCAAGTCAAGCAAGCCTTTGATTGTTCTCACTCCCAAAACGCTTAGCTAGCCTTTATTGCCAGACATACACATACAGTATACTATGCGATTGCGGAGGGCAGAGCATGGGTACAAACAAGCACTCAACCGACCTCTGAAGGTCGGGTGGGGTTGGCGGTTTATGCACCCTCTCCTCATTTTTCTACGAATGAGCTGTCCAGGGAGGAGGGGGTTGTGGTTTTTACAGACTAAGGAACCGTGGTGCTGCCCTGAGAATAAACGATGCTTACAAAACTAGTCTGGAGTCAGATTCGACCGGGCAAGACCGTTGACCTGGTCAATTTAATAACATCAACCCAGGAGCAGGTGCTCTGTGGGCTCAGCTTTCAAGCAAAAAATAAAAAATAAAAAAAAGAGGAAAAAAAAAAACCTGAAACTTCAGACGCCCCGCCGGTTCGTTTAAACGCCGGCTGCAAGGCTTTTACAAACGAGAGGCAAAGTGTGACATTCAGCGCAAACACGCGAACGCGGATTCCGCGACGCGGAGCAGATATTCTATCACTACACCGTGTTTACTTTGGAATCGCCAGCACATTGTACCGTTCCAAGCCCCCACACACCACATGTCCCAAAGAATATCATATTCTGTCATGCGGAGAGCTAGTGCCAGGGGCTCGGAAAACAAGCACCGCCGAGAAACAGTCGGAATATGTTTTCTTGCGTGCTGAAAGTGATACCGTCTGCATGTGCCGCAGCGTTTTCAGAAGACTTTGTTCCAGTTCGAAGACTGAACGTGCAGTCAGTATATTTATGTTCTCAGAGGCAGAGGACCAAAGGCAAGATCAAAAAAGGGCCCGCGAGGGTGGAGGCTAACCGTTTTCCACAGACGTGCGGGAGTCGGACTCTGTAACCGACAGGCTATGGTTTTGAATGCTTGGGGGTGACAGCTGGGGCCCTGGGTGAAAGGTACTTAACCTGAATTGCCTCAGCGCACTGCAGTACACATGAATAATATATAAACGCTGGCTATTTGAAGTTGCACTCAATAAGGATGCCTGCTAAGCAAATTGTAATGCAATGGACGGTAAAATCTAGCGTCTAAAGCTTGAAACAGACTAGGATACTGCTCCGGTTATGTCCAGAGAAAGGCTCTCATTCGCAGAATGCTCCTCTTGTCCAAGAAACTGGCCATGCTTTCGCACGTAGCCAAACCCCAGCACAGGACGTAGAGGCCTCGGGGCATCGGCTACAGGTCAAAAACAGGGCCCCTTCCGCAGATCGGTGACACACAACCCCTCACCCTAATGAAACAGCTGCAGCCTGCATACGGCGTCTTGGGTTTAACAGGTCACAGTAGGGGCGAGGGTCAATGAGGAGAGCGCTAAGGTGAGGAGAGCGTGTGTGTGTGTGTGTGTGTGCGCGGAGGGAGGGGGCGCGCTTAATTACCATCACGGCCCGCGGGGCGAGCGAGCGAGCCGTCACGTGGCGGCGGTGGATCCAGGATCAGCCGGCGTGGCCGTCACGCAGCCTTTGAAGCGTCGATCCTTTGAAATGCAAATGGCCAGCGGGCTCTGAGGGCAGCAGCTCTGCGTGGCTGGCACAGGACAGGGGCGGTGGCCCAGAAAGGCCCCACGCAGGCAGACGTTCGCTCCCCGCGAGGTAAAAGCAGGTCTACTCAGGGGGGGGGGGGGGGCCCTCTCCTTTCGATGGAGGATGCACTCATTACCTCACACGTACAGCTGGGATCAGTACGGCACACACCCTGGCGCTCGACTCTCCGTTCACACACTGGAAATAACAGGTCCGTTTCACACACAGTCCTCACTCGTGATGAGACACCCAGATAGAACAGACAGAATTATCCCAATGGCCTGACATCTTCCCTTGACCTTTAATTAAAGCGCAGGGGGGGGTGGGCCGGTGGGTGGAGGGGGTTGGGCGGTCGGTACCAGAATGCAGTCGCCGGAGATAAGATTGCTGCTGACTTGCGCAAGAATTCTGACGCAGCGCCACAGAGGAAGGCCATGTCGGTTAAGAAACAAAAACAATCCCGCCGTTTATCACTGCCGACCGCCCGCTGCCCCGCAGGAGTGAGAAAGACGGGAGAGGAGAGGAGCGGAGCAGAAAGATGGAAGTGAAGGCACACTACGTTAACAGCTTTTTATTTATAAATTTTATTACATTTATAATGCATCCCGCCTACTGGAAAATGGGACATGCCTACTGGCGATTTATAATAAAATGAAAGGAAACGAATAATCCCCAAAACTGTGTTTTAGGATGTTCTCTGCTGGCCCTGTTCACAGTCACAATAAATGAATCAGGTGCCGGGTAAACAGACGGCTCATATTTTTGGACTCCAATCCAGTCGAGGTCTCAGCCAGAGGCACAGCCTGACAGAATGACATCATACCACAGTCACCTTTTCACCGGGCAAAGAATGCAAACAGTTTCATGTGCAGTGATGGTGATCATTCTGATGTTGTGATCCAAACTTTCTAGGAACGTGTGGGGGTTTTATGCTTAGTTTGTGCTGTTGCTCAGATTATGCTCATATTAAGCATTTTCTCCCTAGACCAGGGATGTCAAGCTCCAGTCCTGGAGGACCACAGTGTCTGTAGGTTTTTGTGGTTTCCTTTCAATCAGCAGCCAATTAAGAACTTGAGAACAAGGTGTGTGGACTAGTTTAGCCATTCAATGACTTAAATTAATCACTTGTGCTGAAACGCACCAAAAACCAGCAGATACTGCGGCCCTCCAGGACTGGAGTTTGACACCCCTGCCCTAGACTGATTTTTCATAATCCAAAACATCAAATGGAAGAAGGTAAAAAGCCAGTGCAGCCAAGTAATAATATTTATCCATTAACTTCAGACCAGAAGTAAAATGAAATACGCCCATACCTCCCATACAGCTACATTAAGGGAGATGGAGCAAGAGAGAGAATAGGAGGCAAGGGTCAGCTGGCCACAGCAAAGTGAGTGAACACTACAGGATGGGGAGAGAGGGATAAAGGAAGGAAAGAGGGGAGAGAGTCCCCCAGTGAGCCATTCCTCACAGAGAGAGAGAGAGAGATAGAGAGAGAGAGAGAGAGAAAGAGACAGAGAAAGAGAAAGAGAGAGAGAGAGAGAGAGAGAGAGAGAGAGAGAGAGCCTCACAGAGAGAGAGAGAGAGATAGAGAATGGGGGGGTGGAGTGAGAGATACCAGGTTCAGGCAGCAGTCATTGGCATCCTGCTGTGGCGAGTAGGGGGTGTGATGCAGAGTGAAGCCCATCGCACATGTTCCGGCAGGATGACAGGTGAGATGGGGCTCCCAAGGAGGTGGCCCCTGCATCCCGGCAACCCGCTGAGGTGGGGGCGGGGGTGGGGGGCCGGCCTGGAAGAGTCCCATTTATTCCTAATGACCTTCTGAACGAGGAAGTCAGCTGCTGCAGCACGCGGGCCCGTGACCGAGCCGCGGCGCGCTCAGCCGCTTAAAAGGCTCGGAGCTCGGAGATGGCCGACACCGACCTTTTCACTGTTTACTGTCCTCATCCCCATATCGCACTATTTAAACAGCAGATGCCTCACGCCGCCGCCATTACCGTTTGATCCACACTGGGGCCTGACACCAGATAAAGTAATGGCAGCGCTAATTTACTGATAAGGTCAGAGCGAGTACGGACATGACAAACAAATCGCCCACACTTTACACACCAGCTAACTCAGGGTGAGGAGTCTCACAGGCCTTTACAAAAAGAAGTAAAACGGTCAGATTTAAGGTCGTCGAAGTTTCACACGGAAGAAAAAGATCGACTCCAAAGGAGGTCCCAATTTTGGCGCTCGCTGAAAAAAAACTGAACAGAACAGCCCTGCGGAAGATGGATGAGAGAGGCTAAGGGTCAGACCTCCAGACCTCCTCCAGAAGAGTTTGCCATGTCAGAAACCCCAAAACGCTGGTTCAATCACCTACCCCGCGGATGAAAAGGAATAAAGGATAAGATGCCGTGCTGCTAAAGGGCAAAACGTGCATGAGACCAGCGAAGGCTTAAAAGAGAGGAAACGCACTCTCCTTGATAAGGACAAAAAGGCTTACTTTTCCATTCTGTAGGTATTTTTTGGAGAAATAGCAGGGTTGTAGCTCGGGACAAAATTATTTTAGTAAAATGGGGGCAATGAGACAAACCAGCTCATTGGTGTTCTTTTGATACCTTGCAAAACGCACACATACGCACCGGATTTGGAAGTCAAGCAATAGCACAGAAGACCCCCACTTCTAAGGACACTGAAGAAAACCACTCGCCAAATGAATGCGCAATCTATATATTGAACTATAGGATTTTACAAATGAAAATACAATGTTTGCATGGCTTGCTTGTGTTATTACCTCTTAGGCTAAGGAACACTTGAGTGGCCTACTGCAAATTTAATTACTTTTAATTGAATTTCATGTCACAATGTCTCATTTGAGAGCGAGTCGAGGGCCTTCTCGAGCCGTTTGAGAGCTACGGATAGAAGGGGGCTTGATTCATGCTTCAGTTCTGGCCATAATCAAAGCCCTCGATCAAAAGCATCGACAGCTCGTGTTCTATCAGTTCGCCAGCACCGGTCAGCTTTGCCACACTCCTTTGACTACTTTACTTTATAAGCGTCATTACCAATACAAAAGGTGTCTCTCGAGCGCTCAGGTCGCAGCTCCTTATTTGGGCGTCGCTCTCGGTCACCTGCTTGGCAGCTGCCCTTATCTGCGGCGATAAGCGTAGCTGACATTTTACATCACACATCAATCAAGGCGATAGTGGAATTTAAGGATCCAATCCCCCTCTTTTCCCCTCGGCAGAAAGCCAGGAAATAAATCGATCCCGGCTGCCCTCGCCCCGCGCTCCGGCTCCACCACTCCAGTTATTAAACTGAGGTCAAAGGCCGTTATGACTGACAGCAGTGGAAGGAGAAACGTAATGCAGAGGGTGAATGCGATGACCATATTGTAACCAGGTGCCTGCATGGAAGAACACAAAACTGCACCCAGAAGGTGCGCAAAGCTAAAGAAACAACCGGGGGGGGAAAAAAACAACTTAATATATAAAGTTTACAAGAACATGTATATGCTAAAAAACTGATTAAGTCACAGCGATATTAGTGTTGGAATGCAAAGATCAGTCTACGGGAATCTATTAGTAAAATAATGACGGCCGATGTCGATGTTTGGTTTTCAAGATGCACGTTGTTGTGGGCCTCTTTAAACGCGAAGGCCAGAGCGGTGTTGGTGCGTTTACAGCCATTTCACCGACAGTTCATTCCTTCACTTGATACGACAACTATAAAACAAAGCCCTATATAAAGTCAAAGAAATTGGAAAGCAGAAAAAATATATATATCTACAATAATAAAAACTCGATAAAAGCACCCAAAAACTAGAACATATTTACTCGAGGGGAGAGCGAACGGGTGCTTCAGGACAATTTTTTTTAGGGTAGTTACAGCCCAGATTTACGGCTTAGCTTCACATTGACATAACACAGACAGTCCCGTCCCGCCTTGGAGCATGGAAATCGGTGAAGGAGGGGGGACCACCCAGAAAAGAGCCACGGCAAGACGACCCGGACATCAGACGAGCACGGAGATGAACTCGAGCACAGACTCCACTGTCCCATTAAAGCGCTTTCGTTCGCTCCACCTGGAGCAAGAAAGACAAGACTCCGTGCCAAAGCCATTTACCCAAAAAAGATAATTGGATAACGGCATTCACCTTTACGGTACGCTTTTAATATTCGGCCAGGAACGAAGTGAACAAGTGAGAATGAAAGTGCTCTCACATGACGACTGAAGATTCACTCCCTGCTGTTGGCAAAACCCATCATTATGCTTTCCTTTACGCCACTTATGGAGGTAGATTCACATTAATCCAGACATTCAAGATGACACTAGCACAGTTTGGGTTTCAATACTAAGAAAACCAAGGCGTTGCTTCTGGGGATGGCCGGCACTGGCATCTCCTGGGATTTTAACCCAGATCATTCCGGAGAACTGTCCCTACACAGTTCAAAAATATGCCCTCCATCTTCCAAGCCTCTTATTTTGAACCGAGCTACACGTTAGCCCCTAGTGGGAGCCTCTGGCACCACAGTAAGACTACTAATCGCCCATTTCCACTGTCAAGCCCTCAAAAAAAAGTCAACTCACTCAAAAAGTCAAGACATTAAACGTACACATTTCAGATATTCTATAAGGACCTTGGAGCTCGTCGGTATGAATAATGAACCGTGCTTCACTCTTGAGACACCAACTCTAACACCAAGAATTTTTTTCTTTAACTTTAAATTCTGCTGACACTGAACATGCTTCAGAATAATGAGGTGCAGAAAGACAACATTGTGTTTTCCATGGCCTCTGTTCACGGAGGGAGAGTTTCTGTAGTCACCGAGCAAGACGCTAGTCGTGTTGCGGTCAAATAAACCCCGCCATTTTTAAGATCACGATTAGAATGATGAACTCAAAATCACATGAACCATAATTGTAAGGCGGTGGTGTTGAATACAAAACGCATCGCCATGCAGGCAATGACTTTAAAATATGTTTGTCTCAGAGGACTCTTTCAAAACGGTAAAGAAATTATTTATTAAATAGATAACCGAAACAAACTGATCCGATTGCAAGCTGAAGGTTGGCCATTGAAATTCAGCTTTGTTGATGCCATTCTGCCACACCCACCTCTGCCTTGTTCCATTTCTGGGAATTGCCTTTGGCAAGATTTTTTTCTTAAAATGCAAATAAACGATTAAAAAACAGGTGACACTGGGAAGGCAACTGTACACATCCACAATGGTCACAGAGGCCTTTTAATATTCATTGAAGCATTTCTACAAATCGCCAGCCCCCAGCCCTGAAACACAGGTGAGAACAAATGATCCTACAGTAGCCACTGCTGAAACGCACTCCTTGCTCCACATCCAAAGAGATTTTTTATTTTTTTTTATTTTTGTTTTTTAACGTAGTGGGCAGAACGACTGCATATAGAAACCGCTCTGGAGTTTGTGGCACATAAACGGCGCTCCGGGTTAACGCTTTCCAGATCGACTTCCCCCTGCCTGAGCTCGCCAGTTCTGTCGCGCGGGTAAAGCAGACGAAGGGAGCCTCGACGCAGCGCAGGCAGAGTCCACCGCGTACCCAACATCGCTCCTTTTAACACTCCTCCCTCCCCTACGCCGCTTCATCCGACATCGCTTCGCCCTCTCGCCTTCTCCCGCTCACTCCGTCCCGGCGTTTAACGCTCCCTCGCTTCCTACGAGAGGAGAGACAAAGACGAGGCGGCAGCGGGTGAGAGAGGAGCTGCCCGTCTTCCCATTGGCTGCTCCGTGCCCCGTGTAACGTCACGTAGTCGGCACCCAGCCACTCAGCTCCATCCAAAACAGTCAAGTTTTATGAATGAGCTGCAGCGTACGCAAGGTGTGCGCACATATGCGCACGTGTATTTAGAGCTACGCTCACACCACGCGCTCCTCACTCAGTCATTTTTCACTGCTACCTCAAAGCATTAGCCTAGCGTCTAAACAAGTGGCAGAATGTGAATGTGTGTGCGCAATCTAAACAGTGGTCTTGTATAAATTCTAACATACCAAGAAACAATTACACATGCTGCGTCTCAATATTAGGCAATGCAGCAAACAGTAAACTGAAAAAAAATGCATTGCTTCCAACATTTCCAGCACACAATAAGGAAGCAGTCAGGCTCAACTTCATGTTTACCAACAGAAAACATTGTTTCTTACAAATCAGAGGCATGGCATGCCCGTTATGAAAACTGAATACAAAATCCATAATAAGCCAATGACTTCTTATGAACTTTACACCAGGCTAGTAAAGTGGGGAATTAGGTTAAGCTGCACTGTCCTGTATTTTGGTTCAACAGTGCCATCTATAGGTAGACAGGGGAAATGCCAGCGACAAGACAAGACTCAACCATGCTAGATTTCCTCAGACAAAGAATGGGTAGATTAAACTCCCTAGAAAGGAGATTCACTGATACTGATTAATGGTGCGTCACTGATAAGACATTATTTTGTAGATTACAAACAATATTCAGAATTTTAATGCACATTCCCTGCAACTCTTCACCATTCATAAATCAGTGACAGAATAACCAACAATAATGGCTTCCATCAGACTTACGCAAATGTGAGATTTCTGCCCACTGGTGAGGCCCTCCTCATATGAAAAACAAATACGTTCCATCTAAACTCCAGCATTACATACACACACACAGACTGTTACCTCTGCATATCATAGACCACAAATCTAGTTAGTCATGGTTCAAACATTATCTACATTCCTTTGCACAAGTGAAACAAAAGATAACTCACATCACCAGTGATAAAATTACCCACTGTTTACCAAGTGATTTAATAAGCTCAGGTCTAACATCATGCAATGTGGGTGAGCCAGATTTTCAGGGAAAATTTCCTTGCGGCACTAGACCTATTGCAGCTTCTCTCATGGTTCAACACTGCCACCTGTTGGCTGTTGAGGTGAAAGATCACCTGCAAGGCATTTGAGCAATCTGAACACCTTCAGCCTAGTATTTATGAACATTTATTTTACCCAGTGATACTAGGAACATAAAATTGCTGATCTCCCCAACTTTGGAAAACTTGACAGGCATGTCAAAACGCACAAGGAATGCCTTTCGTGGTGCTAGCAGCAACATACGAATGAGGCTTCGTGAGCTGCATAGCTTAGATACTCATGACCTCATGTCCACATGACCTCTAGAAATCTGGGCCGGAGTCACTGTTGAGCTCCTTTAATTGATAGTGGATTAATTAATGTGACAAATTTGCCAGAGGATGCACACATGGTATCCCAGGTCCAAATCAGTCCCTGATAATAATGAACACCATCAGTACTACTGGCTTTAAGCATCGCTGTCATAACAGATCTTCCATGTGCTGTCAACGGCTAGTTTACACAGGCTGAATATTTGCTTTTCTATGGCAGGTTCAAATCAGCCCCTTTCATCACAAGTATAACCCCAGGGCTAACTCTGAGCTGTTTGTCATGTCCCTGTTGGATATGTATAGGTAGATGATGAAAACCTGCACCCTTCTAAGGCGGGAGAAATATTTGGACATGAACAGCCAATCACCCAGTTGGCACACATCTGCAGCTGTAGTTTGTCATTTGCCTTCACATGCAAAACTAGACACTTGCTTTGCACCCATAACCTTGCATCATTTCCTTAGCACATGTTCTTACCCAATGTGACAAGAGTTAATTCGCATTTCAAGATGAATCGAGATAGTGGGATACTTGCCGAAGTGTTTCAGGATCTAGTTTTCTACTAAAGGGTCCAAACAGCAATGCAAAACTAAAACTGTCTGTAAACAATTCCAGTCCCCTAACCGCGATGCCAAATTGACACCAATGTTGCAGTAGTTCCTGTTCGCTACAGTGCCTACATTCTCATGCTACAATTTCCCCATAAAACACCCGCCCCCCCGCCCCTGCTGTGAGAGCACGGTTGAGAAGCATCCATTGGACTGTAAAGCATTTTACACCAGCCTGATCCTTATTGATTTGAGAGTGTTCGCGCTCAATCAGGTGGTGCGGAGAAACCACAATGTGGCAGAACACAGCCAAACACAGAGGGATGGATGAGCACTAAGCGCAGAAAGAACCACTTTAGTGCTTTCGGTTCAGAGGGGTTTTCATAGCTGCTCTTATCCAAACAATGAAAGGACAACTCTTACTCTAATCATAGAGAAGACCTCGCAGCATAGAAGCTGACGGTCATACACACCCACAGATTAATCTCAGCCTGGCTGGATAGTAATCGTTTTACATCACACACACACACACACACACACACACTCAAAGGAGCATGTGGATTGAGATCCAGCTGGGATTTCAGGCCAAAGTCTTCGAGATTAATCCAGCAGCCCGAAGGGCAGTTCATATCAATCTCATCAGCCAATGGGACCATTTTAGAACACTTTCAGGAGAAACGCAGAGTGAAACAATGAGCTTAGAACATCCGATAGCTGCTACGGTTTCCAAGACTACAATCTCAACTCCAAAGGTAAAGACAAGAGATCTGCCCAACCAACCATGAAAGAAACAAAGTTTAATTTACCCTTAGTTCCGATTTAGTGTTCACAGATTTACTTTTATTTATTTATATTTTTTACCTAGTCTCATCTGCCATGTTGCCATGCCACCAATGTTAATGCAAAAGCACTGTAATCACCTACTAATGGGAAGGTACCCACCTGACTGCCAGGCACGTACAGCAGTCAGCACTATATCATTGAGCAAAACCTAAACCCTTTGACCAAGAAACACCAAAGGCAGGATGGCCTATTCTCAGTACTGTGCTCAACCATGTCTTTACTCAATAACAATCAAATTAAGCACTCAGTGGTAAGCAGCCATCTCAACGGAACCGCCTAATTAAGAGTGATGGGGAAGGTTATCATATTTGGGCATTAATTTTTTTGTGACCATTAAGTTTGAGTGAGAGCCTGGACTTTATTTATGGAGACGGTAGAAAAAGAGGCTTTGGCACTCGCCTCACTGAAATAGCACAACATAATCCATCACAGAAAACAGACCTCAGGGATATCAAATACAAACTAGTGGAATCCTGACAAACGTTCAGATTTATGAAACAACAAAATTGAACTATGCTTCCCGTAATCGCTTTTCTCTAAATATTGCTCATACAAAGAATTTTGTACACAGCCAAACACCTACACAAATCTAGGTGCTGTAAATTGATATCCACACGGTTGTGAAGCTAATGGAAGCTTTTAACAAGATTTAATGAGGTGCGTCAGCCTCAATACATAAATAAAACAGAATTTTATTTACCAAAAAAAGTAGCAAAAGCAAAACTTGGGAGGGGGGGTTGAAATTATTTTGGCAATAGTAGTGGAGCCTGAATTCAAACTGCAAACCAATTCCAACATCAATATTTAAAGCTCACCATTGGAGGAACACCGCCCCCCCCCCACCCTCCAAAAAAAAAAAAAAAAAAAAAACCTGGCAACAGCCCAACATCAGTGAACATGCACATGAACCTCTATAAACATAGCTGTGGTTATTGGTCCTTAGAGTGAGGCATTAAAGCTAGCCTACACGATTACATTTTTGCACTTCCATTCAGCACTGTAAAACACAAACTAATAAAAGCACATGCGTACATTCATTATTCAGTCAAGAGCCACGGCAGATAATTTCCCAGAATCTTCTAGCCACAATTGTAGTAGCCAGACAACGGGAGAAAGGCGGAAGACTGATTGTACGAGGCACTCCTTGCATTTCTCCGAGACTCTTCTGATTGTTCATTAACTTGAACCGTCTGGCACATATCCCTGCTCTTACAGACCGGTAAAGCATAGCTCAGCAGCTCAATGGCTATCAAGCCCAAACAAACTATAATGTTGACTATAGAAAATAAAGCAGATGGAAGGATGCCTTCATCCAACCCCCTGTTCAACCAGCCTCATGACAGCGCGTGGACATTTGGGGTGCATCTCAATATTCTTCTCAACCACCTCCTTTCCTCCACTCCCCCACTATCACTCCTCTCCTACCTGGAAGTATGCAAACCTGCCTGAACATTTCGTGTACAAGTATTTGCACGTACAGTATACAATGTGGAGGGCATTGTGGTTTGCGTCGACATTAACACGCAATTAAGATGTAATTGGCAACATTAGATTAAAACACAAAGACCCGTTTCCGGGGCACGGAGGAGAGGAGGTGGTCGTGAGAGAAATGAGGGGGTGCATTTTTCAAGAGTTGGGACACACCCTGGGTCTCCAACAATTAGACCCAAACCCAAACAAACTAATGCTGACCATAGAAATTAAAAAGGAAGGATACACATTTATCTAACCGCCTGTTCAACCAGCCTCATGACAGTGCAGAGACATTGGGCCTATGTGGGGGAAAATGTATAAATGCACTAAGCAGCAAGATATTGTTTTTACATTTTGCTGACCTTCGTGGGAAGTGGTAGGCTCAACAGGCTCATAACTACATTTGTTTTTTTAGGAAATTTAAAAAAGGAATGTAGTTATTGAAAGCTTCAATTATGAATTCATGTATGTTTAAGATGTAAAGACAGAGAAAATGCAATGGCATTTGGCATTAATTTCTAAGTGTGTGTAGTGTGACATCTTGTGGTGAAATTGGTCCTTACAACTACTTAACTTCAGTAACTTGTATGACCGGAATAACATGTCAATAATAATATAGTCACATTCATTAGAAAACACATGTATATCTTTAAAGTAAAACATCTTGTAGAAATTGCCTGGAGCAGCATTCATGACCAAAAAGGTTTGATTTAACCTTTATACAAGAATAGAAAAGCTTCAAAACTCTATTTTTACTCTGAATATTGCATTAAGACAGAGGTAATTAACAGAATGAAAGCTTACTTTTTTTTATTAAAACAATTTCATTTCATACATTTCCCAAATTAACATTTCCCACAACATTCATTAACACACAAATACTTCCATGCACACAATCACAATCCCCACATTAAATAACCCCTGAATCATTTGTATTCAACTGTGCTAAAACGTCTAAACTTTATATCAATCTGTGCTAACACATGGCAGTACTTCAACAGAGGGGCTCACTGAAATACTCGCTTGAAACGTACAACAATTATTGCCAACTTAGATGCAAAACAGGCACACAATTTTATGGTGTGGCAAACTTAACACCTTGGACTACATCCTTCCCCACTTTTGAATGCCAAACCTCCCTGATAAGCACTGAAATATTGGCTGGCAACAATGAAAATGGCAACGATAGCAACGCGTTTGTGGAGAAATTAACACGCCCGACTTAACAGCAGTACACTACTGAAATCTTAGCTATAATATAACGAAGATAAGGAGCACGTTTACCCACCGAGAACGGGACCGCACTCGGCCAATTCTAAACCTAGCCGCCTTGCACGCGTTGAGAAAGGACCACAATGAACGGTCTGGCAATTGACAAAAACTAAAATTCGGGTTATCAACCCGGAGACGAGAAACAAGCTCCGTACAGCAACCTTAATTATCAAGGAGAAGAATTATGGATTTACAAAACTGCAAAGCATAGGACAAATCGTAAACTAAATGTGTAAGTGGAATTATATAGATAAATGCAGAATTTAAGACCATTACAACTAACTGCAAAGTAACAGATCTGTGTGGCTCAAATGTATTCATGAACATGTATGCATGTATCAATTTCCGACAAACATCCTAGTGTCTATGTATATAAACACGTTTGTACAAACCAACATTACAGATGATATATATGCACTAAATTCAAACCCAATAAAATATTTCCTATTCAAATAAGTGGGCAATTCAGGATGATCTTGATTCCATGGTTTAAAAAATAATTAATAAATATATGAATAGGCCATTCCAAGCACCAATTCCATTAAGCAAGCCCTTAATTTATGAAATGCTACCATTGCATTGACTTAATTGTAGACTGCACTGAAACTTCAACACATCGTCACTGTGTTGAATTCAGACGGGATAAAAACGTAGTTGCTAGTTGTGGCCATAACAAAAAACAAGTGGCAAGTTTAAAATGTTAAATAAAAAGCCACCTTAATAAAATGTGAAATGTAAATCAGTTATTGGATATTGTACTATACTCACTAAAATACCAGGATGCAGAAAATGGGATTTAATTGAGAAGTGCTTAACAATGAGGCATTCTGGTGAAAACCAGAAAATGGTTTATGCATACATGTACAGTCAAGCCGGAAAGTCTGTCCACGCCTTCTCCACGTTTTATTACATTAGACATATTCTACAATAGATTGAGTTCATTTTTTGTTCGCACAATTCTACACAAAATAGTGAAATGAATGACAGTGAAAACATGTTTTTAGAAATTTTTGCAAATGTATTAATCGAAAACTGAAATCACTCATTTACATAAGTATTCATACCCTTTAACATATTTTTAAAGTATCTTATATAATATTTGGTCGCATATCTTTTGCATGCTGTTACTTCCTGAAGAACTTCCTACGAGAATTGGGGGGTGAGACTAGATTCAACTGTAAATTACGCTGGTACAGTATGGAACACATGACTGGCGAAACGGCTGTACGTCATCAAGGGTCTAAGGCAGGGGTGGCCAAACTCCAGTCCTGGAGGGCCGCACAGTGTCTACAGGTATTTGTGGTTTCAGCTTTTAATTAGTCCACCCAGTTTATGCATTGAGAACAAGGTGTTTGGACTTCTATCTTAGCCAATCAGTGACTTAAAATTAATCACTTGTGCTGAAACATTGGGGCACCAAAAACCAGCATACACTGCGGCCCGCGAGGCCTGGAATTGGCCACCCCTGGTCTAAGGTATCAAACGAGCCCCAAACCATCACTCTGCGGTCAGATATGGAGTAGATGTGGATGGATCCCTTTAAGGGATGTTTCTCCTGACTTTTTTCTATCGAAAAATGAGTCAGGAGAAATAACCCTTGCAGTGATCCATCCACATCTACTCCATATCTGGCAACAGAGTGATGGTTTGGGGCTCGTTAGATAGCTCAGACCCTTGATGACTTAGTCATTTAGCCAGACATGTGTTCCATATTGTACCAGTGTAATTTACAGCTGAATCTAGTCTCACCCCCCAATTCCCATAGAGATCCATTCAAATGCAGAGAGCTTATAGTATCGCTTGTAACAGTACCTGGAAATAAGATAGTCTTTTGATGTTGTTGGGTCACAGACTTCAGGAAGTAACAGCATGCAAAGGATATGCGACAAAATATTAAATATGATACTTTAAAAATATGTTAAAAGCAAAGGGTATGAATACTTATGTAAATGAAAAATTTCAGTTTTTGATTTTTAATACATTTGCAAAAATTTCTAAAAACATGTTTTCTCTGTCCTTATCGGCTATTTTGTGTAGAATTTTGAGACAAAAAATGAACTCAATCTATCGTAGAATATGTCTGTAATAAAACATGGAGAAGGTGAAAGGGGTGTTCAGACTTTCCGGCTTGACTGTATATATATATATATACACACACACACACACACACACACACACACACACACACACACACAACAAATAGCATGAATACATTTTAAGCCAGTACATATACATTCACAGGTGTTAATTTCAGCACACAGAAAATATTAATTGGCAGGAAAGAAATGGCTCCCCGAAATGGTCATATACTACATTTAGAGGTAGTCTAAACTAATGCATAAATCCAATTATGCATACACGGACAGCTTTTTAATGGCTTTAATAGAATTTAGGACACCTACACAGGCAAAAATGCCATGACTGCTTTGCTTTCAAAACACAGGTGAATCTGATAACATGAAAAGAACAGATTATGTTTTGCCTGGCCAAGCTGAAATATCTGCTATGTCTCAGGCTTATATTTCATACAGATGAAAAAACACTGAGGTCCACAGTGACTCACCACATGACCAATGTCCTGAGTTTTCACAAGCAGGTAAAGCAGTTAATTTCACTATGCAAAGACATCCGTCCATTTCAAGAATTCCATTATGGTGCTATTTTAGGTTGCCACAAACTTCACTACCACGCACAGCGCAAGTAAATTCAGTTACCACAGTATGTCAATATTTAGCAGTATTTTCTTCCATAATATTAAGCATACAGACATAGCAAATTACCCTTTCCCCAAGGGTACAACACTTGGCTTGGTCGGCCAGTCCTCAAAGGGGGCGCCAAAAATATTTTACTGCTGGAGGTCAACGTCAAACCAAAGACTGGAGTCTGCAATCTGTCATTGCACATTTTCAACGGTACATTCTAAATTGGTTTCTAAATTTTTAGAAATTTAAGGGAAAGAAAGCAATGCAACCAGATGATCTGATCTCAAAACTATGATGGGAAATGGTCAGAAAATCTCTGGAGAGGCAACAGAAGAGCATGGGTTGAGACTACAGTCTATAAAAACCCGCAGTGCAACTTTAAAAATGCCTTGTGAAAGAGTACGCCGCTGAGGCAAAGATTAACACCTGCATGCCACAACCTCTTCAGCTTTCAAACTGAAGCTTTTGTGATGACACCCGGCTCTCAAATGTCACGGCAACCGCACTCTGACTTGTGTGCCGACCTGCACCTCACGCAATTACTAGGTGAAAACCCAGGACTATGTTTCAAACATCTGATGAGTCTAGCCTCACCCATGAGTGAGCAACAACTGGAGATTCATTCCATGGCTGTTCTCAGCAACATTAGTGCAGAACAGTTTATAAGCCCCAGGAGTGTCTGGCAGTTTTTGCAATTAATCCACTCCCACCTGAACAACTGTTCACTGAATCTTTTGCAAGTAATTAGTTTCAAAACCCGAAAGGCTACAATCATACTAATCGACTTTCAAATGACATTCATATACTTGACGTCTACATTGAAGCCATGATTACCAACTGAATTCAGGGAGAACATGATGAACTGAATCGAATCTGCTCTTCACAACACAGGACCTGGAGTTCAGAGGTCACTGTCCAAATGTACAGACCAGAAGGTAAATATTCCTTGCAATTTGAGCGTCAGATAGATTAAAATTATTACAAAACACCTGCAGACAAGAGCCTCCTTTCCATCCTCCCAATTAAGAATCAGATAGGCAGAATTAAACAAGCCTCAATGGTACACTGATACGGCAGTTATCCCACTGCTCTTGGCTACATAGAATGTATATACCCTTTGTGCTAGACCCAAGTATTGGTACAGGAGGAACGCCTCTGCCAAGTCAGGCCCCTTAACATCACCTCCAATGCTTGGCAGACAAGAGCCTGCTTCAGATGAACTGAACCATTTCTCAACATCAGTTAGAGGGTTACAATTGGAACTGGCTAAATTAGTACGAGATGGACATATCAAATAGTTTTTTGTGGTTTGGTTTTCCTCTTTCCAACACGCTGCCCCCAAGCGAAAAGACGACCTGCAAGCAATAATCGGGAGGGTTTCTCTACCCGCCTACCTAAGCTCTTGCATCTGGTTGAAAAAAGAAATTCAGTCGCGCACCACGAAGAAGCACACAGGATTAAGGCAAACCCCTCCATCCCAGAAACAAGGGGACAGAGGAACTGTATGCCCTCTTTGAACAGAGGGAGTTCCACACCACCCAAATGCTCCTTGCTGGGCTAGTCCCTCTCCAGTCTAGACATCCCCAGCCTCCCCCTCCGTCAGTTGCATAAGAGGTCGCTCAGCGGGAGTTTGTCCAAATCGTAGGTGTCAAAGAGGTCACTGATGCCCTCCTGATCCCCCAGGCTCAGCATGTAGTCCTCGCTGAGGAGGTGGGAGGACAGGTTAACAAAAGGACCCTCCAGGGACAAGGGGATCTGGTCCTCAGTCTGCTGCAGGAGGCTAGTGAGGGGAGTAGTGATGGGCGAGATGGTGGTGACCGCCACCGGACAATCAGGAACTCCTGTGGCACTGCTTCCACCAGCATTTTCTGAGTGAGAGAAACCAGGGGAAAAACACTTTAGTTAAATTTAATATGGTACTGGGGGGGAGGGGGTATGTCAGAAGGTTTGGGAGAGGGTGAATAGGTAGGGGCTAGTAGAAATGGACTGCAACTATGACAGATTAATTCGGCAGGTTGATTGAGAAATGTTTGAAGGAAAAAAAAAATACCTATGCTATTAGACTAGATTTCCCGTATCACAACCTTAAACGCCCGTTTGCTTTCGAAAAGTTGGAAAAACTATGGGTTGACACCTCTATCAATAGCCTGTCGCTCAGACAAATGCTCCTCAGTCTCCACAACTTGGTGGATTTGGAAAAAAAAATGTAAATAAAAAAATTGGTGCGACATCACATGTACTGCCACGTCACGCATACTGTACAACAGGCAATAGCAAATTACAACTGCAATAGACTACGTTTCACCACCGTAGTACTAGTTAGCCAAAATACAGTACACTTCCTATATGATGCTAAACACTGCGATGAAATGTCGCGACTTGCAACAGGATCAATCTCTAGCACATGGATATGTCCAAATATATCAGTCATCAGAAAAGAGTGGTTTTAGGGTTTACTTACCCTTTAATCTGAAAATACTATTTTGTATTAGGGGTGTAACGGTACACGTATTCGTACCAAACCATTCGGTACATGGCTTTCGGTTTGGTGCGCGTTGTGAGCCGAATTAATACACATGCATCACTTTTTTTTGTGTGCGGAACTTAAATGCAAAAGTTCCCCCCCGAAGACATAACTTTCACAAAGAGCCAGATGTTTTCAGTTCAGCCCATGAGCACAGCAACTGAATTAACACTGGATTTGTTTTTTCACTTCCAACTAGGAATCTCGATATCCGACTAGGGAAAATGTAATAAAACGCCCTTCCACGTCGGAAATCATGGATCGGGAAATCAACAACGCACATCATCATGGCAGCAAACACCACGCCACATTGTGAACAGGAGGGGCGTTACAGAACGTAGTTGATCCGTGGGCCGTACGGATCACCCCTCACGGTTCGGTACACGTGAACCACGGATTACTTTGCAAAATGTAACTATCAGAAAAAAACACATTTTACTGACGCCTTTAAGTAGCCTAATTTCCCTGAAGCACATTTTACTGCAGCTGGTTCTTTTTAAAGTAATAATTCCCTAAACCTCAAAGTGGAGTTGCAGTGAAGATAGACTAGAGATGCTACACTAACTAACAAACATGCTTGTAATTCCTGTATTTCGGCAGTAACCAACCGTTTTAACCTACAGTAGCAAACTGTACTTCTTTATACAGTAATATACTGTACATTAAAATGCAATAGCCTATGAGAAAATTATCCTTGGCAGGAAGAATTATACAGTATTAAAGTTACTTGATACAGCTTAAGATATTTTCTTCTATTAACCACTTTGAGCAGATGGCAAATTCTCATCTATTAAGGGGTGCTCTGTTTAAGGCTTTATAACACCAGGTGTGAGCATCACAAACTTTGTCAATGGCTTAAAGAAAACAAGACAGGTACCATTTACAATACGAACTTAGATTTGTTTATTTTCATAATTTAAGTCAAAATAGTGCCACAAACGCAAATAAACTATATAGCCATGCCATAAGTGACAAGTATATACTCCATAGCCTATACTATATACGATAACATGAATAAAATAGTATTCCACCATCTGCAAAATGCTGCCAAATGTTCCATCTTCAATGAGAATCAGTAGCCCACAAATTAAATTAACCATTGCACTACAGTATGTGAAATGCACTCAAAATGCAAAAATAACAATAGGCCTATCAATCATATTGAAAAAACAGTGTTCGAGTGGCAAAACGAACATACACATTTAGCCAGACAAACCAACGGGATTTTAGACGCAAAATTGTTTAGATATCGGTATGGGGGAATTCCCCTTCAATGCATTTTTTTTATAGAGCATGCATATTATGAGACCGTAAAAACTAAAACTACTGTTACGCTGGGCTGTAGAAAATAGTTCAAAGCACGCCAGAAGACATGGGATATACTATTGCTAAGGTGCCAATGTACTCTCTTGGATAAAAGAGCCGACAATTAAACCAGAATGAACTGAGACAGGCTTGCATGGCATGGGGGGCATTACGAGTCAACATTTTAGATAGTGTAATAGCGGTATAAAGTGTTGTATATTTCTCAAACTAACTGTACCAGACAATAAATGACCACATAATTTTGAAAGGAACATCCCCATCTATAAAACCAATGGTAGGATTGTATATTTATTTTATATTTAGCAGCAGATATTCATTGTAGAATACGTGGTACAATGAGACTATAATTTCACATTTATTTTCCATGAGTGAGCAGGGCTTTTCACAGCGTTTTCGGCATACGATCAGGCTATTGTCGGGTTTATCTTGCTGCTATGACGGAATTCTAATTTTATATGATGAATAAATATATTTATGAACTCACACAAAGACGCTATTGTCCATTATGTCACGCATGGGTAGGTATAGTCTGGGTGGGGAGGGTGCTTGTTAAATGGACTTGCTACGGGAAAATAGTGACACTTAGACACTATTCAGCAGAGTTGTCACGAATCGTCTGTCAATAAAGTTAAAACACAGAGTTTGTGATTTCCACTAATAGTTTATAATAATAAATAACATAATAAATTAAAAGCAATTTTATGTTTTGCATTTCTTTTTTTTCCACTGTACCAAAAACATACCGAACTGTGACTTCAAAACAGAGGTACGTACCGACCTGTGACTTTTGTGGACTGTTACACGCCTATTTTGTATACTTATTTTTATCTAACAAATGTTTCATCAGAACTGGTTTACTGGAGCGGTCTTCATAACTTGTAAAGCAGAATCAATGCACGTGTGAAACGATGCCTTCGCAACACTCTCGGACAGGCCGGTGTGTGATTGCATTGGTTTGTTGAATTTTGTAAGACTTTCGGCGTTACAGGTTATCATACAGGGACATCTTACCTTGTAAGACTTTGACAAAAGTGGTGTGGTTTCCATTCACGTCCAAGACGTTATTGTTCAGCGGGCTGCTGGTTGTCGTCTCATCGGGGCATAGGAACACGTCTATAGGCCCCTTAGTGCTGGTTAAATGGACCTGTAAATTCTGTGAAGACAAAGGCGTGCATTCAGAATTTACCCACAGCTTTAGACTCAACGCTGAACATTCACACAATGCCCATCCTTACTCCAAGTGAACAGTACAAGTCTTAACATTACACATTATGCCATTCAAATGCCCATTCTTTCACTCAAGCGATAAGGTATCAGATAAGATTAAGATACATTTCACAAGTGTGTGACCTGTATATACGTGTCCTGATATTCTTCACTCCTCACCTTCCTCCACTCGTCTCTTCCCTGGAAGTATGCAAAACAGCCTGTACATTTAAAGTACAGTGTTTGCATGTACAGCAGGGCTCGACATTACAATTGGCCCGCCGGCCCGAGCACACTTTTAGAACTCTCCGGGCCAGCTGATGACTCGTTCCACTTGGCCGGCGGGGCCAGTTAAAATGTTGCCTTTAAAAAAATCTGTGCAGTAAAAAAACAGTAGTGGAGTGGAACACATACACGGCTCCTACATCCTCACTGTAGGCTAACCAGCATCTTAACGTAAACTCCAGTATCCCTGGCTGTCCCTGTAATTTATAGCCGTTTCGCAGTTAAATGGAATCGAATTAAGAAATTGTAAGAGGTTTACCTAGTCTTTACACCACTTGTCCTTTACACAAATCGCAAGCGGCTAAGCACTGTTCTCTTACAATCAGCATCTTTCTTGGTGGGGGAGCTCAAGTTTTGATTTCCCCAAATCTGTCTATTGTAATTCTGCGCCTGCTGTATTAAATTGCTATTGCATCCGATCGGTTCATTTTCGTAACTTGGTGGAGTCAATTTTTGGACTATTATTTGCCAACAGTAATGTTCCTGGGCCAGTTGTTACAATAGTGGGGCCAGTGACTTTGAAAAATGTACCTTAATGCCAAGCCCTGTACAGTCCACAATGTACCTGGCACTGCGGTTTCTCCTCCGTGCCCCAGAAACCAATATTTGTGTCCTGATTTAATGTTACCGATTACATATTAATGGTTAGGCTACATATTAATTGATGCCTCGATGCAAACCACAATGTCAGGTACATTGTATAGGCTACTGTACTTGCAACTACTTGTACTTGAAACATACAGGCAGTTCTGCATACTTCCGGGTAGCAGACTAGTGGAGGAGAACAGAATATCGGGATGCACCCTGGGTTTAAAAGCACTCACACTGACTCAGTGGCAATCAATCCACCCCAATTATACCTCCACCCTGCTGCCTGGTAAGCCAGTTCTACAAGCACACACCTCCTCTGGATCAGGGACTTCCAGCTTCGTATCCGAAGGCGCTTTGATCACAATTACAGTCTGGTCACGCAGCCCCCGGCTCCTCTGGATGTCTTCATACGTTACATAAGCAAACGTAATGGTGGTTAAAGAAATACTGTTCCAAATATGAAAATATACCGCAGTGGATATGCACATGATATGTGGACATTTGATGACTAGGTTCCCGTTACAACACTAAAAGGTACTGGTTTGTGCATAAGACCCAGACAAACCTATATTTTCTCTATATGCAGTTTTCTTAAGACCCAGTTCAGGTCCCAATAAAACCAAGCGGGCTGAACAATCAATGAAGGATATTTTTGATTATGAGCCTCTTCGGACATCAGCCGAACGTTCTTGCTGCAGGTCTGGATCAGCTCGTCCAGCTTCCTCTCTTCCTGGGTGAGCTCTAGCACTTCCCGGCCCAGGCTCTGGCACTGGTTCAGCGTGGTGCCTTCTTCCGTCAGCTTACAGCCCCTGCAAGTACAGAGATAAGATAACCCGCTGCTTCACTGCTGCTGACAGAAAGCGGGAATGAGTTACCTCTCGAAAGGCACCAAACCATTTTTACCAATTCTGCAAGATAAATCAAGAATTAATAATCATCTTTGGCACCCAGTAAATTAGTATTTTCAAATATCTTTCAAAAACTATAATCGAGACATGATCTCCCTGGGAAGCAGTTACTTGAACATACCAACCACATAATCAAGTAAAAGCCCTTACACTTAAACTGGTTGCTCACAAATGTTCTCACAACCTACAAAGATGCCCCTTCGCTTTAATTGCATCAAAAGGTGACAGGAGTTGATCCAACAAAAAAATCTAAAGATTTCTCACATGTACTTGTGTAATAATGGAGCAGACAATAGAAACACAAACATGAAAACCATGCAATAATTGCACATAAGAAAACATAATTTAGAACTTTTTTTATACAGATGAAATTGAAATTTTAGGCCATACAAGCAGCTTCTGGTAAGTTCTATGCAGTGGAAATGTACATGGAGTATTCCAGGTCACATTCTCCATGAAGCCAGAAAAGCAGAGTTTTCCATCCAGTCATCCACACAAAGCCAACACCTACATCCACTGAATGTTGTTTTTGGATTTCTTCTTGATGAGGCGAACCCCCTCCAGCACATTGGTGATGTCATAGAGGCGTCGCTTCTGGACCTTCAGGACCTCTGCGGCCTGGTTCAGGTCAACCACACCGTCCGACGACTGGCCCAGCAGCTGGACAAACTTCTTGGTGAGGAGACCCAGGGACGTGTCGTAGCGCGTCTTCTCTGATGGGGACTTGGGGGCTGTTTGTGCAAGACAAGTCAAAAAATGAACACAGCAGCTCCTCCAACCTATATACTTCTATATTCCCCATGAAAAACAAAACTATATCTGGGCTGTTGGGTGGCACATTCAGTTAAAGCCATGCATAAGCCGCGTGGCCTCAGATTGTGCCGGTGCCGACTGCTGCAGATTGCATCGCCCAGGCTACAGGAGGGTTCAGTCGGTTAGGGATGCGCCTTTGGCCCACTGGTCAATTGGGCGCCCGGGAACTGCAGGCTAACATGTCACAAAAACATGTCTTACATTTTCCCTTGTGCATTAGCCCTAAATATGAAGTATTGCCAATTTGCCAGATTGGCGAAGTTGTGCCTTTCTTCACGACCAAGTCTAGCTCCGCCATTGTGTTGTCTGTTCACTGCATTTTTTTACCCGACATCAGTTTTGATTAATTTTCTGAAACTGCGTTACCATTAAATAATGATTCATATTTAGTTTAGAATAGATAAAACAAGTTAAACTAATAGCCTACCTGATATAAATAATAGGCCTATAAAATAATGAAAATTTGTATTTTATAATAATTTATTAATCAAAACGAACCACAATAGGACGATGTCATCGTCCATCACGATGTTTGGATGTGCACATCGTGATGTCACATTTGAGGAGACATCGCCCAACCCCAATAGGTTGGAGACTAACAATATAGCATTCCCATTAGCTAGTTCTGCAGTTCATTTTGCCAACACACAGACAAGGTAATTTGAAACAAGCAGAAGAACATCAGAATCTTACTTTTTGGGCTCTTGCGACCGGGACCAGTGGCCCCGCCTCTGCGCTTGGGTGTCTTAGCCGATTCGCAGATGTACTGGTGGTCAGACAGTTCCAGTTCCAGACGCCGCTTAGCCTGCAGAAGAGGAAGGAAGTCATATCTTTTTCTTTTTTTTCATCCCCAAGAAAGAAAATTCCACAACACACAAATCACCGAAACGCACACAAGATACTGATATAACACTCCCAGAGCACAGAGGTTTGAGTCAGCACAGGCTGCTTCCACCCCATGCTTTTAAGAGCATTGTAATAAAACCTGAACTGGCTGATGCGGCTATGTTAGGGACGGTTTTTTTTTTCTCCATCTGCAATCATCACTGGATAAATCAAGATGTCGAGTACCCTGTATCCCAAGTTCCCAACCACATTTACTGCTATTGCCAGCATCCTCAAACTTGACTGCCACACCAATCAGATGAGGAGGTGCATTATGTGGGACGGCAATGTGCCCTCACTGGTACCAATGACAGGTACCTTCCATTCTGGGAATAACACAAATAAAATGAATCAACATTGACAGACTACCATTCTATAAAGTGGGAAACTCAGTTTGTGCAGGTATGTTGGGTGTGTAATATTTGAGTAGACAAATAGACAGCATTCAAGATTTGTATGGTGTTCATATTCTGACAGCTGAGCTTGTGCAAGCTTCTGCGCATCAGAGAGGAACCACACAAAAAGCTCATCACTAAGATGAAGGCGACAGACTTTCGCTTCAGCCCACGCAAAGCATGTTCACCTACTGCTCCTGTCCTGAACAGTCACATGGAACAAGAGCAGTAGTTGAACATGCTTTGCAAAGCAAAGAGGAGAAATGAGCCCGTTCTGTGCCGACGTATCAGAACAAGCCACCTTTCAGCTATGACTCACTTAAGATGACAAAGTATGCAATGCTCAGATAAAAAGCCGACAGGTCTGAACCCAGAATAAAAACAAGATGCATTGCACTTTTCCTTTTACACCAACCAAAATACTGAATTTCCCACACCATATAGCCTCGATGATGCGCTTGCATTTTCAATGTAGGCTTAAGCATTTGTGTTGAATACAAACTAGAGCAATACCGTTAATACTATTCGGGAGGCAAACATGCAACTAGCTAAAAGCTAGATGTTATTCGACGCTTTTGGCTTAGTGAAATCACAGCCTGAGCACCCACGGCGCGCATCCAAATCAACGGAAAGTAGAACAAAGCGCAGAAGCGGCGCTTCCAACTGAAACACCCCTCGTATTTCACAAGACGCTCATACGAGGGCTTCATTTCTAGAGAAGCCAACACCACTGTGGTGCGGACACAGATTCAACCGAGGGGGCTGCAGATTAGAATCCTGGCTGCAGACCGATGTACCACTGAGCAAGGTCATTGACAAGGGTCTCAGTATGCGTCTATACGATGTAAAAAAAACTGGGCCAAACCAGGAAAGTCACACTATGAAGGCATCAACCAAGCAAGTAATACTGAAGCAAATGACATATGGGAAGGACGGACGAATTTCACTCGAAATCGACAACCTGGAAGACAAGAACGAGAAAACCTGAGATGAGGGCAAACGTGAGCCATTATCAAGGCCTTCAGACAATAATCAAGTTGTTTTTCAGTTATTAATTCCATCTGTGCAAGGCTCAGCAGGCCACGCTTGGGTCTGTAGCCAAAGAAAAAGTCAAGATGAGCCAAGTTGGAGACTACAGAAAACCTTCATAATTCAGAGAAGCATTCCAAAGGGTGGCTTTTTGAACAGGCTGTTACAAGCATGGTACTGATGTGTCGAGTACCTACCAACTTAAATTGGATGCTATATTATATATATTAGATATTCATAAACATCTGACGATTACTCGTACACCTACTTGGTGGCCACATAGCCATACCATGTTTACACAATAGCAAGACAAGTAGAAGTATTCTGAAGATATCTAAGGAATGAAGCCAAAGAACCAATTTAACGCGCCACCGTCTGAGGACGTTAGTTTCCCTGATTTCCTACATCATCCTCTCAGGCAGCTTTTTTAACTCCAAGGGTATCATTACTACAAAAAAACAGGTTGTTCAAATATAAATCTTGGGATACTTTATATTGTGCCTTGTGGTCACAACCCAGTGAGATTCATTAAACACCCACAAAGGGGAATGTGCCATAATAAAGACAAATCTGACCATGCATATTATGCACATCCATAACTGCTTGCCAGTGTACAATGCAAAATAATTTGGTGGTATGATCAGGATTTCATGCATACAAACTACACAAACACAAACTAACTTGACTATACCCAGGACACAAGACACCAGTGTGGGCAGAAAGCCATGCTGGTAATGCCCTGTACAGCAGCACTTGGGATTGAAAACAGGGAAGCCATTTTAGAATCATGTCCAGCATGTGTGCTGTGGGCCATATCATTGCAGTTCCACAGTTTTAACAGAGGAATGCAAATGGCCAATTCTGTCCAATCTGTCCTGTTTTTCCCAATACCAGTTGTCAGGAACAACCACTTGTGAATAGAAAAACTACAGCACTATATTTACAGGTCTTCAGTGTAAATTCATTAGGTGATTCATAAAAACTTGTAGAAGCTACTGTTCCAATGACTATCTTCCCCTCAGGCATAAGACCAAAGTCATTTTATTCATAAATTAACTTATATTAAGACTGGCAAGCCACTGAATACGGTACTATTGCAAACGTATTAAACGAGGTTCTGCAACAACCGAAGTGCTTAAACATTTTGATGACATTGCATGGCTACCACTCGGGAAGTTAGCTTGCTGTTTAAATGGAAACGTCCCTAACTAACCGTTCTGACTGAGTACAGTGAAATTTAAGATGCACTACATTTTAGTTTGTTCGATCTTCCACAAGAACATTGGTGACAATCCGAAAGCGGTTAGCTAAGCGGTTAGCATCTCATGACATGCATACAGGAAAATGGGCCAAATGTTAGCTGGTTACCTAAACAGGCACATTGATGGGTAGCTAAGGTTAGCTGACAAACGCCGGCTTCGATATACAAGCAAATAATATATGCATCGCTGGATTTTGTAAACGAACGTTAATGTTCGCCACTACATCTTAAGTGATAGCACAGGATTCTCAAGCTATAATTGTCGTACATGGCCACGGGCTTGCTAGGCGTCAAGCAAGGCTTGAGCCCAGTTAGCTAATCAGTATACATTTTAACGAACGTTAAGGTTAGTTATTCAATGCTGTGGTATCGTTGCCAATCGTCATGCCCTAGTTATGAAAAATACCGTTTTGAAACAGGCCAAACAAACTAGCAATTTAATTCGTTAACCAAAAACGTACCAATATGTTCATCACTTTTGCGATTATGGTTTTGAAGTAGTAATGTTAAAAACAAAAATTGACATCAATAAGACGATTAGCTAGTTAGCCAGCCACTTCTAATCGTGTGGGGGAGGTCTCGGAGGCAATAAGTTAGCCTATACTCCCCATCCCCCCTTTCCTAGCTCCATGAATAGGGCCTTGCGTTTCAATTACGAGATATTTGCTTAAATAGCATTTAGTCATATCGTTTGTACAGCCAACAGTTACCAAGTTTACCAACAGAAAAAGATGAACCACTGAAGAACCAGCTAGCTAGCCAGCTATCGAATAACTTTTAACATTGTCAGGTATGCGATTGCTTTGCTAGGCCATTTGCAACCTAGCTAACGTGCAACTATGTTACATGAGAAAAGTTGTTAGCCATACCACAACAACCCAGAAGTTGCATTAAAAAAATGTGTAACAACTGCCATTAGCTAGCCATCCGGTCTAGCGTCAATAACTCCCAATCTAACTACATATCTAAATTATATTTAATCATGTCATTTAAGCATTTGCCATTTGCAACGATTACTCTTCATGATCAAACAAATTGCTTAATAGTTACCGGAGGACGTCCTAATGCAGGTCGTTGTCCCGCTCCGTGGGTCGGTCCGTGGGGAGTGGAGTATATCAAGCTAGCCACGGGCGGATCGGACATACAGCCATTAGTAGCCTGTGTTAAAGAAGGCGGTGGAGTAATAATTTGTATAAATGCAGCAGAGGAAAAAGTAGAAGTTACGCGACCAGACAACGGCGTTAAAACGGTACTTTTATCTACAGTGGAGCCCCCAACCCCTGCTGCTATTACTCTCGCCTGGGCAGAGGAGATCCCCTTTCTCATCGTTGTAGACTCGGGTGCTTTGTCCCTCCTTTACTTTGGAACCAATTTTCTCCTATTTAAGTCAAATCAAATCTAAAATACCTGCAAAACGTGACAGATTAACGTCTTATGAACCGAAACGCAAAGCTTTGGCTTTATATTAGTCACAAAGAAAGGCAGATGCAATGGATTTAAAACTAACGCAGGCCTCCGTCCTGCAAGCTAAAAAATGGCTTCAGGAAGCTGACAATGAATGAAGGGATATGGTTTACGCGCGAAAGGCCCTCCCGCGAAACTCATATTTCCCGCGAAGTTTTCAAAGGAGATTAGCATATTTTATTCGATTGGTTGTCTTTATATCAGACTCCGCCCCTGCACCATGACGTACATGTAGAAATACGCCAATCACAGTGCACGTATGAAATCAGAAAGAATCCATTGGGGCAAATTGCGAGTGCAAAGGAGAACTATTTGCATACGGAAACGTCATTGGACAACTATGGGGATTCCCTTGTTTTGAGTCGACATCGAACATACTCAAGAAAAGACAGCTTCTTGACAATGAGGCTGTCACTTTCCTTATAAGAACACATGAGCTGTTGCACGCGCATGCGGATTTTATGTTTTGGTATTAGAGGTTAAAGTTGTAGCAATGCGTCTAGGTTATATCTCTAATCACACATTTTATGGCGAGGATCTATAAAGTTGTACATACTTGCTTACTTCCTAACTGTGTTGTGGAGTGTACCCTTCAGTGTTCTGTAAATTGGCCTGGATAAGAACATCTACAAATAAATGCATAATACATATGTATGCATCCTTCCAGAGCAATGATGCACAATTAAATACTTTCAAATACTCACGAAAAACACATTTTCTGGGCTCTCTATTTGTTCAACTAAAGACAAATGTACTCATGCTTTTTGACTACAGCAACACCATTACCTAAATAGTTTTTTTTTTTTGTTTCTAAATGTGTGTGTGTATTTTGTATACAATTGCATGTAAAACAGTTTTTTTCGTGTTTTTAAATGCAGGCATTGGTTTCATGGCACAACACATAATTGGTTGCTGATTGATTGACAAAAAGGATAATCACCAAATATGTAAATCAGGGAGGTTAATTTTGAGAAAAATGTCATTGTATATCCAATATAATGTAAACCATACCCCTTGTAATACTGTACCTGGTTGAAAGGCTAATGTAGAGACAGTGACATAAATATGGTAAATTATGTCTCATTGTAGAAACCCCAATTCCAAAAAAGTTGGGACAGCATGTGAAATGCACATAAAAGCAGTGATTTGTAAATTATTTTACATATAATTAATTGAAAACAGTACAAAGAAAATATATTTAATGTTTTACCTTATCAACCTTATTTATTTTTGTAAATATACGCCAATTCCGAATTTGAAGCCTGCAACACGTTCCAAAAAAGTTGGGACAGGCAAAAAAACATGTTTGGTACATTAATACAGGTAAACAGGTGATTAGCGTATATTTACAAAAATCAGTAAGGTTGATCATTCTGCCGCCAGATATCAGTAGATATGGATGGATCACTTTAAGGGTCGTTTCTCCTGACAAATGTCCCGATTGAACTCTATGGAAAAATAAGTCTTCAAGTTATCCATCCATATCTACTGTATTTCTGGCAGCAGAGTGATGGTTTAAGGCTTGTTTGATGTCACACCCTTGATGACTTAGAACCATTTAGCCAACCGTGTGTTCCATACTGTTCCAGTGTAATTTACAGCTAAATCTAGTCCCACCCCCCAAATCCCGTAGAGATACATTCAAATGCAGAGACGTTATAGTATCGCTTGTAAGAGTACCTGAAAAGAGGATATCAAGAGTCTTTTGATGTTGTTCAGGAAGTCATGGCATGCAAAGGATATGTGACCAAATATTAAAAGAGATTACTTTATTCTATATATAAATTCAGAGGTGCCAATAATTGTGGCACACGTGGTTTTGTTAAAAATAATTTCTTGAGGGATTTTCTTTCTCATAATAAATTTACTTCAATTAAAGGTTGGATTTTTCTAATTTTTTCAGTGTGAGATTAAGCTAATTCACCAATCGGTGAATTGTTCATAACCCTTTTTACTCATCTTTACCAGGGGTGCCAATAATAGTGGAGGGCACTGTACATAGAAATAGAAAAAATATATACTTTTTGGGAGAGTTTGTTTCTAATAATGAAATTATATTATATTGTATTCTAAAACATAATGGTATTTATACAATACACATTTTGTTGTCAGTATAATTTATCATTCTTGTTGATGCATTTACTTACTGTTCAATGACACAGTGCATTACCAATCATGACCAGCAGAGTAGACCAGGGGTTCCAAAATGTTGGTTTACATGTTTAAATGATAGTCTTTTGATGTTGATTGGTCACAGACTTCAGGAAGTAACAGCATGCAAAGGATATGCGACCAAATATTAAATATGATACTTTAAAAATATGTTAAAGCAAAATATTCTAATTTTCTGAGACACTGAATTTTGGGTTTCATTAGCTGTAAGCCATAATCATCAAAATTACAAGAAATAAAGGCTTGGAATATTTCACTCTATGTGTAATGAATCTATATAATATATGAGTTTCACTTTCTGAAATGAGTAACAAAAAATATTGAACTTTTTCACGATATTCGAATTTTTTGAGCTGCACCTGTATATACCAGCATATGCTGGTTTTTGTTCCGACCACAATTGCAATCCAAGAATTATAACAAGCCGTTTATTAAAAAAATTTTAATTAGGTGCTTTTCACGTTTAGAGGGATTCACCCTTTTAAGCCACTATGTTCAAAAGAGCTATGTATGCCATGAAGAATAAAAGTCCCATGTTCACATTGTGCTATATTGCAAACAATTAGGCTAAATAAAGAGGTCATTTTTTTACTGATCAAATTAAAAACAGATTAATCAATAGGCTCCCAATTAGCTTGAACACGTTATTTCATTTTTTCCATTCAATTTTTTCCTTAAACATAACACAATACAGGTTTAGCTCTTTTTCCATTTTCTTGTCTTTGAATTCTTCATTATCTACCAAATGGCAAATTTTTGTGGCTATGTGTCAACACTTGATTCACCTCAGCCTTTATTTTCATCAGTTAACAAGTTCTATTACCTCTATGTAATTGTTTGTAATATAGCACAATAAGCACATGTGAACATGGGATTTTAATTCTCCATGTGATGCACAGCTAGTTCTGACAGGATGGCTTAAGAGGGTGAATGAACCCTCTAAACATGAAAAGTACCTGATTAAGAGAAAGTAACAGCTTGTTAAAATGTTGGGGGTTGCAATTGTGGTTGGAACAAAAACCAGCAAACACAGGGTACTCCAGGACCAAGTTTTGGAACCACTGACCTAGACCAGAGGTTGGCAGCGAGGGCTGTATCGGTTTCTGGTTTTCGTGCCAATTTCTGGTCTAAATGACTTTATTAGCATTTTTGCCAACTGACATTTTAGCTACATTTATTGATAGGCACATGAATGACAACCGAAGGCTGTTTTTGTGCTGCATATGAAACATTTCACTGTGATCTAATCTATCAGTGAAGCAGTGTTTGTGTATACAGCCAATTAGTTAATTTTGCTAGGGTAATTGGTGGAAACAAAAACCTGCATACACACCGGCCCTCCAGGAACGGGATTGCCCACGCGACCATCCTAGACGATAACAAACCTCATTCTCTAGTTAAACAAGGTGTTCAAGCTATTACATTTGAAAAATGTTAGCTTATAACAGCTGTGCCTCACATTGCCCCATCTTTCCTAAAAAAAAAAAAACCTCATGTTTATTGCCCAGAGTCCAGTTCAAAGCCTTAATGGCAATACAATATACTTACAGTGCAAATGTTTGTGTGCAAGAAGAAGAAATTGTGGGTTCTCACACAGTCAAGATTAACCATTATCAAATACCAGCCACAGCAACTTGCCTTCTTGGTAACTGCAAATTGTACCATTGAAAGGGGTGATTTAAAAAGTCCGTATTCACTCAATAGCAAATCAAATAAAAGTACTGTTGATGGAATCATATAAAAAGTAAAATAAATAGAATCTCTCAAATTAATAGTATTACAAATGTACACTAACAGAGTGAATTTACTGTAGATTAAATCTCCAATTACAGTAAGACATGGCATTTCAGGCATCTGAAAATGTGTAAACGGTTAAGTTTGAAGAGAGAAGAAAAAACGGATCTCTTTTTTCCCTCAACAAACAGGTTAGAGACATTCATTTAATGTAACTAATTTCATAAAACAGTACATCTATCACACCATTACTGTCCGGGTGTACATTTATACAAAATCATGACTACTTTTAAATGACTTCATACTTTTAAAAACCAGATGAAAATGACAAAAACACATCTTCGTATGAAGCATAAAAACATGCATCAGTGCTATCAAAAAAAAGTCCAAGATGTGCAATGACACAGCAACAAGACTGACATTAAATTCATAGAGATGATTAAGGAGTAATTTGCTGCTATTTAATGCCGTCAAATAATCTAGTACACCATGCTCACAGTTGAAACCTTGAAGACAGTCCAGAATATTCACTTTCCAAACTGCAGTATAAATATAACAGTTTTGTTTGTTGTTCTTTCAATATACAACAAATCTAGCAGAGATTCTTGTAAGTCCTCTACAGAGAAATCAGTCATCATCAAACTTGATCCTCTTTCCCTGGAAGGCTGTAATTTGGGTTTGCTGCTCTCTCCGTCTCTTGCTGGCCTCCCATGAGGGGTGGAGAGCTTGCTGTGCATGCTGGGAAGGGTTGGAGGCTCTCCCGGCTACAGCTCTGTGGTCCCTGGGATTCTGAAAGTGCGGCCTGGCCCTCCCTGCAGCAGGGACCCCGTCCTGCACTCGGGGGCCACCACGAAAACCTCCCCTCTTCTGGTTCTGAAATTTAGACGTAGATTTTCCGTCCTGGCTGCCACCCCGGTTCTGAAACGGGGCTGGTTTCTGGGTCCTGCCCTGAAATCCGTGCGGCTTTGAGAAGCCACTAGGTCCCCTCCCGCGGTTCCCATGGGCCCCTCTTGACCGAGACAAAGTGGTGCAGAAAACAGACTCCAGCTTTGCTGCTTTTGAGTTCTTCTGGCCCCGCCCCTCATCCACACACTGCCCCTCGGCTTCCACGTGGAGCGAATTTGCCAGACTGATGTTTCTGTCGCTGCGGCCCTTCTCGCCCACACCAGGGCGGGTTTTCCTCTTCTTGAATTTGCTCACTTTTCCCAGAAAGAAGTCGTCCTCCTCGTCGCTGCCTTCAGACTGGGATGACTGCTTGCGGAACCGCTCCTCTGTGCTGTCGTCAAAGTACTCCTTCTCCTCTTCATCGTCAGATGAGTCCAAGTCACTTTCCTCCTCCTCCTCCTCCCCCTTAGCCCTAGGCCCCTTGATCTCCAGTCTGGAGTTTGACTGACACTGGGGAGGAGGTTTGTTTTCTGTTGGTTTTTGTGTCTTTTTATCCTGAGTAGGTTGTGTTTTTGAGTCATCCAACTTGTGTGCAGGGTCAACGGCCTTTAGCGGTTTTATGAGGGTCTTTGGTTTTTCTTCAGGCTGCTCCTCAACCTCCTCTGAGGGACCCTTTAATTCACTTTTTGATGCAGTCTCTATGATGTCATCACCCATTTTGACAGTAAGCTCTTCTTTAGCTGGACTGAAGCTGTCCATAGCAGCATCAACCCCCTCGTCTTTCTCTTCACCTTCATCTTCTACATCATCATCATCAGGACAAGCACCACCACCATCATCATCCTCCTCCTCCTCTTCCTCCTCCTTATCTGATTTAATGGCATCCATCTTTGGGTGCTCTGCGGGTTTATTGGGCTTTGAGGCCTTATCCTCAGCAGGCTTTCTCCGTTCATCTTTGAAGGCCTTGATGGCTGCCTTGATCTCCTGGATCTTCTTGCTGATCTGCGGATGCGTGGCGAGCCGTGCAGTCGCTCGCTCCGACAGCGTGGAGCTGGGGTTCTTGCAGACGTTTTCAAAGTTGAGGTCGTTCATCAAGGCAGCCTTTGTGACATGGTCAGGCTTCAGAGTCTTCATCTCATGGATTTCCTCCAGCAGCCTCGCCGCTCGCCTTTGGTTCTTTTCCACCTCTGCCTCCTTCCCCTTTCTCTTCTTCAGGCTTACAATCTGTCTGGCGAGCTTCCGGATGATTAACACCCTTGCCGTCTTCACCACCTTCCTCATCCTCACAACCTCATTGTTCAAATTCAACACTTCAGCCATCTTGACTGTTGGTCTTGATGATTTCTGAAAATTACATGTTTTTAAAAAAAATGAAGTTAATATCTTACTGGCAGACATGATGATATGGCTTAAGAGGAGACTTATTTAATGTGTAGGGAGAATATACGGAGTTATAACGCGAAGTTATTCCAAAGATAAAACGATAATGGAGATGGGGGATCACTGAGCAACGGGCCGACCCTGAACGAATTTGGGTTTGCAATTTTACATATGTCGTTTTAATTGCTGAAATCTAAAAGAAATCAACATGGTCACAACATTGCTTTCACCGCGCGGTCATACCTATCAATACAGTTCAACGTTACCAAAATAAAGTCAGCTTGCGGTCCATTGGGCAAGCTACAGCCACATTGACATGCAAAGGGGAAACTACGTGGATGGCTAAATATTCAGATACTCTTAAATTACCATTATAACCTTCCATGTTGAACTAGCAGGTTCATGACTTGATGAGTACGTTAATGTGGCGTTTTCTAGCTAGCACCGATTTGGAATAAAGTTACACGCTGACTAGCTAACGTTAGCTTTAGCTACACATGTGCGACTACTCCAATGTGGGAAGATGAACACACATAAGTCGCATAAACAAATATTCAACTTAACTGCAATTGAGAATAAAAAAAAAGATATAATTTAAACATATAATGTACATACCGGATTCATGGAATAAACATGTAGGCTACAAGATAATTGGTTTTCGTACAGAGCAGGACGCAGCCATTTTAACGTGTGTGAGCGCGCACGCATGCCCAGCCACAGATGACATACACAGGATGCACAGCCTTCTTCTTCTTTTATTTTATGGCGGTTGGTAAAATTTTAGTGGTGCATTTACCGCCACCCACTGGTTTGGAGTGTGGACTGGGAATCAGTAATATCCTTGCTTAATAATAAAATAAAAAATTAAAATACTAATAATAAAATTAAAGTTCATATTAATAATAAAACTCATATTCTATTTATTAAACCTGTTGAATGTAAATACTCCAACAGAAATGTAATACATGTATCTCCTGTTGATTGTTTCAAAATTCTGTATATATTAAGTTGTGTCCCCACTTCATGTAGCTTGGTTTTTAGTCTCTCTGTCTGACATATTTTATGCAGCTGTATACTACATGATTTACGGTTTCTTGTTCCCCACAAAATTCACATCTGCCATCTCCATGTTTGTTTATCAAGAAAAGTGTAACCTTAACCTTGTGATAACCCTGTCTTCCTTCCTATTTCCCCGTTCAGATTGTGTATTTCCAACCAATGGTTTTATTCTAAATAAATGCAGACTTTTATTTTCCCTGGTCTATTCCTCTTGCCATATCTTTTTAATTACATTTTTAATGACCCCTTTAACCTCTGCTTTACTGATTTTAACATCTATCTGTATATGGTCTGCCTTTTATGCATTTTTTGCAATTATATCTGCTTTCTCATTCTCTTTAACTCCCACATGAGCAGGTACCTATACAAATCTAACACTTATTCTTAATCTTTGTATTCTGAATAGCGTCTGAAGAATTTCAAATAAAATGTCCTGTCTGCTACTGGAATTAAAAGACTCCAAACTCATTAAAACTGCATACGAGTCAGAGCAGATGACCACCCTCTCTGGTTGAGCTTCTTCTACCCATTGTAATGCAATTACCATAGCCATCATTTCACTTGTAAATACAGATAAATCATGAGGTAATTTTTTTCCCTCCTTAATTTCAAATTCTGGGATGACAAAAGCAGCTGAGACTCTTCCTGAATTTGGATCTTTTGATCCATCTGTATGTATTTTTAAAAAGCCATAAAACCGATTGCTAATATGTTCATTCACTATACCTTTATACTTATTCCCCTTCCGTTCATCTTTTTTGTTTGTTATGTAGCTCAAAATCTACCATTGGTTGTGGCAATAACCAAGGAGGTATAGCTGGAAGAACTACTGTTGGGCTGTATTTCTTATTTAAAATCCCCATCTCGCTTGTCTTCTTCTTCACATTCCACCTGAAACTTTTGGTGTTCCCTTTTTCGTGCTCCCAACATGGTTCAAAAACATTTTTTGTTGGGTGATCTTTTTTGTGACCTTGCAGATTCGCCCAATATGTCATCATTAGCTGTTGCCTTCCCACTTGCAAGGCTGACACTGAAGTACTTTTAAATGCTCCACAACATATCCGAAGTGCTTGTGCGTGAATCACTTCAAATTTTTTGAGTAAGGTTTTTGAGGCTGACCCATATGCCACACATCCATAATCGAGCACTGATCTTATTAGTCCCATATGTATTGTTTTCAAAGATGTCCTATCTGCTCCCCAGTCCTTACCAACCAAACATCTCATTACATTCACTACTTTTTTACACTTTGTTATTACCTTGTCAATATGAGTACTCCATGTGAGCCTCGTATCGAACCACATACCTAAAAATCTAACCACATTCACCCTCTCCAATTCTTTTCCGTACAATTTCACTTAAATTTTTTCCCCAATCTTTTTGCGTGGATGCACAGCCGGCCGCCAATAGAGCACAGAGAGCAACGGGGCTACCAAGCTTGTTTCACAAAGTCTGGCAGGTTGCAATCCTGTGGTTGCAATGTAGATTGATTAGGTTTATTTTATGCACGCAGGTCGGTGTTTAAACTACATGAAGATGAAAGGTTAACCATGTAAATATACACTGGTAAGTAGTGTAGCTTTGGTTTGGTACCTTCACTAAGTAACGTCTTGGCATTCCAGACATAGCCAGCAGGGGAAGCTCAAGTCATACAAATTTTAGCAATGGAAGGCAGTGTCAATAAAGCTAATTTTTCAAAAGAGGAATAAGATTTAAAAAATCTCCAATAAATAAAAGCATTTCCTTTTGTCAGGAACCATTTTATTCTCTCGTCAAAAGGGCACTATAATAAAAAGTACTTTTGTACGTTGCTTCTTACCAAATGCGAGTCTATGTCTCACGTCTTATGTTGTGAATTGGCTTGGAAATCCCCTATGCAAAATTCAATGAAAACATAATTATAAATTGTCTAGGCAAAGAACAATGAAACAAGTTGTTGTTATTGTTATGTTGTTATGCTCAATATTGTGGTATTTTTTTTTATAAAGAATATAAAATCAAATAAGCAATTCTAGGTTGAAATATGTGCATAATTTTTGAAATATGTACATAATAAAAGGAAAAGCATACCAATTAATATACAGAGGGGATTAGACAAACAACCTAAATAATGGCTATAATTAAATATATACACATAACCTGTAATTATGTTATTGTATGAATTTCTGTCATGTGATTGGTCCAAAAAAAAATATTTCAAAACCCTATCAGCTCACTTTGTGATTTACAATATGTTTTGACCCAAGTCTAATTATAAGAACACAACTAGTTATGTTATGTTTGGATACAGCGTAGGTCCATTCGAAGGACTGCATGAACAGGGAGTCCTGAATTGCAATGGCAGTCACATTTTTAAAATAATTTCAAAATGTGGATGCCCAGAGACTGAACCAAAAGAGGCACACACTCATATATCTTTGACTGTTATGAAAGAGTTAAATATGAGTATTCACTTAAAGCTGGAGTACCAAATTCACTCACACACACATACACACACACACACACACACATGCATGCACGCACACACACACATTTCACTGTGAGTAGCTGTCTCCATCTGAATGTTTGTGTTACAGCTGAATTTGGAAATCACATAAATTCATCCCATCTTGTATTTACTAGAAACGTCAACTATCAGTAGTGAACGACCGAATATAACTTAAATTCATATTGGGCATTTTATGTCTGGAGCTTGAATGTGGAAGTTGTTACCCACAAAGCTGCAGCATATGGTTTTGTTTTGAAACAAGAAATAAAACTTGTTAAAGCTGCCACCCTATAGAGACCACTTCAGGAGTTCCTTTCCAGGAAATTGTGTTCACCTCTCCTTCTGTTAAAATCCATTTCAATTAATTTATTTACTCTAGATCATCATTTAACCTAATGCTTGTTACACATCTGCTATCACCAGATAAATGTGTGAGTTAGTGCAGAATTGATATTAAATTGTGTTTGGAATGGGCTGATGGAAGATTTTGTTTTGCCTAGAGAGCTACCCTTTTAAATGGCACTCCATTACTAAGGCGCACTTAATTCTGACACTGACTCACCTGCAAAGAAGGCAGTGGCATTAGACCTTAAACACAAACTTCAAATCCAATATCTATTCATTTCACCCAATCACATCAAATAAATAAATAATAAAAAATAAATTTAATTTAAAAAATAAAAGCGATCCGACCCTCACAAAATTGAAAACCATCCTGAAAGGTCACTATAACAAGGAGGATACATCAGACCTGTACCAAAAGCTAATCCATTTTTCACAGGAGCCAAAAGAGGCAACTCAAAACTTCTTGTTCAGAGCCATTGAATTATAGGATAGGCTACTGTTTGCCTCAAAGAACAAAAAATCAGAGGAACAGTATCATCCAGATTGTGTCTACTTGTCTGTGGATGCTTATCAAGTTAAGAAATAGGAGCAGACAGCCACCTCAGCAACTACTGTATAGATAAAGCTCTCTATGGTTCTCCAAGGTGTATTTTCTATTCAGTTATGCTTGCTTTAAAGTGCATCCTAGTTTCAGTGTTGTATTGTAGAGTATAGTTTGTGAGTGCAGAGTTTTCCTTATATTCTTGGCTTTGTGTGCCGATTGTTTAATGAGAAGAAATTGCCTTTGGTTATGCTTCCTCCTGAACAACCTGCTTACTGAGATAAATTCTGCATCTACTGCACAATAACTGTCAGTCAATATAAGCAATGTAAACTTCTAAAGTAAAATCACCTTGTGTGTGGCATTTCAGACAAGCCTCTGGAATGGAAAAGCATTAGCCAAACAGAATGTGGGATTTACTGACTCAGTAAATGGCAGATCGTCTTATTGAATTAAAAACAGAACGTAATTTGTTCATGTCCACACAAGGTATCTGGGGACAAGTGAGGTCTAGTTTGTGCAGCATAACAAATTGCGAGCTTTGAGATTATCCCAACAAGGTGTGATTAAAACCGCGCGTCAGGATCTGTTGAAAGATGAGATTTCGCTGTTCTTTCCCTTTCCCCTCATTCTGCTTTTACCAGTGGCACATATTGCCATGGCAACAGTGGTGCGCAAATCCCTATTCGGTTCGGCGATAACACAGTAAAGTCACAAGCCTGCAGGACAGGTTAGCATTTATACATTTCTCTGCAACCAGAATGAGAACATAGGATTGTTAAAATTTCGCAGTTATAGCAACATTTTGAAAACTTGGCAGCAGCTGTGATTGCCCTCCACACTTCTGCCGGGTGCTCGGGGCCAAGTAAACAAATACAGTCCTAACATCAATAACACAAGGCCAGTATTTCTTTCTCTATTTCAAGTGCAGCTGTAACAGGCATAATCAACATAAAATATGAACAATTCGCTCTATTCTACTGTACATGCAGCCATGAGTATAAATATGTGGGAAACACTGGAAGTTAAAAGTTCTCTTATAATTAACATACCATTACAATTAGTTTATCTCACTCCCTTTAGCAAAGCTGATTGCACAGTTAACTCATTTCATCTGCTTTCTTGGCTTTGTATTGGTGGCTGAAAGATGAGCACAAACAGGCCTTCCTGTAGCTGTCTAATGATGAGTTTGAATACCACTGCTGTAAGAGAGCAAAGAGTCAAATTGTATTAATTGGCAGAACTGACACCTTATAGCCAGACATTATGACTCACTCTACGTAAACAGGATAGTTATCACAGAGCACAACATTTTATTAAGTGATTTTATATAGAACCTTTACTCTGGCTTACAAAATACTCTTAAAATGTGATATTTGTAAAAATGTAGTTTGATGATAAAATCAGATGATTTAGAACGTTGAGAGGTCTGGTTTTATATTTAATGCACTTAAATATACGCATGTTTATTAAATGTTTATTAACAGTCTACCACTGACAGACAAAAAAGTGATGCGTAAAATCTTACCTGCAGTTCGTTCTGTCCCAAGAAGCTCAACTGGTCATCCAGGGTCACACCAAGCCCATTGTTCCAGCTAAAATGATGTGGATTGATGCTGAAGTTTAATTTTACGAAAAGGTCTTTGCCAGGAACAAATGTGAAGACTTTTTCAGCCATTCCAATAATTTTGTCATAGAATGGCTGCAGGTTTCATTGTGTTCAAAGAGCACTGTCCGAAAGGTCATGGATGTGATGACCCCCTTAATGCATTAGAGACATGACAGCCCTCTATAAAAATGGAGCAATCTCAGAGCCACGGCCCCAGCAGCCATGATGTGATAAAAACACCCATTCTCTGATATCATGACTGTGTCATAATCAGAATTGACTCCCTATTATGCCCAACACATTTGAACCTAATGTACTGAACATCAGGAGTTAGTCGTATTATGAAAATTACTACCATGTACAAGAATATCAGCTCATTGCACTGATTAAGTGATGTTGGTGAAGGGAGAAGTCAAAGTGGCACTCAGGAAATGCTGCCATGTGGAAGAACCTGAGAACTGGAGCTCGTCATGCACGTCAAAGAACCAGAGGGCCGTGTAATAAAAGAATAGGTCACTCGGATTTCCTTTGGGCTTTCAGGCCCTTTGCTCTCAAGAATGTCCCCATCTGGGAAAAATTGAGATAAGGGCAAATTGGACTGTTTGTCATGGTTGTGTGTGTGTGTTCTAAGGGCGGAAAGGTCAGACCCTGGCCAAATCATGGGAAAGGAATGTCTTCCCAGAACATCTGTGGTCTCCCTTAACCCAACACCTGGGCATTTTTACATTACATTACATTATAGACATTTAGCAGACGCTCTTATCCAGAGCGACGTACATAGTGCATTTTCAAACTAGGAACAAGAACGTTTAAAAACAACCCTAAAAAGGCAAATACGGATCAAAGTACTAGGCGCAGTCAGTATGATTGGGGTTTTTTTTTTTGGGGGGGTAATTACACAACATTAATAACAATAGTCACAGGGAGGTAGGGAGGGGTGGAGAGAGGTGCAGCTTGAAGAGGTGAGTCTTCAATCTGCGCTTGAAGGCGGTCAGACTTTCTGCTGTTCTGACCTCCACCGTGAGGTCATTCCACCACCGAGGGGCCAGGACAGACAGACGTCGAGACCGGGTGCTAGTATGAAGAGGGGGGGGGGGGGGGTACCAGTCGTCCTGAGGAGGCGGAACGCAGGGATCTGGCAGGTGTGAAGGGTCTGAGTAGTTTTTGGAGGTATGGAGGGGCAGATCCTCGGACTGCCTGGAAGGCGAGCACCAATGTTTTGAATTTGATGCGAGCCATCACCGGTAGCCAGTAGAGGTCAATGAGCAGGGGGGTGATATGGGAGTGTCGAGGGAGGTTGAAGACCAGGCGCGCTGCTGCGTTCTGGATAAGCTGAAGGGGTCTAATGGCCGATGCTGGCAGGCCAGCCAGGAGAGAGTTGCAATAGTCCAGGCGAGACAGCACCATTGCTTGGACCAGGAGCTGGGTTGAGTGGGTGGTGAGGAAGGGGCGGATTCTCCTGATGTTGTACAGGAAGAACCTGCATGCCCGGGTTACTGCTGCGATGTTCTCGGAGAGGGACAGCCTGTTGTCCATCACGACTCCGAGGTTCCTGGCACAGGGCGTTGGGGTCAGTGGAGTGTCCCCTAGGGAAATAGAGAGATTGAGAGGAGGAGAGGTTAGAGCAGGAATGTAGATTATTGTTATGTAGATTATTTCCGATGGGAAAGCCTCTGGACAATACCACAGTGCCCTCATTTGGGCACCCCTGTCATTACACTCTTTACTTCTTTTCTGGACTCTAAAACGTCTGTTAAGATAGTTACCAGACCATGTAAAAACCTAGAAACATTGCACATGTGATCCTTATATTGTTACATTATGTCTTATGTGGTAGTAACAGGAATTGCATGTAAATGCAAATGCTAAGCTAATGACCAACCTGCATGTTATTAAAATGTTCTTATTTTTAACTTGCGTGATCTCCATGACTCTAATCCATCTTATACCCGTTTCAGCCTAAATTACGACTGAATACTCAGGGGGACAATTCTGACCAAAAACCAACTGATCAGTGGCCTGGTACAGCAACTCTTTAGTGGCAAAAAAAAGTGGGAAAGGCAGCCAAGTTCTGCCAGCAAAACGGGATTGGTGATGCATGGTTCTGGTGATTTGATGTGAAGAGAACCTTTGGACGTTCTACGTCGGTTCTTGTCAAGTTCGCCTTAAGGAGCCCTCTGAATGCACGCTGACCTGGGCTCACAACTATCTATGTAAAAAATAATGCATGTATTGTGTTGGCTAGACCCCCAACCTCTGTGTTCTCCAAAGAACTGAGATTCAGCAATAATGCTGATTCCGGCAAGCATATATTGAGTAATGGTGGTACCCAAGGACGAGTCGAGTGTGACCAATGCCAGCTTCACGCATGATTAAAATCAAATTCTAACTTCTAATTTTAAATGGAGTCAGATAAATGAGTAGATGAATTAGTGATATTTCACACAATAACTTTTACCTTTTCCCACAGCAATACCGGAATACATCACGCTTAAACCTTCGCTCCGAGCTAGTCCCTCATGGACTTGTAACTGAAAGTTTGCAAGTTTGGATCTAACATGGGGTACTCTTGTTGTGACCTCATACTTAGTCATCATAACATGCTTAACCCGCATTGTTTCAGTAAAAATCTCAATTTATTAAGGGATAATATATCAAATGTATGGATAAATACATCTGTTAAGCAACTAAGCAAAATATATATGTCACTTCTCTGAAAATGAGTTTAATTTCAATTGTACACATGGTTTTCATTGGCTTTTGTTGAATAACTTTGAGAATGCACCACTGTTTCCCAGGGGTCTTATAATGAACTAAAAGTCCTCACACCACCTAAGGCAAAATACTTTATTAGCACAAACTCTGCCTGGCATACAGTTATATTCCTCCCCTTCCCCACCCCCAATTAATAGTATTTTATCCCCAGGGATTTTATCTTGTAAAGCTGTGGTGACACTTCTGTGGTTGGAGTTTGACAGGATTCTTGCACCGCCTCCTCGGTAGGAAAGCGAAACTCTTTATGTGTGAGCATGACTTCTGTTCCTCAAATAATATTCAACCTACCCCTGAAAGTACAATGTGGGAGGGAAATCCTAGCTTCATTGAAATTTAGCATTTATACAAATGCTAACACAACCACATAATGTAGAACATTCGATATGTTCAGCATTTGTGTGGGTACAGGTGGTGATTATGTAGGATATATGTTATTTCTGACACATCTTTACTTGGAAAAGGGTTAAAAAAAAATAGGGGGTTAACAAATCTTCATAGACCTCGTCTCTCTTTTTTTCGCAAAGGGTGCATGGTTCTAATGATTGTGCCTCTGAGTCAATAGATAAGGTCCTCATCTGTGAACAACTGTGGTCAATGGAACTGCCAGCATAAACTGAGAGCATGTTCTTGTGAGACTGGTTAGGAAGGGCTGTGGAATGTAAAAGTTGAAAAAATCATCCTGGGTAGAAACTCTTATCAAATCACCAGGAACATTTCAATTTAATTTATTCTGGGTAGTTTCTACCACACTTTCCAAAGTAATTAAAATGTTTGACCATCCATGATTATATTGGGTTTATTGTGTGTTTATCTGACTGCCAATACCACATTTCATTGTACCTAAAAATGTCACTCAGTCCTTTTACATATGATAAGTCATCCCATCACAAGTTTTATAATGAGGAGATGAGTCAGCTGCCCATGCAGAAGCTTTTTTTATATATCTATTCTCAAAAGGTAATGACAGCCACAATTTTCTGTTCCTGCAGTAAAACAAGATATTTTCTCTGTGGAGGAGACAAAACATCCCTTCCATCTCATAACAGTCTTTACACAGTTTTCATTATATGAGTTGATCCAGTAAATTTCCAACCACATAAACAAATTACTGAATGTTGAACATGACAGGCATTGTGGTATGCTGTGGCTAAAGCGCTCTTGTAATCAAGTTTTTTATAGTCTGACATTTGTTAGTGGAACACACATTTTTAAGGTTGGCCACCTGGACCAATAATATCCAACTTTGCAGTCAAAACCATCCCCACTCAGAGAACACAGAAGAAAGCTTAACTGGTCCAATCAAGACAAATATGAACAGAATCATGATGTCCAAAAGTATCTCACCTAATCAGGCCCTCCGAGACTAGGCCTGGCTTTCATTCCCCAACCCCCTTGACAACCTTCACCCCAAGCACAGTTCCAAATTCCAAAAAGTGTAACTACACGAATACTTGACTCCCCAACACTTCTGACAGAAATCAGCTCTATTATATAATTCAATTGGTTGGGCACTACACATTGCTGGTGGTGGATAAGATGGGTAACCTCTTCTCACTCTAAAGTGCTTTTAGGTCAGAAAAAAGCAATGCATTAAATCCAATTCCCTATTCTGATTGTTCAAATATCATTACACGTATAACTAATTTTTAGGTGTTGCTTTGAGTTGAGTGTTAGGTTGCAAACATTCGTGGAACAGAATGTTTAAGTCATATTACCAAAAAGTAAGGATCCGTACCACAGAAGCATGCTGAGCACCAATATTAGTCCTGCTGAAAAGTTGTGAGCTTCTTGGTTTCCTTGAAATCAATAGGTGTGAAATAAATAACCATTAGGGGAGAACCGGGACGAAAGAGACACTTTTTACATTCATCCGGTTTACTCGAAAGTCAATAGAGATAGAGAAGCCATATTTTCTGACAAACAACTTGACTGTGTACCTCACTAATAGCAACTGGAATTTTGTTTCCAGCATAAACGAGTCGGATATAAATTGGCCGCAAACAGGATGAGTGCAATGTATTTTTCGTCTCTGCCACGCGGGACAAAAAACACACTGAATCAGGACGAAAGAATCACGTGACGAAAAGTGTGCTTTAGCAGTCATATCTCTGTCCTGTTGTGTTTTATGCTCATTCCTTTCAACAAATGGACTGTCAGCCAAAATGCCTTTCTATGGTGAAAGATTAACTGTGTTATGATTAACCCTGAAGAGTTTATCTTGTTACGTTTCGCCAAATTCCCATACAGTCGACATTTCCACAGTGACCTATCGCATTTAGGGCTGAAATAACAACAGCAAACGTAGACTATGTGAAAACACACGGTGCTTTAGTACGTTTTTTTGTTTGTTTTTTATTTGTAGCTTATTTTTTATTTGTGTTTTAGAGTGTTGTTTATTTATTTTTCTATCTATCGAAATAGCCTAAATGGTGTAATATTCAAAAAGCTTCAAGGACTTTTGATTTCTAAAACCTAACTCCTAAACACAACCCTACTGGTACTTTACAACCAAAGCCTACATGGGCTCTCCAAAAACTCCAAAAACTTACGGTAAAATGAATGCAACAAAATTTGCGCTCGTGCACTCGCATAGCCTACCGCCAAAACCTATTTCGCTGCCAGGAAAAACCCTGAATACATACATGTTAATATCCCTTCATTCCCCCTCTTAACATCCTCTGCACGTGCCTGCCTGGATCAGTCCCAACATCTTAAACTCCAGTGAAGAGCGATGGTAAACTGTGTTACTGCAGATCCAACGGACATTTCCGGGCATATGTTGTGAATGTGTATCCATGGTGACGACCACAAACAAAATTATTCCTACTAGACAATTCGTCAATCTTATCAAAACAAGCAGCAGGAGTGCCCTGAAAAATCTTCAGCCCGCTTCCACGAACCCTGAACAGACACGCAGCACATGAAAAAAACAAAAAACAAAAGCCAGACACAACAAAATACGTTCATTAACAAACACGAACACGAGAGACAGCTGGACTACATGTCGCCATTACAGCGCCACGTGACGTGAAACGTGACGTTTCGCGCAAATTGAAGTGTGTCTTTCATCTGGTGTATTTTCCGACCCGGTTCACCCCTACATATTTCATCAAAATACCACGATGAGCCCAAGAATGTAAACAGATGTTCAACATAAAAAATTGGTGTCTAATTACTCTGATGACTGATTATTAGGAGCAGATGACTCACAGCAGTTGCTTCTCCTCAGATCTTTATTTTTCTTGCCAAGGTTGTTAAGTTTCTTTTTTTCCTGGGAGATATGAAGTTTCATGATGTGGGGTTCCCATATACCTGAAGAAATTTGCTACTCATTTTCATTAAAAAGCCTCAAGACATCAGTGGGCTGCTTGCAAAGGACATCCTCAATGTTAAACATACAGTAGTTCAGTCTGTTCCGGAAACATCAAGCCGCCCACTTAATGTAACATATTAATGTATAACATTATTATTAATGTAATTCTTTTTTTCTTTTTTTCTTTTTTTTACTTTATTTTTATTGTTATCATATCATTTCATACATCTTACCCATGTTATACAGTATATGTGGTGATAACAAAATGTTTTTTTGTTTTTTTTAAACATACATAGATAATGTGAATAGGTGTGTCACCCAGTGATACATCGTAATAACATTCAGTCAATATGCGAGTAATTGTTATTAACAATATTTACAATACATACTTAAATTATTACAGTATATTATCATAATTTTAAATTTATATTTAAAAAAATAATAATAATAATAATAATAAAAATAAAAATACATTTAATCTTATTTCGTATTTAAATAACTACCTACTATATTCCATAAATCCAAAGGTTTTCCTTATATCAAAATATCCCACCCATCTCAGAAGCATAAATCTAAGGTAAACAAAACAAAAAAATAAATAAAGAAAATAAAAAGAAAATACATAAAATAATAATTAAAGAAAAGAAAAAAAATATATAAAAATTATAATAATAATAAATAAATATTTAGTGCTCCCCTAAATGACTGTCAGCTCTAATATGGAGCACCATAATCCAGTAACTTTATTTTATGTGATAGTAACTTGCCCACATAGCCCATCTTTTTTCAAATAATTTCAGATTCCCCCTCATTTTATAAGTTAAGTACTCCATCTGGTATATTTGTTGAACCATATCTCTCCATTTATTTATCAGGGGCATGCTTTTTGAAGCCAATTTCTTGTTATCTGTTTCAGTGCCGTTATACGCAATATCCTTAACAAATATTTATATTCATCATTTTTATTTCCTATTTTGTCTACTGTTTTGCCTAACAGCACAAAGTCTACATTCAAATGAATAACCCCGTTTAAGATAATATTAATTTCCTTCTGTATATTGTTCCAAAACAATTGTAATGATGGGCAAAACCAAAAAATATGACCAAAGTTGGCATATGTTTCACCGCATTCCCTCCAACAATTTGGTTTTATTTTAGAATTATATTTAGCTTGTTGCACTGGTGTTATAAAGTACCGTGATTGTATTTTCCATGCGTATTCTCTCCAATAGGGAGATGCTGTGGTTGTGTGTACATTCTGATTCATTTCCTTCCAAGTGTCCTCAGATATGTGTATGTTAAGTTCTTCTTCCCATTTTAGTTTTGCCCTTGTGTCTTGTTGCTTATGGTTGTTTTCTAGAATAGTGTATATTGTTGAGATTTGATGTGGCACTCTGATTTTACTATAGTTCTTTACCAAAAATTGCACAAGTGGATGAAGGTCACTAATGGTTTTCCTTTGTATTTTACTGTTCTGGATATAACTTCTCAATTGTAGGTATCGAAAGAAGTGAGATTGTGGTAAATGATAGAATTGCCTTAAAGATTCAAATGATTTTATTCCATTTTCATTTAGACATTGTCCAAATATAATCAGTCCCTTTTGTGCCCATATATTAAAAGTTATATCATGTTTATTAGGAGTAAACTCTGGGTCTTCCTTTATCTCTCTCAGTACGATTAAGTCATCTCTCATTTCACAATTTCTCTTAATTCTATTCCAAGTCTCCAAAGTGTTTCTAATTAATGTACTGTCAACTACTTGTGTCCTTCGTTGTTTCTCTGTGCAGAAAGGCATCGTTTTTATTGAGACACTACACATGTGTTGCTCTATTGTCCTCCAATTTGCTTCAGAATTATCATTTAACCAAGTACGTATTGGTTGCATTTGAGCTGCATAATAATAGTGCTTTAGGTTGGGGAGGGCAAGGCCTCCTTTCTCTTTAGCCATTTTAAGTGTCTTCATTTTAACTCTTGGTTTTTTATCATCCCATAAAAATGTATTTATCATTTTATCCCATTTTTTGAAAGCACTTGCACTTATGAACAGAGGTATTGTCTGGAATAGAAACAGAAAACGGGGCAGTACATTCATTCTTATTGCGTCTATTCTTCCACCCAGTGGTAGTAATACAGTTCTCCACCGATTCAGATCTTGTCTAATTTGTACCTCCAGACAGTTATAATTCAATTGATATAATAGCTTAAAATTCTTTGGTATCACAATTCCCAGATACTTAACTCTATCATTATCCCATTGCCATAGATATTGCCTTTTCATGTCTCTACAGACAGGGACACCTAGGACCATTGCTTCACATTTCTGCATATTTAATTTATATCCTGATACTAAGCTGTAGTTATTAATTATTTGCATAAGTGCTGGTAAGGATTTTTCAAAATTTGTAACATATAAGACCAATTAATGTAATTCTTAATGTATAACAGACAACCTGATCTGTACTACACTGCCTGGCCAAAAAAAAAAGTTGCTGTTGCACCCGCCTTGCATAGTGCCCACTGTACAAGCCTCTGGAGGCAGAGTTATGATCTTGGGTTGCTTCAATTGGTCAGGTCTAGGCTGAGCAACATTATGCAGCAATAAAATTAAGTCAACTGAGTACCTGAATGTACTGAATGACCAGGTTATCCCATCAATGGACATATTCCAGGACGACAAAGCCAAGATTCATCAGGCTCAAATTGTGAAAGAGTGGTTCAGGGAGCATGAGGAATCATTTTCACACATGAACTGGCCTGACCTTAACCCCATTGAAAGTCTTTGGGATGTGCAGGAGAACACTTTACGGAGTGGTTCGACTCTCCGGTCGTCAATACAAAATCTCAGCCAAAAATTGATGCAACTCTGGATGGAAATAAATGTTGCGACGTTGAATGAGGTTGTCGAAACAATGGCACGACGATTGTGCGCCGTAATCAAAACTAAAGGCAGTCCAACGGAATATTAGAGTGTGCGACTTTTTTTTTGGCCAGGCAGTATATTTAAGGAGTTACTGATAATAATGACCGTCATTGAGTGTCAATACACAAAGACAGTGCTGATAATGACCATAGTGATGTATAAGGCAATGCACTGGACTGTAGAAATTTGAGGTTCTCAGTAAAATTCTTGCTGTTCCATTATTAAGTTCCACTCTTTCAACCATAGAATGCGGGGGTTAAGCTATTGAGAATAGAACATCTCTGGTGAGAAGCAGGCTGGAACGTGTCAAGACACAGGGAGGCCCCAGGGGCAGGAGATGGCAGGCAGCACCTTCACTTTTTCATTTAACCCTTTACTGCCTGTGAGAATATTGGGTCAACATTCCATTCTGTTCTATTTCCTGAAACATGCGTTGCAAAAAAGTTTGTACTGTGATTATATTAAATCAGATACCTAAACTTTATATACCATTGGAAACAGGATAACTGGGGCTTTCAACTGATATAGAAAAAAAACAATAGGGTTACTTGATAGCAATTATGGAAAGACATTCACAAAACTAAATTGAGTGTCAAAAGATAAAGACATAGTGCTGATGATGACCAAAGTGATGTATAAAACATCACAATGCACAGGAAGAGGTTTCTAGCAAAATGCTGTAGTCCTGAATTGTCGCCGGTACAGGATAACAGGGATTTATTTCATGCGAGGAAATGATGGGGATGGTATAACATTCCTACTAAAGGCTGAAGGATTTAAATGGCCGCCTCATACATTAGACTAAAAAGAACTGCTGTGTGCTTCCATGGGGAGTTTTTGTGAATGTATTCCTACTGTACACCATTAAATCTTAATGAATGTTTCTTTATTTTTCATTAATATCAATCCCAAATTCAGTAGCAGGGAATTTATTTGAACACACTTACTTATTAAGAGAAAATGTAAAAAACCTGAAATGCCATAGGAGATATAACTCCATTAACCTTATAAAATCTCAAATAGTTAAAGGCATACTGAACTTTGTTAGAACATAATGTTGTATAGCTACCTGGCCAGGGTATGAGTCGTAATATTCAAGCTCACCTTGACTTGCTCCAGTGGTCAGCAACTGGCAAACGAAGAATGATGGTTTTTCTCTCTCTATTCACTCCCATTGCATGGCGAAGCAGGTCTCAAAAGCACACTTTTAGCACATAAATGAATGCAAACAAAGCGGATTATGTCGATATACAAAATCACAACACCCGGAACAGACCGTTTTAAAAGATAAAAAGCTCCATTCATGATATTTTACACTTTTTCCAAACAAAGGTTTGGAAGAAGATCCGGTCATTAGCTTATTAATTTTGCTCTTGCGCCCATAACGGTCCCACTCACTTCTTGAAGCGTGCGTTAGTAAACAAACCGAGCAGCCAACAGTTGCTAGTTCTCAGAAAATAGTTCTTCAAAATTAAATCAGTCAAAAATGGATACAAAAGTTTCAAACGGTCGGTTCCGGATGTTGACATAATCCGCAATGTTTGCATTCGTTTATGTGCTTTTGAGACCTGTTTCGCCATCCAATGGGAGTGAATGGAGAGAGAAAAAAATGTAATTCTTCCTTGGCCAGTTGCCGACCACTGGAGCAAATTATAAAGATGAGAATATATTGGGTCCATGTACAGTAGCTATACATTATGTTCTAACAAAGTTCTGTATGCCTTTAATGCTTGAGGAATTCTTTGGTAACACTTTATTTTGAGTGTCCCATGTTCACACTCAACTTGATATCAACTGAATGTTGAGATATAGCAAACATTTAGTTTATACTTTTCTGAGTGTCAATAGAGTGTTTCTTGAAAAGAGTGTTGTGTGTCAATCCAGTGTTTCTTGACACTCACTTGTTTGTGGAGATTGTGGACAATCACCTGTCATGCAATTGACTTTCAATTAACACTGAACTGATATTTAATTGATATCAGTTGATATCAAGTTGAGTGTCAACATGGGACACTCAAAATAAAGTGTTATCAATTATTTTTCAGGGTTGAGTCCCAAATGTCATGCTGGCTGCATATCAAAACCTTTTTTTGTTTGTTTATTCTTAAAAAACAAGTTTAAAAAAAAAAAAATTCACACCCTGTATTTTCCCATATAATATTAACAAGATAGCATCAATGCGTAGCCCTGCATGTAATGCTATACAACTGCATTCCATCTACAGCAGTGATTAACATAGCCCAAGGCAGCGAACACTAATTCCCATTACTTCTGTTTGTTTCATTGATTTATTCTTGAGAACCTCACAGCAGGCCTTTGCATCCTTATTGGACATTAGTCTGTGTAATAGCTCAAGTTTAATCACCGTCCACACATCATTGTTTTCACTTGGCCCAAATGAAAATGGTAAGGCTATTCCGGAGAGGTTGTTTAATTAAGCCCTGACGCAGAGATTAACTGCAGTGTTGTTTCAGACAGACCCTCAGTCGATTAAGCACAAGCAATACAGTTGAATATTTGACATGCAGGGGTGTTTGTGTACATTATTACCAATTTTAAAGAAACCACAGGTTTGCACCATACTTACTATTAAGAAGCATCTGTGCTGTTAATGCGGAGGGTGAAAATATTGCGTTGTTCCAAAAACGACATTGGGTATAGAATCAGCATAAAATCAGTTCAATATATCCTCCTGAGAAACCCAGCCATTCATTTTTGCAAGGGACATGAGTCTGGTCTTAATCTCAAGAACCATATATTTTATTATGCTCAAAAAAAGTACACTAAACCTAAGTACTATCAAAAAATCTGTTTTTTGGAACTATATTAATTACTTTTATATTTCTTGAATTGTCACTTTGTCTGGAAATAGTGCATTTTCCCAAATTCTCACAGGCAGAAGCTAAAAAAAACAGGAGGATCGTTTGGAATTCAACGCAAACATAACACATTTTTTTGCATTTCGAATCATTCTTTTAAGGGTAAAATCACAGGAGCAAAACAGACAGACATGCAGTTACATGTGCTGCATTCTCAATACAAATACAAGGCTTTGGTTTATTTTGTAATTCGACCCTGACATTCTTTCAATGCACTAACACAGTTTTTGTGACCTGATGTGGGCACGGGGGTGAAGGTAATGTGAAATATATTAGCATGGTGGGTTAGGCAGCATAAACACAGGCAAGATATGCAAAATGTCTTATTAGAAAACAATAGAAGTCTCACTGTATTCTTAGTATCTCAAAAAGAGTGCTGACTTTTTAACTGAATATACCTGTGAAGAAGCATTGGAACCTGGAATGGTTCAATTTGGGGTATGTTAGACACAAACAACCGATGGTAGCTATAAGTTAGACCATGGCCTCGCTGGATACTGGATTCTGATTGCTCAACGTGCCATCTATTTCTGTTTATTGGTAAGTCGCTATATAATATTATGCGTGATGCTTAAGATGGGTGACTGTGTCAGGGCTCATTTTGAAACAACTGATAAAAATAGACAAATATCACTTTTTGTCAGGTCAGAGGCATACCACTGATAATAAACTGCCTTAAAAATGGTTATAATATGAAGTTATGTCAAAATTGCATTTATACTTCAGGTCTGAACTTTTCTTCATTTCTCAAGATGTTACATAAGCTCCATTATTCCGTAGATTCCCACCTGCCTAAATGCATAATGTGTCAAATTAATTTGTTACAATTCATCTTAGATAATGTTATAAAAAGTAAAAATTTAATATATGCACATTCTGGAGCCAACACATAAACACAACAATTTTCTGGACTTTAGTAAACTACATGTAAAAGCCAGCATTTCTGTAAACAAATTAAATGAAACAGATAACAGTCAGACTTCATTTCTATGTCATTTCCCATAGTTCTTAAGTGAACTAAGCTATTAATTTTAAGATCTGAATGCATTAAAGCAGCGGTGTCAAACTCATTCCATCGAGGGCCGAGTGTATGCAAGTTTTTGTTTTAACCATGCTCTCCACCAGCTGATTCCACTAATTAAGGGCACCTCCTTGGTTGAAGAGCTGAGCTAATTAGTGAAATCAGCTGGTGTATGGCACAGTCGGAACAAAAACCTGCATACACTCGGCCCTCGATGGAATGAGTTTGACATCCCTGCATTAAAGGGTTAGTTCCAAATGTTCTACATAATATCTCATTTACGACTTACCCGTAATCTTTTCAATCAATGGAGACCATTTTCAGCTAATTCCATGCTGTCCTTCGTATGGACGTCCAGCTGTTGCTAATGCGAGCGCAACCTAATGGTATCAATTAGCACCCACTACCAAACGCACTTAAACACACTCCACGGTGCACCCAAAGCAAATAAAATACCACGACAGACTACCAGGGTAGATTTGAGTGTTTATACCATCATTTTGAAGTAAAAACTATTGTTGAATCCTTTTACTTTGTGCTATCGCCCTATGTTCTCTGTGGAAGGAGAACAGCTGTAACGTTAGATCGATTGACAAGATCACGGGCACGTCGTAAATGAGATATTATGTCCAAAATTGTGAACTAACCCTTTAAGGGAAAGGGGATGAATGACTTCTTGATGAGTCCACAAACCTGGTTTCCAATGCATCATTTGGCTCGTGATTGAAAGGAAATCACAAAAACCTGCAGACACTGCAGCCTTCCAGGAATTGAGCTTGACGCTGCTGTGAATGATTCCCTTTCCCCAAAAGCGATTCATTTATTTTTTTAATACACATTCTATCAATAATATTTCTTTAGGAGAGGAATGCAATGAATACTGGACTGTAGAAATTTGAGGTTCTCAGTAAAATCCTTGCTGTTCCATGAACTCTTATCTAAGTCCAAGAGAAAAAAAAAGTACCCTGAGTAAAATTAGAAGCTGTTTTATTGGGGCTTCCTTTAATTGCACTGCAGATCTAGGCATTTAGGCAAAAACTAGCCAAAAATGATTAAACCTGGTGATCACATCAGCTTTTGCGAGTCATCCCCTTGTACACAAGTGTTGTGCACAGAAAAGACGGCAAAGACCTCTACTTATTTCCCCTGCACTTCCTTCAGTCACTCTTTCAACCATAGAATGCAAGGGTTAAGCTATCGAGATAGAACTTCTCTGGTGAAAAGCAGGCTGGAACGTGTCTAAACACAGGGGGAGGCGCCAGGGGTAGGAGATGGCAGCCAGCACCTTCACTCCTTTATTTAAAAGATGTACAAAAGTGCCTGAGGTCACATATTCGGCTGTAATTCAAATACCATACCTTTGCCAAACCTGGTTGACTCCTATTTCCCTTTGCTACAAATATAAAATATAAAAACAGTTTCTATAAGTTACTTCTACAACTGTTTTTTCAGCAGCTCAGCATATAAAAATTCCTTCATGTTTTTGAGCTTTGTAAAAAAAAGGAAATAAAGTTGTCAAGAGCTATTTGTGTATCCAGTAACAGAGACCTGGATCTTTAAGAATGAAGTGCTGAACTTCTCTTGCTCTGGGTTGGACGCTGCGAACTTGAAACAGTCTAGCTTGCTTGTGTCCACTGCTACATTACTGAGGTAAAGCACAACCAAAAATGAGATGTTGCCACTCTAGACTTGTTATCTGACCTCTACAGATTGGATTCCCAGCGGTTGGTTTAACAGTGCTGCAATCCAAAAGGATTCTTGACCACCCCTCACTCTTACATTAAGCACTAGACTCAAATAATTATCGCCTGTAAATGAACCATCACTCCATGCTATGAAATTGGTAGTTATTTTGAGATCTCGAACAACCTTGCTTAGGGCTAGCCCTCCAGAGGCAAGATCAGATACCTTGGCCCTTGGCTCCAGCGGAGTGAAAAGGGCAATGAGTACCATTGTGACAACTCAATACCACCACAATCAGAAGCATAGGAAATGACATCATGTCTGACTGGTCTCTGCATACTGTGAATTGCCAGATGTCCAGACAGGAAATTTTACTGCAGAGAATACCACTGAAAACCACAGATAATGCTGAGCATTAGCCATCAACAAATCTTATGTCTGTGCCTGACACGGAAGGAACTTTGGAGTGAGACATGAACATTACTGGCTTGCCTGAGGCGGGAAATCTGAGAGAAACCTGTGTAGCCTCAGAAACTGGAATTGTCATTTGCAAGGCTAAGCCTCAGGATTTGATTAATGTCTCAGAAAGAGGATATGGCCTTTGGTGTCTTCTGTCCTGCAATAATATGCATAATATGTCTCCCGACTGCAAATGATTATACAGATGTTGAATGTGGATATTATGTTTTGGAGGCAGTGCTATTTTTGTGAAGCTAGCTAGCTTCACAAAATAGATCTTACTGATCAACAAGTTAACTTAAATTTTTCATTTTGAATTACAAACATGAATCTGAATACATTTCCATTTAATTATAAGTATGTGAATGCCAACATTCTTCTGATCACTGTGAAGAAACGTCAATGTCTGTCCAGAATCTTTATTCATGTCAACACAAATTAATTCAGCATTTTAAAATGAGGTCAGCGCTCCGAAAATCTGCTCTACAACTATTGAAAATACATTTTGAATGACTGTATGAAATATGAAGTGCCCCATAAACAGCAGAGATGGTTTAGAGCATCAGCGTCAATCATTTTTTCAATTTTCCCCTCTACTCAGGCTAGCAGTGCTTATTTATTATTATTTAGGAAAATGTACATGACTGTATGTAACACAAAAGGTGACAACGTGATATGAATACACCAGTGAGATTCTAACAACAAAGACAAACACCCATTTATTTTTTTAACAGTGAATTAAAAATCTGAAGCTGTTTTATATTTACAAGTGTATGATTTATGGTCTGTGGCATTCATTGCATTTCATAAAAACGAGTAGAATAGTGCTTAAGGAGCATTTGTACTTGGAAGGTTATTAATGGTGGGTGTGTGTGTTGCTAAGGAGGTGGTAACAGCTAGGTATTTAACCCAAATTGCTACTGTAAGTACTAAATATCCAGCTGTGCTCCATAAACTTTATATTTACACCAGGGAAGTATGGTCACGGAATACACGGTAGGCACAGGGCCTCACTGCCTTCACCTGACTAAACTCATTTCAGTGCAGAAATAAATGCATGCAAAACAAACCCATGGAAAGTATGTAACGACATGCACAGATTGCAAAGCTTGTCTGCCTTTTAGGGTGTGTCCTATCCAGTCTCATCCGAACCACATACCCGTATGTCACTGGATGTCACTGGTATAAAAATGACCAAAGAATGGTTAAATATGTCTACCGCACATACTCCGATCACCTGTCCCTGATTTACAAAAATAAATCACTTTAAGACAAACTAATATAAGGACTTTTCTGGATCCAGGTAAACACATAAACACTGCTAAGCCTTTCTCGGCAGGGGGAGTGGAGCTGGGTGGAGCTGTAGATAATCTACCCTCATCCAATTGTGAGATTTATTACTGGTACAGAGGTACGTAATTATAAACTGTTGGAATGATTGCAATGAGAGCCAAAGGGAGAGGACTGAATTGATCCTGTCTTTGAAAGTAGAAAAAATTAATAACAGTTGTGCATTTTGCATGAAATATACAGACTTTCAGGCACATTTTAAGCAGCAGTTCAAAAGGAAGCTTGACATGGATTGTCAGGCATTTACGCTACTGCCACAGCCACTTATTTGGCACTGCTTATATGTCTCAAATGAAAAAAAAACTGTTTTTTACAACTCTGAAGAAGGCTTTCCTCCTGAAATTCAAAAATATTTCAAACATTCAATACAAGCTTGAGTTATTCTTGAGCTGTAGCTTAAGCCAAAAACCTGCCATGGAAGCGTAGCCACTGTTTCGACCGCCTGCTTGCAAACGAAACCGTTCTACGGTCCATTAACATTCCAAATGCCGTAGAGGTGCATTTGCTCAGGGTCAGCGGAACGCCATCCAGCTGAGGCTGAAGGAGGATGAAGGGGATGGTCAGGAAACTGTAGTCACATCAGATCAAAAGACTACATATATTTAGCTCTAATTTATATCTATACTGGAATTCCTAAGGAAATTGTGTTAATATTCATGACAATGGCTTAACATGACTTTTCAGGTACTTGTATGCCACTATTTCACTTGCTTATTTATATATTTATCTATCAAGCATGGCCATTTCTAGTCTACCAAGTCACCAAAGATAATGGTGTCTAACCAATGCATAAATCTTACATACTCACAGGTATATACTTTAGGATAACAAACACTTAAATAATTGACTATTTTTGTTAGATGAAAACAGTATTTTTATCTTGTCAATTCTACTACTAAATATTGATATTACTTGCAGGGGATTACTCACCAATCAAGTTTGTTACTAGGAGACTTCTCATTTGTCAAATTTAAAGCACGTGTTCCCAGCAGTAGAAGATACAGAGGACACGTTTACCATATTTGAAGGGATATTTAGAAGAAAAAACATTACAGAATACCACCAAATATGACCGGAGTAGTTGTGTTATCCTACAGTGCATAGGTAGTTACAGATCCTTCTCCAAACCAGCCTTACATTTATGATGTACAGTTGCCACTATCCATTCTTGCATGTTTCATACGGCACTTAGATCTCCTTCTCGCAGCGGCTAGCTCAGAACAATTCAGCCAATTATTAATATATCAGACAGACAATTCACTAACCTGGAAACATGATTGATTCACAAATTACTACGACTATTAATAATAATAATAATAATAACGCATATGCATTTTTTTGCTCAACGTTAGCAAATAACGATAAGAATTTTTTTAATGCGATTGGAAATTTACATTTTGGGAATGCACGCCATAGCCTACCCTACCCACATTTTTTCCCGCTAACTGATTCGTGCTGCAACTACACATAATTCAAAAGCGCATACAGTGTTTTAAATGTAGCCGACTGATTTTATATAGAGTCTACGTAAAACGAATCCAGAAAAAAATGGCCTACTACTTGACACTCTCAGATGTGATGGAACGAAGTTTATGTATTCCGGTTAACATGTTGGACAGTGATGCTGTTGCTGATTGAGTGCGTAAAACGTCTGTTCATTGCAGTTGGTTTATGTGTGCTTGGAAAAAAGCGCGCTTTTCCAGCTTTGTCTGCGGCTAACGTAAAGCAGATGTGGCCTGCTATCGAATCTCTTTCGGGGGACATTTGTGAAACACCCAAAAATGAATGGTTGCGTAAAGAAACTATGCGCTTTGACCATAGATACATCATGCGTGATGCAAGCATATTTAATACTCACAATCCCACTACACATGCACCTGACGTTATTAATATCCCTTGGAACGATTATTATTATTATTGCAAAATATGCGGTATCACCATAAAGCAAGAGGTAATTGCAAGAGGTAACACTGTTAGGAAATTCCAAGAAAAGCGCCTTGCACCCCACCCCCTCCCCAACATCAGGTCATATAGCAAACTGCACCGTGTTTGGGGCGTGTGATGGAGGAGTGGCTGGGTAGCGGCAGCTGGAAACGATTCAGAGTCAGATGATCCCTACAAGGAGTCCTCCAAGCACCAGCACAGCGTAAGTAACCTATTTCCAATTTACACACGTCTAAACTTATTTTGCAACTAATTACGAAATAGTTATAATTTTACCATAACTATATACCACCTCAGAGTGCACATTAAAATGTACCTTTGTTTTTGTGATTTAGCGCATATGTATTCATTCGAAGCTTTCCATACAGACATAGTCTGAGAGGAAAAAGGAGGAGAGTTTTGCACGCGATTAGTTTGGAGATGTTAACTGTTAGCTGTTGCAAATCGTTATTTATCCATTTCACAAATGTATGATGCTATTCAGTTTTTATGTATGCTTTGGGGAGCATTATTCTTACGACAGTCTTTGGAATTGTTCACCTCAAAAACCATACACATTATATATATATATATATATTCAGGATATAGCAGTGGCACTGCAAAGGTAAAGAATGCTTGAATTGGAATTGTCATCAGAGAGTGAAAAGTTGAGTCTGAGCTTTGCTTCTGAATGTCAATGTGTCTGACTGGCAGTGTGTTGCAGACGTCCTTCAGCATATGGTATTACTAATTCAACACATTGTACTTGATACAAAACATTCCAGAGTAAGTTAAATATTGTAATGATGTAAAGACATTTGAGTGATTTTTTTTTATATTGGCTAGCAGTTTACCATGTTTACTATGCTTCTGAGTCTGACTTTGGAACAGGTCTTCACTTTGATCTATTTAAAATATAACCACTCTTACACATCTCATTGAATATAATGAAAACCATGCATAAAATGCATAACTATTTAATCTTATAAAGTGTATATGTTCTATTCATGTTAAGAAAACCTCTAGTTGCAAGTGAGCTCGCACCAATTTACAGAATTAGACACACCAGATTGAAATAGGTATTGAAAAACCCTTTGTGGGGGTATTGTAATTTTTAAATTAAAAAAAAAATTACATTTTGATAAAAATATAGGCTAAAGTCTTCTCTTTAAGACTGGCGATACGGTATCAATCAGAATACATTAGCATATTTCCAGCATTTACATTAATTGGGAAATTCAAGTCTTAGTATTACCTTATGCAATGTGCAAGCAACATTTTAAGCTCTCTATGTTGAGAGTGAGAATCAGACCCACACACATATCATAATCCCATAAACATATCAGTGACAATGTGCCTGCCACATGACCCTACATACAAAAGACGACCAATGCTTTAAGACCCCAGTTTTTTCTCTGCACACATGCAGTCTCGCGTACGCCTCCACACACACACACACACACACACACACACACAAACATAGCCAACACACGTGGAATTACAGAGTTGTACTAACGTAAAACCAAAGGAAAGTGTTTTGTTATATAACCCATGCATTTATAAAAGAGCCTCGTAGGGGCCATTGATATGCATTTTGTGAAAAACCCATACTTGCATTCTACCTAGAATATTTAGTATGAAAGTTTATCATTGACATCAGAAACTGTTTTGGAATTTAAATATGTGCGAATGAGTATGCGTAGAAATTCCAGGATGGATTATTGGAGGACATGTAATTACAGTGTTGCTGCGTACTTCATCCTACATTCTCAGAAGTTATTGCTATATGATCATTTTTATACATATTCCATAGAATTTTATTGAGCGTTCCAAATTGATGAGAAATCATGGATAAATAAAAACAATTTTGAGGTCAAATTAACGAGACATGTCAATAAATAGTAAACCAACCATAATTGCTGTAGTGTAGTGAGACCAATTAATGTATGTTTTGCTGGCTTTTTCATGCCGAGTTCCTGCTGTTAAACAATTTGTGGTGAGAAATAACAAGAAAAAGCAGTTTACCTCCGGGTGTACACTAGGGTCAGCATTTTGCAGCTGATCTTAGTTTACTGGTGCTTATATAGTTGTCCAGTCCTGGTCCTGGCTTGCTAGACATTTTAGATTTTCATTCAAATTGTTTTAATGAATGTTTCTTGAACAAGCTGTTCATTTAATATTTATCTGGATTCAACCTAGTTGTCCGCCATAAATCTATTGTGAAATGTGTTTGGGTGTTTGCTTCCATGTCACAAAATTCTAAACATAGATGTAGTGCATTCAGGATAAAGACTAAATATTTGTGTACTGTGATATATGACGGTTGTGTTTACCCCAAAGCAGCCTGAGGGGTCCATACGAACCCGAGTAGTTAATTGTAAATCAAAACACATTTCTAGGAAATGACTACAATATGGCACAGACCTCTGTGACTTTTAAATTGTCTGCTATTTTGCTACTATGAGGCTGATTTCTTCCCTGTTGATGAGTGGCTTAGCATCTTTCTGCATGTAGTAATATATGCAGTTTGCATATTGTATGATACTATTCATTTATGAAGAATTTAATATGATTGGGAATTGCAGTAACATTACATTTTGCTTCATTCAAATCCCCAAAGTTAAAAGTTCTGTTAAATGTAAATAAACCATTGGATGTATGGAGGATTTATGGCCCGTAAGGCCATGAAATGTATATTTTCAGCAAATGGCAATATCATTCTTAGCATGCCTCAGAGGGTAGAAATTGGCAGTTAAATTGTCTTTTCTTGTGGTTTCCACGTATTTAATGGACTGCATTTAAACATCTGTACCTATAATATATAGTTTATAGTATCTACACTTTTGACAGTGATTGATGGTGTATGAGGTTGACTCGGTTTTATTGATTTGTGGTGGCCTGCCATAAAAGTCTGAACTCAACATAAAACTGTTCTGTATGTGTTTTTAGATAATGTGCACAAAATTCTGTTCTTAATTCATTTGGTTTTTTGAAGTGTTTTGTTCATAAAGGACCTTTTCTAAATAAATCACCTACAGAATTAAGATATGTTTGAGAAAAGCGTCAGTATGAGCCCTCTGATATTCAGTATATCTTTCACACGTGGCCGCATGAGTGTATCGTTTCCAGTATAAAGAAGGTGTGATGATGTATACGGTCACTAATGGTAACAAGTGAAGTGTCATATAAACAAAAAAAAGAGGTTTATTCTGGGGACAGCTGGCCAACTGTATATTCCTCTTGGTCATCTCTTTGGGGAGTGCTGAGGTCAGACTAAGGGGTCAGACCACACGCACCAAGTGGAAATGAGAATGCTACTAATCTCTCGCTCCTGCCTGGATCACCAGGGAGTCCAGAATCAGTTGATCTTGGTGGTAACTTTGGTTTCCTGTTTATTCTATTTGTCTAGGAACCATAATCAGGGAATGTGACATCACTCAGGGCTGTTTATAGGCACTGTCATGCCATTTTGACAACACGGAATAGCCTTCCCAGGGGGCCGAGCATTGGTGTGTACATTATTTGACGGCTCGGGATTTCTATAGGAAGGAGAATGAGGTTTTGGGTCTGTACATTGACCAAAGTTGTTGTTAATGTAAAGAAAAAACAACGCTGAGTGTGATGCCAACCACACAGAAACAACAAAACCAGCAACACCATCAGTGGCATGCAGAAAAGTAAGTTTCGAAGGTACACTATATGGCCAAAAGTATCCGGACACCTCTTTGGTCTGGGGTTTTTATGGTTCGGGCTAGGCCCTTTAGTTCCAGTGAAGGCAAATCTTAACGCTACAGCATACAATGGCATTCTAGACGATTCTGGGCTTCCAACTTTGTGGGAACAATTTTGGGGGAAAGCCCTTTCCTGTTTCTGCATGACAATGCCCCCGCGCACAAAGCGAGGACCATACAGAAATGGTTTGTGTGGAAGAAGTTGGTGGGCCTGCACAGAGCCCTGACCTCAACCCCATCGAACACCTTTGGGATGAAGTGGAACAGCGGCTGCAAAGCAGTCCTAATCGCCCAAAATCAGTGCCCGACCTCACTAATGCTCTTCTGGCTGAACGGAAGTAAATCCCCACAGCAAAGTTCCAACATCTAGTGGAAAGCCTTCCCAGAAGAGTGGAGGCTGTTATAGCACCAAAGGAGGGACCAATGAGATGTTGAATGAGCAGGTGTCCATATACTTTGTGGCCATGTAGCGTATGTGCCACCTATTTATTAGCTCAAGCTCTGGGCCATCTTGGGTTCAGTCTGGAGCCAACAGTGGATCTGCATACATGCACCCTCGCGGCCACCACCCCCACCCCACAAATGCAAAAGTGAAGGAAAGTTGTTTAGCCTTGCCAGGGGTGAAAAAGGGCAATTACCATTTTACCATTTGAATCCTTGAGAGGACATTCATTTTCATCTTTCATCCCCTCCGCATGCCTGCCTCTCTCTCTCTCATGCTTTTTTGGCATGACATATTTTGCATATATATTGCCAACGCATAATAATCAAAAGTAACCACGACAACAACAATACATTTAAAGATTAAAATATAACATATACATAAAATGTATACTACTACCATTAGTACTAACAATGTAGTAACACTACCAATAATAATAAAAGTAACAACAACAATAAACATAAGATTACAATATAACAGACGTATGTGTATACCACTACTATTATGTAGTAATATTACTAATGTGCATATACATACACATACATATACACACTCATATACACATACATAGACATATACATGCATATATATACAGTACATACACACATAAATTTGCATCTATTGGTGGGTTTAGGGGTGACTGTCCCTCTGGCTATGGCAGGCAGCCACATATTGTGCTGCCAAATTTGCACAGCATATTTCCTCTCCAAGAAGGATTTGTAATAGTAGGGTTTCAGAGAAGTTTAGGAAGTTCTAATTAGGGTTAGGGTTCGGGTTTTATAAAATAATGTTCTCTAATTTCTTCGTATTTACTGCATGGGGTCAGGAAGTGCAGCTCTGTCTCTATTTCCTGTTGTCTGCCGGTGGCGGCCGGTCTCGATTACCAGGCTGTGGTCACTGACACGGTATTTGGTCAGGATCTCCCCCTGTTTTATATTTTTAATGGTAACAAGATATTCTGCCAAATAATATTTTTTGTTTATGGCCTGGTAGTATTCCAGTTTGTTCTGAGTTTCAGTGGTTGTATCCCAATGTTTCAAATAAGTGTTTTTGCAGTTTTTTTTCTCTCTCTCTCATCTAAACTCGATCTACTTCATTCATCTCTGAAGACCACAGCAGCATTATGGAATATGATAATGTGGAATTTCCTCTCACTCAGCCTCACACAACCAGTGAATTCTGTCAAAGAACAATTAAGTTCTTTCTCTGCCACAAGAGGAGCTACAGTAGGTGTGGTTCATTAGAGGCTAGTACCAGAAAGACAGGTTGAGGTACAAAATATTAAACCCCTCAAAATTTAGAATTTTATCAAACTTAAGCCCTAAGTCAGCTATAGTCCCAGTATTTTTTATTTAATCAGCAAATACCATTATTTCTTGTAGTGACTTCTGCATTAGACCACAGATTATCAAAACATTTGGATGCAGAATATAGCATAAGGACTCATGCTGCCATCCCACTGAGCAGGTGGATAATTTTGTTAAATTTGTGTTATATATATATATATATATATACAAAGCTTTAGAGTAAACATTTGGTGGCTCTAACCAAAGCTACTTCTCATTAAATAGATTATTTTAGACAAATCAGGGACTGAATTATTTTGCTCAAATAGTGAATCATCAATGATGAAAATGTTTTTAAGCAATTTTGGATGATTTATTAAAAAACATATGAATACTGTATATCTCCCCAGGATGTACCAATCTAACTAAAGTGCCCTGAAGCAAGTATGCAGAATTACAGTGTTCCTAAAGAGTCATTCTTTAATATTTCACACGTACAATCGTTTACTTTTATTTCCGTTATCAGGCTATGTTCAAGCCCCTGCTGTGTTGGACACATAGAAAGCACACTTTGAGTATGAAGTTTGATGGAGACATAACAGTAAAGTTACTGTCCAGCAATCCACAGCACTGTAGGTTGAGAGCTAAATACTGTGGTTTACATTACATGGGAGCCAGACATCAACACAACCCCGCCAAGCAATAACTCAAACCGATAAGAAATAAATAGTGACCTTTTCTGTTTAAAGTGGAGAGAGAGAAACAACATGCAGACTTATCTGTCCAGCTGGATGGAAAAGGTTGAGCAGCACCACTCCCAAGTGAAACAGTTTGATCTCACCATTAGGATGCACAGGAGTCGCATGTTTAGAAATCGCTCTAGACCTTTTTCTCAATGAAATCAAGGATGGTTCATGCTGTTGCACGTTAAGTATCTCTAACGGGAAGATAGAGAAGAACAAGAAAGATCATGAGGAAAAAACAGTACTTTACATGTTTCACATGAAAACAAATAAGTTAATCTGATATAACAATCACTGGCTAACTGTGCATGAAGTGAAGCACAAGTACCAAGAACCAGCACTGAATATAATTGACTTTATTTAACTGTAATTCCTTTACCAAGCCGATTTCACTCTGAAACCCAGCAGCACCCAGAGACCCATTGAATGTAAGGGTACAGTGTAGCAAGAACGAAAACGTTTCTCTGCTACAAACTACCTTGTGCACATGCATCTTCTATATTTGTGCCATAATTCCACCAGCTCTCTGTAGAGAGTAATGAGCTTTTTTGCTCAATGCAAGGCCCCTGATCAGTACATCCACTGATCTTTATGCTATGTAGATTAGCAGATGTACTGGAGTGAGCATAATTAAATACATCTGGAATACTCTTCTCCAGAACAACTTGCAGAATTAAGTTTGTACTTTATATGCAATTCACTCATGCAGCTAGATATTTTCACTGAAGCAATAGGATATGTTGTTAATAAAGTTAATTAGAGTTACAAATTATATTGCCACGTCTTGAATTGCGGGCGACTAATCTGCCGAATGAGTCCCTTTTATGAGACTCAGCAGCCCTACTCTCCCTCACTGAGCAATGGTACGCAGCGGCTCCCTGGGCAATGGTGGTTATATACTCTTGTCAGGCCCTATATGTTGGCATTAGCATGGTAAAGATTTAATACCAGACCACAAGGAATGTCACTTTTGGTGGGGGGAAATGGGTGTGTGGGGGTGTCACTAGCCCTATAATTTGTGAGTTTTGGAAAGACTGACTATTTAAAAAGGGGATGGGTGCGGGTGAACAGTTTTTCCTGCTGTTGTAAGGGTGAAGTGGGGTTCGGAGGACCAGACGCGACAGAGAGGGAATCGACAAGTTACTCCCGTAAGGGAAATAACCAAAAGAGCGGAGTAGATCCGCGAAAAGGACAGGGAACCAATACCTCCAGCTCCCAACAAGAGGGAGCACTAACGGAGGTAAAACAAACAAAAACAAAATGATAGCGACCCCACAATAAGGGCGAAACTCAAAGTCTCGAGAGGAGAGAAAAATAAAAGGAAGAACCACCCTCTCGCTCTCAATACAACAGCGTACTAACAAGAGAGGTGGTGAAAACGGTAAAGAAAAAAACTATCTCCATGAGAACAGCCAGGAAAACCACAAATGGAAACCAAAAGTGCAAAGGAGAAACTTATTTCTATTAAAACTCTAGCACCTAAAGGCAAGTCCTGCGTTACTCTAAAGAAGAGCGATAGAGCAAAGTGATCACCTTTAGAGTACACAAACAATACCGGCTTTGTGACAGTGAATAAGATAACACCGAAGCACCGGAAAACGGAAACTGGGAGCTCATATAGCCGGCAGGTAACTCAAAACAGGTGTGAGAAAAGGGAACTGGGAGAGAGCAAAAACCCGAAGCGGACAGCAGAAAAATTAGGCCTTGCGCCACTCCAAGGGAGAACGACCAAAGAAATCAAAAGAGGCTGCCAAAACTATGACAGTAATTTTGTTAGACATACCTGTAGCTCTCTACAAGATTACACACCAGGAGCAGCAAAAGGTAGCTATATAATGACACATTATCTTACTAGATTGATTGCATCAACAGTTTGTGGTAAATGTCCCTTCATTAGGCTTCAAAAATAATTCACAGTGATTGGTTTAAATGGAATCATTCCTGTAAATAGATACTGAAATCTAACTAATATAGTTTGTTGTTTGTTGGTTGTTTTAAGCATCGAATTACTCAAATAAGTTGAAGCACCCTGCATGCCAATTTGGCCAGTCCTGTTATTATATCCTGAGTTATAATTAATCTTAGGAAACACATCTCTCATTCCATGATGTCAGCTCAAGTATACTGAAAACAGCTGGCTGCAGTTTCACTTCACTCACTTTTTTGTGTGTAGTCAGATGAATGTGCTCATATGCACATTATGAAGCTAATGATTCATTGTGTTTGCATGTAAGACCGATGGTCACGATTTCTGGACATGTGTTTAGCATTAAAAATAAATTGCCATAAACAGACTTCACAGCGTTGACCTGGATATTTTACTGCCAGTCAGTTGGAACGGAGCACATTTTCCTGTAAATATGTCTAGTTATTCCACTTTTAAATCCAATTTATTTTTGTTACAATTTTAGGAGACTAGCGCTTACTCAGTAATCTCAGTTAGCATCATAAGCAGAACAGCAGCGTTACTTTGAAGGCTGAAATGGTACAACTTAATATAGCAATTTCCCAGGACCTCTTTAGTTGCCTGAACAGTTAAACTTATTTTGAGGCAATACATGAACATCCCTTTTCTGTAATACTTAGAGTATCATTGTGTATTGTTTTGGATGAAGAATCTTTTAAGTGATTTGGCAACACAAAAGGTTGTAATATCCATTCTGATGGTAGTTCCATTATGGATTATAAGCGTTTAAGCGTTCTGCAATAGTAACTCTATCCTTAAAAAAGCAAATTTTCATGATTTTTATGACCTATATTACTGATTATCAGGCCCCTCTATGCAGCTTGCACTCAGTGATGTTAAGCAAATTAAGAGGGTTTTCAGGAAGAAATTATTATTGGCCATCAGAAGAAATTATAGCAAAATTGACAGATGTGTTTAATTCAACAGTGGTAAGGGGTTTATGGGGGGTAGGGGAGTGGCCTGTGGGTGATGAGAGTGTGGAGATAGAAAGGTGGACTTTTCACTCTAAACAAATATTCATGTGGCTAGGATCCAATACTTAAAATATTAAGATAAAATTATTTTATTTTAACTTTTTGATTTGAATTTTGATTTTGTTTTACCCCACGACCCTGACCAGGAATAAACTGGTTAGATAATGGATGGATGGATGGATTTTTTTAATGACTTCTAGCAACATTAGCCGGATTTATATTGTAACAAACTCAAGATCTGTTGTAGTGTGTCACACAGACCTGATTAAACAAAGCGGATTAACTAGAAATAAAAAAAGTGAAATCCTCAGTCTTATTTATTTTTTATTTTTTGCATTTCTTAGAAAAGTTTACTAGTTGAATCAACTTAATTCTTATGATTAGTTAGCTTAATATCTCAATGAATACAAACAAATATTTAAAGTGTACCGGCCCTGTCTCCTCCCACAATTTCAAAAAACGTGAATTGGACTCGAGCGTGAGAGCACAGGGGGAGGAGAATTACAGTTGGGGGGAGAGGCGATAGATCCTTTCGGTAACGCGTCTTAGGCACGTAGGCGGAGCCAGCGAGGGGGAAAACAGTTTTTGTTGTTGTTGTTGTTTTTGTTGCAATAAGCCAAAATTACACACAGCACTTACATCCTATAATACTACGCAACAGCATATGACAACAGAAGTACAGGGTATGCCATGAGTATAGCAATCAAGTTTACATTATACAAATAGACTATACTTTACAAATATGCATTACACAAAATAATAAAACCTACACAATTTGGATAAGCAAGCAGTATAAAGAAAAAGAAAGAAAGAAAAGACAAATAAGGGATTAAGGTTAGGCTAAATACCTCCTTCTAATATGAGTGAGGTTTTTAAAGCTTTTTAAAAAAAAAAAAGAGAATTAAAAAATAGAGCAAGGTCTATAGAAAAAAGTTGAAGACTATGTTTAGAACCCATCACTCTAGACTTATATAGGTATATACAATTTACCCAGAAGGCATGAAAGTTTGGTTGCATTATCAAGTGAAGATAAACCAGTGTAGCACTCCAGAGAAAAGACCATACCTACATTAATATTAATAGGTTTGTGAAAAGAGTAAAAAAATAAGCATTGCCATTTCAGTGCAAATATTGGAAGACAAGGGACAAGTAAAAAAATAAATGCAATATAGACTCTTCTTCGACATTGAAGTTTTGTTAGGAATAGGCAGTGGCGGGCCGTCAGGGCCAGCAAGGCCTTCTCTGCTGGCCTAAACATCATCAGAATATAAATTTAATTTTGATATATTTTTTCCACAAATATGTATTAAATTATTCCCCATAGTCTATTCTCTTCATTTCATAGCTTTCCTCTTGGTTGCGCTGCTTCCAGCCTCAGATCGAGATTTGGAGGGCTGGCCTTTATGTTAGAGCTTTTATCCAATCATATTTCAGCCATAATGTGTTGCCAGGGTCCAAGAAATCTGCCCTTAGGCCTTCAGAATAAACATTGCGGGCGCATGTATCGTAAAGTGAACGGAAACAAACCTGTGGTGTTAACCTATCAGATTTCGAGTAGGCGACACCGGGGCCAGCTAACAGGCGTACGATAACGTCAGCACATGCACGTCTTTTGATTGGATACGCACTATTGAGAGGCAGAGCTATGCAGAGATAGCAAACTGAACTTGAACGAGCTCATTTGTGTAGATTTCTACAAGCTTTTTTTTTTCCAACCCACAATGGCTGAAGGAGGAGAAGAGATCGATTTGGTCGCAGATATAATTACAACGCCATTTTCAAGACAAACTTTTCAAGAAAAGCTAGACATCGTCAGAAGAGAACGGCCAACCCCGACGCTAGCGAGCCGACGCTAGCGAGTCAAAGTGGACATTCAAGGCTAGGAATACACTTTCACCACTGTCGCAAATATATCCTCACGAACAAATGCTAATTATTTGTTTGTTTTCTTTTATTTTCAGTGAATAGTTTATGTGTCTTTATCGTCACGTTTCTTAAATGAAACTGCTTTGGGTGCGACAATGCGCTGTTTAGTGAACAAACTTGTTAAAGCTCACATACTTTTGGTGGACTTAATAAAACCTTGTAGACTAATCCCTTAAAAGCGCCTTTTATTTTAAAGTTTTGACAGTATCCAAGCGATCTTAAAGCTGGTAGTTTAACACTCTTAATTGTAAATGCGGATTTATTGATTATAAATGCTTCGGAAATATTAATATAACTCTGTTGTACTTGACTATGTTAAGGTGATGCAACGCCCGGTTATACTGCGTTTCTGTCAAAATGTATAGTTTCTAGAGCCATGGCGTCATAATGATGGTATTAAGAGGTGGAATAATTCAGGTAGGACTGTGTAGGACATCACTGAAGGCCTAGGTGTGAAATGCACGGCCCGCCACTGGGAATAGGAAACCTGTTAGGTTCTCACCATGCCCTGTCTTTAACAAAACTTGAATATATGGTTCCAGTATAAGTAAGCTTTAGAATGATAACTCTGGTCTGTACAGATCACTTTTCTTATGTAAAAATGATTACATCTACCGTCTGTAAGGTTGAATATGCCAATCACAAGCTTTGAAATTTTTCTATTTAAAGGATCATAAAGCAAAGGTGCCTTGAAAAGACTTTAGCAATATTATTTTAACAACTCTTATGAATTCTTTCTTCGGACAGCATATATTAGTTTTCCTGCAAAAGTCATCATGAGTTAAGCTTTCCTCTTGATCATTTAATAAGTCTGATTCAAATATGATACCTTACTGATATTACATTACATTACAGTCATTTAGCAGACGCTGTTATCCAAAGCGACATACAGTAAGGGCATACAGAAACATCATCGAAGTAACTACAGAACAGATAAGACAAAGCACATCCTTCCCATAAAGTAGCAGCTATCCCTAGTAATGAACATTGAATGCAGTTCACAGTAAACTGGGTAAATCAGCTGTACTACAATACTATTATAAACTTCAACACACAGTTAAAACAAGAAACAAGTACCATGAGAGGTCCGAGATAAGTGTATCAGTCCAGGTGGAGTCTGAAAAGGTGCGTTTTCAGGCCACGACGGAACGCAGGCAGGGTTGGCATAGAACGTAGGGGAATGGGAAGTTCGTTCCACCACTGGGGAGCTAGGGTGGAAAAGCTCCGCAGTCGGGACGAGCGAGCGCCATTGACACGGAGGGGAGGAAGTGCGAGACGCCCTGCTGTAGACGAGCAAAGTGGTCGAGCAGGAACATAGTTCTGGTGTCGCCTTATTGTACCAGTCCTGTAAAAATAAGTTCCTGTGTCTGAACCGCACATCCTGGTTGTTCCACAAGATGCAAAATTATGCTTAAAACTTGCACACATCCAAAGAATGTTTATGAAAGACATTTTGATAGGGATTTTGTTGCACTTAAAATGACAAGAAAGTAAAAGTCTTAGCCCGCCATATTTATGAAAAATAAATTTGTAAATATAATACCAAGGTTCATCCAGCCGTAAGAGACACTGGGCTCCATCTTGCTACCGACTCCGTCCCACACCCTCTGCATCCACACAGTGTTGAATGGATAAATTAAGAACTTCAGCTGCAATTACAAATAAAAAATGGGAAATAGGACAACTCTATCTAATGCCTCTATGAACGTCAAAACGGGTTGATGTGCCTTTAGACAGGGAGGGAAAACAGTTTGAAATGAATGGGCTAATGTTTATTTGCGCAGTTTGAATATCCATCAATCAAGAAGAGGGGCGGAGACGGGGCATTGAGTTGCTTAGGTTTTTACCTTGTTTCTACATCACGGGTAGGGGCGGGGCTCCAACTAAAATTTTCACTTTGAGTGGCAGCGATTGGCTCTTTTTTGCACAAAATTCAGTGGCACAGCTTAATTAGATTCTAGTTTTTATAATAATAAGGTTTATGTGATTTATGATAATGGAGACAAAATACTCAAAAAACATGATTTAGTGTATATTACCACTAAGTAGGTTCAACATAATTATTCTTTTAAAAATGGAGCAAAACCACATTGGTTGTAGCCTACTTAAACTAGTTGTGTTAGTCTGACAATGATAGGCTCATAGCATGTAGTTAATAATGCCCCAAAGTAGAAATTACTTAAACACCTTACTGCAAATTGTTGCCTTAAATTTATTTTTTAGTTAAAGCTGTATTTTTTAGATGATACAGACAAATGTGTCCTTGGATGGATAGTTAAAATGGCTTGGTAAACTGATGTTTAAACAGGAGAACCAGTTTTACAGTTTTTTTTTTTCGATCAATGTATTTTCCTGTAATGATTCAGCCCCTGCCCTAAGCAGCATTCCTAACTCACCTGCACTGTTGTTGTATTTTTTCTAGCCATAGTGTCAGCTTTTATAACAGTGATGAGATCCAGCACATGGCCGCTGTTCTCAGCAGCCCTTTCAACTGACCAGCAGGCTGGCCTGCACTATAAACTCCGGGGGACTGGGCCATTAAGGCTTCTTTTAAGAGTCACTGGAGACTTGAATGCTTTTCCCTGTTTTTCAATATTGGGCAGCTTTATACTTATTCCTTATGTGCTAATATTATATTGCACCTGGCTTTCTTTCAGCAGTGAAACTTCCCCTAGCCCCAACAGACATTTGTAATGATTTACAATGCCTTATATAGATTATTTTTAGAAGGTGCTTTCCACAAGGAAAAAGAATTGTGTCTCACTTGACTTTTGTAAAATTTTGTTTAGGCTAGTCTTGTTATCACATCAGATCAACAGCAATGTTGTGTATATTTTAAAGGCAACATCAAACATTTGTGGTTTGTTCAGCCATGGGAAATATGCTAAACTTTTCAGAGGTCTACATAGCATGCCTTTTGTTTCCTGCCAAGATCTACACTATATCATGTGGTCCTGGGTTCCTGTCCTGCTCTCATACTCTAAAATTGCAGTCAAACAGTACATGACAGGTTCCACAGAAGTAGCTTCAAACGGAGGGTCAAACGTTTCCCCACCCCACTGTATTGAAAAAAGATGTGTGCTTGCTTTGGAAAACAATGAGGGGAGAAAATTATTCAGCCTCCATTTATTCTTCTAAATTCCTTTTTTCTGGGAATATGTACCCTTTGAAAAATAACTACGGTACTACTCCCTATTACATTTAACAGTGTATTTGCCTTTTTCAAGAAGCAATGGCATTCCTACCATATTTACCATATGACTGAATTTATGTAACAGCTTTCTGAAAATTTCTGTAAATTAACTCAGAGCATAAATCGCCCAGGCACCCCTGAGTGTAAAATTGAAAATGCCTGTTCCAGATGGCCAGTTAATGACTTTAGCGTAGGATGATCTGTCCTGTCCACAGTCGAGGTTGCGAGTGCTGTGATGTGTTGCATTCCGATACATTTTTGCTCACATCTAGCGGATACAGTTTGCTCACATCTGTTCAAAACTGAACGGAAAACAAATTAACAGCTGCCTTTTATCCTTCTCGCTGTGTGTCTGTTTGTCATGTAGATTTCATATTTGCTGGCGACATGGCGGCAACACAGGCGCTTGTGGCCGTTCTCATCTCTGTGTCCTGTTTTGTTACCAGTGGCGCACAGAAAACAGGTACTGTATTAAACCCAGTGGCGTAACGTCGGCAGTAAAATAGGGCCTTCGGTAACCTTACCTTTATACGGATATTACTCTCAATCTGTTTCCACTTATAGTTCTTAATTATCAATCAAGCAATTTATTAACTGAATAACAAACATTGATGAATATATCAAGTTTTTGCAATATTGCAGTGCTAGTATTTTTTTTTGTATCAGAAAATGGGTAGCACTTAAATATACGTAGGCTATGTAGCGATGGCCGGTGCGTTGGAAAAAGTGGGGATTACTTGTTTCCGTTTATTTAGCTTGAGTAGCCTAACAATCAAACAAAAATCTAAACCAATTATCTGAATAATCAAGACCAATTTGTAGCCTATAATGATTTAGAAATGATAATGAAAAAAAGACAACTTGAGATTGTTTAACAAGGATCAGGCAATAATCTGAACGCGTTAAAGAATGTAATTCACGACACTCAAATTAGTCAAAGCGATTTAAACATTAGAAAGCATAAATTCAAATTTAGCCTCTTAAGTGTATCGAACCGTTCAGAGCAACGCATTATTCAGGCTAGAAAAACTAATTCACGAAAATCTACGAAACATTGAACCTTGAGCCTTTAAAAGTCGAATCTTCGCATAATAACACGTCATCATAAATGTGGATATAGACAAATGCAACACAAGTTTGATACACAAAACAATAATGCTATCTCAAAATAACTTGGTAGCCTAATAATTTACTTATTGTTCTTGGTTATTGAGTGAATCAATTATTTGATTGGCAATCAGGCAAAGTGAACGGAAACAGATTGAGAGTGATCATCCGTTAAAGGTAAGTTTACAGAAGGCCTAGTTCTACTCCCACGGTACGCCACTGATTAAACCCCACTCCTTCTGGTGATGGAGTCAGTGACACAGCTGCTGTTGTTTACTTATGTTCGGTTTCAGCTGACTGGTTATGTTCCATATTGCAGTGTGCACTCAGGAGGCAGTGGCTGACATTGTCTTCCTGGTGGACGGGTCCTGGAGCATCGGCACAGAGAACTTCCAGCAGGTCCTGGCCTTCCTGGCCTCATTGGTGGACAGCTTTGACATGGGCCCGGACCAGGTTCGGATAGGTTTGGTCCAATATAGCACCAGCCCTGTCACCGAGTTCCTTCTGAATTCCTACACAGCCAAGCAGGAGATTCTGCAGCAGATCCAGAACCTGCCCTATCGAGGTGGTGGCACCAAGACTGGCCTTGGCCTGGAGTTTATGCTTGCCCAGCACTTTGTAGAGCGGGCTGGTAGCCGGGCCAACGAGGGGGTCCCGCAGCTCGCAGTGGTCATCACGGACGGACAGTCCCAGGACAGCGTTAAGCAGCAAGCAGAGATGCTGAAGAGGCGTGGCATCACACTGTATGCTATCGGCATCAAAGATGCAGTGCTGGAGGAGCTGCAAGAGATCGCCAGTGACCCCAATGATAAGCATGTCTACAGCGTGTCAGACTTCGCTGCTCTGCAAGGCATCTCCCAGAGTGTGATCCAGGTGCTGTGCACCACAGTGGAGGAAGCCAAGCGTCAGATTGCTCATGTGTCCCAGGGTAACTCTCCACTCCACTCGCACTGATTTTATCATTATGTCCGTCATTCACAGCTTTGAAATTCTTCCAAGGTAACTGTATGAATAGAACGAGAGCTGTCATTGTGAATATCTTTCAATTTTTATTCTAAAAACATTAGCACATTGGATAATTTACGATTTGTTTGTCAGCCACATAAAATCGCATGCTGAATAGAAACAGATGCTCCGTAAATCGAGGAATTGAAACAGTTATGTGTATGCTCACACTAGTACACTTGTAAATACAATCCCATTGTATTTTTCTTTTTACATACTTATCTTTTTGTCTACACATTCATAACGGACACAAGTTGTAACCATTTTCTTGTTGCCGATCAGATTTTCTCTTTCTTTCTAGAGTGTAGAAAGGCCACCATGGCAGACATCGTGTTTCTTGTGGATGGCTCCTCGAGCATTGGCCCTGATAATTTCCAGGAAATTAGGCATTTTCTACATGCCTTTGTGGATGGCCTTGATATCGGCATCCACAAGGTGCGTGTAGGACTGGCCCAGTTTAGCAATGAGCCTCACCAGGAGTTTCTCCTGGGGGAGCACACAGAGAAAACGGTTCTCCTGGAGCGGATAGACAACCTCGAATACAGGCTTGGGGGCACCAAAACGGGAAAGGCTCTCCAATTCCTCCAGTCTACCTACTTCACTGAGGCTGGGGGAAGCCGGGCCAGTGAGCACGTCCCACAGATCGCTGTGGTGATCACAGATGGCAGCTCTACGGACGCCGTCCAAGCTCCCGCTCGGGCGCTGAGGAAGCAGGGTGTCATCATCTTCGCCATTGGCATTGGGAAAGCCGATAAAGCAGAGCTCCAGGAGATCGCCAACAGCCCACACAAGCACTTCCTTATCAGCATTGAGAGCTATCAGGCACTGCAGAAGCTGACCGACAGTCTCCTGCGGACTGTGTGTGCCTCCGTGGAGACGCATATACAAGGTACAATGTTTTATAATACGGCGGTGATGGGTAAGCTCTGAGCATCAGGCTCTAGTCACAGCCAGGATCCATTCCATTTACATTATAATATACCATAATTAAAATGTGAAAATTTACAGCCATGTTGTCTCACATGCTGGACTACATTTTGAGACTTAGTATCTTATTCTGCGTGCTAACAAAATTAAAGTGACGGACAAGTAAAGGCTTATGACCACGTTATGTATGGCTATTACAGCATGTACTGAGCACCAACAAAGCATGAGGAGTCAATTCCATTGCAATCTCGTTCAATTTCAGTCTATGTATACCTGTACGCTGAAAAAAAGACTAAAAAATTGTTCCAGTTGTCGTCAACTGGAATCCACAACCCATAGGCCTCATAAGTCTGATGTAACGCAAGGCAAAGACCTTTGCCCAAATAGGGATTTCCAGTTGAGCCACGTGTTTTGAAGGAAAGCCGTGGGTTTGATAAGATACCCGTGTGTCCAGTGCAGTGGGGTTGTTTCATGAACGTGGTTTGGGGAGACAATTGGACATTACAAATTTGGGTGGGAATTGGATATAGACAGACCCATGTTGGGCGCCAAATTATTCTAAGAAAAATTTTTAAAAATTGATTTCCGGATCAAAGCGAAAAATATATGGAGTTTCACGTAATCGTCCCTGTCACAGTCCGTGATTTAAGCTCCCGTTCAAAACTTGGATGTTTTTTATCCGGACACATTTATCTCTTAAATTGGCACTGGATCCACTGAATTGGAATAGTTAGTTGGCAAAAGTGTTTTCCGCTCTCCTTATCCCTATACGAACTTTATCGCCTCACCGTTATGTTAGTCCCGTCCGAATCTGCCATGTCACTTTTACAGATTGCATGCTCTCGCCAGTGGAGATTTTACCCACTGTTGTAAATTTTACAATGCCTAGTAAAAATAACCCCAGCTAGCAATCAAATTGACACGTTGTTAAATATTCTGTTATTTCCTGTGAGAAAGGAGTTTCCCCTAGTCTTTTGTCTTTTCCTGGTTTTTCATGTATGAGGCACTCGATTCCAAGAAGGCGCGCGGGGGGGGGGGGGGGGGGGGGGGTTTAGACCTCTGTATATAATATTAATATATGGGGGGACATTTTCTTAAAAGATTTTTGTGGGTGTGTGTATGGATCTTCTCTGATGATTGTGTTGTGGGTTTTAATTGTGATATGTTGTAGTTATTTTTGAGTCTTTTGTCCATCATTTTAACTTTATTATTCATTGTATTACCTTGTAGTTGATCAGTCATTACATGTGAATGTGTTATATCTTGTGCTGTAGGTGAAGTTGTTTTGAAAACTATATATTTCACCTGCATGTTATGACACTCTGAATTAAGTGTAATTTTCATCTTAAACATTAGTTCCAAGATTTGCCGATGTGTTCATCCTGGTGGACAGCACAGCACAGACTGAGATTGGAAAGGTGAAAACCCTCCTGAACCGATTGGTCAACCTGTTGAACATTGGCAGTGAGGCACACCGGATTGGCTTGGCACAGTTTGGCTCTGACACTAAGGTGGAGTTCCTGCTGAACAGGTATCAGACCAAGGACGAGGTCCTGCTTCATTTGAAGAACCAGTTCCGACTGAGGCCTGGGAAAGATCGTCAGTTAGGGCGGGCGCTGGAACATGCTCGCGTAAATTTCTTCAACACGGCTGCTGGCAGCCGGATTGCTGAAGGCTTCCGGCAGGTCCTGGTGGTCATCACCGCTGGGCAGTCACAGGACAGCGTGATAAGGCCCGCACGCACCATGAAGACTGAGGGGGTCACTGTCATCTCCATTGGACTGCCTAAAACCAACAAACACGAACTGCAGCTCATTGCCACACCACCCTATGTGTTCCAGACTTTAACACAGAGCATCACATCGATACCTCAGGATGTAAAAGGTGTCATTGAATATAAGGAAGCCCACTTAGGACTGGCAACAGGGCCTTCAGGTGATTCCAGTCTTTTAATTCAGTTTTATTTCCTCATTTATTTTATTTATTTTTCACATATTTTTCATGTTTTACGCATATGATAAGGTAACCTTCATCTGGCTTGGTTTGCAGAATATAAAGAATTACAGCTATTCTAATTGTATTATATTCCGCTGAGAACATTGAGTTGCTGAGTTGCTCAATCACTCTCAAAATTACACTGATAAAGTGTACAGCATGTACAGCAATATTTTTTTTTAAACCATAGTAGAACACCATCTAAGTAGCCACAGCAGTGCCTGTTCAGATTGTGTTTTTCACAATTTAAATTGAATGAGTGAGGTGCCTGCAATCTCCAGATTTTGCTCTGCCTTCATGATGGAATTAAGGTTTATTTTTAGTTATTGAATATAGGCATCATGTATTGTCACAATTTCTTATGCTGTGTCAGGATGTTCTTTGACATAAATCCACTTCATTCATAAATATGAATCTATACCAATTATTTTCTTCCACCGCTAATCTTAGTCTGTGTTTTTCAGATTGCAGGTCAGCCAAAGTGGCTGACATTGTTTTCATTGTGGACCAATCTGGCAGCATGCAGTCCACAAATTTCCAGCTGGTGCGCAAGTTTATCCACGAAATTGTAGATGGCCTCGATGTTAGCATGAAGAAAGTGAGGGTGGGTATCGTCCTGTACGGCGATACTCAAAAAGCTCTGGCATACCTGAACAGCTTTAATGAGAAGGATGATATCCTGCGGTTCATTAAAATGCTGCCATATGAAGGGGGTAGCACTAAGACCGGCGCTGCCTTGAACTTTACCCGCGAACACATTTTCACCAAGAGTGCAGGGAGCCGGAAGGGCCAGGGGGTGCAGCAGCTGGCCATCGTCATCACCAACAGAAAGTCCCAAGATGACGTTAGCATGGCCGCGGTGGCACTGCGCCGCTCAGGGGTCACCGTATATGCCGTCGGGGTGAAGGACGCTGACGATAGTGAACTGAAGCAGATCGCCTCCCATCCTGCCAGGAAGTTCGTCTTCAAGGCTGACAGCCTTACCAAGTTGGAGAAGAGTCTTCAGAAGCTTCTGTGTTACAACATCATCCGAACAGCCTTCTCTATTCCTGCCAGGAGTTTCAATCTGAAAACGGGTAACCGCTCAACTGTGAAGTAAATAAAATGCAATGCTAGTGCTATTTTTGTGACTTGGAAGAAGCAGCCAAAGAAGGAGCAACGTCTCTCACTCTCATCATGACTGACTGATAAAGTGTACAGAATGTACAGCAATATTTTTTTTAAACCATAGTAGAATAGTATCTAAGTAGCCACAGCAGTGCCTGTTCAGATCTTGTTTATCACAAAAGTAAAAGGAACTTAATTAAATTTATTTAGCCATTAAAAGCCAATTTTGAGTTATTGTAAGTTTGTATTTGGTCAAAGCAGTCAAAATAAGTACTTTAAGTATTGCATAACATTACTCTTGTTACATTCAACTGATGCTGTACCTACCTCTGCTCTCTTTCACACCATTCTTCTCACTGTGTTCACCTCTCACTCTCTATCCTGGATTGCGTTCAGGTTGCGTTCAGACGGAGGAGGCAGACTTTTACTTCTTGATCGACCACTCTGGGAGCATCTATCCAAACGACTTCCAGGACATGAAAAAGTTCATCCTAGAGTTTCTGCACATGTTCAGGATTGGACCAAACAATGTACGGGTGGGACTGGTGAAATTTGCAGATTCCCCTGCGCTGGAATTCCGTCTGACAGAGCACACCGACACCCTTTCCCTGGAGAAAGCTGTGGACAATGTCCACCAGGTGGGCGGGGGGACAGAGATTGGCAGAGCGCTGTCCTTCATGGGCCCACTGTTCAAGGATGCCTCCAAGAGCCGTGACGAGAAGGTGCCCGAGTTTCTCATCATCATCACTGATGGGAAGTCCTCTGATGTGGTCGATGAACCAGCAAAAAAGCTGCGTGATCAGGGTGTTATCATCTATGCCATCGGAGTGAGGGGCGCTGACGAGTCTGAGCTTCTGGAGATTGTTGGCTTTCCAGAGAGGAAGTTCTTTGTCAATGACTTTGATGCTCTGAAACCCATCAAAGATGAAATTGTCACAGACATCTGCTCTGAAGAGGGTATGTAGGTTATATCCATACACTCCAAAGAAGGGCCATGCATATACTTTTTTTTTTGGGGGGGGGGGGGGCATATGCTCAAAATCGGCATCAAAACAGGAAAACACTGAATATTTAGGTTTTTTTATTTAATATTTTAGGTTCAATTCCATTACAATTCAGTCATTTCAGGAAATTAATTGAAATTCAATTACTGAATAAAAAAAACATATGTAGTTTGAAATGAATGGTAAGTTAGTATAATGATTTTAAAATGGTATGCAATGGTGTTTATTTACCATGATAATTGTAATTGTATCATAAGTTTTTCAGACCTCTGGTTTAAACGTTTGGAAATGGGGTGTGTCAATGGTCATTTAGCTTTTTCAGTCAATAAGGGACTATGTTTTGCGGTACAATGCTGGTGTCTGTGCCACAATAAGAATTTATAAAATACTATGTTTAAGGTGTGATGAGGTGAAATTTTATAGCAATTATTTAAGATCTGGTTTTAGGAGGTTTCAGAGAACATTCCAGGGTGCCTTGGTAAAATATCAACATGTTCTTTTTTCTTCGTAGTTTGCAAGGATATGGAAGGAGATTTGCTCTTCTTGATTGACGGTTCTAGTAGCATCAGTGACTCTGATTTCGTTCACATGAAGGAGTTCATGATGTCTATAGTGGACAAGTCTGCAATTGGTCTGAACAAACTCCATGTCGGCGTCTTGCAGTTTAGCGTAAAACAGCGAGAGGAGTTCCCCCTGAACAAGTTCAATGACAAGGGGAGCATTACACAGGGCATCAGCTCCATTCAGCAGTTGGACGGAGGGACTCTGACGGGAACTGCGCTGACCTTTGCCTCAAAGTACTTTGACTCACCCAAGGGAGGGCGTTTAAATGTCAGGCAGTTCCTGATTGTGATCACTGATGGTGAGGCCCAAGATGATGTGGCCAAGCCAGCTGAAGAGCTGAGAAACAAAGGCGTGATCATCTACTCAATTGGAGTGCTCAATGCCAACAACTCCCAATTGCTGACGATCAGCGGGTCCCAGGACAGGGTTTTCTCTGAGAGGGACTTTAATTCCCTTCAACATTTAGAAAAGATAATTCTCTTTAAACTGTGCCACCCTGAGACTGGTGAGTATTGTTTGTTTAAGATGTGTTTTTAAAAGATTCAAATATGTTAAAAGGCATTGTTTTAAAATTAAAACATGCTGTTTGATTGGCAAAATGATTCAGTCGGACAAATATCTAATTTAGTATACATTTTTATGGATTTAAACAGACTGCAAGAGGACAAAGGTTGCAGACATGATCTTTCTGGTGGATGGTTCAAGCAGCATCAAGCCACCTGAGTTCCAGAGCATGAAAAAATTCATGACATCAATGGTAAACAACACAGACATTGGGGAAGACCATACCAGATTTGGAACTATCCTCTACGCGGACACACCCAAAACCAGTTTTAGTCTGAACCAGTACTACACCAAGAGAGAAGTTAGAAGAGCTGTTGCTGCCCTGCAGCCCCCAGGCGGTAGCACTTACACAGCCCTGGGCCTACAGTACTCGCTGGCCTTCTTTGAACCGCAGCACGGTGGCCGTGTGGCTGAGAAGATCCCTCAGATCTTGATGGTGATCACAGACGGGGAGGCCACAGATGCAGTGGCTCTTCCAGTGTGGTCCAGGGCGGTGAGGGAGAAGGGTATCAAGATTTACGCCATTGGAGTGGGAGGCGCTGACAAAAGGGAACTGGAAATCATGACGGGGGATCCAAAGAAGGTCTTCTACGTGGACAGCTATCAAGCCTTGGAAGTGCTTTACAAAAACATCTCCAATGCGCTGTGTGTTGAAAGAAAACCAGGTAGGCAGACTGTTTGTTGCGTCCAACTTTCTGTTACCGTTCACCTGGATGTGTGTCAAATCATCTTAAGACAACTTAATTGCATGGACATAATCATAAATGGAGAAAGTCATGTTTAGATAAATGAGTAAAGGGTCAAATTTAAAAACATTGCTGTACTGGGCATAAAACATACTAGAAAGATGATCATATAAAAGGAGAAATCAGATGGTTATGGTTGAGCTCATGTCTTCCAAAGTTGGATTTTTAAGGAAACTTATATGATATATAATTGTATGCACATGATGTTATGCACTCTTTAATATATAACACAAGTAATAATCGAATAGTAAAGTGGTTTTATTCTTTCAGACTGTCAAATTACTGACTGCAGTCAGCAGCCCACAGGGCAACACACAATTGATCCCAGCTTTGCCTAGCACAGGTTGGATTCAGTCAGCCATGCTGACAATCTAAAATTGCACACCAGCAACCCCCTCTGGCCAATCAGTTACTTGCAAGTCCATCTATTGAGTTGCACGTGAAGCGTCTTCCTCTGACTCATGTCTTTGCTAGCCTGACTTGCGTATTGTGGTGTGATAAGAAGCAGCAGCTAACATCACGTGCTTCAGAGGACATCATACGTGCTTTGATGAATCGATAGTCGAGGTTGCAGCAAACAGGCTAATGAAGGTCAGGTGGGGGAAAGGGAGAGAAGCATTAAAAAATAAATTGAATTCAGATATTCTCACTCCAATTTAACACTGTTATTGTTTCACCCATCCAGTGTGTGACAAGGAGAAGGCGGATTTGGTTGTACTTATGGACGGATCCGGCAGCATTGGGGAAGTGGATTTTAAGGTCATGAAGACGTTTGTGTCAGACCTGGCAGGCAGTTTCCAAGTAAGCCAGGAAAATGTGAGGATAGGGATGGCCCAGTTTAGCACAGACCCACATAAAAACTTTTATCTTAACCAGTACGACAATATAACCGATGTGAAGGACAGTATCCTGGCCATGGAGCAGATCGGAGGAGGGACGTACATTGGCAAAGCTCTGTACTTCATCCAGGAGTTCTTTAAGGCTTCCACTGGCAGCCGGATTGCCCAAAAAGTTTCTCAAAACCTGGTGGTGATCACAGATGGGGAGTCCCAGGATGACGTGGACCATGCTTCTGAGCTGATAAGGTCCATGGGCATAAACGTGTTTGTCATCGGCGTGGGTCAGATCCACGCTTTTGAGCTGCTGCATATCGCCGGGTCCCAGGAAAGGTTCTTCACTGCCCAAAACTTTGCCGGTTTGGAGAAGATCAAGGAGAATGTGGTGGATACCATATGCAAACCACAGCGTGGCCGCCCAGAAAGTAAGGGTAGAGCGTAATCAGAAAGGTGTCTTAGCACCTACTACCCGATACACTAATAAAATTGATGTGGCAATTTTAGTCACAATAACATCTACTATTATGCTTTTCAGGATCTGGAAGATATTTTAACAAGTGTTAGTTTTAAAATCGAAACAAAGACTTAAAAACACCATTTTATTACTGTGGAAGGTAACATTGATCACAATTAAGATTTAGGCCACATAGGAAAGATCTAATATTTCATGTCTGTATTCTGACTAAATGCTGGACCCTTTATTCGGGCCTTGTTTTCCCTACCTCTGACAGTAACTGTTTTTCTTGTCCTGTGAAAGTATGTCTATATCCATCAATCAATAATGGCCCTCCCCACGATTTAAAACATAATGATGTCTTAGATTGGTGTCATTAATTCCATCAGATTTGCTGACGATTTACACTACAGAGTACACTCCCCCGCATAGAGAGCTTGTTCTGCGTCTCCTAGTCAATGACTAATGTCAGCATTACTTACTACACATATGCATGAGTTTTCATGTCTCCAAATAAAATAGTTGAACACAATCCAGACACTTTGAGCCAAATCTTTTCCCTGGCTTTTATCATCTATTTATTAAAAATGTGATTCAATAACCATAAGGACAGAACAAATCCTGTACACTATATGAATATAATACTGCCCTGATAATATAATTATTTAACTGTATAATAGTATATAATAATAACACTCTCTGCAGCTTGGGTGTGTTGATATTTGTCTTTAAAAAAACATATCATTAATCGTGTGTTGTGCCTAGTTATACAGCATGTGCGTTTTTGTCTGTGTAAATTCTGAGATGAAAAACAATCCAAGAATGTGTACTTGTTGTGGTAGTTAAACCTTTTTACGGTGTGACGGTTTTTCTCTACAGTTTGCACTGTGGACATTGGAATTGGATTTGATATCTCCCGGAGGCCCCGAGCTGATCTGCTCTTCAGTGGTCAGCAGAAGTTACAGGCATACTTGCCTGAGATCATCCACTATGCATCCTCTCTAGACGGGCTCTGCTGCACTGAAGGCAAAAGCGTCAAGCCCCAAATTGGCTTCTTGGTGGCTGGCGAAGACGGGAGTGTCATTAATGATTATGAGTTTGAGTTGTACAATGAGCAGGTGCTTCAGAAGGTGATGGCCCTGCAGACGTCAGAGGCGACCTTCTTAAATGTGCAGCTGCTGCAGGCCTTCTCCACAAAGTTCCAAAAACAGTCCCGGGCTGGTGTGAAGGTGAGCTGACCACCGGAGCTCAGTGTGGATATACAGGTGGTGAAATGCATTTGATAAAATCAATGGACCATTTGAATTGATCCTGTAAATGAGGATTGACTCGTTGTTTTTAATTAATAATTTTCTCTGGCTATTCGTGTTTACTTAGCGTTGCTTTCTGGACGTATTACGGAGCCATTGTTGCACACAAATCTAACACCATGGTCATGAGAATTTGACAGTCATAGTTATATTTTTATGTGATACACCCTTTTGGTCAGCAGATTTGTGTAGTGCCTAATCAGTGATTCTCTGGAAGAGCCTCGTCTTATCATGATGTTTTCCCACAGATTCTGATCATATTCACGGATGGATTTGATGACATCATTGAGAAGCTCGAGGAAGAATCAGATCGCCTCAGAAGAGAAGGTGCGGCAAGCGCTCAAAACCACAGCCAGAGTGTTGGGGCCTCACATTGTTTCTTCACGTGTTTCCTCACTATTTCCTACTGCTTTCCACCATGGCCTCTGGAATAGGAATCCAAGCATTGCTGTTAGTGGGTCTGGAGAGAGTCCGGAACCCCAGCGATCTTCAGATGGTTGAATTTGGGAGAGGTTTTGGCTACAAGCAACCCCTGTCCATCGGCATGCAGAATGTAGCCAGTGTCATGTTAAAGCAAATCGTGAGTATTATCATCGGCTTTTTAATTTATTTGATCATTTGTAACATGCACTGGTTTAAACTGCATTTTATTATTTACTTGCACATAAAATGTTAATGGTTTACAGTTGCTCATTAAGGCCATTGTGAAATATTATCTTTGAGGTTCTCAAGATCACAAAGGAATCTCACAGTTGCCAAATCTGCTAGCTAATGGCACATTGGTGGGCCTGGGGCCTAGATGTATAAAGGTTTTCATCCCAGAAATGATTGTGATTCTTGAAGTATAATCAGTTGTTCATTGTTTTTATTATACTTTAAATACCGAAGGAGAGATGATAAACCCTCTTAATCCATGTTACAAAGAATAAATATTCCATATTCATTTAGCAACTTTTAATCGGATCAGTTCTCAGACAACTAATGCTTTCAGTTTCAGCAATGTACTCACTATGACAAATGATTCCTTTGGAAAGAGATCACACCTTTTGAATTAATGGACCTTTAACCATAAATATGGATGCCTTGGGCCTCATTTATAAAAAATGTTTTTTGATTCAAGCAAGCATAATTTTCCAAGTTGTGCTTACGCTTGATTTAGAAAAATAACTGAGACCAAAAAAAGTTGCTTACATTGGTTTATAGTGGCGTATCTGCATCTTACACACTCAAATGAACTTCAATTTGAACTTGAACATGCTTTACCCCGTCTTGTGGTTGCTGCCAATAACAGCAGTTTTCCTGTAAATAAGGTTGCATTTCAACATTTCTTGCACTCTTCGTGGCTATAATTAATTATCAATTAAATGTTATTCTTAAACTGCAGCCCACTTCTGGGATTTGCACACAGTCCTCAAACGTGCATTACCTCCCTCTCTCTGTCTCTCTGTCTCTCTCCCTCTGTAGGACACTGTAGCAGGACGGGAATGCTGTGGGGTGATGTGTAAGTGCTCCGGTCAGGAGGGGGTCCGTGGCCCACGGGGACCACCAGGAAGAAAGGTGAGGCTCCAGCCAGTGATGTGGCCATGCTATGATAGGGTGCTTTCCAGTGTAATTGGGGGAAAGCTGTTCTTAATTAGAGCAACATGCCATGCCCAGCTCATGATCCATGTTGTTGTGTACATTGAATAATGTCATTTATTTTTGTATCTGTTCCCAAACAGGGCCCTCCAGGTACAAAGGGTCACCCTGGATTCCCAGGAGAAGAAGGAGGGGTGGTGAGTTATTCATTTTATTGGAGGCGCATATTAATGCTTACAATATGTACAATAAAATGTTTACTATATAGGATTAAGCCCTACTGGTGTATACAGTACACATGACATTTACATAGCATATAGCATCACTTACCTTGGACCAAACTAACATTGGCAGCATTCTGATGCAAATTAATAGTCTAGTGTTGGTCCGATCAAAACCATTAAAAAAGCCAAGTGAATTTAGCTGAACCTTGGTGGCATGCCGAATGGTTCCTTTATACCTGGGCCGTCTGGAAGACAGGCCCTGTGCAAAGCCTATATCATGATGTACTACATATATTTGTGATACGCAAATATATATTTTTTCTCATGTGTGGTACATTGTGTTCATCATGCGCTATTGTTGCGATGTAGCCTAGCCTACGCTGCACCGCTGATAGATAATAGACAATAATAGAACAGTGGTGGTTGGTGAGCTGAAAACAGACATGATGGAAAACGTACCTTTAAACTGATCCTTGGTCTCAACACATTTTAATTAATTTCCCTTGATTAACAAGTGAGCCAACGATCTGAATAATCCATTGGCAGAAAAATACACAGCTTTTTTCTTCACATCATGTTACAGAGATTAAATGATTAATTCAATTTAGAAAAATAAGTTTTAATCATTGAGTATACACATACAAAAAAAATACATGACTACCGCATTAGCTTTAAAGCACAACTGAAGCACAACTATAACTTTGGGTTGTGCAGTTACCTGGCCATGATATGAGTCCAAATGGTGGCGAAATATGTTCGTTTGCTCTGTGCTCCCCTGGGGTGATAATCCAGAATAGGGTATTTGTAGCTCTCCATTCACTTCTATAGGGCAGCTAAAACGGTCTCAAAATGATACTTCTAGCATGTATACGAACATGAACTAAGTGGATTCTGTCAATACAAACAATAACCAGTCCTCGTATGTTTTATTAAATTTTTATTAAATGGCCCTTTCCTGGATTTTTCATATTTAGACGTAGATCCAGTAGGTAGAGGTAGAGCGGGTCGTCCGCTGATCGCAGGGTCGGCGGTTCGATCCCCGGCTCCTCCTGTCCACATGTCGAAGTGTCCTTGGGCAAGACACTGAACCCCAAATTGCTCCCAATGAGCAGGCTAGCACCTTGCATGGCAGCTGCCGCCATTGGTGTGTGAATGTGTGTGTGAACGGGTGAGTGAGAGGCCATTGTAAAGCGCTTTGGATAAAGGCGCTATATAAGTGCAGTCCATTTACCATTTACCATTTAATTCTTGCACCATAATCAGCGTTAATGTGCCAATGCGTCAGAAACCACTCATTGGTCCAAATTTCCATGGAAGCAAGCGTTCCTGGTAGTAGATAGAGATTTTCTTATAATGGAAGGGTCTACGGTAGATATCTATGGTAAACAAACAGACCTGCCGACATTTTGCTAGTCTTTTCTGGTAGCTTGCTAACAACAATGAAGAAAATAGTACTTTTATAAATAATTTTAATTACACACAAAAAAATACACACAAGGACTGGTTATGGTTTGTATTGACAGAATCAACTTTGGTGAGAAGTGTCATTTTCAGACTGTTTCAGCTGCCCTACAGAAGTGAACGGAGAGCGACAAATACCCTATTCTGGATTATCACCCCAGGGGAGCACAGAGCAACTAATAAACATATTTCGCCACCATTTGGACTCATATCATGGCCAGTTAACTACACAACCCAAAGTTCAGTTGTGCTTAAAGCACAGCCTGAAAAGAGGCTATCTAACAAAATCTGAACAGTGTGAAGAAGTCAATCGTCCTTAGTGTGTGCGGGTAGCCGGTATGCTAGTGACCAGCCAAGTCAATGGCAGATCCAATGGGTAGCTATGCTAGGCACAGTTACCAGCCTTGGCGAATCAAGCCGGTTTCTCATTCACCAACGCCGGACTCTCATTTACATTAGTTTCAATAGGATACATCAAAATAAAATAAATAGAAAAACCTTATTGGCATACAGCATGAATCTCAAGTAATTGATTCACTTGCTAGATAGCTTCGGCTACCCACACACACACTACTAAACCGAGGACGACTTCTTCAAACTCTTCTCCCGTAACATTTAATAAGGTTGGAGAATACAAAGCAAGACCAGCGAGACCATTCCTCTTTACAGAATCTCTCCAGATCATCCGAGGTTCTCTCTTGTGCACTCTCCTCTTCAGCCTACAGGTTTTCAATGGGGTTTAGGTCAGGGTACTGAGATGGCCATGGCAGAAGCTTGATTTTGTGTTCAGTTAACTATTTTTGTGTAGATTTGGACGTATGTTTTGAATCATTGTCTTGCTGGAAGTTCCAACGACGACCCAGTTTTAAATTCCTGGCAGAGGCAGCCAGATTCAGATTTAAAAATGTATGGTATTTCATGGAGTTCATAATGCCATGTACCCTAACAAGGTTCCCAGGGCCTTTGGAGGAAAAACAGCCCCACAACATCACGGAACTCAGTTTATGCTAAACAAAGGATGTGTCTGAATTTGTCTGAATCAACGCCCTTCTATAGGCTACTATTGAGTTTGCTTGCTGTGAGAAAGTTTTTAAGGCGGTGAAATGTTATCTAAATGTAGTGTACCTTAAATCCGCCAATGATATACTTATTATACTTAGGTTTTCGCTGATAATAGTATTGAGAATATTTTTTGCATAGGCTACTGTATATCACTAAACAGTATGCTGTAAGCAGTAACGTTAGCCTACCTTATCTAGTACACAGGAGGACGCAGTAGATTCGGACACAGCTCGACTAACAGACAGATTGATAGCAAAAACTCAAACTTACCCGAGTAACGTTACAAACCAGACAGGTTTCACAGCAAACGACAGTAGCTACTTTGTTCCATCTGGACCGCTGGCTTTCGATATGAATAGCTTCAGACAGAGCTCCATGTGTAACGCCCTTGACTCAGAGACCCAAGTGCAGACCCGGATTAGCAAAAGAACGTTGTTTATTTCAGTCCAAGGTCAAAAAGCCAGGTAATCAGATTCCAGACGAGACAAACTCTAAATCCAAAAGAATAATCAAAAGATAGTCCAAAAGATCAAAACCAGGAAATCAGACAGGCGACGGAAAAAAGGGAATAGGCAGAGACTTAGTAAAAAAAAGTCTTCTTTTTTTTAAAACAAAAGCAAAGGTCAAATAAACCAGAAAGGCAAACAAAACAAATTCGGCAGGCAAAAACTCTGAATCAAACAGAAGGGCGTCTCGGGAATCTCGAATAAACACAGGCTTAGTCAGGCGTAGGCACTGAGAATATCGATCAATGTTCCGACCAAGAACAAGTGAAACTGAAGGGTATATATAGGTAGGGAACACTCAACTCAAGGGAAATCAGGTGCGAGTGGGAGGAGTGACAGGGAAGAATCACAGGTGCAGACAATGATACAATGAGGGGAACAAAGATAGAATAATGAGGGAACACGGAAGACTCGGACTGGATTAAGCATGCAAACGAATAGACGAGACATGACCGGGAGTGTTAAAGACACGTGCACATATTAAGAGAGTCAGTGGATAGCGGAAGTAAAATATCAGTTAGTAAAGAGGAAGCGTAAAGTAGATAATTGAGAGATAGAATTGCAGGAAATGAGTGACAGCTAAGGCAAGGAAGCGTTAGTAATTAGTGGGTTAGTAAAAAACCTAAACTAAGCTGTTAGTAGTTATTAGTGTTAATTAGTAATATAAACAATACGTGGGACAACTAGTTTAGTCAGGGGAAATACAGAGAGGACAGAAAACACCCGAAGGCTCCCGAAAAGTGAGACGAAAACCAGGGAGTGACATAAATGCAAATACGTGAACATAAACTGGAATATGGAATGTAAATGTAATAACGTAAACAAACACGAAAGTAACTACACTAATAATAATAAACACAAGTTTTGTCTGAAGATATTCATATCGAAAGCAAGAGGTCCAGATGGAGCAAGTAGCTACTGTGAATCGTGTACGTTCTCGACTCGTTTTACTTGGAATCTTTGAGTCATTTTGGAATCATTAGCCTAATGTTAATACATGTCAATATAGTTCCTAAAATAAGCATGTCTCTGTTGTCTGCCGTGTTCGTTTTTTTATTACCGTCGTCCAAAATTGTAGAATAAAGGATTCCATTAATTATCCGTTGCAGCTACATTATTCAGAGAAGTAGGCTCTTTATGGGCGAGGCATACCAAGCCTCAGAGCCAATCGAAACTAGGAAAGTGTTAATGGATGATTATAGTCTGTCCCTCAAATTGAAGCCCGCCCCCAGCAAACATGGTTTAACAAGCATATTTGTGTTACTTATTACAGGTATTTAGAGATCGTAAATACGTTGTATATTATATTAAGCGACTTCTAAAACACTTAAACTTTTATTATATGGAAACTTTTTTTCGTTTTCCTCCCTATTTTGCGCTCTACTGTGAATTGCAGAAGTGCGACTTGCGGATAGTTTTACCAGCACGCGTCACATATGTGTAAATATCTGAATATATTTTTGTAATGTGTACAGCCGTTGCTATATAAGGAGATTCCTTTCTGATGGATTGCCACAGCATTATTCCAAGGATTTCAGGCAATTTATTGTTTAACTCCGATGATCCTGTATAATAGTGAGGTCATCCAAAAGTTGCACTTGACAAACACAGTAAGAGTTTTATTATTGGGAACCATCCAAAATCTGCAGCTGTAAGGCAAGCATTTACCAAAGCTTTCCTTGTTTTTTCACTGCAGTGTGTTCATTTAGGGCTCTTTTCATATGGCTGACGGGTTATAATCTCCTTTTCCTGTGGTGTGATTCTGTGTTGGCACTTACTTGTGAAGGAGCTTGACTATATACTATAAGGAGGGTGGATATATTTCTGTTCTGTGGCTGTTTGCAGGGGGAGAGAGGTCCGCCAGGATTGAACGGAACACAAGGGATACAGGGCTGTCCTGGGAAAAGAGGACCCAAGGTATGAAGCTCTTTTCAGAGCAGGTATATTGTGCAGGTATATCTCCCTTTCACAGACAGACAAACTAGTGGTTCATAAATGGACCCATATTATAAGAGGCACACAGCCTGTATCAGGTGAATCAAATATGCCAACCATTTTGTACGCATAGGTCTGAAAGTGTTTAAATTACTTTTAAATGTGATTTATTTTTGTTACAGGGATCAAGGAGCTACAGGGGCAACAGAGTAAGTGTGTTTTCACACTCATTTTATCCACACATGGAATGTGCCATTCTCTTAAAAAGCATCGTTTTTGAATGTGTGAACGTCCTAAACGTGTGAATGTGGGTGACTGACTGGTTAGTTGGTTGGTTAGCTGGCTGATTGGTTGGCTGGCTGGCTGCCTGATCCCCCGATGGTGAAAGCGCATGCGTAAATTTTGAGTAATTACGAAGTTAAAAAAAGTTTGCTGTCTAACTCCCCGTCCTCTTTTACTAGTACAAGTTGTAGCACCCAAAAGTCATGAATGAACAACTGTGGATATGTTTAAAAATACACGTCTATTGGCTGAAATGTGTAATTTTTCTCGTAGTCGTTATCACCCAGTCAATATTGTTTCACCAGCGGGAGAGGGACTTCATTGGTATTAAAATTTTCTCACAACTTCAGGGAAGTTAGGCCAGATAGCTACACTCTCCAGAGGAAGACATCGCCTATGTTTTAAACTCAATCAATTTCAGAGGAGCAACAACTAACGAAAAGTAAGCCAAGTTCAAAGTGGATTTTTTTTGGACAGTGGTGGCGGAAAATACGCAACCTGTCGAGTGACGAATAATTAAATAAATAGGAATTCAAAGCATTTTGCCTCCTGTTCGTCGGATGGTGCGTCGACAAATTTTCTGACCAAAGGTACAAACAACGACATGCCGAAGTCCAAGATAACGTGTGGGCTAACTGTTAATGCCGATATGTCTGAATTAACATTCTGTAGCCTTTAATGAACTAGGCAAATCGCTACTTCTAATTTATTTGAAGAAATCAACAACATGGTTTGGTGACAGTCAATATTTAAACTTGCTTAATATTTGGAGTAGAAAGATAATATTGTCATCGTCAGAAAGCTGAGACTACCCTATTTATAACTATTTATAATACTCAAAATGGCATAGCGTCTGCATGCAACGTCCTCTTTTTTGAAAAATCAAATATATGGACACCCTATACAGTAGGCTACAAAAGAAACTGGATGTCTACTCTGATGATAACAACTATAGTAACATAATTTGTATTATAGTACAACAATAAACGACTTGTAGGCACCGCATTGGAGTCATGTTTGCACTTTAAAAGGCAGTGACCCTTGTGACGACATTCTCAACCGAACGTTCTAATGATACGTTCTAATCACATATTTGTGATGGTATGCTTTTGGGCTAGTTCTGGAATGATCATACGTGATGGTACGTGTGAAACGGTTAAAAGCAGGGGTCGCCGTGCCTAAATTGCAAGTAATTACGGTAAAAAGGCGACAGAAAAAGAATCGTTCATTACAAACAACTGATCAGACCTAAACCACCCACATAAAAGACAACGTATGTAGGCTATTTGAGGGTGTCATAAGCTACTCTGAACTAAACTAATGTGCTATTGAAAAAAAATGCAATGTCCATTTTTATCTCAATATATTACATATCCTACACTTGTCTTAATGCTTGTATCATGCATGTGTGTGTGCAATTCAAACAATGTCACACTATTGCCTGGTTGTAGACTAAAGGAAATAATGTAGGCCATTTCATGAAAATTTGCTCTACATCGCCAAAACGCACACATCCCACGCAATATATAAATTACATACCTGTTCCTCACTGGCTACATACACGGGCTGAGCTAGGCTTGCCTAGTCTTGTTTTTGAAGCTGTTAAAAAATGTACGCACATGGGTACAAAAAATATGAAAAATGACAATGCCGTTTTAAGGTTTGTTTGAGAAATGCTTAGCCTTGCTTATACGAAAGATATAGATTGTAAATTAGTTTGTGGCTTATGGAAAAGTACATCGGAGGATTTCGATACAACATTCCTTGCACAGCAGCAAGTAAAGAGGCATACATGGCAAGTCCAAATTGTGGAGAAAATTTTTTAAATATGCAACGGTGAAAGATTTCTGTAAATGGTGACCTGATGCTATGTTGGAGCGTATGATGGAGAAAGAGCTTTCTCTCTGACAGGGAGAAGATGGAGATCATGGACTGGATGGGGTCCATGGAGAACAGGTCATTCCCTTAACTCACATTACTGTTCTATAGTTATTCACTGTTGTCTGCCAATTTATCTGGATTTTATTTTCAAAAACTGCCTCCAGCATAAAAGCACAGCGTCATTTTTCAGTCATTTGCTTTATTTTTGATTTGTTTCGTTTTTAAAGTAACATATACTTGCTCATGGAGTTTAACTAACACTTGCCAATGACATTTTCCAGAATTCAAAAGGACTTATTTGCTTGGAGTGTTAGGCTAATAGCATTTAATTCAGTTCCATTTACAGTACAGGGTCAGGAAATTAAGTGAAATTTGAGTAATTAATTGAAAAATCTGGCATTTTTCATTTATTAATTACATGATTTTTACTGAATTGACTGAATTTGAACGGAATCTGATTTTAGTAGTATGATTAATTGTTATTAATTGACTAAATATGAATATTGTAATTAAGACATTCATTAATTTCTTTATTCATTATTTGAATTCAACCATTCATTCAATCATTCATTCATTATTTTGTGTGACGGAGTGACTGATTCATTTATTTAGTGGTTGATATGTTGATTTATTGACTGATTAATTGTTATGTATATATTGATTGGTTAATTAATTTTTACTTGTTGAATTGACAGGGTGTCACTGGATCGGCAGGCGCCTCAGGAGAGAGAGGAAATCCAGGCAGCCCAGTAACGGACATTTATTTTATACCATCTCCTACACTACTGTTCATACTGTACTGTACTGTACCTTCTGAAATTTTAATGATAACTTCTGCTGTATACACTACCTTCTGCGCTGTCTCTATATGAACACTGATACAGCTAACTCTGATCACCCAATATGTACACTGCTCAAAGAAATTAAGGGAACACTTAATCATCACAGTATAACACCAAGTCAATTAAACCAAATCGGTCATGCTGGATGATGTTGCAGGCAGCATAACATTCGCCACGGCGTCTCCAGACTCTTTCACGTCTGTCACATGTGCTCAGTGTGAACCTGTTCTCATCTGTGAAGAGAACGGGGCGCCAATGGCGAACCTGCCAATTCTGGCGTTCTCTTGCAAATGCCAATCGAGCTGCACGGTGCTGGGCTGTGAGCACAGGTCCCACTACAGGACGTCGGGCCCTCATGCCACCCTGATGGAGTCTGTTTCTGACAGTTTGGTCAGAAACATGCACACGAATAGCCCGCTGGAGGTCATTTTGTAGGGCTCTGGCAGTGTTCTTTCTGTTCCTCCTTGCACAAAGGAGCAGATACCGGTCCTGTCGCTGGGTTGTTGCCCTTCTACGGCCGTGTCCAGCTCTCCTCGTGTAATGGCCCATCTCCCGGTATTTCCTCCACGCTCTTGATTCTGTGCTGGGAGACACAGCAAACCTTCGTGCGACGGTACGTATGAATGTGCCATCCTGGAGGAGCTGTACTACCTGTGCAACCTGAATGGGCTGCAGGTACCGCCTCATGCTACCAGTAGTGACAAGGGCACTAGCAAAATGCAAAACTAGAGAAAAATAAGTCATGAAGGATAAGGAGAGAAAAATGGTCTATGGCCACCACCTGCAAAACCAATTACTTTTTGGGGGCTGTCCTGCTGTTGCCTCTCCTGTCCATCTGTTGTCACTTTCATTTGCACCAATGCAGGTGAAATTGATTCACAATCGTTTACGCTTCCTAACTGGACAGATCGATATCCCAGAAGTTTAATTGACTTGGTGTTATACTGTGTTGATTAAGTGTTCCCTTAATTTCTTTGAGCAGTGTCTATAAGTTGAACTACCATATGCATGTTATGTAGGCCTACCATCCCCATCATAGATATGGAACAGTGTAGCACTCATCAAAATTTCACATCAAGAATGGTGCAGTGGTGTGGAGTGATGTCAAATGGCAGTGCGAAGAGGTGGTCACTGATTTCTGCTGGGTATCTATTGCAGGGCCGCACGGGTATCCGAGGGGAAGCTGGGGTCAGAGGTCAGCCTGGTCTGAGAGGTGACCCTGTAAGTATCATCTGATATTCAGAATCTACCCCCACCGCACAATAATTACAATGCTAATAAACCAGTTTATCAGTTAATCTAATTTGAAACAACATTTGGAATAATCATACCCAGCTCACAGTTTTTGGTTCTCAGAACATTCCCGGAACGTTAGTAAAGTTAATAAATGTTCCAAGGGTATATCCTTAGAACATTATCTTTAAATTGCAATGAACATTGCAGGAATGGTTTCCAGTTTGGTTAGTCAAATTAACAAAATATTTTGAGGCAAGGTGTGTGGACAGTCCAGTGGGCAGCTGCCTCTCGAGTCACACACACACAGGTGGGTGTTTGGAACCGGCCAGCTGAGCAATCATCTCATCTTTACCTGTTACCCTGTTTAAATACGGCAAACACATTCAAATGGAGGGAGCCTGTCAGCTCTCTTTTTTAAAGGAAAAAAAAATTATTTGAATTGTGGAAGGTCACACATTTTCAACAAATCTACCATTTCATTTTCATTGGGAACATTCTTAAAATGTGTTTGACACAAATCATCTATGACATTTTTCCACGATTAACTTTCTGGATATTACCAGTAAATCTGTGTGAGACATACCTGCAGTGGTGGCTGCTGAGCTGAAAATTGAGAAGGCAGAAAACTTCCCTTTAAAGGAGAAGTTCGGTATTTAGCATTATAAGCCCTGTTAAAAGGTTATTTACAATTATATACAATGGTCCATATCAACATTTTGACAAACTTTGCAGTCTTGAGATATATTGTTTATTGCTCATGTCACAGCTAACTTACACAATGGATCTGGACGTGCATAATAGAAAATCCTTCAAAAAACACCATGAACTCTCGTTTTCAAAGACGGGAAACTCACAGAGTGGTCAGTGGTGTCCGTTGATGTTCTGACACAAAAATTGTCACAAAGTATGCTTCGTAGCGAGTTTTAAATCCATTGATTTGTATAGACACAAATGGAGGTTTAGATATACACCCGCAGCTGGAAACCGGAAATACTTCTAATTGTCTTCTACGGTAGAATTCAAACTCAGCCAAGACCTCCCAAAATTTAAAGCGGAAGTTTACAAACATATGGCTGTACGGCGACTGAAAATAGTTCTATAAATCTTTAAACGGTAAATATATCTCAAGACTGCAAAGTTTGTCAAAATGTTGATATGGACCGTTGTATAGGATCGTAAATCACCTTTTAACAGGGCTTATAATGGTAAATACCAAACTTCTCCTATTGGTCTCAATCGTTTTTCATCATTTCAATCATTTGATTAACAATATTGTGTTTAATTAATAAATTACTCAATGCCATCAAATGTACCCAGTTCTCCTCAATTAGGCTATTAGGCAAGTAATGAAATTCTTTTAATGAAACGATCTTAAAGCTCAACTTTTGTTAGATTATTTTTATTGCAGGTTGTGCAATAAAACCTCTCTCTGACTGCCAATTGGAATTCTAACAGAAATCTTCCTCAACATGGTTTTGTTTTACCTGGGATAAGTACAAAAGAACCAAGCAGGAAAAACATCAAAGGATAACTGTACGGAAATTAAACATGATGAAAAAAGACAAATCTATTTAATAAGAGCTAGCGATGCATTTTTGTTCAGACTATAGAGTAGTGTACACAGAATTAATCTGTGAGGTGCTCCTTTTATGGGGTTTTTAAGTGTGTTTGGCGATTGACAATAATGTGTAACAGGTGTGCTGTGGGTTTTCACCGATCACTCTACGCCATAAGAGTATGATTAGCTCCCTACGTTGGGGTCTTGGTCATTAGATAAGTGAGTTAATTGTATGCCCGTTAACTTAGCAAGCTAATACTGACGCCTATCAGTTGGCTGAATTTGCTGAGTAATTTAGAGGGCGAGAATATAGAGGAGTTCAGAAAACATGAGTTATGACATCAATGTTCACTATAGAATATGACTATAGAATTAGTTCTATGGAAAGCCAACAGTGCCAAAATGTCTTAAAAACTGTCTAATCACAGTTATTTTTGACCCGTCGACAGGGCAAAAATTGCTGTGTCAACACGGTATTATTTATCGCTTCAACGCGCTTAAAAGAACATCGGCCAATAGCAATGCAGGAATTGTGCAGATTAGCATATTGCATCAAGGCATATGTCACCGCAACCACGTTTCTGGAGCGCATTGAGACGTTCTGCTATATTCATGAGATTGTGATGTGCCCCTTAACGTAAGCTTCCGAGGCCAGTTGATGCATTCTGTTGCATTCATGACATTGTGATGTGGACCTTAACGTAAACAATGCTTGGCTTTCATCAGTGTAACATCCTTGTGATGGCAACCCCCAAATTCCGATTTTCTTTTCTACGTCTTCCCCACGTGATCTGAGCATTAAAACTTCCTGAGATTACGTAGCAGCTGCTTAATCTTCTTGGGGGAGGATGAAAACCCGTTGACTTTAAAGCTTCGACGAAAACCATTCAAGACCCAGTCGTACATTTTCAGAATGCAGCCAGTTGTATCTCTCTCTCACCAGGATTTATTGAATGAAATAATACTAACATACACAAGAGTCAGTAGACATTTTAGGCTAGAGATGTCACTTTCATCTGGGCGCCTGCTCATTTTGGGATTAAGGGAAATTAAAAGGTAGATGCCGTGGTTAAGCAGGCATTCAAATTGAGGATATCGATGGCAACATTAAACTCACTCACTAAAACAAAGGTGATCATTTGGAGGAAAGCCTCACAGAAATGCCAACACCACTGGGATGGAGAGATAAAGAGTAGACATTTATATTCATGACAAATTAAGGTTGGACTGGTGAGGGATAGAGGGAGGAACAGAAAGGAGGTTATTATTTCTAGATTAAGGATTGGGCACAGTCGATAAAACAAAACTCTGCATATCACATGGTAAACACCCTACTGGTCTGTGTGAAGAATGTCAATAGGATGAGTCTGTAGAACATGTGTTACTGAGAGATCAAATGGCAGTATGAAAGAGAGAGATGAGATGTATATGAAATATGACTTTACAAACAGCTGGATTGAAGGATCTGACATTGAATGGAGTATGGAAGTAGCGGTTCAGGTTACAGAGACTTGTTTCACTTCATGAATGAATGCGGTTCACTAGATTGTATTTAGATAAAGAGTTCACGACAGCCGAGACATTGAAGATTGTTGTAATACGTTGTTAAGGATGACAACCGCCAATAAACCTCACGGAAGAAGACGTGTCATTTTTGACGTGTCAGACACGTAGTACATTTTTGACATGTTCAAATTTGACTTGTTGATGGGTTCATTCTATTTGCCATATTCGCTGTTGACATGGCAATTTTTTTTTTGTCAACACGTGAGATGTATTTTTAATTATTGGCACCATTGGCTTTCCATTTAGTTTCTTTGGCTGGGGAACTTGGTAGTTATCTCTGTGGGCTAATTATGTCTTTTGTTTTTTCTTTGTTGCTGAAGCAGACCCAGACCTTTTAAAAATGCCGTACTGAATTCATGTGATCTTGTGATCTTTCTTTCGATTTTTGATGCAGTGCCTCAGTGGAATGCAAGAATAATAACATTTTATATTGTAGTAAACTCCCTGTATTTTACACAACCTCTCCATGGTCTTGTCATTACTCCAGGGGGCCCCTGGTGTGGAAAACACAGTCCCCGGTCCGAAGGGTGAACCTGGAAACCCAGGCATGCAGGTTTGTTACCAAAAAACCGACCCTCATTGAGAAACCTCACATCTCAACCTGTGACTCATTTATCTCTTGGGGGTACTCTCTCCAAAACAATTGCATCTAAATGGATTCTTCTAGACTAGAAACAGACTAGATTGGATCAGTTTAGAATTACAGATGTATTATTGTACAAACCTCAATTCCCAAAAAGTTGGGACAATATGTAAATGCGCATAAAAGCAGAAAGCAGTGATTTGTAAATGATCTTTTACATATATTTAATTGAAAATAGTACAAAGAGAAGATATTTAATGTTTTACCTTATCAACTTTATTGATTTTTGTAAATATGTGCTAATTCCGAATTTGATGCCTGCAACACGTTCCAAAAAAGTTGGGACAGGGGCAAAAGAAAGACTGGGAAGTTCAAAAAACACATATGTCAGGTACATTGCATACTGTACATGCAAGTACTTGTAATCGAAACTTGCATACTTCCGGGTAGGAGAGAAGTGGTAGTGGGGGAGTGGAGGAAGGGAGGTGGGGAGTGAAGAATATTGGGACGCACCCCGGGAATGCATAGGTCAGGAGGCCTAAGTTAATTATGGAATGTTCCATTCTACGAACCTGCAGGGGGGCTATACATCTGCCGGCTATGCTGCTGCAGCGATTCCCATTTAGGCTATATATACGATTTATGAGAACACACCTAACTTTATTCTCATGGCTTATTTTCGAGTGACCTAATTTTTTTCCTGCATAATGAAATCTAAATGACCTTTCAAAAGTATTAAGAAGTGAGGGAACGTCGCTCCCCAGCACCCCCCTCCACACCCCACGCGTACAACGCCTCCAGGGACTTCATAGCATATTTCTATTGAGCACAACCTCCAGTTTACTTCTCAAAAATCCATCCTTGTGACTGATCCCACTTTGTTATGATTATTGCTTTAGGATTGACATCACTGACAGCAGGACGCATGGGAATCACCAGCCATTTAAATTAAACTCGATGAATAGGTAAATAAGTAGCCATGTAATTTGGTCTTAAAAAGCAAGACCTACTTTTTCTTCCAAAATAATTTTTCCTTTCTTACTCAATATGGCGGATTTGCATAAAACCTCTATTTTGTATATTGTACTATATTTTTGTATGTTGTGTATGTTAACATGACTGGAAACACTAAAAGACTACAAAAAAAAACCTACTTCTGATAATGAATGATTTTTTTGAGATGTCAGTGTTCCCTGTTTTACTGAGTACTGTACAATTTTTGGCCTTGTATTTGTTTTGTAAATTAATAATTTTGGTTGATTTCTTGCATAATCACTCATACTGAGTAGTGAGTTGTATGCCCAGTTGGCCTTCCCTGGCTGTGATCCCAGTGTCCTTTCCCCTTTCTGCTAAGATTTCTTTAAGCATGAGCTTTGCATTAGAACAGTATAAAAGTCTCCAGTAGTGAAATGTGAGATCTGTCGCCCAGATGTAGTTTACCACCCAATTTGGTGTGAAGGAATTATTTTGAACTCACACAGTGAAGCGTGTGTGTGTTTCAGCTTCTGTGACTGAGTGAAATTGGCTAAGTGCCATTCCCATGGCAACAATGTCAGTTATCAGGCATCAGTACATCAAGCCATAGGCTGTAACGCAGAGCAAAAAACATTCAAATATTGATGATAAATATTGAATACGGTTTGCACAGTTAATAGATCACCATATTCATGTTCAGAGAGGAGTAATAGTTTGATTTTTGTATGTGATAGGGCAATTAAATCAATGGTGTGCTTGTTTGTTTGGGGAGTTTGACCTACAGTTCATGCGCCTACCACATGAAGGTGCTTGCTCAATGGACAGCAGCACCAAACAATTTGAACTTACTGTAGGTGGAGAGCTACCCCACAGATAGTAATAACAGTAATCCATACCATACATATCCTAATAGTTACCACCATACCTGGATGAAAATATACATAGGACAACTTTGTTGGAAATGACATAGGTAAAACATAATCAGGAATACATTTTAGCACAGTAGAGCTACAGCGGTTGTACATTATACAGCCTTTTCACACATCTTTATCAAGGGAACCCTTAGCCTAATAATTTTTATAATATTAAGATGATATGATGTGGACCAAGGTCACTCACAGCAACGTGGGTTTAGCCAACTGACAAAAATGACAAAATTAGCCATGCTGACAAAATAACGTTAGCTAGTTAACGTTAGAATAGTCAGCCAAAGTTGCGACTGCATTAGGGATCTATGCTAGCTACAAAAACAAAAAGCTTATGCTGCGCTATTTGACATTGACTGACTGAGTGACCACCAGCAGTAGGTGACGGTCTCACTTTTGATAGCGTTACGATTATGTTATCTTATTATGATCGACATTAATTTAATGAATCATCATCATCGTCATCATGGCATGGCACACACACACACTACATCTCTGTGAGTCCCTGTTAATCATGAAGCTACCATGCTTACTACACTCTCTTCCTGCTCCTACTCACTCTGTCCCTCGGCCCTATCCTGCTCACTCTGTCCCTCCTCGGCTTCCCTGTCACACGCCTGCTCCTCTGCCTGGCAGTGGCCATGGCCAACCACCTCTCCTCCTTCAAGTTCCACCTGTTGCTGCACAATGTCAGGCACTGTAGATGTTGAAAAAAAAGAGCCCCTGCAGCAAACATGTCTGTTATTTTTGCACATTTAGCAGCATCCGCCTCTAGATTTTAAAAATGTTTTGGCCTGCAACTTCTCCGCACCCCCATTGAGCTTTTGTTTATCCATTTTTTAAACCATCGCCCTCATTCATCTACAGATTTTTGTCTCTGAGCCACGGCATCTGACACGAGAAACAGAGAGGACAGAAGTGGAGGGGTGGGGCCTAGTAAGAGATGTGATTGGGCCAGCCCAGTGTTAGTATAGAAAATTAACCAATGGGCCGATGTCCCTGCTTTATGAGCCGGTCGTTGGCCAATTTTTTAATTTTATTATGTAAATTATTATATATATTATTATATTTTATTTTTCTTTATTAAAAATTATAAATTAAATAATATCGGCCCCAAGGTGCATCCCAAGGTGCGTCGGCCCACTGGGAAAATGCCCGGTATGCCAGATTACCAGTCCAGCGCTGGTCCTTGTCACAGTCTGTGATTTAAGTTGGCGTTTAAAACTCGGACATGTTTATCTCTTAAATGGTTCTGGATCCACTGAATTCTGATGCCGCTTTCCAACCAAAATAATTATTTTGCTAACAGCAATCCAACCCAGCTGCTGGGCAGAATAAACGAGGGTGGGCTACGCCCATCTATGAAAGCGAATCTCAGCGGTTGATCTGCGCGGAGAGGAGAGAGAGCGAGCGAGCAATATATATAGCTAGCTAGCTATAGCTATAGCTAGCTTACAGTTGAGCTTTTTTGAATATTGCAGTCTGCCTGCAGTCCAGACCTGTCTCCCATTGAAAACGTGTGGCGCATTATGAAGCGCAAAATACGACAACAGAGACCACGGACTGTTGAGCAGCTGAAGTCTTATATCAAGCAAGAATGGAAAAAAGTCAGCTTTCAAAACTACAACAATTACTGTCCCAACTTTTTTGGGACGTCTTGCAGGCATCAAATTTAGAATGAGCGTATATTTACAAAAAACAATAAAGTTGATTAATTAAAACATGGAATATATTGTCTTTGTACTGTTTGCAATTGAATACAGGTCAAAAAGGATTTACAAATCATTGCTTTCTGTTTTTATTTACATATTATACACTGTCCCAACTTTTTCGGAATTGGGGTTTGTATATTTAGAGAACATTTTGCCTACTTAACGACTTTCTAAACCTATCTACTCAACAAGCCCACCTAATAGTATAGAAGGGTGCTGATTCGGGCACAGCCCAAGTGTTATACATCCAAGCTAGACAGTGGCAGAACTGTTTTGACAAACAAGGATAGTTACTAGGACCCTTCTGTGTGGGAGAACTCTGTTCTCAGTCAGTTCATGTATGAACTGTGGGGAAGTAGTAGTAGTGTTCTTATTCTCCCTGCCAGAATTCATGGAATATTGAGTCATTAAATATCCATTCATCTGATATGTTCAGTTTCACATTCACAAAAAGCTGATAAGCTTTCGCCAAAGTGAGGTTTGCAAGATTTTATTCTGTATGAATCAAAGCTAGCGTGTAATAGTTAACATAGGGATTTAAATGAAACATGATTTTTACCCAGTAAAACCTTTATTATTTACATTCTCTAATATAAGAAGAAGAAACGCTACAAAGAAAAACACATTCAAGAGGAAGTTTTGAATGCATTCCAATGAACTAATCAGATAATGGCGCACTTGTTAATCAATATAAAGAAGAACAGACTAAGACCAGTGACCGTTTACACTGGACTTATATTAACATGTAATGACTGTAATATTGCTAGGTGCAAAAGCAACAAAAGGAAAGAAAATGGCTTCCTGGCTTCAATATCAAAGGTGAGGTAAATGGGTAATTGGAGTCCATTACAAGAGGTCAAACGCAAAATGGGCGTTCACAGAAAAGGGTGGTTCACAAAGCAATCCCCAAAAAACCTTGCTGTTTCATGTTTTATCTCTCTTTCTCTTCTCTCTTCTCTGCTGAAAGGGAGATGCTGGAGAGGATGGACCTCCTGGAGAAAATGGTATTGCAGGAAATAGAGTAAGTAAAAATTTGTCTTCTGTCTTTCCTAAATGTCAACAAAAAATTTGCCATTCCTCTTGTATTTTTGTTTCCTGTTCCATAGTGCGTATATTCACTTTTGATGTTGCATCTTATTTTAAAAGGGTCCTCAGGGTAGAAGAGGTCCACTTGGAGATAAGGTGAAGTTTTGTTTTACACATGTGGCAAGCATACTTGTCCCTGCGTGTGTGTGTGTGTAAGCATGTTGTGTGTATATGTGGGTATGTGTGCATATGCAAGTGTATTTGCATGCGTATATGTGTGTGCATATACGTGTGTGTGTGTATGTGGGTGTGTGTGAATGTGTTTGTGTATATGTGTGTGTGTGTGTGTGTGTGTGTGTGTGTGTGTTTATACGTGCATGCATGCGTGCGTACATGTGTGTGAGTTGACCGGCACTCTGTCCTGACACTTGCAGGGGGGGAAGGGAGTACCAGGAGAGCTGGGACTTCCAGGGAGCGCCGGACCCGCTGGTCCACAGGTGACACATGGAACCCCATTTCCCGTTTTCATTTCACCCAAAACAGTTGAATTAAAGTTGTATTCTTGCCACTTGTCAAGTGAATGCTTGATAAAATTCAACACAGCTGAACATTTGGAATGGCAGCCATCACATAGGAGACTGTAAAGAGCTGTTCTGGCTAGGAGTCTAATGAGGCAACAGCACTGTACCTGCCTCCCCTCCACGCCCCAATGCCCTGGGCCATAAAAAGCAGACCTTCAGTGGTGCATATTTACCATGATCTCCCAAGGTGTGATATCAGAAGATTATCATATGCTTTTCACACTGGACATAGTTAACCCGTGGTTATATTTAGAGGGTGAGGTTTATACATTGGAGGAAATGGATAGCTTTCTGACAAAAACAAAGAAGAAGGTTGAGCTGTTCCTTAGGTCTGTGAGGCACATTTTGGGAGAACAAAGGCTTTTCTCTGACTCAGGGGTGACTCCAAAGAGGAGATTTAGCTGTAAGAAGGAACCTCAGCTCATTAGATTTATGATGGTTAGATCTGGCATGTCACGCTGTCCAGAGGTCTTACAGGGTATTTTCTATTTCTGCTTTTCCTCTTCCCTGTCCTCATGGAGGTTTTAAAGATTGGCTTGCTTACTATAAATGGTGCGAGAGACCAGGGGGAAAGGGGTCTGTTAGTGAAATATGTTAAGCAGAAAAATGTCACTGGTGGAGTGGAGCCCAAGTTTTAAGTAATGGTACTAACGGGAGTGCAGAAGCGGCAGTATTATTTTCACAGAACTTTGCGGTCAACATAATCTCTTAGAACGAGGTTTTTAAGAACAGACTGTTGAAGGTGAGAGCAAGCATCAGGGACTAAGAGTTTGTGTTGGTAAACAGTTATGCTCAGTTATGCTCATAATACAGGCAGAGTGCTGTGCTATTTTGTGCATTGAAGCTGGAGTTATCATAATAACAGGCTAGTGAAGGCCGTATCCTATCCTGCAGTGCAGTGTCATATATCCATCTCCCCGTGTCCTCTCGACATTGAACGTATACAGGAAGTTGAATGTGAGGCTTTTACAAGGTGCCTTTATTTGCTTCGAGTTTGGACAATTTTGGCTGGAGTGGAGAGAAAGTGTGAAGAATTTTGGCTCCTTGAGTTTGTGGCGGGATGTTGGCAAATGTCAAATAAGGCATTATTGCCAGCAGTATACTGCTTATTCGACCGCAGAGGCTAGGAGAGTGATGCAAAGGCTGGAGGACAGCATGAAATTATCTGAGGAACAGCTCATTGAGTACAATGCAGCTGGTCAGCAACAGAAACTAGAGGGCTTAAAAAGAGATTTGGGTTTCTCCCTCCAGGAAACAGCAAAATGGGCTCTTGTAAGCGTGAGATTTGCTATGATAAATGAAGTGGATGCACCTACCTCATTTTTCTTTGGCCTGGAGAAAAGGCAGGTGGAAGATAAACAAATGCACTGCTTGAGTTCGGCTGATGGGTGGGACACATCAGTGGCAAGTGAAATGTGGGAGGGGCCTGTGAATTTGTATGGGAAATGATAAGCTGCTGGATGTATGTGATCCTGCTTATACTGATGTTTTATTGGAAAATTTGCCCAAGCTTTCTCCTGTTCAAAGGTCTGAACTGGACTCCATTTCCTTTCATGAACTGAGCAAAGCTGTTTCTCAAATGGCCATGGGTTTACAGCCCTATCATAACTTTTACAGATGCCAAGCCCACAAATAGTCCCCTAGCCAATCACAGTCCCACAGCCACTTACACACAGTCAGCCCATTTTAAAGCTGAAAAATTGCTTGTAACCTTTAAGTTCAAGTAGTTGCATGTACAGCATACAAACATGTATCTGACATTGAGGTTCGCGATGAGACACTAATTATTACGTAATCAGCAACATTAGGACATACACTGCCTGGCCAAAAAAAAAGTTGCCGTTGCACCCGTCATGCACAGTGCCCACTGTACAATTATCTGGGGTTGCTTCAATTGATCATGTCTAGGCTCAGCAACGTTATGCAGAAATACAATGAAGTCAGCTGAGTACCTGAATGTACTGAATGACCAGGTTATCCCATCAATGGGCATATTCCATGGCATATTCCAAGATTCATCGTGCTCAAATTGTGAAAGAGTGGATCAAGGAGCATAAGGAATCATTTTCCCACATTCAAATCTAGTCTTTTTTTCTTGACTTTTACGGAGTGGTTCGACTCTCCCGTCTTCAATACAAGATCTCGGCCAAAAATTAATGCAACTCTGGACGGAAATAAATGTTGTGACGTTGCATAAGGTTGTCGAAACAATGCCCCGACAAATCAAAGCTAAAGGCGGTCCAACTAAATATTAGAGTGTGCGATTTTCTTTTGAGCCAGGCAGTGTAAGATACAGTATGTATCCCTGGAACAGATAAGAGGTTAACAAAAATTGAGGGAGAAATAAAAAAAACAATTCTGGCATGTCTACTTTATTATCCCTTTAATCCAACTTAGTAAACAACATGGCTTTCTTTACTCTGAAAAACTTACGACAAAACCTCACTGCCAAACTTTCCAGAATAACGGCTGTCTTCAGCTGCTAAAGTAGTGTGTGTGTGTGGGGTGTGTGGGGTGTGTGAATGCCAAACTGCATAGATGAGCAATTTTGTTTAAACAGTTGTGCATAAACATGTATCTAAGTTAAACCCATGTTCTTCTACGTACACTTTAGATAACAGGCTATAGACATGGCACTGTGAAATACATGAAGTGATGACAAATATTAATCTGATGTACATGTTGATTCAAAATTACTTCTTATATACCACTGTGTATATCATGTATGTTTACACAGTTATTCATAGAGCATTTCACAAAAAATAATGAGACACATTAGTGAAGACAATGTCTTATCAGGATCATTTCTCTGACTTGTCAGGGCGGGAGAGGACCCAGGGGTCTACCTGGACCAATCGGAACTCTTGGTCTTCCCGGGCCACAGGTGAGCCCCCCAAACTGCTCGTCCCGTTATTATACACCTTCATGCCTGATCCTAGCTGGGTTTCCATCTCTGTAAGATCACTGACTGAATGTTACAATGTTCTGTTACCTCAACAGTCTGAAACACTAAGGCCCCGTCCACACGTACAGTATATGGATATTTCTATTTTCTCTGCATTTTGGCCTCCCGTACACACGAAAACGAGTTATAGGTCGCTGAAAACGGACCTTTTGAAAAACACCTTCCAGGGTGTAGATTTTTAAAAACTCCGCTCTATGTGTATTCGTGTGTACGGGTGAAACAAGTTTTTGGAAAACGCTGACATCATGATGCACAATATGCATGCTCGCAATGTTCTTCTATGGTGTTTGACGTGACACATTATCGCCACCTACTGGTCTGGCATGCTTATGTGAGTGTTCGAAACTGTTTTTTGCGTTGTCGTGTGGGGGGGAGAGATTTTCTAAAACGGTGTGGTGTGGACGGGAATTTTTTTTTTTTAATGGAGAAAATGCGTTTTTAGAAATATCCGTGTACGTGTGGACGAGGCCTAAACGAACAGCTTTAAAAACATTCAGCTTTGGTTGCAAAACATGTCTATGAAGCACATGTCCCAGCATGCCTATTACCATAGAACAACTGACCTGTTCTTCTGAACAATGTTATTTTTTTAACATTTTACATAAAATATAAAATGTATGAAGTTTTTTAAAAGGGTAAGTACACTCTCAGTAAAATTTTTTTAGATGTAAACATGTGTGTATGCCTACCTTATTATAAAACTTATTCATCCATTTCGTTATTTCAACAATTCTGAAATAATATTGTATATCATAAGAAACTGGTAGAAAAGCGTCTTTGTGCTGTGCAAACAGTTGAAATGTCCTTTCTGCTCTCCAAACTGCCCGAATCGTGATGTCAGAGTACTTCTTTGGAGGTACCTCGACATCATCTGGATAATTGTTGTCGCCCACAACGGAAATAGCCAACACCTGATTGGTTAGACGCAATGTGGTCCTTTGGTTTCGGCTCCACGTTTTTAACTCGGAACAACATGGCATCCTGTTCATAAACTCTCTTGTTCCACGTAAATAGTCAGCTAAAATATGTTTCTGAAAATATTTGAGGTGAGAAATGGGCCATGCAGTTGCTGAATCTTGATTCATATTTGATCTGCAACATCTAGTTTGACAGTTTGATCCGAGTTATACAAAATAATTTGTACATTGTAAGTTAATTTATGTAAATGGCGATGGACACATGCCCCAGCCCTCCTCACTCACCCCACAAAGTATTTTTTTAAATTTTGTAGTAGGCGGAGACAGGCTGAGACAGTGGGTGCACTTACTCTTTAACACATTACCGGAGTAAAATAATCTCTTAAAATGGTGTTTCACGGTAAATAAACTTAATCTACATATTCCACACAGTTTGAGTGGCTGATTTATGTATTTTCTAGCAAATGCTATTGGATGGTCTATACTTTATTTATACATAACTACTCATGTAAATAATATGATATGTTGCTTTACACATGTTCATGCATATCTTTGGATTAAATGTAATTTGTTTTTGGTCATTTTATTATTATTTTGTTTACTTATTTACTTTTTCTATTACAAATGTACTCAAATCCCAAAAAGTTGGGACAGTATAAATAAAAGCAGAAAGCAGTGATTTGTAAATGTAAATTTTTTTCATCATTGATAAAATCAATCAATCAGTCGATAAAATACATTTTAAAATAATTTATTTTACTCTCCCATTTATCATTTACTGGCTCTTTTTATTTTTCAACTCTTCACTTTTCATTTTTCTCAGTCCTAACATGCGTTTAATCATTTATCTATTTCCAATTTTTCCTATGCAACATATTTTTCCTATGCAACATATTTTTCCTATGCAACCACTTTCCTCGCCACATTTATTAGTGACTTTTGTCACCTTTAGGATTCTGCAGTGGAAAACGATAGGCTATCTATTTTGCATTGATTTAATTGAATGTAATTGAGTTAAGAGATTCAGATACGTGCACATTCATGACGAAAATGCGACTTCGCCAGTGATGGCTCGCCAACGGCCGGAAAATAGAGACCCAAATTTGCACGTTCGCTGCTCAATCTGGACTGACACACCTCCACCAGCGACTCTCCGCCCACTTCGCTAAACGGGCACAGGAGTGTGAAAATACATGCAGAAAATGTTACTTCGCCAATGCACTGGCTTGCCACCCGCCATGCACCAGCCGGAAAAATATACGCTATTTCCGAATTTGATGCCTGCAACACGTTCCAAAAAAGTTGGGACAGGGGCAACATAAGACTGGGAAGGTTGTGGAATGTTCAAAAAACACCTGTTTGGAACATTCCACAGGTACATAGAAGAATAGGTAACAGGTTAAGCTATCATGACTGGGTATAAAAGAAGCATCCACGAAGGCTCAGGCATTTACGAGCAAGGATGGGTCGAGGTTCGCCACTTTGCGAAAAACTGCGTGAGCGAATAGTCCAACAGTCTCAACGGATGATTCTTAGAAATTTATGGATTTCACCATTTACAGTCCATAATATTATTAAAAGATTCAAAAAATCTGGAGAAATCTCTGTGCGTAAAGGGCAAGGCTCGCATATAACCACATGCGCTCGGGAATACTTCGGAATACCGTTGTCAGTAAACACAGTTCGTCGCTGCATATACAAATGTAAGTTAAGACTCGACTACGCAAAGCGTAAGCCACATATCAACAACATCCAGAAATGCCGCTGACTTCTCTAGGTTCTAGCTCATCTGAGATGGACTGATGCAAAGTGGAAACATGTGCTGTGGTCGGACTAATTGTTTTTGGAAATAATGGACGTCGTGTTCTCCGGGCCAAAGAGGAAAAAGACCATCCCGATTGTTACCAACGCAAGGTTCAAAAGCCAGCGTCTGTCATGGTATGGGGGTGTGTTAGTGCCCCTGGCATGGGTAACTTGCACATCTGTGAAGGCACCATTAACGCTGAAGGGTACATATGCGTTTTGGAGCTGCCATATGCTGGAACATATGCTGCCATCTAGATGATGCCATCTAGTCTTTTTCAGTGACGTCCCTGCTTATTTCAGCAAGACAATGCCAAGCCACATTCTGCACGTGTTACAACAGCGTGGCTTCGTAGTTAGAGAGTGTGGGTGCTAGACTGGCCTGCCTGCAGTCCAGACCTGTCTCCCTTTGAAAAAGTGTGGCGCATTATGAAGCGTAAAATACGACAACAGAGACCCCGGACTGTTAAGCTTATATCAAGCAAGAATGGGAAAAGTTCCACTTTAAAAACTACAACAGTTAGTGTCCTCAGTTTCCAAAGGATTACTAAGTGTTGTTAAAAGAAAAGGTGATGTAACATGCCCCTGTCTCAACTTTTTTGGGACGAGTTGCAGGCATCAAATTTCCAATTAACGAATATTTTAAAAAAAACAATAAAGTTGATTTGTTAAATATTAAATATCTTGTCTTTGTACTGTTTTCAATTGAATACAGGTCACAAAGGATGTGCAAATCATTGCTTTCTGTTTTTATTTACATTTTATACACTGTCCCAACTTTTTTTGAATTGATGTTTGTACGATTATTGTTATTATTATTATTTTTATTTTTTATTCTCTGTTTTTCAGCAATGGAAATCCAGGGGACATAAAGTAAAAGTCCTCCCCAGTATTTTGCTCTAATCACCTGGATTTGCTAATTAACATAATTATTCAGGGAGGAGGTAGAACTAATTAGTGAAATCAGCTGGCTGAGTCTATGGGTGGAAGAAAGACATGGTAGGACTTTTACTTTATGTCCCCTGGATTCCTACCTCTGCTGTTTTGCTGTAAAATACCTCAACCTTTGAAAAACATGGATAAACTTTTATAGGTCTGCATCTACATTTGTTTAATATTTATTTGATATTTTGCCCATGTAAAAAGAACCTTTGAAATGCATTTACAGAGTAGTACCATAAGAAACAGATTACAATTGAAACACTAACACCTTTGAGACAAAGCAATTTGAAATTTCTTTGGAATACCATAGATTGCACAGCTGCTACCACTCAGACAAGACCAAACACAATTCACAATGCTTTCATTATAGCTGCTTGAAAATAAGAAACATTCATTCATTGATTTATATTACTTGTGTTGAAGAGACCCATATCTTGGGAGAAATGACACAGAGTACAGCTATATAATGAATGAAGCAATAAGGTTTATGGCCTTGATTAAGGATACGCTGCCTATGTGCTTGTCTGCTCATCATAATAAATCCAGACCACACAAGTCGGATATGCTCCCCGGTTTAAAAACATGTAATTTGTGTTATTCCTGTGTCTGACTACGTGTTGCTTAGGGGAATCCTGGTCCAGCGGGTGACAAAGGATTGTCCGGAAGTCGTGGGTTCAAAGGACAGAAGGTACGAGAGATGGATTCATCATTGATCGATTATTTGTGTGCTACACAACAACAACAAAAAAATTATTAATCTGTAGAATATGGGACAAAAGTATATATCTCCAAACTCATTGCTCCGGAGATGAAGATAAACTGTTACCCATTGATTTCCCTGCTTTCAAGTCTTTCCTCTGTGTTTTGCTTTCCCCTGCAGGGCCAGCAAGGAGACCTTGGGGGGAAAGGAGCAGTCGGACCCTTGGGACCGAGAGGAATGCCGGTTCGATTTTGTCCCGAGATTGCTGATTATGTGCCATGTCAACCAACCCCTATTTGACTGGAACTTTCCTGACCTTGTTCTGCCTGGTATCCTATAATGCAGTACTTTACTGTCAGATTTTAATTTGAGTCTGACACCTCACTCCAACCAGCTCATACACTGGTAGAATGCAACTCCTTTTATGCTGTCTGCCAGTAGAAGGCACCCACTCATTTTCCATGCGGACGTAAAGGTTAACATGCAGGTTTGAGTGGTCCACAGCTTCCAAAAAAAAGAAGACCTACTACTTAATATTCAAATTATTATCATGCAGAGAAATTAAGAAAATTATGTTTTTTAACATAAACATTGCAGATTTAAAAATGAAAAGCATACTTGGATCTGAATGTAATATTGATCAGAAAACATTTTGGTTGTCAAACAGGGCCTTGATGGCAGAGACGGTTATGGTATTCCTGGACCCAAAGGATTGAAGGTACAGTTTCACTCTCTGGTGGTCAAATCAGATCTTTAGAAAGGATAAATGGTAGGCTATGATATGTGTTTGCTTTCTCAGATTATGATTTATTATCATAAAATGATTTATGGAAGTAGCTTAAATAAACAAATGAACACATTTCACATACGGCATTTGAAATTTTAGTCTTGTATGTTTTCTCAATACTTTCTTTAACATCCTCGGACTGTATTAATATATCATTGCCTAACCATGGGCATTATTACTCTTGAAATAGCATCTCTTAATAAATGTTTGCACCTCTAACATGTGTGAGTGATTATGGAGGGTGTAAGCTTTTTTTGTATTATTATTATTATTATTATTATTATTATTATTATTATTTATTTTGGAAACAATTTATGAATTGTGTAATTATTATTTGATTTCAAGGGAGAACCAGGCTTCCCAGGTTACCCTGGACTCCAGGTGAGCTGTTTTAAAGCAAAAATGGGCATTCGCATTTATATTGTACATCATGCTTTTTACATTGCTACCATCTGATATTTATTTATTTCAGAGCACAAATAAATTCAGCAAACTATTGATCTTAAGACATTATCTTAACCATTTTCTTTCTCTGCAGGGAGAGGATGGATTACCAGGGGGAAATGGAGGTCTAGGTCCGAAAGGAAACCATGGCAGAGGGGTATGAGTCCGTTCACCCTCCCTGTATAATTTCAGAATGGAGAAGTCCATTTTATTCGGCCATGTATCTCTGGCAGTGCATTGCTGTTATATTAAAACCAAATAAGTAGATTGTGCGCTTGTTTCTACCCAGTGTCTGGTTTTTTTATATGGATTTTGCTCTGCAGTGCTGTGTAATTCCATCAAAGTGCAGACCCCTCAGGGCCATATTGACTAAGCCAAGATACATTGCAAAAAAATAAATAATAATTTGCACGGTCAAAGCAGTTGTATTCAAAGCTTAAGTAAAACGGAAAGACACGTAGGAACAAGTTGTGTCCAGAGAATGCAGGAGGAGGAGGCATATTGAGACTGTAACTGTGCTGTCAAATTTACTAAGACTATAAAGAAACATTGAATTTCACAGAAACTCCAAAATAAACACAGTTTTCTTGATGGTTAGCAGTAGACAACACGGGACCAAATCAGTCCATTACCTGGCCCAAGCTCTCTAAAAGCACATGTTTTCAATGATAATTAAAGAAAGAATATACAACTCTGTGGTATGAGATATGAGAACAGAACTTGGAATCTGGTCAGAAGTAATATTATGTCTCCCATATGTTTCTACATCAGACCATGGCAGCATATGTTCATAGTAGCTGATTGCAGGACTTTTGTACTTCTGACTTCAGATATGTCTCTCTTTTTGGACATGAGTATGTATTAATAGGAAGATGATGAAAGGGGTTCAAGTAACAGGAAGAGGAATGTCTGTGTTTGATGTAGCTTTCATTATTTTGATGTAATTCATATTATAGGCAATTCATTAATTGGTTACTGAAAGCCATTTTTTTCTATGTTTAAAATTTCTTCTGCATCTGCTGATCGGAAGATTTGTTCTCTAGATGAATTAACAGCGACCATTAACATGGCATAGAACCATAGGACATAATGTATGATTTTGTGCAAACAGTACCAATGCAGTTTGGGTCCATTAACATGGCATAGAACCATAGGACATAATGTATGATTTTGTGCAAACAGTACCAATGCAGTTTGGGTCCATTGCATGGCATTTATCACATGAAATGTGCTTGATTGGTGTATTAATTTGTTAACTGGCTGATTGGTTCAGGGGAACTCAGGCAGACCAGGTCAAGCAGGAGAACCTGGAGCTTCAGGACCTCCTGGACACCCGGTCAGCTCCTGAATTTCTTTTTTACCCAATTTGTGCTCATTTTTACCTTCAAAACAAATATTTTAAAATGTTTTCAAACTGAAATGTGTTTAATGGTCTTTTTTATTTATTTTTTTTAATCAGGGGCCCAGAGGATCAGCTGGAGTCAGACCAATGTCTGTACGTATTGTACATGGAATTCAATGTTTTCTGCAGAACTGTGTAATTGTATAATGCATCTCCCTGTCTGTGTTATTTTATTCTTCCAGGCCTGTCAGCTAGTAAATTATGTCAGGGACAACTGTGGTAAGTTTGCTTTACATATATTGTATATATTGCAATATTGTTGTTATTTATTCATTTAAGATATACTGCCACAAGTGTTTTTATATTCTTGAAAACAATGCTGGTATAGTTAGACAGCACTAAGCATTCATTCAAAGTCTCAATCAAAGCATTGTTCTGATAGAAAATAAACCGATTTTACAAGACGTTTATATTTTGTAAGGGCTATATGACGTACTGTATATGTGCATGCAACACAGTCACTCTGTTACTCTGATTAATCTGGTGTTATTTTTTTTGTTCATACAGTTTGCTCCCATGGTGAGTCCTCCCGTTAATGCATACTTCTTTCTGACCACTACCAAAAGTGCACTCATTTGTGTATAATGTATATTGATTGAAAAAGGTTCTCATGCCTGTTCAGATAGGGATCGTTTTTCAGAAATGTTTACATGGAAATATAAAGTTATTTATATGTTAATAAATGTAAAATAAAAAAAATGATTGCGCTGTGTAAAGATAAACACTTGCAGCCAGGCTTTGCTTCAGGGATGACTTTTTAAACTCAGAAAGTTAAATTCTTTAGGGACTAGTATCTGGTATTGAGGGTTTAAAGCCTTTTTTTCATTGGTTGCAAGCCTACATTATACAAAATGCTTTTTTGTCCCATTCAACAGTGTCTTTCGCATGTAACAACTGAGTCCACTCCACTCTACTAAACTTTGTTGTACTACTCTGTATTCCACTAAATCTCGCTATGCTGTGTGCAATAACCTGTCCAGTGTAACAAATTAATAAATCATCACACATTGTTCAGAGTAGAAACCAATTTTACTTCCATTCAAATTAATTTGTACGATATCCAAAATAGGGTGCAAATCCATATTCCATTTGTTTACAGCTAGATCCTTAGTATTACAAGCATGCCTCACGTGTCATGTTATATACAATGAAAGGCTATTTTGTCTCATGTTATAGGAAATTGCAAACAATGATATTATATGTCATCATGCTGGTAATTCTTGTTTGCAAATGCGATCAGCGTGCGAAATCCCTTGTGCAGAAGCACTTTTAATAGTGTCTCTTTCTCCCACATGACTACAGGTCAGACCGAATGCCCAGCTTACCCCACAGAGCTGGTGATCGCCCTGGACATGTCGCAGGATGTCTCTCCACAGATCTTTGAAAGAATGCGGACAGTGGTCCTGACCCTGCTAGAGGGCTTGTCCGTTGCTGAGAGCAACTGCCCCACGGGGGCTCGTGTAGCCGTCCTGTCCTACAGCTCCAACACCAAGTACCTTATCCGCTTCTCTGACTACCACCGCAAGCATCACTTAGTGGAGGCGGTCAAAAACATCCCCCTGGAGAGGACGTCGAACCGCAGGAACATTGGGGCGGCCATGAGGTTCGTGGCCCGGAACGTGTTCAAGCGGATCCGCCAAGGGGTGCTGATGAGGAAGGTAGCGGTCTTCATCAACAACGGGCCGTCCCAGGACATCAATTCAATCACCACGGCGGTGCTCGAGTTCAAGGCCCTGGACATCACCCCGGCAGTCCTCGCTTTCAAGAACCCTCCCAATATCCGCCGTGCTTTTGAGGTATAATAGAGCATGTGGGGGCGTTTCAGAACTGTTTGAGCCAAATGTCTGATCTGGTAAATGAGATCAGACACATGGAATTGAGCCATGGCGACCAAATAATGAAAAAGTGTTTGTGGTGATAAGAATCAATGTAAATTACAAGGAAACACCAAAATGGACATTTAGTTGTATCACTGGCAAAGGGGTATGCATAATTTAATTATTTCATCAAAGCTGCATTTTTTAATTAATTATTTATTTTTTGGTTAATATGTAATTGGTCTAGAAGGATGCTATAATTCAGAGAGCAACTAAAATTATTTTGTGTACCCCATGGAAAGTTGCATAAATATTAATTTATACAGCTAGATATTTATATTTAAACTTGGAATCAGTTAAACACGGCATTGTAACAACAGAATTGTCGCACGTAAGATTCAAACCTGAAGTAAGTCTAAATGCCTGGGTTTAAAGAAATAGTGACGCCATTTTGTTTTTTCCTTTTTTCTCAGGCTGATGAAACCAGGAGCTTTTTGCTCACGGTCATGGGGAGACCACAGGATCTCAGGTCTGACCTGGGGCAGGTCCAGCAGTGTGTCATCTGCTATGGTAAGCCTGCTGGAGGTTCTGAGGTTCAAGAAAAGCACATAATATCCCAGTGGATACAAGGGAGGTGTAGCCCCTTAAATGTGCTGTGTATTACATCAAAACCTTTAGCCAAATATTCAATAGCGCATCGCCTGCATGAAGATAATTTATGCCTTCAAAAACAACAAAGCAGTAATAGTTTACAAAATATACTAATCAAATGTAAGCCAGTTTAATTGTTTCCGACATAGACATAGCCTTCTTAAAATGAGATATTGTCAGTGTGCTTCATTACATTACATTACATTACATTATAGGCATTTAGCAGACGCTCTTATCCAGAGCGACTTACACAACTTCTTATTACATTTATCCATTCATACAGCTGGATATATACTGAAGCAATTCAGGTTAAGTGCTTGCTCAAGGTCAACACGTCAGTGTCCTACCTGGGAAAAACCCACCCCCTTTTTAGTTTAAAGTCCAGCTCCCATAACCTAACTACTAACCACCACAACACATACTACTAACTGCGCATGCTTCACCTTTGGCATTATGTTACACAGTCAAGAAAAAGCATTATAACAGGAGTTGGACAACACACCATTCACTGACCACATTTCCTGTCTCTCAGATCCTTGCAGCCCTGCTGAGGCATGCAGGGGCATCAACCTGGTCCCGGTGCCTCAGGAGTTGGACATAGACCTGGCGTTGGTGGTGGACAGCTCACGCAACGTGCAATCGGACCAGTACGAGGGCATGAGGCAGCTACTGGGCTCTGTGCTGGACCAGATTGCGGTTAGCACTCAGCCTGGTGGACCCAACAACCAGGCCAGGGTAGCTCTGGTGCAGCACAGCACATCCAGCTACCCCCCCAGGGAAGGCCAGGTGCCAGTAAAGGTGGAGTTCGACCTCCTGGGCTACAAGGACCGCAACAAAATGAAGACGCATATCTTCCAGGTTATGCAACAGATCGGGGGAGCCTCGGGGGTGGGCCACGCCATAGAGTGGACCATACGGGATATGCTGAAGGCTTCCAATCCTCGCAAAACCAAGATGGTCCTGGCCATCGTCGGAGGAGAGACCAGCCAATGGGACAGAGTTAAGCTGAGCACCGTTGCTCAGCAGGCTAAGTGTCAGGGTGTGGTGGTTTTCGTCCTCACTGTAGGTGATGAATTCAACAACGCACAAGTGGGGGAGCTCGCAAGCTTACCGTTGGAGCAGCACGTAGTCCACCTGGCCCACGTGAAGCAGGGTGAACAAGAGTACGCTCAAAGATTCCTTCGAAGCTTCCTGCACATGTTGAAAAGTAAGTCACACGCTCATTTGGCTGTTCAATATATCAATCAGTACTTAATTATTTTTTTATTTCTTATTTTATTAAACTAAAAAGTATACCAAGTTTTTTTTCCTATTTGGATTGCCCAATCATAATTGTAGACTTGACTCAGTCATTGCTCATAATATCTATTCCATTGCATATTTCTCTACGCCTGGGTCAGTTTACGGGTTCTGTATGTGTGTGTCAGTGTTTTTCTGTCAAAATGATTTCATTGCACTCTTACACACAGGAGGAATAAATACATATCCTTCAACCACTCTTAAAAGGCAATGTGAGAATGTACAGGTGTTGACTGCCCAGGGGGAAGCATTCGAAGGCCAGGCCATTGACAGGTAATGTCTCAAACCATGTTTGAGTATATGCACAACACTAGGGTTATTTACCCTCACACAACCACATGGAAATATGATCATTTAGCATTGTTCTGTTATAACTTGCTGTTTATATAGCACATTATAATGCACTGCATGCAGTATGCTATATCTCACTCATTCAGTAGCCCATTGGGTAAAAAGTATATGGCCCAGCACTTTCATGTCAATAATGTGCATAAATGGGCCCAGTTATTAGCAGTCATGGGATGCAGCATGTTCTGTACAGGTTAGCAAATTGAACTTGTATCAGAAGACTATTTTTGCAAATTCCATTTGAGGCACAGCTGTTGTACCGCTGAGTAACTGCTTCAGAAATCTACTTCACTGCTCTACAAATCAATACAATGACAGCAATAAGACCGTAATAATAGATCTCTGATAGCACCGATAGCACCGAATCCTCTGCCAGGTTCCCAGTACCCAGTATTCGTCTCCTCGAAGAAGAGTACAATGATCAGACGGAGGAACCGCAGGTGGACTTCAAGCCCGCTGTACCGGAGGAGTCCGAAAGCCAGCGAAGACCAGGACGCGGAGATGAGAATGGGTTCTCCACACGCATCGGTACACTCTTGTATCCTCGCACACCCTCTTGAAAACAGCAGTGGACCTCAGACTGACCACAGACTGCAAGCATACAGAGTTAGATTCTCATGACTGACCACAGACTGACCACAGACTGCAAGCATACAGAGTTAGATTCTCAGACTGACCACAGACTGCAAGCACACAGAGTTAGATTCTCAGACTGACCTCAGACTGACCACAGACTGCAAGCATACAGAGTTAGATTCTCAGACTGACCACAGACTGCAAGCATACACAGTTAGATTCTCAGACTGACCACAGACTGACCACAGACTGACCACAGACTGCAAGCACACACAGTTAGATTCTCATGCAGACTCCGCTTGCCTGCTACACAGCACTCTGAGACACTGTGTTTATGTAAAACATGAAATAATGCACAAAAAGACAACTGGTAAATCACACTGTGTCCATGGTCATGAAACACATTATCGTACACCTGCATGTATAATTGTAGTTTCATATTCATGAGGGTATGCTTCATGTTTGCCTCATTATGTTACACTTACTATAATACGACTGATATTCTACGGTCAAATAAAACAATGCCAGACTCTCCCTATTCTCCCAGTCTTTGGCAAAATGGACTTAGACCCTAATATGAGGTTAGAATGATATACAGTATAATAGAATATAAGCCAGTCAGGACAACTGCTTAGTGTACTCACCCTGCGTGGGTATAAAACACTCCACTAAATTAAATAATGTTTAATGCCAAGCTGGTTATTGTTTGGTTAGACCGATAACTTCTTCCTTCAGACGCGGACAAATGTCAAGGTCTTGTACCTCCCTACTAGTCATGAGATAAAAAGAGAAATGATACTACCTCCATCTCAGAACCATAATTATTGAACCCCCTGCCCCCCACTCACATTGACTGCTATGTCAAAATAGCATAGAAATGCTTTATAGATCTGTTTTTAGCTTTGGTAAATGCCTGACCACTCAGTGAAGTAGAAATTAAAAGATGCATAAATGTAATCTAAATCAGATTCATTATTGGGTTTTAATTACAGCAAGTCAATTGTGATATAATATGACTATATATTATATATAATATGTAAAAATATATATGCATGTATAATATATGCATTATATATTGGGAAAAAATATATATATTTATGCATATGTTTTATATATATATATATTTATATACTGTATATATGTTATAAATATGAATATTTGAAAATATTAGAAACTTTTTAGATATCAAAAACAAGTAAACTTAATTGCATGCAACGTTTGGTTTTGGTTTTTATTTTGTAATGTGCCGTTTTCACGTCTGTTGCAATTGCATGTTTGTTTGTAACTCGCACATGCATGCGCCCAGCTCGCTGTCCTGTGGTATGACAGGGAGTAAACGAGCTGTTGTGCTTTCAGCCCAACAGTGTGACTTGGACATGGACCGCGGTACCTACTGTGAGGACTATGTGCAAAGATGGCACTTTAACAAAGCGATCAGTGCATGCTCGCCCTTCTGGTACGGCGGTTGTGGCGGTAACAACAACAGGTTTAATACAGAAGACGAATGTTTCCACACGTGTGGCTCTTACAGTAAGTCCATCATCCCCCCATAGCGGTGTTGCCAACAAAGCAAACCATTGCCAGATTTAGCAATATTTGAAGAGCACATTAAACTGTGCTATATTGCCCCCTATCTCCTACTATAGAATTACCTGCTGAGTAGCAGGGGACTATTTACTCTCCAAAAAGCAAGTACCCTGTCTGTACCAGAAGCTATTTTTTTCATGACTTAATTGGCTGGATCTAGTTACTCTGCTTAAGAGATGGCAAAGCTATCCAGCACGAAATAAAATTTCGATTTACAATTATTGATGCATGTCGCATGGCAGAAAAAATAACTACTGTATATGCCTTTTTTTTGTGACATCCTAATTTGTAAAGATGATTAATGAAATAACCTTGTCTTCGTGATTGGTTTTAACTCATTTGACTGGTCTTGCTTTCCACTGCAAGTGATGTTAACTGGCATGGAGTTAATGTGACTTTAATGCCTGAGTTTGAACATCTTTCACATTCTGAGGGGGTTACATCCCCATGTAACAAATGTAATACATATAAAATACACCAACCAAAACACCACATTTTATTAAAATCTATACAATGTAGCAATAAGAATAGTAAAATATTAATTAAGGAAAATGTAATAATTAAAAAAATACTATTGACATTTAACAGTTTTCTTGGTACCTGATATTTCCATATCCCTATATTGTCAGCCAGTATTTTATTTCACTTTAAATATTAAATAAATAAGTTTTTGTCATATAATCACAAATAAAAATATTTAGATGGAAGTTATTGTAACTATTTTGAATTGACACGTTGGGCCTCATTCATGAAACGTGAGCAGAACTAATTTGTACGTAAATCGTTCGTATTAGAAATTTTGGCATTCATCAAAGTTTTCGTATCTGAAATGTGTTCGTATGTACGAGCAAAAGTTACATCTGCTCAGGACTACGCGTAGCATACCGCATCCGTAAAGTCAAAATGCCGCTAAATGTAGCTTCTGAATGTCAATTAGAATAGGCCTGTGGATTTTTATTTTTTAAAATATTTTTTCAGTTAAATTTGCGAGACTTATAGCCTATTCATAAGCCGATTAATCAATTGTAGGCTATTAATTTATTTAATTAGACCCATAACTTAATTCATGATCCCAGTAGGCTACTATTTTATGAATTGATTAAATTAAAATGTTATATGATGTTACATATGCTAATTAAAACACACATTTAACTATTGAACTAAATTTGCTATACAATGACTTACATGTCTGTATAGCCATCGTTGCAATGGCTGACCTTGTGCTGTTGGAGGAGTTGGCTGATTCGGAGAGAACAGAATGCATCTTTAGGATCACGCAAAAGCTATTCGTTGGCTAAGAGTGATGTATGGCTGGTTAGTCGTTTTCGGGTTTTTATGAAATTGCCAACCTGCCCAATGTTATTGGTGCCGTTACTGTACTGCACAAACGTAGCCTCAGGGCTCCATCTGAAGATACGTTCGCAAAATATGAGTAGAAAGGGCTTTCACATCTGTGCAGCTCAGATTTCAAACCACCTCTCGCATGCAGAACAGCAACAAAATGATGAAATTCATAAATTATCCATCTTATTTATTTACAGACCGCGAGAAAGACCGCAGCCTATAGTGCTTAGCAGATCGAGGCAATGCGCTCGTCCGATGCATATAGGCTTGCACTTCAGCTCGTGTGATGGGAGATTCTGCATTCCCTGTATGCTATATCCAGCCATGTCTTTTTACTTTACCAAGTAGAATACTTTACTATTTACTTTATGACACCGGAAGGGACAATACTAAACTATTTATTTTCCTTGACTGAACATCTGCCAATACAACTTTTTGACTTCGTATGGACCTGTAAATCGAAGTGACATCATCCATATAAGGCAATTCATGGGATTTAATCCAAACCCAAAAATATTGTGATGTATGAACATATGTACGTGAATACGAAAACAATCTGCCTTTCCCACATGGTTTGATGAATCCGGCGTAAATTTTTCGCACCAACTCGTTTCGTACATAAATGTACGCGCATATTTAGGAACGCTTCATGAATGAGGCCCATTTTAAGTATTATTTATACATAATTTTTTAAGGAGCTGCATGAACAGTTGAAATGACACTGAAAGGATGCTACATACTGCATTAATTTTACATCTATACTTTGTTGAATCACCTTGTCTCAGTGAGACGGAAGGCAGCTCAGTACATATGACAAGGTTTTAACATAAGCATACAGTGTATTTAATTAAGTTGAAAGTGTAAATATATAAGAACAGTGATTGAAGAATCTCAGTTCACCATTAATTTTTGCATTCATCGGGTATACAATTCTAAGTTTGAGTTTCCACGTTTCCTGACTTTAGTTATATGATTAAGGGAATTATTGTAATTATATCTGTCGTGATATTGTGGTTAATTGATTTTGACTTGTGCTTGCAGTTCCAGCTGTACTCCAGGGGACTGAAGATGTGGGACAACTTAGTAAAGGTAAGATGTATCAATTTGCATTTTAATATTGATATTTGTATGCACATTTCCATTCCAGATTAATATTTACACTACGATGATGGTTTTTATTCTTGTTGGCAGTATACATTTTACATACTTTTACTGTTACATGCATCCATGTGTGATATATATGTGATATGAGTCTCTTACATTTGCAACTAAATATAAGCCAGAATTCAAGGGTCTGAAAGATCCAAAGATGATTTTAGTTGATAATGAATGGAATCATATGTGTCCAGATGGTCACCTTGTTGTTTGGTCTCCACAGTTGTATGTTCCCTTCAGCAGGAAGATGGGGGCTGTCAAAACTATACCCTCAAATGGTACTTTGACGGGGAACAGAGAGAGTGCTCCCGCTTCTGGTATGGCGGGTGTGGTGGCAACGACAATAGGTTCGAGACACAAGAGGCCTGCGAGGGACTCTGCCTGAGAGTACGATAAGGAAGGCCCCAGAATCCGTTAACTTTTAGCCAATTGAATCACGCCCCTAAAACAAGTTTACGTTTACAGGTGCGATCAAAAGAATCTGTTATTTCCTGTAACAATGATCGTTATTGCGGCACGGTAGGCTACTGTTGAAGAAGTCTGTTATTGGGTAAAGTGGAATGTTTTGCTTCAATATTGTAGTTCTATTTTATTGAAGCCCCTGTGAACCCATGGCCAAATAAACTCTTATGTGTACAGTATATTATCATGACACCTTGAAAACCCTGTCAATATAGGTAATATATAAGAATCAAGAATGTAAGAATCAGTCGACTATTGCTTCATGACCAAATGAGTACTTTTTTTGATTACAACCAATGTTATAGACCGAGACAATCTATTGTGTTTAGAAAAGGCGATTTATTCTGGGATCAGACAATCTAATGAATCCAGGAGCAAAATAAATGGAGGCATTTTAACAGAGTCACAATGTACTTTCTTTTTTGCTTAAAATGATTCTTTTGCAACACAAATCGAGTGGAAAATCAAATGGATTAAATCATTCCCAAGTGCGTTTCACAGAAATGTAATTATCACGGTGCAGGGGAGACCAGTGCTATGCATTCCCACCACCAACAGATTTTTTAAAAGCATGCAGATTAAAAGGAAGAGCACATTTTTGATGCAAAGACCAAATATATGCCATTGCATTGCTTTAGGCTACAGTGACTATTTCTGTCCCATTTGTTTTATACTTAGTGCACCATTCTAAACCCAAAAGGTACGGCACTGAGTAAATCAGTGCTTGGTGTGGATGGCTCCTCATTCCCTTCACTAGTAGCATTGCCAAATTATGTTTATTATTTATTCTCCATACATGAAATTTTGATTTGTGAGGGAACTTTGAGAGGGGATTTTAAAAGAAGATGTGGAGAAATGCAGTGGAACATTTTTGGTTGCATGGGAGTCAATTAAGAGAGGGGAAATTTTTCAGAATTGTTCAGGAAACATAGGTTATGAAAGAGTTTGCAGAGGAACCCCTCCCAAACTAGAACTGGGCCTTGCATTCTCAGGTACAAGCCCATAGCACAATGTGTTTATCTGAACCTGTCCTCCGCTGGCTCACGCATGCATGCCAATCCCACCTTGCTCAAACATTACACATGCATCATACAGCTTTCCCGTTCAAATGCGAGCAGAGAGAATATGTGATTCAAAAAAGAAGAGGACGACTCCACCCGGAGAGCATAAAAAACCTGTCAGGTGACTGCAGCCAAATGCACTGTGATTAGATGCTCTTTTTTTCCCCGCACATCTCTTTACTGCATTACTGCAGTGTGTAGCATAGCATTGCTCTGTGGTGAATGCAAATGAGCTCTCCCTTACGAAATACAGTGCACCATAGAGAATGCACAGCCTTAGGGGAAAAAATATATACTGCAGTATATTGTAAATATATAAAAATGATCTTCACAATATATTTAATATATACTGCAGTATATTGTAAATATATAAAAATGATCTTCACAATATATTTAATATATACTGCAGTATATTGTAAATATATAAAAATGATCTTCACAATATATTTAAAATATACTGCAGTATATTGCATTTCCAGAAGAGCAATACTCGACCAAGAAGAGAACTGTACTGTAGCATTGAGCACACTGTTCATCCATGAGCATGGAATCTAGTGTACAGGGCTTGGAAATCTTTCATAAAGTCTTGTCTTAAAGTCATAATGCTGAACAGTCTGTCTAATATTCAAGCAACTAGTATAGAGGTATTCCAGTTCAAATGTCACACGCACAATACGTACAGATCAATGTTTAAAAAAAAAAAACAGAAATCCCACACAAAATTGATCAAACAACAATGAATCGTATCACACCGTTAATGTGCATTAAATAAAAAAAATTAAAAAAAATAGCTTTGGTACATGACCAGTACATGAACTACATGACCAATGCCAAAATGTAACACTAAAAATATTGAACCTATGGCATGGAGAACATTAATATACCTTAATTTCCATTATAAATCATGTTGATGAATTATTGCATTTACACTGGATTAATAGATTGGATCATGCAGATCGGTCATAATAAATGTATATGTATATGTATAGAATGAAAACCTTTGAATCATATCTGATTCAGTATCAGGTGAATATTACAATATACAATGATGGACAATGCAACAAAAATGTCAGTACTGCAGGTAAGGCTGCATGCTCAAGACTTGTGCGTTGTGTGTTGTCATTGTTAATCAGATTCTCACCAACAATGTTCACGTGTTTCATCTGCTTACTTGATTTTTTTCCCGTCGTCGCCCAATTTGGTAGCCAATTGTTCCCCAATAGCTATTCAATTCCCCGTGTAGCAAACGCTTGAGAATTCGCCGCGACATCAGCCGGTGGAAGGAAGGAGGGTGCCACGTACTCTTCGGCGTGTGACTCCTTGAGCTCTGGACCGTGAATCCAACTTGCCCGGGCCGTTTTGTGCGCAACGATTCTCCCCCGCCGACTCCCTCTCCCCACCCCGGCAGTGGCCGACCAATTGGCTCGAACCCCTGATCCTCCATCAAAGTTGACACTTTGACCGCTGCGCCACCGCGCGCATGTCATCCGCCTACTTTTTACAAAAGGTGCAAGGTCTCAAACTGTAGTAGTGAGCATGTTTAGCACCTTCAATATTGAACACGCAAATTCATATTCTAGAGTCCATGAATGGGGAGTTCACACCCTTACTTCAAACTGGTCTGCCATAATAATCACGATCACGCTCTTGGATGATCGCGAGTTGTTTCACTGTTCAAGAGCCAGCACATCTAAAATCCAAAATATGATCTCGAACGTCCGGACTAACAAGACGGATCATTTACACAAAGAAAAGAATGGGCCACTACACTTGTTTTTAAAGCACACATAATATCATGGACTGGACTTGATCCAGTGTTGAACAAAGTGGCAGATGGACAAAAAAAAAAACTAAAAACTAACATTTTAGTTCTGCCTCAAACCAGAAGACAGTCATGCGACTACCAGCACTATTATATTGAGAGCATGCACCTCAGACTCAGGAAATTATCAAGATCTAATGAGTGGTTTGAATCCTAATGGATCCTAATGGATTCAGAGCAATACGAGACATTTCCAAATGAGAAATCCTATGATAAGACAATATATATTGATTCAGTGCAAAATATACAGCTTTTTCCTTCCATATGCACACCGAGAACACAAAATAAGTGACATTTGCACCATAATGCAAACTGAAGTGTTGAATAAATACTTTCTTTCCCTAAATAATATTTTTAAAAATATGTATAATCAGACTGAGGAAATTAATTATTAAGGTAAGTGCATGTTGTCTTAAAACAGAGTTTCTTAAACTATAGGTCGGCCCCAAAACGGGTGGCGGGAGCATATGAGGCAGGTCCCAGAATTAACCTGTAGTCCACTAGGCCTTTTACGGGACCTTGAAAGATACTACATTTCTAATTTGCGTCCCGATATTAAAAAGCTAAAGAACCAGTGTCTTAAAACATCATCCATTTGGGTACGACTGTGACTGCCTGAGGACAGTCTGCAAATGTCTCCTACATTTCCCTGATTTCTGACTTCATTTCAGTTTCCAAACAAAATCTCTATCATTTCTAACCTCACTTCATTCTCTATTGAGTAACATTTTTTAAAAAGACTGCTGTTGGTTACCTTTCAATCCCTCGGGCCTTACATGTACATAAACTAACCCATGTGTTTGTGCACTTTACATTACAATTACTAATAAAAACCAAGGCCTAACACTAGGGGAAATAAGTATTTTGTACAGTGATGTAAAGAAATTAGAAATGGAAATGGCTGAGAGAACGTTGCCAATTCACTCCCAAGTGTGTCATGAATTTCCGCCCAATAGGTTTACCCATTTACACAGCAAGGTATTACAAAATATTTCAGGTTAACGATCTTTGTCAAGGATCCAAACTATACCCCACCATTAATCTATGCCTATAATATTCTAACTTGCAACTAAATTCTCTAAGGACTATGCAAGACTACACAAATCCACACAAAACTACATAAAACACCAGGAGAGGGTTACTGAACACCCGTTGGAGCTTAAAAACGCCATAAACGAGAGCTTATCAAAACTCCACACCAACTGCCTCACGGGACTATAGAACACGCCCAGCACCTTTAAAGCGAATGCACTGAGATTTACGATGGGATGCTTCTGTGATGGTTCTAAAAAAAAAAAAATCTGCGATTATGGTGACAGCATATGGAAATTGGAACTTCAAAATTACCCCAGGATATGTTTCATGGTGCACCTTCAAAAGGTGCACTGAAATGAGGCCACTGGCGTGTGAAGTGACTCCAGCAGAAAATCACGGGCCCTTCCGTCTGCTGAAAGCGGATTGCTTTAGAACTTTTTCATAACTTTATACTTCGTAGAAATGACACTAACATTGCTTTAGCTCCAAGAAGCAGTTATAGCAGCTGGTGGTTTCCGATAAATTTGAAGGTACGTTTCTTAATGCTGTTCAGGCGATGGCGTCGTCGGAGGGTCATGCCTTTAGTGTTGATATTCTAACGTGTGCAGTGTCTCCTGTGGAGCAGAGAGGCTAGCTATGCTACAATAAACGCAGGACAGTTTGTGGCGGATCCGTCCGCCCGTGGCTTTTCCACGGCTGCGGAAGTCAGCGCGCGACGCGGCGTCAGTCGCCGCCGGGATCCGCGTCTTTTTTCTTGTCGTCGTCGTCCCCGATGAAGAACAGGGGGAACATGCCCAGGATGCAGCCGATTGTGACTCCGATGCCTTTCCCCTGTGGAAAAACACACCGATGTCATTCCGAACGGCACCGAAGCGGAACCGCACGCAACGGCAACGGGAAACGAATCGCCATCAATTTATCAGTGCTCTTCCGATATTACTTCAACATGGACTTCTCACCTGAAGAGCACCTTTTGAGACTATAGAAGGGTTAGTTCTTTGTAACCTGCATTAATCAATGTCCTGAGAATCAGGGAAAATACTAATGCGTGTCAGAGAACACAAGACTACGGGGCACCTCCAGATCAGAGCGGCAGGAGACTCTGCTGTAATAAAGAAAGTTTAATATATCTTCACTAGCATCCCTAACCAAGGGAGACAGAGGCATTTCATTTCCTTACACTGATTTATCTGTAGTGTTTTCTGTCTGGGGGGGGGGTGTTATTCAGAGGAGGTGCAGGAGAAATTTGCAAAGGTTCCTTATTCCACAAGATGAACCTTGCCTTATCAAAGGGTTTCTCTCTGTTCACAGCTTGCAAAGCTATTTATGGTTGTCCTCGAACTTGTCAACTGTTGTTTGCGAAGAAGAAAAAAGTCACTCGAATTTAATTGAGAGCCAAGTTCAGGACAACCATTGATAGAATCCTTGCCGTTGTGATCACCGAAGATCTCGGTGTGCTAAGCTACTGGAATCCTTGATGTTTGAAAATGTATCGTTTGAACATCTGGTTCAGGAGACTGCCTAGGGTTTGAATATACACACCTTTCCTTCTACAAATGGCATCGCTGGTTCACATCCTTAAATCTATACATAATACATGGGGCCATGAAAGGCTTCTCAGGATATCCTGTTGTGACTACCGCTCAGAATAAACGGGTTTGAATCAAGAGGTAATCCATATTTTCTGAAAGATGCAATTAGCAGACCTAGCAAGAACAGAGCCCAAGTCTTTGATGACTCAGCAGATTGACATTTCCCTTGCGATTATTTTCAATTGAAACAATCACACCCAGAAAAAAATACAAGATGCAATTAAATACTGAGGATAATGGGTAGGTTAAAAGCCATTATTAGCGAGGTTCAGTTGACATAAGCTCTGTTGTTTCCAATCACTTGCAAAGCTAAAACGTCAATACATTAATCTCTAGTGGGAATTTAGCTATTGACTATTGTCATGTTTGCTTTTTATCACTTTCTTTGATCAATAATTTCTTAAACCGTAAGGTGCACAAATAATAAAGGACTAATAAATGACTAATTACTAATTAAATTACCCCCCGCCCTAAAAAACTACAGCTGTGCAAAGAAAAATGAATAGACATAAGAAAACATCTGTGTGCACGCATGTGTGCACGCATACCCACACACAAACACACACAAACAAACACACGTTCTCAGCTGACATCTGTGCCCTGCGAAGCCCCGCCTTTCCCCATCACGCTTAATGAGCACCAATCAGCCGGCCGACTGGAAACCGCCATGGGCTGTGGGTCACGTACCATGTGAGAGCTGACCCTGGTCTGCCACATGTCCACCTGCTTGGGGCTGAGGTCAGGGATCTGCATGCCCAGTCTGTAGGCCAAAGCCTCCACGTACCCAGCAAGACTGAAAGAGCAGCACATCAATGAGAACACCTGTTAGAGCATAATAATACATTACCATAAAAACAGGCCATCCAGCCCACCTAGCGTCCTCCTTATATGGTCGCATTGTTCCCATAGGTGGCTCTATGAGAAATTAAAACCAAGGACAAGTGTTCAGATACACCAAACATCGTAAATCCCTATAGGGCACCAGGGACCGGGTCGGTCTGAGCCCGGTCGTTCTGAAGACTGTCCTTGAAACTCATTTTTAAGAATGAACTTTTTTACGTTCAGAAGAGCGCGGTGGGAAGATGGTGGGTGAACAGTGAGAGCTTCAGGCTTTGTACTCCCGATAACCATCTCTCCCCGTTTTCTTCCAGGTCACTGTCGTGAGTATTTCTAATGTAAGCAAAAAGTTACAATAATAACTTTAATGATTAATACTAATTAATTAGTATTAATGAATGAATGCTAATGCACAATGTACACACAAAGCTACATTACTTATGTTCTGTAAAAGTGCACTTTAAGAGCATCTTTCAAAAAGTAAAAGCAGAGCAAGCTTAATATAAAATCTAACCGGATGGATAGCAGGATCTCAGAGACAGAAATAGCCTGTTCCATATTTTTCCCAAGTCTGGGTTTTTAGCCAGAGATTACATAAACAATACATTTTGGTGGTTATTGCTAGCAGGCTTATTGTTCACACCACTGAAACCGAATGCCCTGTAGGGACAGTGCCATTATGTAAATACAATTAAGGGGCAAAAGACCTTGACATCACATCCCATTCAGCCAACCTCAGCATCTGCTTCGTTTCACTATTAAATCCCAGCTCAAACGTTGCATTACAACTTTGAGAAACAAAACCTGTGAAGCATGCAAACTTTTACCACCGCCAATACCCTATCTGGCCTACCGGTCAGCCCCAGCAATGGAAGCCTCGTCTAGAACTGGTTTCAAATGTAAAACAGCCGTATTAAAATACCGTTCTTACTGCTCGTTTGCTCAAGTTTTCTGGGTCCAGCCTCGACAACTGAGCAGCGTCCGTCTATAACTGTCTCAGTGACCATAGAGCATTTGAGGGGGTAATGATCCCAGTAAAGGAACTGATCTGTAATGAATCATCAGTGGAAATAAGAACTACACCGGAAACCTCTCTCTGAGGCCAAAATGGGTAATGTGAGAATGCAATATCTCTTTAATGGCCTGTATATGCTGGGAGATAAAAAAAATAAAAAATACAGGAGCACACAGACAGCGAGCTCGTTGTAGCAGTGTTCTTACCCCAGGCCGGCCAGATCCGATACCAGATTCCCCAGGGCAGCCGCTGTCAACAGAAAAAGAGTTAAGATGGCTACACCACCTGTTCTTTCAGAGGTCTGGAAGGTTTCCAAGCAGCCTTTGTGGAGGGCTACTTTTGGAAGGAGCTTAACCTAAATTGCTTCAGTAAAAACCCTGCTATATTCCTGGACAAAATATAAAACTAGCACATGTGTAAGCTGCTCTACATACTTTTAAGAAAACAAACAATATTACTGTGAAGATGAGGGCCTCTTCACTGTAAACTTGTTTGATTGAAATGGTTTCCTGTCATATGGGAACAAAACATTGCATGTTTTTTAACACGTTATTTCAGTCTACTTTAAACTGCTGATGGTCTCGACGTGTCACTGATTGAGGCTATTTGCACACCTGCTGGTGATTGTAATTAAAGCAGGTGTCTGCGGAGTGGGAGGAAAGCCATTTTGTAAAAAGCAGGGTTGAGTTTACTTTTGAAAAATGTGTAGTTTCCCTGTTGTATTGTTTTTAAATAAATGCCTTTTTGTAATGCTACAATCTCAGACTGTTTCTAAAGTATTCTGTAAGGCAAATTAGTGTCCAGCTTTGTCACAAGGACAACAACTTCTACCACTAATATTAAATTATGGTAAAAATGATTTATAGTCGCCATGAAGGGTAATTTTTTTTGTACTGGTGAATACGGTGCATGTTTCAGGTTTATTTGCTCCAAAGAAGCAACCCGTGAGTCTGCCAGTCACTAGTTCATGCACGCACTGTGCATATGACACTCAAGCAACTGTGAGAATAATTGGAAAACAGAACACATCCAATGAACCCCAGGAGGCTATGGGAGGCACTGCCATGGATGAAATAGGCACAGTGGGTCGACTGCTCTCAGAGGCACTTTATGGAGGTTTTGTACAGGCAGGGGGCGGATGGTCAAAGCTCCATTTCAAATGGAGCCGAGAATCAATCAACAGCCACTGATTCGAGCGTCACCACGGCAACAACGCCGCCATCGGATGACTCTCCAGCTGTGATCTGCCTTACATATAAGAATGTAAAAGAGCGTTCAGAATTTAAACGTGTGTCAAGATGAATTGAGAGAAGTGTGATGTACGCTTTAGCTGACGTGTTTACTCAGCGTTTGTGCAGCGGCATTATAAAAGATGGCACAAGTTTGAGAATCTCTTTTTGAAGTTTGAGAAAAAGAAAGCCCCAGAAAAGCAGTGTGTCTTGTTCATTCATTCACTCAAAATTGGACTGTACAAAAAGTTTTGAAGGTAGCCTCCTCAGTTCTGATTCAGGTCAAAAAAGGGTGCATTTACAAGTTTATCCTTGAGGGGAAACGGCAAGCTGTTTAGAGGCCACGCCTTTCAGTTTAAGTGGATACCTTCCACTAACATAGCAGGGTCTGTGAGATTTAAAAAGAGGTGGTGCGTTTGAACAGCCTTCTGCTGTTGTCACATCGTTCGATAACACATCGTTCACGACCTGTCATGAAAAGCATGGAGAACAGCAACAACACTGCAGGATGACTGCTGAATGAATATATTTCATTATTATGTCAAGTCAAAATCAGTGTGTACTCCTCTTGGGTACTTTATATACTGGCATCTAATCTTATTTACAACCATCATAGCTTGAAAAGAAAAAAGAAAATAAAAATGAAAGAAAACTTTTTTTACGACCAATTCTGCACAGTAACAGAATATATCAATGGTAAGTAACGGCAAGATAAATGTGCATTTGTTTGGTATGATTTCATAGACCTGTAGAATTTATAACGGTTATATATACAATTTGAAACCAAGGTGCAGATCACAGCCTTTTTATTTTTATTTATTATGTATCTATATTTTTAATTCAATGATTTAATGTGCATTTTTATTAGGTTTCCTAGCACAGTTTATCAGTGACATTGTACAGAGGCACAGGTACATTCACATTCCTATAAAAGCTATGAGGATAAATGGCTTCTGTTTATAACCCTCCGCATAGCTTTCTCAGGACTATAATCTTAAAAATTATTAGACATACCTGCCATAGTTGATATTCCGAAGACAACCCCTATGGATAATTCTATCTGCGTCCCCTACAAATATTAAAATATAAAACAATAATGTCAGTTTTTTTTCTTGTTTGTCAATTCTCTTTATACTAGAGCAAATTGCCATTTTAATATTTAAATATAATAAAACACACTCCATATTATTTAATTATGTAACTAAATAGTGAATACATATACAGCAGGATATTATGTTATTGATTCATGTACTCCATATAGGCTACATATGGTAAAAAAAAATCAGCTTGAAGTGTCGTTGGCGAGTCAGTAGGGGGCCCTCTTCCCTCTGGACCAAATAAAATCTTATGCCCCAGCACAGTGATGGCAGCACAGTACCATCAAGGGCGCAGTACTTTAGGATGAAAATTCCTGAGTCACTGTGCTCATTAAGATCCCGGAGAACTTGCCAAAATTCCTAAACCCCATTTCTGTACATGAGGCCAACCTGATCATTTCCCTTACATCCGATTATCTACATAATCCATTGCTTTCCCAAGCCCCTTCGATTGCCCAGGTCGTCACTGAAAACATGTTGACCTAGAGGTTAAATAATGGTATCTAATTAAATAAAAAGGTAAACCGCTGATCCCCTGTCGCAATATATTCTGTCGCATACAGCACAACACTAAAAAAAAACTTATAAACACCATATTAGCAAGTTGAGATATCCTTTAACTCATGATACATAAATGAGAACTCATGAGCCCCAGTGAGACGTCTGCTGTATTCCAGTCAGTAACCCGCTATCGTTATTACAGCAGTCCCTCAGGTTATTAATTATATCCTAGTTGGATTTTCAAGTGAGTTTTAAATTAAAATGTCACTCTGTTAAACAAAAAAATGAATCGCTCCGAAATTGGAATTTTAAAATCCTGATTGGTGTCGAGAGGTTCTGGCAAATGGCGTCGTAGATATTGGGTGAATGTCATGTGATAATATTGGCTGTAATTGTGTCTGCGATGCACGAAAAGTGGGTCTTTTTCAATTAGAATGGCTTCAATGCGTTTCACTCAGGGAGCTGAAATTTTAATACGCACGTAATTACAATTTCCCTCCTTTCAAAAAGACAAGGAGCTCCTATGGTATAGTACTGGTGGTCATCAAACTATGACGATCAAATCACTAACCTGCAGAAAGTCACACAACTGGAATAACAAGTATTGGTCTAGGTTTGTAGCAAAACAGACTTTGAACGGTTGCATAAAATGCTAATGACTACCAGCTTTAGACTTTATAGCTATTTGCACCGTTAGAAAACACTTTATAAATAATTAATAGCAATATGTGGTTTGTTTAAAGGTAGCTGCCAAATACGCAGTGAGACGGTAGTAAATGGATAATACATTTCCAATATTGGTGTGAAATTAAATCAGTCATAAATCCTTATTTGTAAAGCACTATCTTCCAGTTCAGACACATCGTTTAAAAATGTGAGGTTCTTCAATTAATAGTTTAAAAATTTCATGGCAGAAGGCAGAAAAGCAGAAAGCCAAAACACAAATCACATCAACTGTCAACGTATGCTTATTAGCCATTTCAAGTCAAATGTAATGATTTATAAGACATATAAAAAATGTTTTCTGATGATATAAACTGACCGTTAAGTTTGAGAGAAACCCATAACTTACCGCGGCAATCATGATGGCGTTGTCTAGGAAGCCAAACCCGACGAAGGGGATAGCATTGTGCAGAAGTACTGCAGTCAAAAACAGAAAATAATATGCAGTCAAAAAGCAGTAGAAAGATTGCACTGCAATGTCTTTTCCACAATGGGTGTCACGTGTGATACAATTTTGACACGATTTAACCATTAGTATAATGTACTGTAGTGTACTGTATGTGTATTTTTCAGTTTCTATGGCATTTTATTATCTTAAGAAAACAGTTAACATGCTGTAAGCAAGCAGAATTAAGAAAAACCTTGATTTGGAGCTTTAAGACACTTTAAACCAAAACATTTAAGATGTAAAAATAGCATGTTAATGTCACAAAATGACTGCTAATTTAAAGCAGAGGGCTAGCTCTTCCGACACATCTCTATAAACGCTAGAATTCTGCCGCCTGCTGTAATGTGGCTTATCCATAAACAAAGAGATTTTAGCAGGCAATTCCATTCACCTACGCAATATAATACGATAGGTGATCACTGGAATAAACAAGTAAGTAAAAATGAAATAAACCAAGAACAAGGCACTAAGAAGAATATGATTAGACAGAATGAAAGCCCATGAAAGATATCATTGCTAATGAAAGATATCATTGCCCATGAAAGATATCATTGCTAATGATTACTCGGAAGCATCTGTCTTCCCTGCTGCCTCAAAGATTTAACGAAGCGGAACATCAGCAGGGACGTAAGGAAACCGGTTTGAATGATGTCCCACACCAGGGCTGCAGCTCAAACGTACTGCTGGGAGAGTCACACATTGGGGAATACAACTGCAGACACAAATTCAGGAAAAATCAACATTTTATGTTGACGGATATGATAGTAAACTCAGAAGATATAGCTTGGCGACGTACCAGCTGTGGCTCTCATTGTTTACCGCCCCCTGCAACTTGTGTTTTTTTCTGTTGCTTTCGACGGCAAATTCATTTCACGAGACTTGACAAGTGGGCTAAAATGGCAGATGTCTACCGGCTGAAACTTCAGGCAGGTTGAAGACCGTGTCTACGCCGTGTGTATTCTCTTAACGGTACCGTAACTAATTCATGTGCACTTTACATCCTCTGAGCAATGCTACATATATACGACTGTGCCCGGGGACAGGATTTGTGTACAATGTCAACAATATTTAAAATGAGCCTGCTGAAGATTCTGAAGTTATCGGTGGCGTATGAATTGTGGTTTATCCCCAGGGAGCTTATTTTTTTAATGGAGCCTGTGGCTTTTCATTTCAGCTCCTGGGGGAAGAGAAGCCTCATTCCCAGATTCAGTTCAGTAACCTTGGGACTGTGTGTACAGAGAATGATTTCAGTGTCTGGAAGGTTCTCTTATCTCTATGTTACATAAAGCTGGGGACACAGTCTGACAGCCATAATAAAAACCACTGGGTGCTACGGTGTCTGCTTGGATGCACGGTTAGATGACGAACGGGGTGTTCCGATTAGCCGAAGGAGTTTGTGCAGAGAGTTAATCAATCCAATGGGAGGGAAATGCAGTCAGGCAGTGCTGTGGGCGGACCGCAGGTGGCCCTGTTCAGCTGGCCCATGTAACACATGAAGACTGCGGAGAAACTGCTCGTCTTACCGTATCTCAGCTGAGCTGTAGTGGGAGGGGCCATTTCTAGTTGTTCTGGGGGGAAAAAAGAATGAAAAAGCTATAAATACACATTGTGTATACAAGTCTTTTTGAAAAAGAAGATCCGAATTTCTACAAATTATGAAACATAATTGTTCAACACGAAGACAGGACCCAAAAACTATTTTATCCGCAGCTGAACACAGAACACTGCAAAACAGCACAAAAGGGAGCCACAAAGGTTGATGTAACACCATGCACAGCAAATCAGGACCACGCCTCCTTTCCTGAAGTCTGGTACATAACATAGGCTACATGACTGAAATATAATTTGGAAACACGGATGAAGAGGGAATATATTAAAACATACCGTTACACTTTGAGGCACCTCAAATCACATTTGTACTAGACGGGAGATGCCCTTGCCGCAGCATCACCTTTAAAGTATACCTAAGCATACACATTTGCCCAGAACATTCTGCATCCTATTACAGCCTTGGGTCCCAGAAGATGGGGTTCTGTTTTATTTGTGTGTATGCAGCAGTTTCAGGATGCAAGTCTTGGTGATGCTGAGAAGAATGGAGTCTGGGAACAGGTCCAACGTGGAGCGGATAATAGATATATGGGAGAGGACCATTACAGCAATATAAAGATGTAAACACAGCCCATTTCTATTTAATAAACAATCAAAAAAACACCACATTAAACATAAGATGACAAAACGGTGCTTGTCACACCGCAGAATGTCGATGAGATGGCAGCCTTTAAACGGCAAAATCATTTGTTCAGATCCACTTCTCAGATGACATGACTTGGTGAGTTGGTTCTAGAATGTCCAGGATTTCCACAGCCTGGCCCATATATGTCATTACATGACATTGCATTGCATTCATTTAACAGATGCAATTATCTGGAGCGACTTACAGTGAATCTTCCCACAGGACGACCTGGAGACTCAGAAATCAACTTGACTGCAGACTGCCATTTGAAATCAATGCGGTAAACGTGAAACGGTAGGCCTACACTTTAGGTCTAAATCATATTGCCATTCTGAGAGCAATGTCAGCAGACATATTTCACCAGAAGATCCAATGTCAGCTCACCTGTCATTAGACCATAATTTGGCAAGACAAAGGAGTCAGCAAAGATTTCTTGAAGAGGAAAGACTTATCGGGGCAACAAAAAAAAGCAATACATCGCCCAGCATGCACTAAATCATCGGCTCACTGCTGAAGGTCACAGATAAATTAGAAAAATATAACTGCATTTTCTGCGCGCCTCACTATTGCAGAAATTGCTGTTCCATAATGGAGGTGCCCTTCCATCTCTCCGGCATTAACAGCAAACATCCACTTTCTGCTTCTAAGAACTAGAATCTTGGGTAGAAAAATGCAGCATTTGGTGGCACCCGACTCATTCTCACATTTTAGAGAATCCTGCTGCAGCTCACACGGTTCACTGCCAAGTGCTCACTAAGGTTACAGTGGAGGTTTACTTACACGAGCAATTAAGAACGAGATACCGCAATAAAGTGAGGTCAAACTACATTCAATTTAACTTCACATTCCCACATCACAGCTGGAAATCTACCCAAAATTAAATGAACCTGCCACCACTAGTAGCTACTCTGAAACGATGATCAATCTCTTGAAAATTGCTTCCCCCGGATGAACGCGTTATCTGACAAGCAGACAGATAGTCCTGGGTCTGTGCTTCTGTGTGGGAGAGTGAAGGAAAATGCAAAGAGGCTCCCCCCGGCCGGGCTTTTCCCCAGAGCAGGGACATGGACAGCTCAACAGAACAAGCTGCACGGCGACACAGAGAGGAAACGGAGACGCGGCAGCGCACGACACAAACTCAACGAGCCACAAGCAGAATCAATAAGAGGCGTGCAGAAACACAGGCTACGGTAGACGGATGAGCGGTATATACTTAGCGCCACTATAAGCCATTCCCCTGGGCATTTAACTTTTTAACACCCGTGCATGGCCTTAACTAGTGATAGTCAAGATCCCAATTCAAGAAGATTTTGACTTTGCCTCTCATGTGACAGAGAGGAGAGCAGACATTTTGAGGCGGTAAAACAGATCTTCATGCACTTTACACATACATACATATACAGTCCATGTCAGAGCCCATACTATGGTGATGCTATGACATATCCGCATTGACCATAGCACACTTCCCTTTTCAGCACAGGGATAGTTCACTTTCTGGTTTCTGCAGTTTAAGTGTATGTTTTCAACTGGTCCAGATAGTTTTTGTGTGCAATAAAGGATATGTTAGATACTTATAGAAGTTGACTAGCTGGCTCTACACTGGCTGCTATAGGGGTATTTGATTTAAAGCAACAACTTCAAGTAGCGACACAAAGCGACTTATACGCCGCCAGAGGTTATACCTCGGAATATTAGCCTACCTTTTTTAACGCGATTACATTTTAGTTAAAATCTTATTTTCGTGGAGAACTTTTGATGTCCTGTGGCACAAACTTGTGAATGCCACTGTAACAGCCATTGTAAAGCCTGCAGGCTGTCAGAAACTTCAGTAAGCATCTAAAACGCCTTCGATTGCACACAAAAACAGTCTGGGCCAAACAAAAACAAACCAATAAACAAAAGCTGAAATATAAAAATTAAAAAACCCCAGCAAGTGTGATCCCTTTAAGAGAAAAAGCAGAATAAGTGTCTGCATCGTAGCATACACCCAATTACTACCTAGATGCCGAAACCAGGAGGTACAGCTACAGGATACGGCCCGGTTGGCAATACTTAATTCCCGATTTAATTTTGAAGCGTTTCAATAAAGCAGTATAATAACCACTGTCTGGGCCTAATTAACAGGCAAGCACACAGTGGGGAGGGCTCATTGCCGTAATGCTTTTCTTTCAGCGCTCACAATTCCTGAGCAATGTCTCTCATGGTTCACTCGGGCTGGGAGCACCAAAAACCAGAGGTGCTACACTGGCTCTAGCTCTCATGAAAGTGGCCCCCCAACCCTGAATCAGATCCAACCACGGCAGCCAAGCATAACAAAGCAAAGCAGGTAACGGTTAAAACGTTAACGCTCTTTCACATTTGAGAAAATCTTCAACAGCTGGTCAGGGCCTGGCAAGTTAACACCCTCAAAACTGTCATTATGTGGCGATTCAAAGAGTTAAAAAGCAACAACGACGACAAAACAAAAAAGATTAGAAACGGCTTAAATCCCAGAAGGACAGCATGCGAACAACGCCCAGTGCAACGGGAAGCGACAGCGTCGTTCATTTGTGGTGCCAGGTGAGAGGACGAATCAACGGCAGCCCAGACACGGCACACGTGATCATGGCATGTGCGAGCCAAGCGAGCACACTGCTTAATACTCTGTCCGTCTGTGGCGGGGCCGGCGCGTGGCTCTTCCTCCGGGGGCCGCTCGCCAGCAGCGCCTCTGGTGTACCGTGATTTCTTAGAGGCTAGAAGGTCAGAAAGAGAAGGGGCTGATGGGAAATGGAGAGAAATAATTTGGGAGAGAGTGTAGGATTCAGGAGATGGGGAGAGACAGAGTGACAGAGAGAGACAGAGGAAACATACATAACTGCACAAACACCCAGGGAATAAGAGGAACAGAAAGCTGTGCAAAGAACACTTGGTCTTGTCTGGCAACATCTCCTTACATCTCCTCTACAGATTGTATGCACAGTAAAGAAATAACGGGCACATTAACAAGTTGTCAAAAAAAAAAGAATACTCCCATACACGATTTACCTCTGCACATTTACGGTGGGCGTTTCGGTCTAGGACCTTTCTCAAGACTTGACATCAAGAAGTCTTGACAAAGGTCCTAGTCCAAACCGTGGAAAATGGTCTAGAGTTAAACTTTTTTCTCATTTAATTACTGAATTATAGGGACTGTAGATTCCCTGAATCATGATGAAAGCATTGTGGAGTGTGTTTTAACATTATTTTTTCGACATTTACCATTTATATTCCAAAAATAAACATAAAGAGTCAGCCCAATTTTCAACAGCCAGCCAGTCAGTCTTTTACCTGACAGAAAACTTCTAAAGACTCCATTTGCTAGCCACAAGCTCATGTTACATTACCATAAATAAAATAAATTTCATAGTAGACACTCTTATCCAGAGTGAATTACACACAGAAGTACATAAGTGCATACAATAAGATTACAAGAGCATTTGTTAATGACAGAAGAGGATAGAGCTTTACATTCGTAACAATCGTGTATCGAGAGTGAGGCTTCGAAAGTGATAGCTGAGTATTTTCATTAATGCAGCAGAAAAGTAAGCGGATCACTTTGAGAGGATTTGATAAACAGCAGCCATCTTGTGAAATCTTAGACATGGTTAAATATAATATAATAAAAATATAATATAAAATATAATATTAGTATATTTTAGCATTCTGAATCATCAGCAGGACCAAATCAAATTCTGATTTTCTCCAGTCCAGCAAATTGGGTAAGAAGTTCTAAGAACCCTACATTCCAATGACTATGATCTCATGCGTTACCTGCAGAAGGGCATAACAACGATGCCCATTAAAATTCCGGAATGAGAGGCTTGGGATCTACTTGATTTTAAATAAATAAATAATTGATGCTCAAATATTTTCCAATAAAACCTCCTCGAGTGACTTCCGCTAACAATTGTTTCCCTCAGAGAAAATACTACTTCATTCGGTGCTGCTGAAGTAGTACAAACTTTGGCGTTTTGTAAAGTATTTGCAAGCTGTTCAAAAGTCAGTTATGACTGAACAATTTTACCTCAAAACTCTTTTCATATAGTGTGAGAAGAGGAACAGCAGACTGGAAATCTCTCAGATCCTAAGAGAACGGCAATCTCAGAAACAGAGCTTTTCAAGACCAATCTTTTAATTAGGCAGGGTGCTACTCGGCTCTTTGACAGTAAACAACAATCTTGAAAGTAAACGGAGTAGAACAATGATCAGATTTTTTTTATTTTATCTGCTGCTAATAGGCAATTAAATAGGCACACCAATTTAAAATACAGTTTTGAGTTATCAAACCAAAAAAACATGAATAACCGTAACAGAGCAATGGCCGTGACAGTCACTTCCACAGTAGGCAAGTACAAAAGTCTACAGAGAGTTTAAGAGGCCTGAACTTTGAGAACCAGTCAGCTAATTATAAATCTGAATGCACCGGAAAAAAAAGCACGGGCCCAAGAGATGGCTCCTCTTTAGAGGAAGCAGAGGAACGCTACCGAGTGCCAACAGCACCCCAGAGGAGTGGAGAGTTTTCCAGGCCTGCTTGAGAACACAAGGTTGTAGCCTTGAGCAAGGTACGTACCCTGAATTGCTTAAGTAAAGGTAGAAGAGTAGCCTAAATACGTAGCTACGTAAATTGTGTATGTATATAAGATAATGTAATCTACGTAAATGGTGTGTATGTACAATAATGTAAGCTGCGTAATTCACTCTGGATAAGATCTTCTGCCTAAATGCTTAAAAAATAAATGTAAAAATGATGCCAGCTTAGCAGCACATCTAATAGTGTGTAACTGGAGCCCCCCAGGGATTTGCCATGAAGGTCATTCCAGGCTGCATATGGTTCAACGGATGCCTGGGTCATTTCAGAATTTACTAGTGTGTTATTCAGGGTCAGCTAGTCGGGGGGGGGGAGTTGGGCATTCGGTGGAGGATACAGTATCCAGGAGAGCTTTTTTAAAGTCTTCACTTGGAAGCACTGAGTGAAAGGGTTTGATGTTGACCTTTTGATATTGGCCTGCTAGCCAATTTTCACTGAGAATTAACTGTCTCCGAGTTTGAGTGGAGTCTGCGGAGAAAGAATCTGCCATGTTTGTAAGACTCCCAAGTACAGCTGTTCAATACTATCCTGTTACACTTGCGCTGGAGAGAATTATCTCGTGTGAAAACCATCAGCATTCCTGACTATCAACAGTAGCATAATTACTGAACAGGAAAAACGAGTACAATTATTTTTGATACAATATTAATATTATTGTCATTTCGATTAATTTAAGCAATAATTACTTTATTCCGATGCTTATGGTTCTTTGGAACACTGTAATAAAAATGACGTCAAAGTACGGAGGGAAACATCTGCTCAAGATGCGCAACAGATACAACTTCATTAGGCTTCATCATTTGACATAATTTCTCAAGTGAAACCAATCTTGATGCATGGGAGCCTTTAGCTGGGTGTACCATGACCTTCCACTTAAAGAGCTGGGGGGCAAAGTTAATGTCCCCCTCCCCAAAACAATGAGGAAAAGGTCAAATTCAATGGGAAAACAGAAAAATATCAGATTTACAGCAGGAATAAAAACTGTCGATCCATATCAGTTCTACTAGCGGAATATGGTGTGTCAGCAAAAACTCTGGACTTTCTGTCATGTGTAGCCATGGGATATAGTCTAATTACAGCCCTACAAGGTCATGCACAGTAATAAAAACAAACATAACCCTGTGATGCGATCTCTTTCAGAAGCAGATTTAGAATACAGACTCTATTGAATGACTTGGGGCCCAGGGAGCACTGTAAGAGACCTGCTCCTGCAGTCACTGGGAGTCCGCCGTGACTATTTAACAACTGCTGAAGGAAAAGCCAGCAGCCGGGAGGACAAAGTGCACCAACCTAACTGCAAAGCCCATCGATGAATCTTCCAGTGACACATTTAAGCAGATTCTACCCCCTCCCTCCCTCCCTCCCTGTTCTCTGTGGCCATAAAGCACAATGTACACATACAAAATTTAATAAATAAAGAATGAAAATAAAAATCTTTCTTTAATTCTTAAAAAGACAAGGACAAATCACACATCTGGTCTGCTTGAACAGAACCCCCAGCCTCTAATCTACACAATGACAAGACATGGTTCTGATTCAAAATTTTGATATGAGGACAGAACGATTCCTTCAAGGCAAACCATGGCAGGGACGCAACTGAGAGTCTGGGCTTGACAGTAAGAATAACTGCACTCAAAATACCTTCAGGCACTGATGGAGTTGAGAGAGGCTGTGTTACAGCTGTTGAAAGAGGATGCCGCTACATACAGCAGAAGTTGATTGAAGGGATACTTCATAACTGCAGGCAGCGAGTCATGCATTTACTCCAGTATGAAGGTATCGTGTTCCCTGAAGCTCTCGGTTTCATAGTTCGTGTTACATTGTAATACCGTACTTAGGCCAAGTCTAAAAATCATATGGGACACCTTTGGGCCAATCACAGTTCAATCAAGTTCCAAGTGCCTCACTCATAAAGTTAGGCCTGATTCCCAAGCATGACAAGAACCAAGTGTCAGGCCAAATGCACAGATGCTTTTGTGAAATGAGAGAAACAAAAACTTGCAGATGTGTGCACCATCCAAACAATTCATTCACTCAACTCACGTCCCAAATCTTCCCCTGATCTACATACATTTAATTATTTTTATTTATTATCCATTTGGATATTTTCAATGATTTTCTTAATGCTTTATTTTTATTGTACTCAACTGAAAAAAATATTTGCCCCAAGAAAGGATTATTACAAAAACCAGCCACACCATTTCCATGGCATTTCCATCACAGAGAGTAGGCCTAGGTCCTCTGGTGTCCTGGACTAATTCCAAACCTGGCTGTCTCTGTCATTCCCCTCAGTTAAATTGGCATAATAACCTCTTTCTCCCCACCTCAGTTGAAGTGTAGTGATTGGTGAGCATTCTGGCACAGAATGGCTGCCGTGCATCACCCAGGCGGGTGCTACACATTAGTGGTGGCTGATGCAAGTTTCTGACATTCACTCAGAAACTCAGAAATAACCCAGGCATTAGGCCTAGTTAATCTGACAAACCAAACTGCTTTTAACAAGAAGGGAGGCAGAAGGTAACCATTTCACTACCTTCAGAAACATTCGACAGATTGACCTGTGCAGTTTAGCTGATATTACACAGTCATCATGTAATAGTGAGCTTGATTGACACCTGTGTGACTAGTCTGCCTTTTGTTATAATGCTTAATGCTGTTCTACAAACGTACCTTGTAGGTCATCTACTTTGTACAGCTGTACATGCGCCAGTACGGTCCATAATATTTAGGTCAATAATACAGAGTTAAACAAGCTATCGGACCAAAAAACCTCAATGTCCAAACGAAAGACTAAAATTGTCCAGATGCATAAGGGCTTTAGAATTGAAACTGCTCACATGGTATCACAGTAAAAAAAAATGTATATTGATGATCCTCCCACTGGCTCCCAGACAAAAAACTGTGGGATATGACAAGCCTCAGATAATAGCGCAGTGGGGCGGTGTCCCAGTTTCAACACCTTTTTTTCACAGGTCCAAAAGGAAAAATTACTTGCATTCTCTCTCTCTCACTCTCTCTCACACTCTCTCACACTCTCTCACACTCTCTCTCACACTCTCTCACACTCTCTCACACACTCTCACACACTCTCACACACTCTCACACACTCTCACACACTCTCTCACACTCTCTCTCACACTCTCTCTCACACTCTCTCTCACACACACACACACACACACACACATCTCTCACACTCTCTCACACACACACACACACATCTCTCTCTCTCACACACATTCACAAAAGTTGCTCTGCCAGCTCAGTGGCACAGTTAGTCTACTGTGTCTGAGAAGGGAGGACCGGAGCCTGTTCTAAATGACGACTCTGGAGTCACACGAGGGACTCCTCCCTTTACACCCGCTTTCTACTCTCACGTAACGCACAGGCCCCAACCTGCCTATACGCACAAACCGTGATAGCAGTCACATGACACTGCGTTAGAGGCACGTGCGTTCTCATTCATACCTCATCCGCATTAACCTATATCAGTGCAACAGACTCCCTGGTATGGCTGCTCTATTGATGATCATTACTTATTTACAGAAATGATTAAATGTATTATTATTATTATTATTATTAAAAACCTACAATAAAACTGAAATAATATCAAACCCAGATAGAGTGATCTATCCCTTTTACCCTTACATTGCACTTTTGGACAAACACTACATTGGCTGTTGCTATTTGTCCCTTTAAGATACCATGCTGTTATGTTTCAGCTTGAGCTGTACAGAAGGTGAAGAATGCTGGTGACATCTAATCTGGATCAAAAAATGGAAATACAACTCTTAAACTAGTCCATTTTATGTTCACTCTTACACAATTCCATGTTTTATTGTCATCATAACTAAAAAGCATGGGCCATACACATTTGTTCACTTGGCTTAATGGCTTTGTGTGTATTGCGGGTATTCTCCAATAATACATATAGATATCTTACCTTGGACAATGGCTATAGATTCGAAACGGTGGAGTTCTTTCAGTAAGCATGAACGTTCCGTTGAGTTAAGGCTATAAATGAACTCCTTTGCTCCTTGCGGCGAGTTCAGTGGCTCCATTGGTTCATTGTGTGAGTGTGTGCCCATATTGCGCTGCATCAACAGCACCGGTGACAGAGACTTCCGAGGCATGGGTGAGTTAACGCAGACCGTTCCCAACGCTAGCCTCGGCCTCAGCGTGAATGCGGGCCGTAGAGCTCTTTGCAAACACGGCAGCAGCATTGTGGCGACAAAAGAAAAGTTTGTCTACACCGGTAAACCTGTAATAAAAATAGAAACAATAAAGGATTCAATCGTTTAAAAAAGCCAAACCATGCAGATGCATATTTGTCTACCTAGCTTTCGTTTCGTTGTCAACCCAAAGAAGAATGACAGCCCCGATCATACTCCTTTAACACAAATTGAGTAATAATGCTGGTAATGAAGTTAGCTAGCTGTCAGGACGCACTAACTAATGCTAACGCACATAATGTGCCACTTAACGTCTTCAGTCGTTAGCCAACTGGCTAATCAGAGACAGTTGCACTTCTACACATAATTGCCCATTCTGCCACAACGATCGTACAGTTCCTTGCGATGCATATAGCGATTGACGTTAACGTCCATGTAAAATAACGTTAGCTAGCTAGTTAATACTCAAAAATCAACTTAATATACCAATTACATACGACTATAAGCATAACACACATGCATATATCAATTTCAACACAGCTGGTGCCGCAAAGTTAAACAGCAGAATACATGATCGACTGACCTCGCTCAAGAGCACGTTCCTGAAACAAATCTCATATTTCCAAGTCGTAATATTACATCAGTTACGGGTTTTTTTTTCGTTTATGGGTTAGGGTTGCCTTCAGTCTTCCATAAAAATGTAAAGTCTCCTTCGACCCAGAAAACTGTAACCGACGTGAAAACAATGAGTCAGTTGGAAACATTTCTCATTATGAACACTTCTTTCCACTTGCGAGTGCAAGGTGTCCTGTTCTCTCCTGGTTAGTCCTGTCGCAATGGCCTGTGGTTACTGCCTTTCCGAATTCCTTCGATTGTAGTTTTTGCCCACTGCTCAACTGCAGCTTTCGGCATTCACTTTTTCTCCAACGTTATCAACCTCTTCAACACTTGTGTCTACTCTAGTAGCATAGCAGTAGCTGGGTCACATACACGCCCCAGTTCAACATTCCATGTAAGCAATGCATTATGGGAGAAGTATGTCTAATCCACAAAACAACCATAAATGCAACATATCTTATCTTATAAGGACTACATTTCCCAAAAAGCAATCCAATGGGCATGCTACCTTTGGGGTGCTACGGGAGACGTAGTTCTGTAGTCACTTGCTTTGCGTTAAAATGGAAACGGCCTTTAACATGGTTAGTGTAAATTAATACTGATAACGCAAAGGAAATTAAGTAAATAGTTCAAAAGATTTTCATTGATTTTGCGTTATTTCACTAATAATAAATAAACAAAAAAATGCATTATTCGTTTTACCGGAGATATGCCAGAGGGGAGCGCTGTATTACATTTGTACAGTGACTCAACTCTACCACCTTCTGGTAGCCTATATTTATGCCAAGATGGACTCTAAAACCACATGTTCTATGCATGCTTAATTTTTTAAACTAGCGGCTGTCAAACCCCTGCCACCTGCTTGGAAATGTTATGAGGAACATCTTCAGAAAAAGATTTGTAGAAAATGAAAATGAACAATGGCAAAAGCATCAGCCGCACTATTAGTAGACATTTGAGACAAAGGGAATAAAGGGTTTGTTTTTTTAATTACATAGAAACATTCAGAAGCGGTCTGTAAATGTGGGTTTTAGACATTTGTGGCCAGTGTAATCTGCTTTCCTGACTAATTTGGAAATGTTGTTCTACCATCAGCTGAATTGGTGTTAGAACGATAATTGAACTAAATTCAGGCAGCCACTGGAAGTCAGTGAAGTGCCTAAGTGGCATGGCATGTGTGAATTTATGCAGGTTGAAAACCAACAAGAGGTTACAAGGACTTTTACAAGTAGCCATGTAGTCTCTTGCAGAGGAACGGTCAGATTCTCCTGTTGTTGTGAAGGGAGACCCTGCAGGACCGTGTGTTTGCTGTAATCTGTCCCAAGAAGCTCAGCTGGTCATCCAGGGTCACACCAAGGCTCTTAGCTGAGCAGAATACAGAAACTGTGGAACCACCAACAGTAATTGAAGCATCAATCCATGGTGAATCCTTGGCCAGGAGGAACGGGAAATCTGTCTTCCAGGGGTTGAGCTTCAGGTGGTGAAGCTTCAAGGTTGCAATGTCAGCCAGACAGGCAGATATGTGCCTGAATTTGGGTTTCGGATGGAGAAAGCTCCTAATACCGTTTACCTTTATAAATAAGGTTATGATGCTTCAAGGAAGAAGGATATTTCTAATAACAACACAGCCATTACTATTTATACTGCTGATTACCTTTGCAAGGATTAACTGTCCCAAAACAAAATTCAAGTTGGGGAAATAATTTTGATTAACATAATCCAAAGTATTTCTTGTTATTCAGCTTCCTAATACCTGTCAAACAATTTGTATTTTAAATTGAATATCACAATTTTCCAGAATTTTTTAATACACTTACATCACCCATCTTCACATTTTGTGATTAGACCTTTAAACAAAAAATATTCATCAGTACGTGTGAAATGCAGAGGTATTTGTTTCATTGTGTTCTTTTCATATAGTTTGATTTGGCCCCTCAATTTGATGCATTTATTTACATAACATATACACAGAACCACTGTGAAAGGATTTTATTTACATAAATCATTTTTAACTGAAAGGCAAAATACTAAATCTTTTTATATTTTATTAAAACGCAAATGATTAATCTATTAATCAAAATCCTTCATTTCCAAAAGAAACAGAATAATCTGACTTTTTTTCTTTTCCTTTTTTTTTTTTTTAAACTTCCTGATTCTAACACCCCAGTTATAACTGAATTGTTTGTTTCTGAAGAAGGCTGAGGGATAATTGAATCTATTACATAAAACCAAAAAAAGAAATAAATCCTTTTCGTGGCATATTGCTATTACTCAGGAAATAGGTGTACCCATTAAAAAAAAGTGTGTGATTTCAGCTTAAGGTACAAATACATTATGTACGTAATCAAGTGTTACTTAAAATAGCACAGATACCTTAAAAAACACTAACTTTCAGACTGAAATGCCAAGATCTCCAATTAGCACAGGTACTGTTTGAATAAAACATGGTGCCGAGATTTGAATTTCCATTTCACTCATGAGAACTATCCCCAGTGGTAGAATGTTCCAAAACATTCATTTGGATACCTTTTCTTTTATAAAGGAAAATCTTTTTTATTACATGTACAATAATGTACACAATTTTAGCAAGGTCACACAAGAGACCAGTAGTAATGAGAGGAGGTATATTTGTGGTTACAGTAGCACATCACATTAATTCAAATCCTTCTTCCTGATGCAAAACTCTCTGACCAGTCCGTTTTGAGATTTTGTTTTTGTGTTTCATCCTAACAGGTATGTTGCTTCTTTCAAATATTTAAACAGCTTAACAGACATAAAGAAAACTGTATCAGCATTATAACCCTTCGGGTGAAAACAACAAGAATAACGTAAGACCACCTTTAACGGTTTCTTAAAATATAAAGTCTATTTTCACAAAATTTTAATTTCAAACGTTCAGTGAACCAACAAAAACATGATCATGAGCATCCCTAGGAAATAAAGGAACGTGCATCTCTTGCACTGAAAATATCAGGCACCTCCCCTGGGCACACTGTAACACACACCTCATCATAATATTTACCCCTCCATAAGCCCTTGAAAAACAAACATATACACAAACAAAAACAGACAATCAAAATGCAAAAAAAAAAAACAAGGAAAAAAAAAACATCCCTGATGTTCACAAACATGACGCCAAATTTAAATACACTCCAATCATTCCCCACTTGAGTCTGTGTCGTCATTAATGTAGTCTTCCTCTACAGGTGTTCCTCCATTCTGTGTCCCCCACTCGTCCTCGTCGTACTCAATACTGTCATTGTCTTCCAGGAGTTCATTCTCCAGCTCCGGCTCGCCGGCGGCCGCAGCGGCTTCCGCCCCGGCGGCCTCTGCAAACTCGCCAGCGTTCTCATTGGGGGCAACGTAGCCGTTGTTGTTGGAAAAGGGGGCGCTGTCCCGGGCCTCCTCTTCGATGTACACCTTCTGGTGGCACATGGGACACGTGTCCTGGATGTACAGCCACTTCCGCAGGCAGAGCGCGTGGAAGTAGTGATGGCAGGGCGTGAGGCGCGCTGACGTGGAAAACTCCTGGTAGCAGATTGCGCACACGTCCTCGATGTCCCGCAGCTGGCTGCCCTTGACCTCCGGGAGGGAGTTGATCTTCTTTACTGCAGTCCGGCGGTTGATGAAGGTCTTCCAGCCGTTCTTAGCCTGCAGGTAGATGTTGAAGTAGGCATGGAGGCACATCATGCAGGCCCGGATCTTACTGCCAGACTCGAACATCATGGTGTACGCCCCGTTTCCGAACATGATGACCCCGAAGATGAACTCGATGACGTTGCCGGTGGAGCGCACGTAGTAGACGTAGTCGTCCAGCTTTTCCCAGAGAACGTTGTAGTAGCCGTCCACCATGAAGAGCGTGTAAACCGTTAGGGAGACTACGACTTTGAGGCAGAGCTCCACGCAGAAGGCAGTGACAGCAAACAGCCAGGTGTTGAGGACGTAGTGGTGCCAGAGGGCGTAGCTCAGCACGATGGGTAGCACAAAGAGGCATATGGACACCAAGAGAACGGGGACGTGGCGGCGGACAGATGATACGTGGGAGGCACTCAGGGACATGAGGACCGGGTCCGTCATCCCATGGATGAAATGCAAGATGGCGGTCAAAAGAAGGCACATGTTGCGGCTCAGCCGCACCAGCCTCTCCTCGGGGTCCAGGCCGCTCAGCCCCGTCTGAAGAGCCAGGATGAAGAACAGAACCGGCGCCACAAAGCCCAGCCGCTTGTCTTCCTCCTCGGTGGAGCCGATGAAAGCCAGGATGCTAAGCCCTAGGTAGTGAGCTATGGAGGAGATGACAGCGCTCATACCCAACACCGTTAGCGTGGAGTCGCAACCGCTGATGATGAGGTTGCTAAGCAGGTCCCAGAACACGTCCCAGGTCAGGTAGGTCTGCTCGCCACTTTCGTTCCTGACCACCTTGACTACATAGACCAGGATAATGGCCTGGGCGGTCATCCGAGTCAGCCAGAAGACCCGGAGCACATCTGGGAAGCGGATCCTCTTCCAGGTGTCCTCCACTAGCAGCTGCATCCCGTAGATCCTGTACATGTGCCGGACCAGCAGGAAGACGTAGCGACAAGAGTAATAGAACCACTTCAGCTTCAGGGTCAGGTACACAGCCGTGTTAATGACCAGCACCAGGCCGGATGCGATGGCCACCAACTGCCGCACATCCATGGGCAGCTCGATAATAAGCCCCCAGATGGGGATCATGATGTCCAGGACGACGAGTGCTGCAAACACTGACTGGACATTCAGCAGCGCCACGTAGCCGATGCCAAACACGAGCTGGACAACAGCCATTCCCAACCAAAGGGTGGGTCCATTCCGTGGTAGCAGCCCGAAGCCCAGTGCTGCCTTGTAGTATGCACTATAGAAGTCTATGTGCAAAGTGGCATAGTAGTTGATCAGGATAGCCACCACTCCCAGGAGCACTGCGAGGAAGAGCATGTAGAATCTGAACAGGGCCCTCTGAGACAGGACGAGGACCACACTGGACACCAGAATGCCTAAAAGTGACAGGATAGCAACATTTAGATTATATTCTAGACTTCCCAAAATATTGTCAGAAACATACAAATTTAGAAAACTGTTTGTTGCAAGTAAAACATTTACTTTGTTAATACTTAGTAATAATACATTAATTGGACATAATACAATGTGATAATATGGCATACATAAAAGTCAAACCTTTGTTACAATTTAATGTTAGTCAACTAGCTCATATGGCAAGTACAGCCCCAGAAAAAACAACTGTTTTGGTTAACTAATGTACAGTATTATAACTATTCCTTCCAACTTCCAATTCTGCTAGCACGAAGAGTGAATCAGGATCTTATTAGCTAACGTTAACCGTTTTCAAACTGATATGAAATTTCCCAGAGTAAGGTATAAATCAGTAGCGTTCACCCTTTACCTATGTCATCGAACTACCTACACATTGTCTTGCTAGTTGTGTTTTACTACCAATTTTACTAAAGAAGACCAGGGTCTGAAAGTAACACCAGCCACTAGCCAAATGCTGGTAAAATTATTGTGACTGGTAAGTTTTTTTTTACCCTAGCAGCCACTTTGGCCGGTAACCAACCAGGTTGTGTTACAGTTCAAAAGGTAATGTGGCTGGTAAAATGTTTTAAAATGGCTGGTGATTTTTAGAATCCACAAGTCACTCTGGCCAGTGGGTGGAAAAAGTTAATTTCATACCCTGAAGACAATCATTCTATGGCTTGTAAGATAGCTAGGCAGACATTTTCTTAATAAAAATGTTGTTAGCACAAGTAACGTTAGGTTAACATTAACCTACTTGAGTAGTTAACTGTAGTTCAAATTTGGATATTGAGCACTAAAACAACAACATACTTATGTTATTTAGCTAATGTCAACTATCTAACTGAGTGTTCCGTCAACGTTTCTGGGCCTAACTTAGCTAAATATATTCAAAAAAAATTGAGGACGCCTACAACAAAAAATGCTCCGTCATACACGTCATTTACAGGCTGGGTTGATGGCTATCAGATAATCTTCGATAATCTACCGTAGTTTATGGGTAGTAAATTAGCCACACGGCTAGTTTAGCAAAGCAATAATGGCTAAAAAGCAACCAAAACGTTGAAAGTGTGGTACACGACTTCCAAGTTAGCAGACTTGTTTGAGCTGCGCACAGTAACAGAATAGGCCACTTGTTGACTAACGTTGCATTAGCTAGCTGGCTAGTTAGTTAGCGGTAAATCGGATTTGGAAGCGCGAACAAGAGACATGAGCGCTTGACAGGTGACCTCAGGTACTTAGACAGCTAACTTAGCTTGCTAGTGTAGCTAGCTATTTTGGAAAATTGGCTGCAATGACAGTCATGACAATGGATGACTCGGACGAAACCCTATTAAACAGATTCTACGTTTGAATGACCTTACCCAAAAATCGGAGTAAAACCTTTCCAGTAGTCCCGGCCCACCCGGACCCGGGATCATAGTAAGAGTTAAAAATGGCGTCGATAATAAAGATGCAGGGAACTCGCAATGCCACATCCATTACGGCCAAGGCCTGTTGGCCGATTCGGGCATGAGCGGACGCCATGGCACAGGGCGTTGTTCCTGGAGGACACGGTCTCTCCGTTTGTTATCCACAACCTCCGGTCCTGGATGTCCGGATTCTTTGGATTTCCACACGTTATTTAACTGGATCCCCACACTCCGCCATCTTCGCAGTCCAGCTACTGCAATGCGAGGAACGCGGAAGTAACCCCTAATTTGAACCTCACGTCACAGGGCGATTTCAACGTGTCCCGCTCTGACGCAGCAAACACGAGCGACTTTCCGTGGAATGACGTTACAATCACCATGCTACAAATGTAACAAAATTAGATTTTCAGAGCCACAAGCAAGTGTTCATTTCAAAATTTAAATTTAGCGAATATAATTTATATAATTTATTATATAATCTAACGTTAGTTTTTACCATTATGTCATTGGCTAATTGTTTAAACAGTGCTCATTTCAAACACAAGGATAGTAAATCATTTAAACGATTCCACACACAGTTTATGACGTTTGTACTTTTAATGGTTTATTTGTTTGCGCTTCAATTGACTTCTGTCCAATTGACATGCTGCAAGTGATGCAAAATGTCTGCCTGACATGTCATTGCTGAATTGGAGCTGTTGGCTTGGAAACATGAAATGGTGAACGAACCCCTTTGTATTTCACTGTAAAATATGAGTTACGTGAATATTACACTTTCATAAATTTTTGAAAAGTTGCAATCAGTTTTGGATCAATCCACAATGTGAGGCATGCAGGTGCCCACATGCTGTTGTTGAAAACATTTGTGGAGAATGACAATTTAGCACATTATAAATAGAGTTTCAGGATTAGAAGCACTTCAAAGTCTGTAAAAAGGCTAATTAAATCATTTGTAATCCTGTCTGAGTGAGAGCCTGCAAAGTCAGCTTCCAGAAAAGAAGACTTTCAGTGTATTGTTGAAAATGGTGTTTGCCATCTCCAAAGGGTCCTCGTCTCTTGCTGCAGCCATGACCTCTAACACTTGACTGTTAAAAGGGGAAAAAAAGGATTCATTAGGACATTTTCATTAGGATAGATTTGTATATTTAACTGAAAATATATATTGATTGCAGAAATTAACATTTGAACAAACTATTTGTACACATTCTAATTTAATAATATTTAAGCACTTTTAATAGAGCTCATGTTGTGGAATTTGTTTGCAACACATTGTAATACCATAGGGGAAACACTGAGGCTATACGTTTAATATGTCTACATTACATTATAGGCATTTAGCAGACGCTCTTATCCAGAGCGACTTACACAGCATTTCTTTTGCATTTATACATAGTATCCATTAATACAGCTGGATATATACTGAAGCAATGCAGGTGAAGTACCTTGCTCAAGGGTACAACGGCAGTGTCCGACCCGGGAATCGAACCTGCAACCTTTCGGTTACAAACCCAGTTCCTTAACCATAATACCACACTGCCGCCCACTGCCGCCCATGTCTAATATGTTTATTTGTATTTTTTGTTTCCATTTTCTTTTCTTTTGCTTAATGTTACTACCATTATTATCAGTATCACTTTATTGTTATTATTATTATTATTATTATTATTGCTTTCTCTTTTGCAAAATGGCTGTTAATTTCATCACTATGTGGGAGGGTATATATACACCTCCCCCTCTTTTCATTGTTCCTCTGAGGAAGACACAAGTCGAAACGTCAGTCACCCCCTGCAATAAACGTGCAAACGACTTCTAATGAGTGCTCCAGTGCTTTATTTCGGGTAGTCTATAGGAAGTGCCCAGGTAAAAGCCCTTTTAGTTCACTTTGTAATAATACTTGTTTTGTAGGATCAATATTTTAATATTTTTTCAAAAGACACTTAATACAATACAATTTCAAATACAACTATTTTTGGCCCAGTTCTGATACAGAAAGCAATGAGCTGGTCTAGCAAGATGAGAATACATGCTATTTCATGCAGTATGCACTGTATGTTTTAATGAAAATGACTGTTGACATACATGATGTGGCAAGGCTCATTCCGATCTTTCAGGCAATGGCCAGCCTCCCATTTCTTCTTTGTGGGAAATGTAGTCTTGATGTACTTTGAACCTGCATGTGTGGCTTTCACCCCACACCAAGGAGCATCTAAAAAAGAATGGGACTTATGTTCTCACATCTGAGAAAATGTACACGCACCAATATACTACACATTAACCAGATATTCAACTTCAGTGTTCCTAATTCTTTGGATATTCTGCCTTCAACCATCTCACTTCATGAATAGTAACCATCAACTAGGAAATCAGAGTACTTCCACAATTGCAGAGACAATGTTCAGAAAATTCACCTGAAAAAGGTAAATATTTAGAATATATGCAATGTAATATTCTCAATCTATTGCTGAAGCTGAATTGCTACAAAGTTAAACTTCTCAGCGGTCAAACTACATGCTTTCGAATAGTTTCAGATATGCTTGGCTTTATGCTCATCCAGTTGAGGCGCACACACACAAGTCAGTCCTGCATTTCATTACAACTAATTAAATAGTTTTCATTTTGTCCAGCACACGATGGTCATAATGTTGAGTATATTTTTGTCATACTGTAACACCTTAAACATACCCGTTTCAATCATCAGCCGTTCAGTGGGGATGGATTTCATTGCCTCAAGATTGGCTTCAGTTTTCAAAGAGCTGAAACAGATGAAGAATTAAATGATTTACTGCTATGAGAAAGAGAACAGTTATAGAAGGTGGCAGGTAGCACAGTTTCTCAACTTGATGTGTGTGCATCATAGCCATCAATGCTGGGGTGAGTTTAGGAAAAGGTATAACAGGTATAGTATACACAGCACTTACAATTATCTTAAAAATGAAAAAGCCACCATCGGTTATACACTTGTAACTGAAATTATAGACTCAATTAAATTCAACCAGTTAATAGATAAGACTGCAGTCAAATAGATTGTTGAGCCCCACCAGCCATTGATGCCAATATAAAGGTCCAAGTCAGTAAGGGCTGCAGCATCTTCTTTGCTCCCATCAAAGGAATGCACCTAAACAAAGAACAAAATATATCAATGTTTTGACATCTAGTGTACTCTACATTGCACTGATATGGTGCAAACGTCAATAGGCCCAAAACTGAAAATCTCCCATTTAAAAAGTGTACTTACCACCCCTCCAACACACCTGCCTATGTTCCTTTTCATGATGTCTGTGAATGTCAGAAAGAGAAGATAGATGGGTCAGACCGTCTTATTCAGCATAACCAAGCAAGATGATTGTTTTAACGTCGGCATATGACCCATACCTAGAAACTCCTTATGTGAGTTTCTGCAGTGAAGGAACATTGGCAGTCCCGTTTCCTCAGCTAAGTCAAACTGTTTCTCGAAATACCTGTGAAAAGAGAAGGGTCAGCATACATTGAAGAAAAATACATTACGCTAACATTGCGCTTGTTCCCATTTCAACAATTTACAAGAAAATAAATAAAAGCTACTTACACAAGCTGAGTCTCCTTTGGACAAAATTCCAATCTGTCAAAATCTGAAATTGGACAAAATGTGAGACAAAATCATCTACCACTCAAAAGCATGCTTTTAAAAATACTAATTCACTAAACTTGCAGTCATTTCCTTCAAATTTGGCATGAAAACATTGCTGCCCCAAAATAAAAATGTAATAAAATGATACATGCCACCAAGAAAAGTATCATTATTAATACAATATTGCAGTATAGGGACTAGTTACCTGGCTCCGCCATAACATCAGATATACGTGTGTAATCACTTTATCATGAATTTGTATTTAACTGCTCAGATGATATGAAATATAAAACGGCATGTATAGAATTAATACATTTTTTATGTATTCCTCCCTACAAATACACAGCTGTTTAATGATACAAAGTCAGTTGACATACAATTGCTTGTATTGCAGATTAAATGTGTTTTGCGTCTGACATAAATTGAACATTTTATTCATTAAATTTAATTATAGTTAAATATTGTCATTGTCTTACCAAGACCGCATTCCCCTATAGCCACCACCTTTCCCTTGTTTGACAAGGCCAACTCTCTCAAAGATGCAAAGTATTGGTCTGGTCCGTTCTGCTCAAACTCACTGCAGCGTGTTGGATGACAGCCCACGGTACTGTAAAATTCATCTGTGCATTGAGGGATGCGATCATATTAGCATGCATTAGTCATCAGATATAGGCTCAATTAAACGACTCCTATTTCTGTTTTTTGAAAGAACTAAAAACCTTTACTATAATTAATAGACTGAAATGGTTGGTCGTTTCAGTGATGTACGTTAGCCTATATCATTCAGGGTACAAAACCTACACTACAGTGTGGCAAAGGGGTGTTCACCTCGCGTTTCAGCCAACTGTATAGCTTCTTTACTGTCAGCAAGGTTCCCTCCCGTGATGATGAACTGTAAGTATGAAAAATAATTTTGTTTTTTCCGGTTTTTTTATTCGAGACATTCTGTAAACTGACTAAATACAAATTTAATTTAAAACTCTGGCTCCAAATACAAATTGCATTAAATAAATTAAAGAATGGACCTTTTTGACTCCGATATTAATGGCTCTTTCGATAATTTGTTGGAAGTCATCTGCAAAACAGCAAAGAGGAAAACTTTCTATGTGGCACATGCTATTTGTACACTATACTTGTATGTTAACAACATGCAGTAGCCTACAGACCTGGGTGTTTCTGGTTCCCCCTATAAATTCCACGAAACATTGGGTCCGTTAGATTTATGCCGATATCTGGGAAAATATAAAACGAAATTTATTTCGGAGGGGATACAGTTCTGCTAGCCAGGTGTATTGTCTGCAGCTAACGTTAGCTAGTTAACATTAACCATCTGGTTTTAGCACAGTAACTACAGCTAACAATGATATCAGTTCAGCACGCAAGAGATTACAGACGTATGTCACTGACATTAGACATTTGTCATGCCATCCATCCCTAGCGAATTCTTACCAACAAGTTTAAAATGAGCCATGGTTATTCTGCTAAAAAATCCACACGCAATTCTAACAATTCCCATAATCCATTGCTAAACCATAAACTCTAGAATAATTGTGCACACAGTTGTTCTTGTATCGATGTTCGGTATGCATGGCAGCATGACCATAGCAATTCAAAAAAATAAAAATAAAATTATATTGAGGTTCTTGTAAATTTACGGAGAAGGAGTCGTGCCATGCACAAACGCGCATTATTAAATCTACATGGGTTTAGTAACGACACACTTTAGGCTTATACATTTCCTTTTTTCTACTGCGCTTCTACATCTATGGTACGACCCGTACACATCGATATCCCACAAGTCTGTGCTTCGGTTGAGTGAAGGTGACCGCGTCAGGTCTGAGGTTTATGTCGAGAGAGAAAAAATGGCATCTGCCTATCTCACTCATCAACAGAAGGTCCTTCGACTTTACAAGAAGTCCCTAAGACACTTAGAATCATGGTGCATATTTAGGTAAGAACAATACTTTGACTTCGCTGGAGATTTTTGTGAAATTCTAACTGTTAGCTAGTCGAGGTAAGCTACTGTAACGTTAGCTAGCTAACAATTTAGCAAGCCAACGGTGGCATAATACAGCCTCAGGCCCAGAACATATGATGACCGTAGCGTTAAGATACCTGTCAATTAATTGTCATACAGTCTAGGGCTAGGCCAACATTTCTATCAGTGGGACGAAGTAATGTTAGGCTGTTTACGTCGCCGTTTTCTAAGATTGGCCGGTACCCTGCGCTTAAAATAAACCGCTAATGTGGAATTGCGGATATAATTATATTTAACGTGTGCCTGGCATCGACCGTTTAACTTTTACGGTGTGGTTATGTTGTATTTTCTTAGTGTAACGTTAGCTATTGGTTAACGTGGGCTAGCTTGACTGCTTTTCAAGGATTGACCGTGTTCAATCGTATAAATTGTGTCCAATGGCCTAAAAATGAATATTGACATACTTATTGTTTAACAATCACTGCATATCAGTTGTTTTAGAGTTGCTCTCCTGGCTTTGATGATTTTTTAAAGGATGTTTCCTTGCTAGAATACTTTGATACTACTGCGATATTTGTCTTCAATTTATTGCATAGTAATCAAGCAAATGTATTCACTAAAGTAAATGGCTGTAAACCACCTTTCCTTCCAATTAATGATCTGTCTTGATGTATTAGTTTCCAGACTGTGTGGAAGTTTATTCTCTTCTTCCAAATGTTGTAATGGCAGGAAATACAGTGCAGAATGTCACAACCGTGATTGATGATGGTGTTGTCAATGAAGCATTACATAATTACTTTTTGGGCATTTGTATCTTTCAGGGATAAGTACCGTTTCTACGCCTGCATGTTAAGGGCACGCTTTGAGGAGAACCAGAATGAGAAGGACATGGTTAAAGCTACAAAGATTCTGAAAGCTGGCGAGGAGGAATTCTGGTCCAACCAGCACCCCCAGCCCTACCTCTTCCCAGATTCCCCAGGGGGGACATCATATGAGAGATACGAATGCTTCAAGGTAAGATAAGTGTGGTACTTATGTGACATTGATAGAGCTGTACTCCACGTCTGCATTTACTCTTATTTGCGTTTGTCTTTATGCGTGTGTACGCAATGTGGCTTTCCTTCCGGACAGGTCCCTGAATGGTGTCTGGACAATTGGCATCCCTCTGAGAAAGCCATGTACCCAGACTACTTTGCCAAGAGGGAACAGTGGAAGAAACTGCGAGAGCAGAGCTGGGACAGAGAGGTACATCTGTACATTCACCTGGTGGCGTTCCATCTGATCACCCGGAATATAACCATTTGATGGCAGCGCAATGCAATATCCCCAGGATAACCACTGATTAAACTAGTGTTGAGTGCTGAATGACGATTTGCCATTCAAATTATGTTGGGTGATATGACCAGTTTGCTATCAAATGATGGTTTTCATAATTACATGACTAATTGAACCAGGATTCATATTGAAAATCCCAATTTGTTAACAAAATTTGGACAGTGGTATTTCTACCTAGCCGGAACTGCATCCGGATTTGGCTACCCTGTTCATTTTGGTAACACTACATAGGAATTCCAGTCAACAACATGCACTTTGGCATTGAGAATTATTTGTGTCAGGTTACCATAAATTCAATTCAAAGAATGGTATGGTAATTCAAAGAAAAATACTTTTCCTGCATTCAGGTACATCATTTGGTTGGTTCTCAGAATGGAAAACTGTCCAAGAATAAATCTGATAGTTGAATGCTAATCTGCTTCTGATTCACTTAGCTGCTTAAATTCTGACTTGTGGTTTCTCTTTGTTAATCTGTGTATGTTTTCATCCTCAGGTCCAGCAGCTGCAAGCGGAAACCCCTGCCGCTGGGCCCGATACTGAAGCCCTCCCTCCAGCCCGTAAAGAGGGGGACCTCCCTCCTCTGTGGTGGCACTTTGTCACCCGCCCCAGAGAGCGTCCCGTCTGAGAATGCTCAGCAAAGGGTGCTGGGGGAAAATGAACATGCTATCGCATACCCAAGCCAGGATACCAGTATATGGGGGGGGATTCATTTCCTGTAAGTTATCTGAAATCTAACTATAATAAAGTTTAACCTGGAAGCCAAAACAAAGATGAGTGCATTTGAGTAATGTGTGCATGTATGTGTGTGCACACAGTAAATGCATTTAGTGATTACCCAGTGGTAAGAGCATGGGGAAATATAATTTTGTTTACTGGTTTTTGAAAAGAAACATGATTTAGCAGCTCAAGAACCCATTTACAAACTGAACTCTTACATCAGAGGTGCGCAACTGTGTTTTTTTTTTTTGTTCCAACCAATGACCTTAGTTTTAGTTTTCTGACAGCTTTATAAACTACGCTGGTTCACTCCTGCACTTGAGCACAGTGACATCTTGAGGATACGCTTGCAGTCTGCGGCTTCTACAAATGTCAAACCAAGGTATGATTGAGCCAATTAAATAATTAAGGGCAGAAATTGGCGCAAAATCCTGAAATGGATCGGCCCATGTTGCGCACCCCTGTCCGACATGAACCGGATGGCTAACCCAACAGTGCACATTAATATCTGAACAGGCCATGCAATGCACCAAGTAGTCAAGCAAGGTTTTGCGACATTTCTTTAATATTGACTTAAGCAATAATTCCACAGGGAGAACTGACATTACAGAAACAGATCAATATATAGCTTTGAGGACTGCACAGGGAAAGAGTTCAACTCTCAGTCCAAACAAGCAACTAAATCCTTGATAAAAGAACTAATATATATGTTGTGTGACTGCCTGCTTTTACAATATGCAAAAACACTTAAAACTATTAATATTGCCTTACACACTTACATTTTGGCAAATGAAAAAAGAAGGAAACCTTTATAGATATGGTTGGAAGTTATATCTAAACATTAACGGCTGTACTTTGGGGGGGGGGGATTACAGCTAAGGTTCCTTTACACGGACAATATCAAAACGTCTGTAATTATTGAGACAGTAACTACTTACAGGTGTTTAGCATCATATGCACATTGCATCAACTACTTTGAATGTACACGATTTTTAGAAGCCGGTCTTGTAATGAGATAGTGACAGGCTTCAGTAACTGCACTGTATACTCATCGTTTCTCAAACCAAGGGGCTTGAGGATTGCCTAACTGGATTAAACTTTGCTCTGAAAAATAAAATCAACACTGATGAATAAAGAAGCAACGTGCAATAAGATGCAGGCTGTTCATAGCCTGTATAGTGACCAGGGCAGTAGTACTCCCTCTTGCTCTGTTACACTTCTGAGCTCATCCAGTTCATGGACAAGACGCATGAAATGAACAAACCTGGGTTCCTGACTAAATAAATGAACACGGTGAAGTCTTTGTGGTAATGGCATTTCAGACGCTCGTGTGTTTTATGGTAAATCGGTTCCTGCGACTGACTCCCTTGCTTCTATTCCCACACTCCTCCTTTTGAAATTTTACAGAACCTTGCTTGCAGCGATCCTCCGTCACTGCTCGCTCGCTCACACCCCTACCTTGGTAACCCAGGAGACGAGTAAATTTTCACCTTAACGGTGGCAAATTCATTGTTTGAATGAGGACTGTCGTAACTGGAGGTGAACAATGTTTACTGAAGCGAGGCAGAGGATCTAGCCGCTACAACGCTGCAGACTTGACGAGGGACAAACGACACTGTACAGTTTGTGTTAAACCCAACATTTGACAACATGAGAGAAAACATAGTACAGCCCAGTGTATTGCTGAATTGTAGGCATGCTCTTGGGTGGCTCTGGCTGTTGAGCTATGACAGTGTGTGTGAGGTGTAATGCATCAGGAGTTCCCTCCTGGCTTGTCTCAAGTCACTCATTGGGCTCCCGAGTAGCCGTGGCAGTTGAGCTTCACAGTAGAGCTTTCGCATGAATTTAACAGTCAAACGTTTTGTCTGTGTGTGTGTGTGTGTGTGTGTGTAATAACTGGGCTCAGAATGCTCAACGGGCTGTAGTTTCTACATCCCTGGGTCAGCATACACACGTTATGAGGATTTAACAGTGCTATGAGCTCAGAAATGAATGAAGTGTCATGCAACTGACCCCGCAAATGGCCACCAGTCTCCAGCAAGCCCTAGCTCACCTCCATAAATAAGACGGACCCCCGTTCAGGTTTCATTCAGTCCATTAGGATAAAAAACGCATTTGCGGCTAATACTTAAAAACGTGAAAATAACAAGGCAGGAGGTTTGGGGGGGCTTTTCTGTACATCGTTATGGAGCACCTCAAAACTCAAATTATATTAATTTACCAGTATCACAGCACATGCATGAAAGAGTTGACTGTGAACAGTACAAAATAGACAGCCATAAAGAGAATAAATTAAGCCCCTGGATTCCTCAGTCCCATTCACTATGTACAGTTTTTATAGACGGCTCCGTATCAGTGCTTTGATCGAAACCAAATTTTGGTTACGGTTGACTTTTAAAGAACTACTGCGATTGCTTAGGAATATACTTGTCTACACATAAATTGCTTTGTCATAAGTTAGAAATCCTCTTCACTAGAAGGATGTAACGGATACAATGTGATTTTCAAGCACGAGGGGGTTTAAATTCAACTCAGAAATACTGCTGCAGGACCTGCAATCCATTGTTTATGGAACTATAAAGTAGAATCTATAAAATAAGTAGAATCTCCTAAAGTAATAACATACCATCATAAAAATATGGCATTTTTCTCTTTTTTAACATTACTCTGAATGTATTTATGTACCTTCCTATCACTTACAGGGGATTAGCATTTAGACCCAGATTAAATTCTATGTTTAAAGGGCATCTTAAATTGTCCTGGCGCAGTCTGGAAGTGTACATTATCAAATTAAATGTGTAACCAAATAATATTGCTCACCATTAACTTACTGAGACATCAGCTCTCGGAAATGAGTACCCTCTAATGCTGAGTACATAATGCTACCGAGCTTGCCTGTCGAGTACACTTGGAAAGTAAAATATAAAATGCAAATCAATCGATCAGTTCATACCCTAATGAGAGTACACTGCAGTCTCAGAATTTCGCAACGAACCCCTGTGAAAATAAATGTTCTCAGGAGGTTCCGTGAATTCAGTCGTCTTCAAAAGCTTCAGAGCATTTGGCACCTCTGTGTTCGAACCAGGGAGAAAGAAGAGGAGTAAGAAGAACATCAACCAAAGATAAAAATGGTTTTAAAATGTTTGTACACAGATGCAAATGCATGAAAAATTTGATCTTAAACTTTCCACCATGTTCAAAGTGTCACTCCCCTCCCGTTCCCACATAACAGCACTGCATATTCTCAAATAAAAAAAACTGCAATGAATCGGGGATAAAAAGAGAAAGCCATTCTTTTTTTCATTTTCTGCGGCACGTATACTGGAATGGAGACAGCCTTGGCGAATCTATGTGAACGGTGTCGGGCTCGAGAGCTGCGGGGAGTCTTCACGCGATGCGTGGGGCGGACCGGTCGTTGGTCAGGGTCCTCTTGAGCTTGACCCCTCTGCGGATGGTAAGGAGCATGTCCTCTCCCTGAGCCTCCAGGGTGTCCGGCCCCTCCAGCAGGGGCTCGTCGTCTTCCTCGACCCCCACGGGCTGGGGTGGGGCCAGGGGCGGGTTGGTGGAGGCCTGGCCGCTCCAAGTCGCCACGGGCTCCCCGGGTGTGAGGCACTCGGGGCTGGGAGGCTCCTCCCCCTCCTCGAATCTGCCGCCGATTCCGCAGTGGAAGCCGCCCGGAAGCTCGGGTACGGTCGGGGTCTTCACCGGTATGACTGGCGTCCTGATGGGGATGGGCCCGCCCCCTCCTCCCGTCCGCCGCATGTTGGGTTTGGTGGAGGGCGTGCGGCGGATGGTGGCCACGCCCGGGGTGACTATGACAGGCCCCGCCGTGGACGGGATTCCCGCCGTGGAGGCCGGGCGTTTGGCCTGGAACATCTTGCGGTACGACTGGCTGATGTCGCTGTTGCGCGGGATGGTGGAAGACTTGTCAAAGTCCTGCTGGTCCACTTCCGGATCCGTGCCGACTGAGAAATAGTCATAGTCGGACACTGCGATGAGGAGACACAATGAGAAATCTTGTTACTCAAGTCAAAATAGTTCATACGTCCACAGTAACATCACTTCACTTCAGGGATGGGCAGTTCCACTAATGGAGGAAGGTTGTGAAATATGTTTAAATCAGTAACCAAATCACGCCTGCAACATAAGGTGAGCTGACATCGCATCCAAACGACAATTTAAATCCCTGTGGCCTTCCAGGACCAGCCCATTTAATCAATAAAACCCATTTATTCACGGTAGCAGACATAACGACTACAAAACCTGCTCTCTCCACATCCTGGCACATTAACTGCAAGGGCAGACTGATTAAATGAGGGATGCGTCATTGGCGCCCCCCCACCCCCCTTCCTCGCCCCCGCGCGGCCCAGGTGGAGTACTTTGAGAGGGGATGGTGTCCTCGGAGCAGCAGGGGGTGGTGGTCTGGGTGCTGTAGCCGCTGGAGCACTGGAGGGAGTCGCGGCTGGAGCGCTGCGTGTCCAGCTGCAGCCCCCGGGCGAGGGCCAGGGCCAGCTCCTCGTGGGCCTCAGCCGCCTCCGCCTGCGAGCATAGACACAGAGCGGTGAGTCACCAAATGGCTTCCAAATTTTGCATGTTTGGCTTCCAAATTTTGCATGTTTCAATCGCTTTGCCAGTCAAATGGAGCTTCAAAGCAATGAAATTGTGTGAAATTAACGCAACGTCTTATACGGCATTACCAACCCAATGTGACAAGAGGAGTGGATTATCCTTCTCATTTCCATGCTGAATTTTGTACACTGTACACCAATCTCTATGTGAATGAGTATTTAAAATTTACATTTACATATTTAGCAGACACTCTTATCCAGAGCGACTTACATAAATGCAAACATACAGGTTTAGGTAACTAGTAGTTCTGATGCTCATCGCAGTCACAACTGATAGCGGTCAATACATAATCATAAAACAAAGTTAACCTTGTTTACCTTGGGCATGGCAGTGATAGTCATCCTGGCCCTCTGAAGCTCCTCCCCGATGGGTGTGGTCCCTTCAGTCTGCATGACGGTGCTGCTTGAGTCCAGCGGCTCACGCTTCTCCTTGTTTCTCCTCAAGGTGTTCACCATGGGCTGGTCATAGGGCCCTGGCTTGGCCCAGTCCTGCAGAAGAAATTACTGGGTTTGTCTCCATTTTGAGGAACTTCACTCTCCCATCTTGTGAAAACATTGTTTTTATCATTTTTAATATACAATGAATATACAATGATCCTGTAGTAAACGGACTCTCTGGATCTCTAATCTTGAGTATCTGGAGAAAAGAACTGACGAGAAGTAGATTTTTTTTTTAACTGTAAATTTAAACACAAAGGGTATATTACCAGGTCAACTTTTTCCCCAGAGTGATTTTTTGGAAAGCCTTGGTTGAGACTGTGCTTTGGTGTCATGTGATGGAGGTGGTACAAGGACTATGCAACCAAGATGACGTCAGAACAGAGGACGATGAGGAGAACCGTGTGTGGAGGGATGAACAAACCTTCCAGGTGGGGACTTTGGAGGAAAGGATCATGCCTGGCCCCAGGGTGCAATAGAGGGGGTAATCGACAAGCAGGGGGGCACAGCCAGGCCGGGACAATGCCCGTGAGGGCGAGGAGGATGAAGAGGATGAGGAAAGGGGAGGGAAATGGGGAAAAGGCTCTGAAGAGCCTGGTCCCGCCAGGTAGGGCGGATCGGCGGGTCCATAGTGATCGTAACCATTTGTCAACTAAAATGTGCACAGGGGACAGACACAAAACAAACACAGATGGAAAAACAAGACAAATTTATGCGTTAAAAAACAACCTAAAAAATAATTGGATCGCAACTTAAAACCACCCTGGTCATTCAGGGATGAAAACATACCAACAGAAAATCAAAACGATGAGAAAAAGTAACGTCGACTGACACCGCATTTGGGAGGCAGAATGCATGTATGCATGCATCCTCGCTGAAGCACAGCATCATGTGATGGAGGGGGAGGTTGGGAGAGGTGGGGGGTCACAGCGAGGGTTCACCTTGTCCACAGAGGCTCCAGCCATGGTGGTGCCAGAGCCCACTGAGGTGGGGGAGGTGGGGGAGCTGCACTCGCTCACAGTCTGGCAGGTCTCAGAGGCGTCAGAGGAGGCAGAGCTGGAGGAGGCCTGCGGCGCGAGCGCACCACAAGCACGAGGAGGGCGTGGTCACACGCAAACACAACGCGGTCACACACACGCAAACATAATGCGGTCGTACACGCGGCGCGCAAACACAACGAGGTCACGCGCAGCACGCAAACACCACGCGGTCACACACGCACAAACATAATGCGGTCGTACACACGGAAAGCAAACACAACACAGTGACACACACACACAACACGCAAACATAACACGGTCATACACATGGATCGCACACAAACAATGCGGTCACACACAGCACACAAACATAACATGTTCACACACAAACATGTCACACACAAAAATTCATACACACACACACACACACACACACAAACATACACGCACACACAAACATAACGCAGTCACACACACAGCACGCATACATAACGTGGTCACACATACAAACATACACAAACGCACACACACGCACAAACGCACACACACACGTAATGCAGCCACACAGATGGCAGCAGTAGACAGGGGAAGTAGAGACAGCGAGAAGAGGTGCAGTGTGTAAGTGTGTAAAAGCAGGATAAAGTTCAGGGTTTAGTGGTTAAGAAGCACACACAGAGCACAAGGGTAAGTAAGTCACAGCACATAGTGCCAAGAGAGAAGGACAAAAGAGCAGAAAACAAGTGGCAGGTTAAGATTTAGCAAAAATTCTACAAATAAAACCAAGAACCCCAAAGCTCCCATCATGCAGCTGGTTTACACTCGATGGCAGGGGTCTTAAACCCCAGTCCTGGGCTGCAGGGCTGTAGTCTCTGCTGGTTTTGGTGATTGCCTTTCAACCAGCAGCCATTTTAGACCTTGAAACAAGGTGTGTGGACTCTTCAGCCAATCAATGACTTAAATTAAGCCCTTAAGTGCAGGAGCACATAAAAAAAACCCAGGAGACACAGGCCCTCCAGGATTTCAAATACCTGCTCAGAGTGTTAATAGGCGCCTGAAAGATGAGCGTTTCTAGCCTCCAGCTCAGGAAAAGGATCAGCATTAAGCCCTGAACAAAAAAGCATTAGAAGAAGAGCTGAGCCTCATAAAGGAAAGCGGTCTCAGCTAGTGCGGTATCCGTGACATCAGCGCAGAACAGCGGAACAGTTCTGTTCTCTGAACCTCTGAGACCTTGCTAGAACACTGGCACAGCTGGAATTCTACTTGGTGGTATCAGGGGGACTAAATTATATGCAGAAGATGCCTCTTGCTTTCACAAAGGAAATAATTCAAACCAAACCCCACATGGGAACCTTTAAGGCCAAGGGACGGCTGACCAGAGAGGCCACTGCATTTCTGGTGCGTCAGGCCCAAAGGAAAACATAGTGGCCCTTTGCAATGCCCGAGGCCTCCACAGACCAGGCTGTCCAATTGAAATGCCTGTGTACATCTCTTTGTTAAAGGCGACTTGAAGGATGGGGAGAGCTCTGGGGGTTGGGTACACTCGTACATTATAGAGAATAACAGCACTCAAATGCAATTAGGTCAATCCCAAGCTTAATTTACATCAAAGCCCCTGCAGAGTGAACGCAATCACCCTCCTAGGAGTAGCGCTACAACAGATGTGTAAATAAGTCAGACAGGCAGACTCCTCTGATAGGTGAGGACAAATTATCGCGTCCCTCCTGACTCTAATTACCCTGCCCAAGGGTACACCAACCACGTGCGACCTACAAAACAAGCCTCCGACCTTATGGTTACAGGCCGGATTCTTTCTTCAAACATGGCTGTGGAGTCACAAATGCTAAATGCTGTATCACAGTCAACCGTGTATCAGTCAGTGTGTATGACAGTGAGTAGTAATGAATACAGTGAAGCCCTAAACCACAACACTGCAGTGCTCATCTTATTTACGGTAAAGTACTGAACCGAGCACCCTGTGTTACCCTGTTCCTGTATCGGGCCTCTGGGGGGGGGTGGGCGACCGCCGCTTACCTGTGGGGCGGCCTCGGGGGGCATGGGCGAGGGAGACTTGGACTGGAAGGCGTCCTGCGAGATGAAGCCCGAGTCGTGGGAGGAGACGCTGGAGAGGCGGGCGGGGGCCTGCTGGGGCAGGGTGGAGCTGCGGTAGCGATAGTGTGAGGAGGGAGAGTGAGTGTGCGACCCGCTGGACCGGGAGTCGCTACTGTTTACGCTGTTCAGACTGCTGTTAGAGACAAGGGCGGGGCCGGGCGGGGCGGGGCCGGGCCGGGAGGCAGGCAGGCAGGGGGGAAAAGGGGTGAGAGGAGGAGGAACAATTACAACTCGGCACTCCAGTGCAACAGGCAGGGTGGACAGTCCAGTGAAAAACCAAAAGAAAAATATCATGCAGAACATAAAGGTGATAAAATAGCACCATAAACTAGTATATTTTCCTTATTGCAACACCATAATTGTATGTTTTAAGAGAAAATTCTTACACTGATAAACTTCTATGAATAATAAGATGAAGTTATGACATGAGAATCCCAATACAGTAAATATACTTCTCTCATGGCTGTTTGAGGTTGTTTCAAAGGGCCAAACAAACATATTAAAAGCTAGCAGTTTTATGTTAAACTAAACGAACTAAAGTATCATAAACTAAAGGACCTTAGTGGAAATTTCTGTCAACTACTTCTTGCAGAGGTCTAAATGTAACAAACATTCTAGACTGCAAACTCACATTGGCATAAAACTGGATCAACATAAAGCCTCAGAATTTGTAGCATTCCAAAACTCTGTGGGGAAGTTGAGAGAAGTCGTATGTGGGATTTATGGATCTGAATCGAGAACATTGCTCATTCAGAGACCAGTCTATTCCCATTACACACTAGCCTCCGTCTCTCATTTCCGTGTGTATGCGGGTACTCAATCCCAGCCCCCACACAACACTATACGGTCTTGTATTTATTTGCTGAGCTGATTATCAGGTACAGGTTTATGGTGTTTATTATTAGTTCTTCAGATATCATACATCTATCACAAAGCCTGCAACTGCGTGGCAGTAAGAGTTGGACACTAAAGGGGATATTACGCCAAACAAAAGTTAAAAAAGGGAAGGCCACCGGAAAAAAATCTATATAAAATAGAGACAATTCACACATAACACATTCCTCATGCTCAGTACAGCCAGTGCAGCCCCAAGCAAAGTGTGCATTGCTCACACTGGGAGAATGTGCTCTTATTATGACGCGCTTTGACAATGACGGACATTGTTACAGTTGATCCGGTCTCTTGGCACGGTAATCAAAATAAACGCAGAAAAGAATTGAACCGTTCAGTGAAAACAGAAGAGACAGAAACATGTGTAAACAGGACTTAGGGGCGGTAACGCGACACGCTTGTCTGAACGGCCGTCTTGCGTTGTTATTGCACCGCGAGTTGTGCGGCATACTTTCCCATTGTCTGCGATAAACTCCACCTCAGGTTTTAAGGCTGGACCCGTGTCTCCGCTACAGACTTAATGCGCTGACAAGAGAACCGAGCGTTTCTATGGCAAACCGAGGAAATAAGCACGTTCTCCCAACGACGGCGTCTCAACTACTCGGCTGACTTGCGGATAATTGGGATGAATTACGAAGCTGAATGCACCTTTTCATAGCTATATTTGTCTGTCTTTCTCCATTTAACATGTGACACGTCTAACCAGAAGCCAAAGAATAACAAGCACACACCCTCAGCACATCTAATCGGTTCATAAGGACTAAACTGTGTTAGACAGTCACACAGAAAGAACCTTTAAATCTTTTAAATCCCAGGGTCCAGTTGCTAAATTGAGGCATTACATTTAACAAGGTTTAAGTGCTTTACAGAATAAGCCTATTTGATCCAGATGAATGTAGAGAAAGATAAGCTCTCCATTATGGACACAGTGAAGTTTTCTATTGGAAATGTGTAATAACTGATTACAAACAACAAAGCAGTTGATATTGCACTACACTGAACCGTACTGTAAATTAAGCGAAAATATTTTTCCAAATATTTCTTTACATGAATAATATTTGAATCCCACTGATTGCAAATTTGCTTTTCAACTCGAAAAGTGCCCAATGGAAGCTGCTACTGACATCCAAGTCCGCAATGTCACCTTTCTACCACCAGGGGGCAGAAGGAGCTAATCGGAGACATCCCAACCCCGTGCTGTGATTGGCTGAGCCAGTGATTCTGCCCTACACACTTACCTGCACATACTGGACTTCCTAGACGTGGTGGTGCTGGGAGAGGACGGAGGCGTCTGGTAAGACCAGGTGCACTCTGAGCTTTTAAGATCAAGAATAACCTGGGACAAAGTAAACAGGAAAAGTTAAATGGGTAGAGTTTTAGGGTCGGGAGCACTAAAAGGAAGTAATTTACTCAAATACAGAACAAAAAGGCATTAAGCTGGTTAAGGTGTCCTACCGACCTGCTCACTGGCGGGCGGCAGCTTATGGGGGTCCATGGTGAGGGCCTTCAGGTCATCAGCGATGGTCTGCAGGTGAGTGACTTCCCCCAACATGGACATCTCCTCATCCTACACAGGAAGAGAACAGAATGTGAGCGATGTACAGGGCCCTATTCCTCCTAGCTGGCTAACTGAGTTAGCTGGTGAACTGTGCTGGCTAAGTGAGTTAGCTGACGAACTGTGCTGAGTGAAACCCGGAAAACCCCCGAATATGGAACATGATATGAAGCAAAGACACTGTTCTGGGTTTTACTCAGTGCAGTTAGCCTCAGTTAGCCAGCTAACTCAGTTAGCCAGCCACAAGGAATAGGGCCCAGAACACATGCACAGTGAGCAGTCAGTGGTTATATTTACTTATTATCCCACATTATTTACTTTTATCATGTTTACCAAGCTGACATTACCATTTCATAAAATTGGTGGCACCAAAGATGTTTTACAGTACATTCAGTTGATGTAATAAAATAATAAATGTGCTCTTTGTTTGATTCTTTGTGCTTCCTGTCATGTTGAACAAAGGGCCTAAAAACACCAGAGTATAATAGTGTTGAAAGGTGAAAGGGCCTAAAAACACCAGGTATAATATCGTTGAGAGGTGAAAGGGGACTGACCACGACTGGCCGGAGCATGGACACGAAGGCGCAGAAGCGCGACCGCTCCTCGACGAGCGCCTTCCTCACCGCCTGCTTCTCCGTCTCCTCCAGCAGCAGGTACATGTCGCTCACGTCCTGCATGGCGCTGTCCAGCTGCGGCTGAATGTCCCCCCTCCCTGAAACAGACAGCAGCCTCATCGCACCTGGCCCGCCCCATCCGCTGCCTTTCACCGGGCAGTCGAACGACTGGGCGCCGCCCCTGGTACACGCATCACTGGCCCCTCCCTCCCACTGCCTTCAACTGGACACACTGACCCCTCCCCACGGCCTTCCCTTGGACACTGCCCCTCGCGCACAAGTCTCGTCCTCACTGGCACTGTCACAGTCACATTCATAACCCCTCCCTTGATCCGTGCCTATCAAGGAGCCACTGGGCACCACTGCCAAAGACAGTTAATACTTAGGAGCGCACACACTCCTAAGATCCTGTTAGCTTTGGTTTCAGTTGCTATTTAAGTTGGTCAGGAATTGGTTAAGCACAGGAAACAAAATTCAAAGGCAAAATGTTTGATAGAGACAACGTTATCGGCTGTGCTGCCACAACAGAAAATATATACTACCATTGGCGCATCTGCCACTCCTCCAAAAGGGCTTGACTCTGCCCACTTTATTGCCATATATGGAAAAACGTCAAACTGTCGTAGCTTGCTGCGCCCAGTCCCATTATTTTCGCGGAGATGCCCGCCACCGTGTTCAAACCCGTTTGTGTTCACAACTGGGCACGGCCCAATACCATCACTGTACAAACGTACGACTGCACCCTAAACGGCCATAGCCTGAGGCCGTTACGGAGTCATATCAAGCGCTAATTCTGGAGTACACTTACACAGGACCGTCTTAAACAAAACCAAGTCCACATGGCTTCATTTTGCTTATTCATCTTTCGTATTCTACGTTTGAGCAAACGCATATATTTACAATTTCCAAGAAGCTGCTTTCCACTCAGGCTTTACTGCCATTCCAACCGAATTGTCCATTTAATGAAGTGGAATTCGATCTGGTGATGTAGCCAGCTTTCCTACGGAAATTTTAGGAACGAAATTAGAGCCGAACGAACGGCTGGGGCTGTAACGGCTGAAATAGAAGAGCGGCCTCTTATTCATTAAGAGACCTACACAATAATACTGGCAGAAATGCCTGCAGTGTTCAATGTTCAGTGTTCAGTGTTCAGTAATCCAGGAAAAGCTTTCAGGACAAAAACCGTACAATTATACTACCCGGTTTCTCAAAAGAGCGAGGCTGTTCGATGGTGTGGGCAGGCTTTTCCGCAAGGGAAGTCCTGCAGTGGTATTTATCCTCTGCCCACACGATACAGTCTGGTTTCCCACAGCATTTACAGAGGGGCAGACGGATTGTATTTTGTGCACGTTCTAGATTGCACTCATTATACGAGACGCTGGGAGTTTCCTCGCGCCGAATAACAGGCTTTACTGCAGTTAAAATGAACAGCGGCCAGTCGCCTGCATCGGTCGGTTATGGTGCTGTTGACATGGAGACTGCAGTGCCCGGCTCCCACAAACATTTCAAACGTTCCTCACCATTTAGTTCCCAGCCCCATCTACCTAAGGGGGGCAATTTCTGGTTGTAATACTGTAGGCCACCCAAGATGGAGCATTTCCTGTTTGCATTTATATGCTATAAAACAGCTTGCCATCTTCCGATCCTAAATTGAACATCTCGACTGCATTTCTGAATTGCAGGAAGGAGCCGTTCATTTTAGTAATCTGCCTTCTATTCTCTCCTACGCTCGAAATCAGGACAATCTTGCCGGTAAAAATAAAATGATCACCACTACGAATCGTTCTTATATTACGATAAATCCTGTTAAACACATTCACTTGATTGTAATTAGTAAGTGCCCTGATGAAACCATTGCAGGCAGATGTGACAAAAGCACAGTTCCCTCTGCAACCCCACCCACTCCCCCTCCCCCTCCCCCTCCCCCTCCCCCGCCCCCTCCCTCACAGTGAACACACAGATGCGTCAGGTTGTTACATTGCAGGGAGGTGCATGCCAATCTCAGAGCCTCCGCTCACCCCTGCAGGTAGAGCGTCAGCTCCAGCGCTTCCCCCACAGCATGCCGCACACCGACAGACGAGTGGCAGGGCACCGGCGGCACGGTATTCACACCCACTCCGGTCCCGCCACCCAGACACACACACGGACGTGTGCATGCACGCACGGTCGCAGACTTACACACGCTAACACACACACACACACGAGTGCCAGGGCTCCGCGGGCACGGTATTCACACACTCCTGCCCCACCACCAAGACACACACACACACAGACACACACACACGCAGACGAATGCTTGCACGCACACGCAGACAGAGAACGCTCTGCCACGGAACACAACATTGACCAATACACTGGACAGTTCCTTCAGAAAATCTGCATGAGAGCAGTGCAGGCAGAGATGGTGAGTGTTTCCAGACACTGATTTCATAACAGCCAGGACAGAGGGGGGCGGGGCAGAGTGGGAGGTGACAGACAGTGTACAAACTGAGGTTCAACCGAGGTTAACAAGCATCCAGTGAACCAGGAGCCTCGCCTGAGAGATCCCATCACATCTGGATAACGTTAGGCTGTCAAAGAAAAAGCGAGACAGTGCACTTGTGTGTGTGTGTGTGTGTCTGTGTCCTCACTATGTAGCAAAAACCAGTATGTGTGCGTACGTGTGTGTGCAACTCCATCTTTCTCCCTCTCTCAGTCTGTCAGGTTCTCTTCCTCGTACTTGCCTTTACTCAGAACGCACTGGGCTCAGCTGCAGGCCCACGTTCACGTGCCTTGTGCATGTAGGTCACAGGCGCAGCTCGATTCATGCGATCAGACAATCTGCCCATGGCAGCGGCTGAAACCAGGGCCTGCATTTCTGCAGCCTTCACCGAGCTACGGAGAGCAACCGAGCCGAGATGGTGCGCTCCTGGAGCAGACGTGCTTCGCATAATCTTTACAGAGCCGCTCTCAGCTACGGCGCATTTTTGTGCGCCGTCTTTCGGAGTTAATTACGGGATTATCCTCTTTCACCCTCATCGCATGTCATTACTGTGTTTCTCACCCTCCCCGGGGCCAGGGAGGCATGTTCACATGGGCTTTGAAAGAAGAGATCCGCCGCGTTGAGCCCCGGTTCGCTTTTTCGACGACTCCTAACGGCGTCCAAAGGCGCATGAAGAAAGCCAAGGTTAGACCGCTCCGTGAAGGAGGCAGCGCGGCAGGAACGGACTTGTCCGTCTTCATTTGCCCGAGTCACACAGGACGATCGGCAACGATAACGAGATTCAGTCGGTCAAGGCGGAGCCGACCGGCCTGCGCGCAAAGCGCTAGGCTGCCTTCCTTTAAAAGGGATCGTTCCGAACCGAGGAGATGGCGGGACGTCGGCTTTGCCGCGGGAGGCGCGAGAGCGGGTGGACGATCCAAATTGGAGCTGCTGCGGTTAATGAATGTCATGATTATTTCTGTGGCGTCCTCCCAGTCCAATCTCGCTTCATTACGGAAATAATGTCACAACTGGAAGCACGAGGGAATGCAGCTTAATTTGGAGGAAGGCTGGAAACATTTGTGGCACGGAGGGGAAGATAACTTTATACGTCGGGAGCCTGGGGAGAGGACAAGGTGGACGGGAGGGTGGTAGAGGGCAAAATTTCGGGTGCCTTTGATGTCTTTGGTGCATTCGCCCCAGTGAGAAAAGGAGGCCGACAGAACAGAGAACGAGGCGGAGGGAAGTGCTGGACCACATGGGTTAGAGAAGGCCAATGAGGAGCAGCGGAACAGAGAGGCCGAAGAAATGGACACTTACCCAGAGCATCTACTGCCAGCAGCGACATGATTGGAGGAAATAAGGCAGACGTGGGCGGAGAGAACATCTCAGTCAGTTCACACCCAGATTTAGACTCTAACCAACGCATTTCTATTCCACCATCTGCCTGCACTTAAGACTCTTGTGATACGGGGCAATAATACGCATTCGGTCCTAACAGGGTACATGAGTTAAGTACTTCATTACTATTCTAAAGTGGACGTCCCCGCAAAACAGCACTCAAATAACACACACACAAAAAAGATGCTAAATATACAGAATATAGTGCATATACAGAGCTGATCATTTTTCCCCCTAGCATAAAGGGGGAAAAAAAGAAAACGGAAATATCGTTTAACAGGCTGTGCACTGCACAAGCAAAACATATACTGTTCTACTATTGGTCCCACTGTTTCCAAGAGCAACAGAGCACAAGAAGAGCCAGACTGTAACAGTATAATACCATGTTGCTAAGTCTCTGCTAATTCATATAATGGCTTGGGTAGAGAATTATCTTTCATGAAAATACTGAAGCAGTTGCTGAATGAAAATTAAATACTCTAGCACTGATGCTAAATTACATGAGAATTATGTCTAAAACACTGACATTAAACTATAAAATCATAATAATTCATGTTTCATACGCTCATGATTCCAAGCATTGCTATTATACAATCTGTGCTCATTCCTGCAGTATAAAAAATAAAATAAAAAATAAAAAAATGTATTTGCCTTGAAACGTTTTTCTAATCCGATGCATTATTTAGAGGATTCAGGCCTTTAGGACGATACATCGGACACGGGTAAGCTTTATTCTGACCAAACCCCAGATCAAGCCCGTCAAAGCCTCCGCAAAAGTGTGTGCTGGGATAGCCGTTAACCGCCCAAATGACTCATTGAGCCAAATTACCTTTCTTTGCCTTCTTCTGCAGCTTCAGTGTGTCAGAGGACTTCTTCTTGATCTCCTGCCGTGCTTTCTTATACTCTGCGAAGAAAACATAGCATCTCTCTTACACCTCACCACCATGTATTAAAGGCATGGCTCAGAGCCAAGGGGAGCCAAAATGGCAGGTGCTCAATGCTCCCATATCCCCTTTATCAACAAGACTTATTGTTATCGGATGGCTGGGACAAGCCTACGTGGACAGAAGAGCCAGCAGATGGTCTTTAATGTGGTATTCACGGCTGAAACGCAAAGGTGATCAAAGCTCACACAATTTCATAAGGGCCCGTGTTCATTTGTTTGTCGATTCACGTGACTTTGTGAATCGACCTCCATCTTCACACAAGGGAGCGCGATTGCTTTGTGTTGAACTCAAAAGGCACTGGCTGGCTGCATACGTCCTGGCCTTGTATTTTAAAAGAGATTTACTCTACAAAGGCTGCTAGGCTAAAAATAGAGGCCCTGGATCTGTAAAACAGCAAAGCGCTACTTCAGTGTATGCATGTGCGCACACATCCCCTGCAGGTGCTGAGGGAGATCAGAGGCCCGCAGGTAGAAGGGGCGGGGCTAGAGGCACAGGTAGAAGGGGCGGGGCCAGCGGCGCACCTTTGGCGTGGTCCTTGTCCAGTGTGTTGGCCCCCCTCTTCCAGTCCTCCATCTGGTCCTGCAGGGGGTTGATCAGGCAGTCGATGAAAGCCCTTCCGAGAGATAGAGAGAGGGATGAGAGAAATGGAGAGAGGGAGAGATGTCAAAAGGAGACGTACTGAAACAACTGATGTAGTCTGATGTATGGAATCCTGGAATATGGAATTATCTGCCTCACGGTCTGTTTCCTCAAAGGCCAATATAGCCGAGGGCCTACAAATGCCCTGTCTTCTGCAGTTTTATTGATGTAAATCTACGGTTAAACTGAGCATGACTGATAAAAGGAGTATCTACTGTTTTCACTGTCTTCAGGTCACATGCAATCCATTCACACTAATGCAGTCGACAGCTGTCCACATGAGCCGTGTTGAGTTACTTATCCTATTCTGTGATTCTTTCAGAGAAATATTTATCTGTGTGTGTGTGTGTGTGTGCCTGTGTGTGTGTTGATTCACACTCAGGCCAGACCCTCTGTTTTTTGGAGCGGGCCAACGGTTTGGCCTGCGGTCGTGATCTGCGGCGTGTCCACAGAGGCTCAAAGAATTCCACCAATCGGCAGTGAGGACTGCAGCGTCTGTCCGTAGAATCCCTGTGGACTCCGCCCAGCTGGGCTGCCAACCCAAGGCCCCCGCAGCAGGGCGCGGTCACATTCTCCAAGATCTCTCCTCTCATTTAAACTCCATTAAAACGAGTCCCCCATCAGAAGTCTGGATGTTACACTATATGTTGCATAGGCTGCATGAGACACTGGGTTTACTGTAAATTCCCTGTGAAGCCCGTGTGCAGATCCCGTCTGAATGCGCTTATTGGGTGTGGAGCAGGACTGGGCTCTTACATTGAGAACTGCCGCAGCTTGGACTCGATGCTTCTGTGACGCATGCACATCCTGGTGAGGGCCGAGCCGATGTCCCTGGTGCCGCCTGAAACGAGATGCAGGACGCGCGCATGTTACACGCGTGTTATGTACACGCTCACACACAAACGCACGCACGCACATACACGCACACACACCGACCAGCGCATAGAGCCGAACGCAGTGCAGCAGTGCATTAGGAACCCCGTGGCACTGCTAATTCAGGATAAGAGAGCTAAATAAATAAATGAATAAATTATTCACAGGAAGCTCACAGTCAGCTGCAGGGCTGCAGTCTGCAGTAATGAAGACAGTCTTACAGCGTTGCTCATTTGCTCAGGGAGGGAGAGAGGGAGGAGGAGGAGGGAGAGAGGAAGGGGGGTAGGGAGAGGAAGGGGGGTAGGGAGAGGGAGTGGGGAGAGAGAGGGAAAAGGGGAGGGACCCTCTGGGAGACGGAGAAAAGGGAATACGAGCTTATGTTGCTTTAAAACCGGCTCCGCTTCTCAGAATGACAGCAGGTTTAACACACGCGTCCCTTTCGGCTCAAAGTGGCTCGTGTGAAGAGAGGGCCAAAAACCCCCTAAGGGGACGGCCTCGCTGTGACCGTGGAAGCTTCAGCGAGAGACAAGCGGAGCGCATGACCTCATCACTGCCCGGTGTGGGGGGGGGGGGGGGGGGGGGGCCGAGAGGGGCGAACTGCCAAACACGCCCGATAAATTCTTTCACAAATACCCTCAAAAAGCCCTGTTCCCACTGCAGCGATGGGCTGTCCTTGCCTTCATCTACTGGCAGCACAGGTCCTTATGCTGTCCTTGTGAACACGGCACACCGCTGCCAAATAACAATCCGGGGTGCCAACTTATAGAAGTGGCTACAGCTAGCTAAGCGAGAATGCTCCATTAAAGTCACACAGCGGCTACAGCTAATCGCTGCCCCGCCCGGCCCTCCCCTGCTAGGATCCGATGCAGTCTGAGAACATCCCGCTGCGGCTTACCTCCGCATCGGCGGGCTAAAAATAACAGCGGCTGAAACGGCAGAAAGCGGAGGGTCTTTATCAAATGACTTCCGGCTTTACGAGCGTTTGAATTTACCTTTAACCAACCCCCACACCTTTCCCTCGCGCCGTACTGAGTGAGTCAGCACAAGAGGAGTCCACCGATGTGTGCGTATGCGTGCTCTCCCTTCTTGTGAGTCAGCAATTTACAAAAGACTCCTGGGGGAGGACGTTTTTTACATTTATTTATTTAATGTTTTTTTATTATTAGGGGCAGTCAGGGTGGGCGTGTGCGAGGCCAGGCTCGGTACTCACCCTGAAGCCTAAGGCCAAAAATAACACAGGAGCCATGAGTGATACTCAGTCTGTTTACAGAGACACAGAAAGGGCCATTCTGTACCAGTGCCTTAGCACCTCTTCGCTGCTTTTAAACTGGTTCTGTTAGCACGCTTTCTGACTGAACGCCAGGGCTCATTCCGTTAGCCCTTGAAATGAGCGATTGTTGCCGAGGAGCGGGGCTGCAATATAATCCCCCTTTTCGGTTTACCCTGAAAAAAGATAACACTGAGGCAGTAATATTTCCACACTGCGACAGGCACTGGCTTGGGCAGCTGAATGTGAATGAAAGGGCCATAGGTTTTTACTCTGCAGTGAAACATTAACAGTTTAATCTACACTAATGCCATTCAGAGAGGACTGCGGTCACAGAGAGAAAGATTGATTGTTTATTCCCTCCCCTCTGCCTCTCTCTCTCTTTGCCTCTCTCTCTCTCTCTCTCTCTGCCTCTCTCCCGATCTGCCTCTCTGGACTCAGCAGGATGTCTTATGGCAGTAACACTCCTAGGCTGGTCTCCTGGGACATACAGCATACAGTAGACTGGGCTAATTAAATCGTGGCCCATAAAACCGGGTTGAGGCAGCAGGCCGATGTCAGCGGTCTCCCTCTTAAAGGCACAGCCCTCTTGAATGCTTGTGACCACCGAGCTATTCACAATGAGAGATGGCAGAGGGGATGGTCTTAAGACTGGTTATCGATGTACAAAGCAGACCACTGTGTTTCGCGTGACTGGTTAGCCGACACCGTCCAATTCAACAGGGCCCCGACACTGCCAGAGAGACCCGGGGAGAGGAGCATCCTGTATTAGCGGGTTTCCGTGGATACGGCTGTGCTTCATTATCGCTCCCCGTTTCACCATCTTTCTCTCAAATGCCCACCCTCTGTAGGGAGCCCCATCAGCTGCCCTAGTGAGACACCCTGTTCTCCTGGAGTAGAAAGGTCTCTATAAAGAACACAGCTGAAGAACAGAAATCCCTCTCTAAAGAGCACAGCTGAGGAACAGAAATCCCTCTCTAAAGAGCACAGCTGAGGAACAGAAATCCCTCTCTAAAGAGCACAGCTGAGGAACAGAAAGCCCTCTCTAAAGAGCACAGCTGAGGAACAGAAATCCCTCTCTAAAGAGCACAGCTGAGGAACAGAAAGCCCTCTCTAAAGAGCACAGCTGAGGAACAGAAAGGCCTCTCTAAAAAGCACAGCTGAGGAGCAGAAATCCCTCTCGAAAGAGCACAGCTGAGGAACAGAAAGGCCTCTCTAAAAAGCACAGCTGAAGAGTAGAAATCCCTCTCGAAAGAGCACAGCTGAGGAACAGAAAGGCCTCTCTAAAAAGCACAGCTGAGGAGCAGAAATCCCTCTCGAAAGAGCACAGCTGAGGAACAGAAAGCCCTCTCTAAAGAGCACAGCTGAGGAACAGAAAGGCCTCTCTAAAGAGCACAGCTGAGGAACAGAAATCCCTCTCTAAAGAGCACAGCTGAGGAACAGAAAGCCCTCTCTAAAGAGCACAGCTGAGGAACAGAAAGCCCTCTCTAAAAAGCACAGCTGAGGAGCAGAAATCCCTCTCGAAAGAGCACAGCTGAGGAACAGAAAGGCCTCTCTAAAAAGCACAGCTGAAGAGTAGAAATCCCTCTCGAAAGAGCACAGCTGAGGAACAGAAAGGCCTCTCTAAAAAGCACAGCTGAGGAGCAGAAATCCCTCTCGAAAGAGCACAGCTGAGGAACAGAAAGCCCTCTCTAAAGAGCACAGCTGAGGAACAGAAAGGCCTCTCTAAAGAGCACAGCTGAGGAGCAGAAATCCCTCTCGAAAGAGCACAGCTGAGGAACAGAAAGCCCTCTCTAAAGAGCACAGCTGAGGAACAGAAAGGCCTCTCTAAAAAGCACAGCTGAGGAACAGAAATCCCTCTCGAAAGAGCACAGCTGAGGAACAGAAAGGCCTCTCTAAAAAGCACAGCTGAGGAGCAGAAAGGCCTCTCTAAAAAGCACAGCTGAGAAACAGAAAGGCCTCTAAAAAGCACAGCTGAGAAGCAAAAAGGCTTCTCTAAAGAACACAACTGAGGAGCAGAAAGCCCTCTCTAAAAAGCACAGCTGCAAGAGCAGAAAGGCCTCTCTAAGAGCACAGCTGAGGAACAAGAAGGCCTCTCTAAGGAGCACAGCTGAAATGCAGAAAGGCCTCTCTAAAGAGCACAGTTGAGGAACAATAAGGCCTCTCTAAAGAGCACAGCTGAAGAGAAGAAAGGCCTCTCTAAGAGCACAGCTGAGGAACAATAAGGCCTCTCTAAAGAGCACAGCTGAAGAGCAGAAAGGCCTCTCTAAGAGCACAGCTGAGGAACAATAAGGCCTCTCTAAGGAGCACAGCTGAAGTGCAGAAAGGCCTCTCTAAGGAGCACAGCTGAAGAGCAGAAAGGCCTCTCTAAAAAGCACAGCTGAGGAGCAAAAAGGTTTTTCTAAAGAGCACAGCCGAGAAACAGTAATCGCTCTCTAAAGAGAGGATAAGCAGAAGAAAGCCCTCATCTCAAGAGCACAGCTGAGGAGCACAGCACGGCCCCGTGACCCACTTAGACGCCATCACCACCGTGGGCCAACCCGCAAATCTGCGAAGCGCTAAAAAACCGAGGCGGTAACGGGCAAGAGCGGTCTCCTCCCTCCCCTTCAGCTGCCGTCCCTTATTGGAAGCCTTGTTTCTGAAGCGCCAGACTCGAATCCAGTGACCCCAAACCTATAAATACTCCGGGCACTAGGCTGTGGCGGCCTGGATCCCTGCCGTATGGCTGGCGGGTGGAGTACTAGGAGTCATTATTAATAGCTGTGGCAGGGGTGCCAGAGATGACCACTGCATTGCAGTCGCGCCGCTTCCCTGCCCTCCTCCTCTTCCTCGGACGCGGTAGGAAGAGTCGCTCTTGTTCCCTCTGCACAATTATCTTTTCAGTCCCCCCTTTACGAGATGCCAGTTGATCCTACCCCCACTGGTTACCTACTTACGTCACCATTCGGGCTGCTTGGAGCTATATAATTTTTCTAATATACATTTTACTGCTCTGTTCTTATGGTCTTACAGGGTGTTGTGGGAGAGCTTTTCCTATAATGGCTCTGTACACAAGCGGAAAAAAATCTGAACATCATTTTGCAGTTAACGGCTTACGTGGGGGTTGGATGCCAGCTTGCACAAGGGAAATAAGCAGGCTTTATAGTTAGTATAGCTTTGCAGCTATAGCAAACTGTGTTTCGTATGGGCGTGCACAAAAAAAGCACTTAGTGAATGAGTTCAAGATCAAACTTAACCCTTAACTACAATGACTCCTCCTTCTCTTGCGTCAGATGTATGAGCCTCAGTTGTTATACTGTCCCTTGGGAGGGAATCTCTACATGTCCACTAGAAATATACAATGCAGAACATGACTTTATTCAGTACTCTGTTTGCAATGCTTGGTTTTGCCTCAATGAGTGAAAAACATTGCATGCTCCTTTAAGATGTGACACTCAATAATAAGACGTTGAGGAAGCCACTGATCTGATCTCTACAAGTTCCCAAAAACATCTAACTGGTGATATATTGATAGGGAGATGCAGGCCTACAGCCAAACTGTAGAATATTTTTCTGTCCTTTTTAGGCTTTGTGATCACAGATTCCAGGCGGGTCAAAATCAAGTCTAGACTGGGCCATAGTGTTGTAACATTAGACAACCCAAACATTACAGCCAAACACTGGAGCTCCTATGAGTGGGTGAAGCAGCTGCTATGGGTGGGCTCCATAGGTGGCCCTCCTGCTTTCCACTGCTCTGGGAGGCAACTGGATTCTGACCCCGTGATTGGCCGGAGGGGCTGCACACATCCTGCCCACGGAATGTTCCGGATACAGAAGAACCTGATCTTTTTGCGATGGCGCGGCAGGTGACCACCCTACGGTCGGCTGCACTACGTACACGCCGGCGCCCGGTCTCCAGAGCGGCGGTGGCGGGAAGACTTTAATAGGCATCCCCTCAGCATTCCTTACCATATGCAGGCCTCCGGATCTGGCAAGCAACACACACCAGTCAGCCTCATATTAGCAATGTACAACAGGGCGTGTCTTGGTAGCGTAGCCTTACGAGCACCGTCCAGTTGTCATTGCGAGCCGCGACGTCTGCGGTTCGAATCCGGCCACGCAACTTTTGTCGCACGTCTCTCCCATTCTCTCTCACTCCCATTCTTCCTGTTTCTCTACAATGTGATACCGTTGTCCAATAAAGCTGAAAAGCCCTAAAAATATATACAAATAAAAGTACTGAACAACATACAGACTTGGCCTCAGCTTAAAAAAATAGACAAGGGACATAAATCCCTGTTCCTCAGGAATATTAAAGAATAATTCTGGTTATTACTTCTATAATACAGAGCTGGGGTATGGCTTTAAAAAAACTGATTCTGGAGGAATGCAAGTATCGTCTGTCCACCCAAGCATTTGTATAAAAAAAAATAAGAAAAGCAAAACAGGAGTCCAGCCCAAAGTGGTTTAGAGGGACGCATTAAAGGCAGTGCTGCGGTGTTCCAGGCACAGAGAGGAGCGTTCCCGCTCTTTAAACTTGTCGACATCTGCGGAATGTGGCAGAGCATCAAGAATGCTGGGAGTTTCTAGGAAGACTTTTCATCCGAGCCGCCGTCGGTCATCGTGCCCGAAACGGGGGCGGGGCCTTTACCGCGGGCCTCTGATTCACGCCAGCGCGGGATAGCGCGGCCAGCGCTCACCGTCCGGTCCATACAGTGGCGGCAAGGAACAAACGCGGTATCACGCAGCGGTAGGGGGGAAGAGAGATTGCACCCTTTCATATTTAGCTTCTGAAGTGGTGACCGGGTCATGGCTAGAACTTTGACTGACCTGAATAAGAAAAATGCTTTCACATGGCTTCATGTTCTGTAAAAAAGATCTGTTACATTTACCTGGGGTCTTTAAGTAACCCTGGGAACCAGAGGCACCCTGAACACAGCAGTGTGTCATCATTTTAGTGTCTCAATCCAATTACAGACTACCGCAGCTTAGAGGAAGATTAATCTTCTCCACTGAGCCCAGCTCTAAAACAGGGAAGTTATGGACAGACAGTAGCAACAGGGGAATTAGGCTATATGTTATGTTACCAGCTGAGTGAAAAAAAGAAAAAATGTGTAAAATAAATTGCTAGCAAACGATAAAGACTGACGCAAAAATTATCCAGAAAACATGGTGTAGTGAGACGCAACCGCTGATAGCATTGCTGCTTTCAAGCTACAATTCACTTGCACAAAGAAAAAAAGAAAAAAAACATTAATTTCCTGAGGAAGGCTGCTGCGCTTCTACTGCCGGGGATGCAGGGGCCCGTTTTTCCCGCCGCTGGCCCCGGTATGAGGAGAGTCATGGCCACGTCAGCGTGGCCAGACAGCGCCGTCTCTCCGTTACACCGTGTAACATTGTAAGGGTAGCCATGGCGCCGCAGGGTGTTCTCTGAGAGTGTCATCTCGGAGAATGAGCAGGGAGAAGTGTGTGTGTGTGTGTGTGTGTGTGTGTGTGTGTGTGTGTGTGTGTGTGTGGGGGGGGGGGGGGGGGGGGGGGGGGGCAGGTCGGGCGCTGCCGCTCGCTCTGATATACTGTACGCAGTGCAGCTGCTCGCTCCACTCCTAAGAAATATGCCAAAACTGATACAGCCGCAAGCCAGGCCTCTTAATCTTAAGAAACCAGACTGCACCTTCATTTATGTTTACGGTGTCATCGCACGGCTACAGGTGAGGGTACAGGCAGCTGTCTCACCACGGCGACTGCCTTCGCCAGCTGTTCTTTAGTCTAATCTGATGATTTCTGTCAGACAAATGATTTTTTATTTTTTTTTATTTTTTAAATCTCCCCAAAGCCTCCGTTAACCTCTCATAACGGCAGCGCTGACCGCTCGGCCACGGCCCGCAGGCTCACGGAGGTCAAGCTGCTGCCGCTCGGGGAAACCCGACACGGGCACGTGCGTTTGTGTTGGTCTTTCTGGAGCAGCTGCAGAAGGTGAACCGCTTAACCTCGGTCACGACGAGGAGAGCGAGAGCGATCCGTATGACGGGGGAAGCGCCCATCTGGGCCGCCACGTACATACGGCTTTTAAATCACTGCAGCGGCCCGACCATGAGGGAGCGGCGGGAGCCCCCGTAAACACTGCAATCATCCGCATCTACACAAACGACACCTTTCCAAAAACACACATTACAGATGCAGGGATGGAAATGGCACATTTCGCATCGCGGTACTGAAGTAAAACCTTGGAGCGATGCAATGGAAAACGTGGCCAGCTTAAGCGAGACACGTTGGAGGTTCCAATCGGTTACATAAATCCATCTAGAATCTAGAGATCGACACAACTAAACCGCTAATACACAGAGGGCACACTCTCAAACCAGTAGCCTAGCCTACGATGGCGTGTGTCCTGCTCCATGCAGTAGATTCCAATGAATAAGTGGTTCACGTGAATGTTTACATTGTATCAAAGGAGTTACAACCAGAGCGCTAACCCACTAAGGTACAGCTAAACAGATAAGGATAGCCACAATTCACTGTTGTTCCTGCTGTAGAATGATGTATAAAATAGCGTCACTCTGTCAGTAAACGGCTCGTATACAAGCGTTCTGATGGGACGTGCATTCACACCTGTGCTCTAAAAGCGATGGTAAACCGTCAGTCTAGAGGAATTTCAGCAATGCATTCAGAAGAGGACAACGCTCACTGAGCAATTTTACAGTTCAACACCACATCTGCAATCACTCAGTAGTGTTGTATTCTATGACACATTTAAAATGATTTATTGTATATTGACATTTCAGGTAATATAAAATTAATTAATTAAGTTCAGAAAATTGCTACACCCAAACATTTGCCATTCAAACTGTATTTTGAGTCGCATAAACTGCAACAAAAAGCACAGAAGCCATTTTGAACCCTGGAGATCGAGTCCACGGCAGAAGAGCGGTGTGATGCAATGGGTCTGGCAGCCCTGTGTTTGTCTCTGAGGCAGCCATGTTCACTTGGGTACAGTACAGCTGCAGACACGTGGGCGACGTTTGCAAGGCTTCGTCACCGTCTCTCTTGCACTCCACAGTACGCCAGGCGTGAACGCTGCTAACTGGTCGCCAACGAGGGGGGGCGTCACAACCTCTGGGTCAGCCGTCATCAGCGGTACATTTTTATTTATTTTATTTTTTTGGAGGGAAAAATCACGGCTTGACAAACCAAACAAAATTCTACAAGGAATGCGAGTATCCACACTTTATGTCTGACCTGTAAAAGGCAGAACAGTCTGACTCTGAGAGCAAAGTCAAAATTAAAATTAAAATTGGGCCAAACTAAGATAAGGCAAGAAAGTGTGGGCTGATGTCCTTTGGAATTATAACAATGGTCGTGTTACCGAGTGTTACCGACACGCCTCCACAGTCTGGAATGGAATATCGACCGCGCCCTGCAGCGCAGAGCAGAACTGGTGGAATCAGCGGCTGGCAGCGCACACTTTGAAGGGTATGCCTGCTTGTCTGAGCTCTCTCCGGAAAGGACCGAGGGCACTGCAGTGATGAGACTGGCCTACAAAAACACAACTGAGCAGTCGCACTCAGGAGGAAATTAAAGATCACATTTGCTTTGGGTTGAATTTGCTTTAAGAAAGAAGATATGACACTGGTGGGGGGGGAAACAGGGGGGGGCATGTGAGAATGGGGCGTTCACCGCACAGAGCAACATCTTAAACCGGGTCCTTCAGAACCGGGTACTTCCTGATCCACAGTGTCCTGGCAGCTGATGGGCCCCCTTTGGCCCAAACAGAGCGGACAGGTGGCGCTCCCCCTCGCGCAAGCCACGGCCCGCTCTGACAGCTGCGTACGCGCCGAGCTGTCCCGGAGACAGGACCGCTCTGGGAATGCAGACGGCCGCAGAACAGAGCCTGTGCGGGTCGAGAGCTGGAAGCCCTCTGGGTATTTGAGGGTGTGCACCTGGCTTTGTTAGGCCACTGCCCGTACGCATTTTACACGGTGAGCACGTGCTGTTAACGAGATGCGCGCGAGAGATACTGGGTCTGGGAGGAGAGTCTGTTGGTACATGTGACAGATTGGCTTTTAGAGCTGTGTGACTGAACAAAACAAAACACTCGAGTGGAGGACCCGCACATCTGAAACTCTAATCAGCGTTTCCCACAGGATTCTGGCCTTAAGTCGAAAACTGTTTTACACTAAATACATTAACACTGCGTCTACATTACCCACTGCCAATGAATCCTCCTGTCTCCCTTTTTACATAAACTGGCAGATTTTCTTTTTGCGGCTTTGAAAACATAAAAATTAATCAAGACCTATTAGACGACAACTTAAAATCATAGCTACAGTTATGTGAACTCTGCAACATTCATGCACATACCCTGGTAGAGGTTTATTTTTTTTAAGTCTGAGCCAGGCTATATCAAGAAATAAATCATGCTTACCATTTTATCATTTCATGCAAGCCACTTCCTGCATTTCCACTGCTATGAACTTCAGTGGAATTTTTAGTACGGCTAGCTACAGAACGCAGAAACTGAAACTAAGTTCAGAAGCGTAGCCCTCTGCAAAATTAACCAAACAAGCTTGTGTTTGCCCCCGTATTGAACTTGAGTGAGACTAACTGCAAATGCTCCAACACAAATTGTGAGAAACCCAAAGGTTCTGCTGCCCTGCACTATAATACATTGGCCGAGTCAGAGATAGTGGCTAGAATAGGTCAAAGGTCAAGTATACTTGAGGATGTTTTGCACGTATTCTGACAACCATCTCAAAAAGGCCCAAGCCAGTGTATCCACAGAGAATGAGAAATGCATGAGGCAGGATTGGCACGCCGACCTGCCGCCCACAAACAGCCCCGGGCAAAGTAGTGCCGATTTCACAACAATCCATGTCAGCAGAGCCAGAGGAGCGATTTGGCCGTGGCTGAAACTACCTGCCAGCACAGGGGAGTCGGTGAGCTTTGGGAAATTTCCAAGTTGATGAATATTGTCACTCTGTACAATTCCACGGCCAATGCTGTCACTCCCATCATGCTCTAGCTCGGCCAGATTTTATTGTGCTTTTTTTTTTACTGTTTCACTCAATCTTCTGTAGTTGTTTGAAAGACTGAGCTCGCATAAGGTATTATTTTGGAGCTCTCAGTGGCATTTAGGAAATGCCATGATCCACTAGACTTAATTTTAAAAACTAGCATTTTCAATATGTACATATGTGTGTCAGGTTTTCCCCGCGGGACAGTGTGCACGTCTAAGACAGGAAAAACTGTGCGAAGAACGAACACCTGACCCCAAGGCCGAGCCTTCTTTTGGGGGGGGGGGGGTCATTAATACTGAACAAACCAAGTTCAACAGGAAGGATGATGTATTGAATAGTCTACAGTCAACACATTGAGGCGCTTCATCAGACCTGCCAGATCAGATGTCCTCATTCAGCGTCTAAATTGGTCGTGTTAACAAGGGGGGAACTCATGTATGGCACCAGCCCCCATAACAACTACCAGGTTATGTGCTATCAAATTTCTAGAGCAAATATTAATAGCTGTATAGGCACCTTGAACAAGCGTGTCTGCATGGGAAACACATTTAGATACCTTCAGAAAAGTATTTGATGGTGAGTATTGTGAGATGTTCAGACAAAAGCCTGAGAACGGTTCATCTACTAGCGATCCAGTCGATAACGTTTCAGTATCACAACGTTAAACTAACTGAACATTGGTCCAAATCGCCAATTCATGTGCAGCACTATTTCCAATAGCATCATAAAATGAAATCATGTACAAACATAATAACTGGAGACATTAACAAATTGTCCCAAAAAAAGTAAAATGACAAAAATGTTATTCAGTAAACACAAAATGCATTGCAATGTATTCCTTCAGGCTACAAAAATGGCTTCGTGGGCATTTTAAAAATCTCAAGAGAAATCGAACGTCGAAAATTGATGTTACAAGCACACGTCTAATTATGCAAAAGTTGTCCATTTCAAGAGCCTCCATTGTCCCTGTGTTGAGGGGCCCTTGAACAGGACACACCCTCCTTTATATCATCATGATCGACGTGTCATGAACATCTGTCAATCCAGTCAACGCCTAGTGCATTCACATTCCTTACACGTTCCACAGATTCAACAGGCCGCAATCACACCGAACAAAGGCCTCGCACGTGAGTAGGATTCCCCGCGATGGCACCTCGTTCACTGAAGGCGTCTCTCCAGATAACATGTGTATTACAGACTAAGATAACATACGTTCAGAGGGAAGGATTTTACCACCACTGCGTCCTGTCTGCACGTTTCTGGAAACGTACTCGGGAGGGAATCGTCGTCTTCTGATTTATAACGGGCCTTACTGTCGAGTTACAGCTGAGGCCTGCAGAGCTGTCTCGCCCCGTGCAGCTGGCTGCACCTCCAGGCGAGGGCGCATTCATAGATGTATCCAGGGTTCAAGGGGACAGTGACTGCCCTCATATCTCTGAACGCAGTATCATAGGGGTAGTGGCAGAGGGAAACGGTGAAAGCCGTTTGGATTTAAACGGTTTTCCATTTGAACGGTGAACTTTAAGTCCCAGCCTAAAAGTGGCTCTCCTGCTCCTCCATTCAATAGCAGCGAAGCTCTATTGGCGTCCGTCTCTGGTAATGTGTAAGGAAAGAGCAGCGTCAATAGCAGAGGTAATCTCTTATCTCTTATCAGTGGTACGGTACTAATTTACACCCTGTAACACTCAGCTTAGCTGCTCACAAAAAACTTTAATGCACAATAAAAAATAAACAGGACCGTTCCGTAACAATAAAGCTGCCTATCTAGACGCAACACGTTTCGACCTTGACGTGGGCCTGCTTTCTGGCAAACGCCGCACCGCGAGGAAACTGTAAACACTGCACAGTGACCACAACCGAACTGCAGCGGCAGCTGTGTTTGCACTCACCAACAAAACAACGCTGAAAAAAATAATCCCACCTTGGCAGTGCCTTCTGGATATTCAGTCATGAATTTTATTTGTCAGCACACCCACAAAAACTGTAGAAAGGCCACCTCCGGTACACACATTACCTCCAGCCAGAGTATAATATAACCCTTCAAAGCATAAAGGCATTAACGTCTGCAATTAAGAAGGAGTAACGAGTATGCATAAAATCTGTAAAAACATAATAATAAATTTTTAAAAATTCAGAGTTAATTTAAAAATGCTTAACATTTTAAGGAATTAAATTCTAAATTAAAATCTAAATCTAAATTCTTCTTTTAATGGAAATAATTGCCCCCCAAACTGAGCCCACCAACATAGCTGTAAAGCCCCGCATTCTGTATGATCGCTGGTGCCTAAACTGAGAGGAGTGGCACGGGCAGCCTTTATCCACTGCTCGGAGCTCCAGATCTCTTTATTAGATTAGCCTGCATGTGTTCACTTATTTTCCTGGGCCAAAGAGGCCCTGTTCTGTTAATCTTGCCATGTTTGGCACACTTTTCAAAGCCAGGACTATTCACTGGACAACCTCTCCAACAACAAGAGGACCAAGAGTGGTGGACAGAGCTTCCATGTCAAGGCAGAAATAAATCCAGCCATAATCTTTCTTGAGAGAGAATTTAAGATAGAGCATAGCATAAGCATAGATCAGGGTGACTCCAAAAACTAAGATGTAATCAAAGAACCGGGGGGTTCTCTAGGAAGAAATAAAAGCTAAAAATATTTAAAACATCTACAAAACATTGTAGCACAGTGGCCAGGGAAATTTTAACCAGAGGGGTATACCCTTGAGCCATGGACAAAAGTGAAATTGCTAATAAATAAAAATAAGTAAAAATAAAAATAAAAATTCATAAAACTGTGCAACTATACTGACAAACCTTTTCATTTATAAAACCTAAGCAAATTTAGTCGCCTCAATAAGAGTGCTGACACACGTAGCATACAATCGATCGTTCAGATCTTTCATTCTAAATGAATGTGAATTCAGAATGGATTGTTTTGAACACTTGATTTTATGATGGTCTACTTGCTTTGCTGTGTATATTTCAGGAAGTTGTTTATTCACATTAATGAAACTGCTCGGCTGTGCCGTCTCATTTAATTAGCCTTAAATTACCCCAATCCTCTGGAGGCTTGCAGTGTGGTAAAAATAAAAAATAAATAAAAAGAACACAACGCAGAGACGGGGCCGCCAAATCCCTGACTGAAACGCATGTTAAAAAGGCCACTTAAAAACGGTGTCATCCAGAATTACCCTTCTCTTTTCATCAATTCAACTGGGCTCTGAAATAATAGAGAGTGCAGAGGGGAAAAAAATAGGTCAGATCCACTTATCCGCACTCCGGCGTGGCGCGGTTCCAGCGAGCCGTGAGATTTCCAATCGGACCCCGCTGGATTCTGCCGTTCCGGAGCAGGCCGCAGAAATAAAGGACCAGTGACCAGAAAACGACGACGTGGATTGGACGAGAGTGGGCGGATCCCGCCGCGCGTCTGGCCAGGCTTCCAGACCCTGAAGGAGACGGGGCTAGGCTCTGATAAACTCGAGTGGGCAATCGGTCTCGCCAAAGGCGCTTTCGACAGAGAGCCGGGGAGAAAGCCTGGCCCGAAGGACAAACACGGACACACCGCTATTATGGAATACAGTAATAGCAAGAATTGCTCCCGAGGAGAAACATGTCTGTTTGGGGAGGGTTCGTGCAATTGCACCTATCTGTGTTTACAGTAATTTAGCCGGTGTTTAGTATACACTGGGACAGCAGACGTAAAATTTCAGTTCCTGTTTGGGCTCTCCATCGACCAACTGTTTGGATCAGTAGATCCCATCGAATGATTATCCTGCCACATCACCACCATCTGCCAGCCAGCGAATGGCTAAAATGCAGCAGGGCAGGGCAGGGCTTCTTATGCAGGGATAATGTGTGTGATGTCACACAATGCAAAATAAAAGTGCTGCATGAAAAACCCCCGTTAGGAGATACATTTTTCAGTGCCTCAGAGTTCTGTTGAAGCGATCCAGAGTTTACAGTAGAGTGAACAGTCGAGTGAACAGCCCCGGCATTCGAGGGAACAGGTCTCTCGGGTGTCAAACAACACCAGTCAAAAGCACAGGGAGGGGATTTTATTTTCAGAAATATTTATGTGGGATCGCAGCCTACCGCAAGCCAATCGGAAACAAGAGGGGGGCGGGCACAGTCACCCCCAGAAGGTCCACACGGCTAACATGTTTCCACTCGCCGCTCCCCTTTGCTGACACAAAAGCAACTTTCCCAAGATCCAAAAAAATCCTCCCTTTTCATAAGTCTGTTTTTATAACTCCACCACGTTATCAGGAGAAAACTGAAATTTAGCCCCGTAAGGAACAAGGACACTTGCATCTGCCTCTCTCCGTAGTTAAAGGTTTTGAAACTATCATCGAACACTGACTGTAGTTGCTGTAATTAGCGGCTGAGACGAGCAAGGCTTCAGATGGTTTACGTCAGCAGTAGCAGATGTCCTCATTCTCTCCAAGGATCTTCTGTACGTTGAGAGATTGATGTCTCTTCTGCGTGTCATACCAGCTCCTGCGGGTCACCCTGACACTTGCTCAGGTTATTTTCTTTTGTCATTTATTGCACAATTCTGCGATTTACAAAAAATTCACATGAAAGCATGTAGCTGTACTAAACTGGATATTTTTTTGCCAAATCGAGAAGCTCACTGCAGTACATTTTGAAAGATTGCTATGAAAGGCTGTTGTAGGAGCTTGTAGGCTTGCCTACAGACCTGCTCACCATTTGCAGACAGCTGGATTCCGTACTTCTTTGCACTGTGACTGAATCGCAGGGTTTATTCTCCTTGTTTCTGTCTGTCTTAAGGTAAACCTTTCTGAGAAAGGTCTGAAATCATCGCGGAGACTGGAGCGAAGACGGGAGCGAAGACGGGAGCGAAGACGGGAATGGAATCATGTCATTAGGCATCACACCGATAAATATGTCCATGCTGCAGCTATGTGTTGGGCGGCGGGGTTAGCGATAAGCACAAGCTGTGGGCCCGGGCTGCGGGCAGCCGACAGTTAGCCGGTCATCTCTGAGCCTCTCGCTGGGTCTTATTAGCCACGAGGCCACGGTCTTTCTCACTCCTGCCGATCAGACCACAACACCTCTTTTCCCACTGCAGATGGCTGACCCAGCTAGGGAGCGCTCTAGCCAAACATTTCACTTTTTCTCTGTGCAGTTATGTATGGAAGACCAAATGTGACAAAATTAAATAAATAAATAAATAAGCAATTAAATATATAATGATATAAATAAATAAGCAATTAATTAAATAAATATACAATGAAATAAATAAATAAATAAGCAATGAAATAAATATATAATATATAAAAATATTATTTTACGTCTCTTACTTATTTCATAACGTATTTATTTCCAGGTGTATTTATTTCAAGGCGTGTGGGTCTATTTATTTCACGTGTATTTATTTCAAGTCCTATTTATTTCATGGCGTATTTATTTCAAAACGACTCGGCCTGTCAGTTAACATGAAAAGGGCGGGGTCAGCTACGATCATTGGTTGCTCAATCCATAGATCTAAAACACTCAGATTTCTGCACGGCCGCCATATTAGGCGGTCAATATCAGCGTATTTTGGTAGGGTTTTGACAGCAATTGGCTGCATACTTCCCCTGATAAAATATAGCCTACTACTATAACTCGCTTAATTCTCAACTCAAATTTGACTAGTTATAAACGTGAGAAATGTCTGCATAACACAATTTAACTTATTTACAAATTTCCCAGAACAGCTAGCATATCTGTTAAACGCCTACAGGAGTTGTCAAAATGTCAGTTTAAAAAAATATATATATATTTTTTTTTTTTAAGTTGTAGGCCTAAATTAATTTATCATTTCAGAGAAATATGAATAGGCTATAATTTGGACATCAACTACTAGCCTATACCATTAGGGGGCACCGTAGATAGGCCTACGGTAAGCGTAATTGACATGGGGTAATAATGAACGCAAACCCATAGTTTTCATATACCAGGACATCGCATTCTACAGAATATAGCCCAGCTATAATTACAAAATGATCTGGAATTCTTAGAGCAAGTATTCCACGTGGCTTTTTACACGTTTAGGTCACTTCGCTTTTCTTACCAACTCGTAGCCTACGTTTAAAAATATGCAATTTTAGGCTACTGGGGTTCGACTCGTAGCTGGGGGAAAATAGCTTCCTTATCCAGGAGATCAGCTTGATTGAGAATGTAGTGTGATCCACCGTTATAGAATTAGATGTGCATATGACATAGGCTACCCAACTCATAGCCTACAGCTATTTCACTGCAGCAGACAGTATAATGCAATACAAATTCACATTATTATTAAAGTTTGGAGCAATAACTGCTCAGTTATCTATAAAATGCATTTGTATAGACTACGCCATACAGTCTAGCAGTATTAACCCTCCACGTATACAGTGCCTTTACCATAGCTTATATAGCCTATATCATAATCAGCTCTGACAACATTTTGATGACTCTTGTAGGCCATAGCCTCATAATTAAAAGGGCGTTTTACAGATGGGCAAATTTGAAATTTGTAAATAAGGTAACCTATGTTATGCAGACATTTCTCACGTTTGTAACAAGTAAAATCTTACGAAAATTAGCCTCGTTGAGAAGCGAGTTACAGTAGGCTCTATTTTATCGGGGGATAAAATACACTTCCAAAATACACAGATTTCGCCTGCCTAATATGGCGGCCGCGCAGAAATCTGAGCGGTATCTCGTGTTTTATATCCATAGACGGAGCAACCAATGATCATAGCTGACCCTGCCCCTTTCATGTTGACCGACAGGCCAAGTCGTTTTGAAATAAATATGCCATGAAATAAGCCATGAGACGTAAAATAACAGATAGGCCTATTTATTTAATTGCTGATTTATTTATTTCATTGCATATTATTTAATTCATTGCATATTTATTTATTTCATTTCCTATTTATTTAATTCATTGCATATTTATTTAATTGCCTATTCATTTATTTAATTTAGTCACATTTGGTCTTCCATAGTTATGAGGTCTTGAACATGACAATGAAGACATTTTCTAATGACCTAATTCAACAACTCAGGTTTTGTACAATATGATAGGTTTCAGAGTTGCGCTGATGGTTCTTTTCCTAAAGATAAATTGTCCAGGGTATTTAGACTGGGGTGCGGGAGGCTACTGATTGCACACTGCCCCCCCCCCCCCCCCCTTTAATTCTAACACAAGTCCCCACCACAGCTTGTTATTGGGAAAAATAATTATTTGAGTATGCAAGACATGAGACTTTGCAGTAATTTGCAAGTTGACTGCATTCCATTACCCTCTGAATGAATTTAACTGGTCATAAACTGAACAAACAAAATGTGTGCGTCTTAACCGAATTTGCTCCTACACCGAGTCGGGGCATATGCTGCCTTCTGTGGAGAGAAGCAGCTTGCCGTCCCCCGCAAGAGTCCGACACGTTAAATTAAATTAGATGGACATCTCCACACCCTACGCTCCAGGTGAAAAGCAATTAAAATAGGCTACCTCTTTACCGAGCAGCAAGGAATTCAAAAACGCCTACCTTGTTCCCGTTCCCATCCCCTCCCATTCAAACGCTTGTAAGTGGACACAATTAAGCTTTATTGAAAGAAAATAAAAGCCATGCTATTGAAATGGAGCATGGGACACAATACAAAACTACCCTCAAAGAAAAAATAAGATTAGGAATCAAAGTGCAGGTACTCACCTGTCAACACACTCAAACCAGTTTTATTTATTTATTTATTTTTAAACCAATGAACAAAAAGCCTGCCGTCCTTGATCTTAAGAGGTGGAAAGCTTAAAAGACCTAAAAGGCAGTTTGTATTGCAGCCGACATTAAATGTAAGAAGGAGAAAGAGAGGCAGGATGATGTGGGACTGAATTTGCTGGTGAAAATATTGGTGGCTTTTTCAAGGTGTCTGTGCCCAGAAGAAGGCGGTCACTATTAGGAGAGTGTCATTGAGCGAGGACGACCGATCACCATCTGCTCACCGTGGCTGCTGCCTCGATTACGAGCGACACTCGGGATGAAAGCAAGTTTACATACGTTTAGAAACGACGAGAGCTTTGCCATTACCTATACACACGCAGTGTATGTGTGCATACGTTTTCACCAGGGTTGGGTATCGAAAAACGGTGCCGTGAGGCACTGACCGAAATACGTCGGTCCTACAGAGTATCGAAACATTTTGGAAAAAACGGTACCAAATTTCGATACTTTACGGTAGGCTACTTCTCGACGTGAATGCTGCACTGCCTGGTCAAAAAAAAGTGCATAGTGCCCATTGTACAAGCCTCTGGAGACAGTGTTATGATCTGGGGTTGCTTCAATTGGTCAGGTCTAGTGCTCAGCAATGTTATGCAGCAATAAAATGAAGTCAGCTGAGTACCTGAATGTACTGAAAGACCAGGTTATCCCGTCAATGGGCATATTCCAGGACGACAATGCCAAGATTAATCGGGCTCAAATTGTGAAAGAGTGGTTCAGGGAGCATGAGGAATCATTTTCACACATAAATTGGCCACCAGAGTCCTGACCTTAAACCCATTAAAAAATTTTGGGATTTGCTGGAGAATACTTTACAGAGTGGTTCGACTCTCCCGTCATCAATACAAGATCTCGACCAAAAATTCATGCAACTCTGGATGGAAATAAATGTTGTGACGCCGTAATCAAAGCTAAAGGCGGTCCAACGAAATATTAGAGTGTGCGACTTTTTTTTTGGCCAGGCAGTGTATTTTCACAGCCAGCTGAAATCCAAGAATTCATTAAATTAATTAATACGATTAAATGAAACACCAGTACCACATAGAATATGGTAAAGCATTTGATAATCGAGTGCTGGGTCTTCTGACTGCTGACAACGATTGAATAACAGATACGGTTCTCGCAAACAGAACTTTTGGTTCGGATATTAACGATTGCCTTGTAGCCTAATAACATATGCGTAGCTGGCTAAGGTGGATGTTAGTTACGTTAATGTTATTAGCTTACCTCGTATCTTTGAAGCTATCATAAATAAATGTTTGCAGTAGACAGCTAGTTGTGAAATTAATCTATCTCTATTTCATTTTAGGTCCCTCTGTGAAAGCCAGTAGTATAGCTGATTGCACCCCTTCCGTAACTCCCTTTACTGTAGCAGCAAGTAGAACTAAGCTGAGAATGAAGCCAGCTACAGTTATAATCATTTATAGAAACATAGTTGGCCAATAAACATATAAAGTTTTCATATAAAGCAGGGCTGCCCAACCCTCTTCCTGGTGATCTACCGTCCTGTAGGTTTTTACTCCAACCCTAAGAAAGCACACCTCATTCAACAGCTAGAGAGCTTGTTGAGCGGCTCATTAGTAGAATCAGGCGTGCCAAATTAGGGTTGATATGAAAACTGACAGGATGGTAACTCTCCAGGAACAGGGTTGGGCAGCCCTGATATAAAGTATCGAAAAAAGTATCGTGCATGTATCGTATTGAATTAAGGGTATCGGTTTTGGTATCCGTATCGAAAAACGACACCCGACTCTCGCCATTTTGTGGAACGATGACTCAAACACAGTCATACCGGAATTTTTATAGAAACAATTGGGAGAAAAGTCATTTATGTCCTGACAGCACAATTACACTGCTGTTCGAGGCCAAATCTTAACCCTCAAATTAATTCAAAGGCAGTTCTGCCTTTTTGTTTTGTTTTTTATTGGGGGGATTTACCGTACAGTAACAAGCACCGGCGAGCGCCATTTGCTGATGGAAGAAAAGGTGATACTGCAGGGGGTACATGAGTCCATCCTGCTGAGGAGCTTAATAATTCAGCTGTAAACTCACACTGGGCTGCAGCACGCTGAGAGCTGCCTGGTGACACGCAATACAGCCAACACCCGCGAATGAAAACCCAATCGCCCTGCACCATTCAGCGCTACCGTGAGCGCTGCCAACTGCAAAACTACAAAACCTGAAACGCAGCATTCAGTACGAGTCCCCAGCAGTAATAATAAAAATAAGTAGAAGATCCCATAGAATTGGACTTCTGCCATTTCAATATTGAGGTTTGAGAAGAATTTTTTTTTAAAAAGCCTTGATTCAAGCACAATACAACAAAACAAGATGTAATTATGCTGAGTCATGGTGTGCCGCCCTTCCCTGACATATACCATACGTTGGTGCGCTGGGTAATTGATACGGGATGACAGGAAAGGGACAACTTATAAAAACGCTGAAATTAAAGGCAAGGATTTGAGGTCGGAGTTAAGTGCCATGACAACGATATCACTTAGGATACAGTATGTTTAAAGAAGGTTCTATGCTGGAGGTTACCGGGCTTGTCTCCTTATCAAAACAACTGAATCTCTATGATTATGAGTGAAGGAAACTAGTTTTGTACTACGCTTACCAGCGAGTCAAGACTCATCAGGGGTGTTGACGGGAGCCTGCGATAGGCAAACAAATTGTGACGCCAGATTTCCATCTCGGGTTGCCACGGCCACCGGTTCAGTCTTCTTCCTGCTATTTTTACACACTCCATTAACGGCACATTTACAGTGGATACAGGGCTGGTCGGGGGGGAGAGAGAAACCCAGATACCGCTAAATAAGATCTGCCTCCTCTGTGGTACAAGCGTAGCGGCAGCTTCCTAACCGGAATATGAGCCACTCTCGATTGCGTCTTTCCTTACATGCCGCACTGACCTCATGGAATTTCCTTTACAGGCCAGTCCACTGGGTCCTCCGGGGTGAACCGGAGGACGGAGGGACTTGGTGCTTGTGCGCCAGGACCCCAGAGCGTCTGCAGGGGGAGCAGCTAGCCTGCAGGCCCTACCGCGCGTCTGTATTAACACTCCCCTCCCTGTCCTGCTCCGTCTCAACGCCCACACTACAGCCCCGTTTGTACCCATGTTAACAGCCACTCAGACCAGTAAATGGACATGACTGGAAGCGACCACAAAGAGTCCACTGTTAAGTACAGTAGCCTGATCCCGACAACCCACCAGTCCTTTTGATTCACAATGAGCCCTAATGAAGTCGGAGCACACAAGCGGGTACACACAAGCCTCTTCCCCCTTCCGCAGTGAATAAAGGGATACTTTTACATATAAATGACTTTTATTTAAAGGGTTCCGTTGCAGCAAATTTGAAATCGTATGTCGTCAATACTTTGTAGCCAAACTGAAAAGTTGTTTTAACAGCTACGAATGCAAGCTCACCTGTAATCATTTCATGGTTTTGTAATGTACTTGGGGCCAACGCTCAACCCATTGCTTCATAGCTCTCCTCCTCAGAATACTGCAACAAATGAGCAATTCCCAGTTTTGTCATCACTCATTCTTTAAAAATTGATTGATCAACAGAACGCATACATACCGTCCCTGAATGCTGTGCTAAGCAGATATAGTCCACGCTTCGTATGCTAAGCTGGTTTGTGCCTCACTGTGAGGAATATAAATGTATGTCCATTTTTAGAAGTGCACGATCCTCATGTTAATAACGAGAAGGGGGAAGAGAAGATTTGCAGTGCATTCTGGGAACTGGCATACCATAATGAAGGGGAATTGCTCAGTTTCAAAACTACATTGCAAAACTATGGGGAAAAAATGCAGATATAAACAAAGATACATTAGCTATGAAACCAGTGCCTTCCTTTTAAATATGTGCACCTAGAAAACAAAGTAAGAACCACAAAATGGCAATTTTGGTCAGGACACTCTTGAAAATTAAATTTTTAATCTCAAGAGGTATCTCCTGAATAAAGGTTAGAAAATATAATAAATATTAGATTTTAGTTAGGCTACTCTTCAAATGGTCTGAGAACAAATTCTATTATTTTTGGAAGGGGGGTTTAGCCTCATATCATAGCTTAAAGCTTCTCTTATGTATCCTTGCATGGATTACATATTTCAGACATTCATATTAGCTCATTTTCCTCTGAGCCCTTATATTTGGAATCTTTTGGATGATAGCTTCAAGCCCTAATTCAACTACATATGCTGTTTTCAGACAACCTGTGTGTTCTTCTTACAGTCTAGGGTAAAGTAGTCTCCCAAGCACAGTCAACTGTTTAATAAGATCTAGAGAATTTGACGTAATTTAATAATTAATGACCTTGTGGTAAGTCATGTCTTGTGGAGTTAAGCAAAAACAGCTTCATCACATTCGAATCAGGCCAAGGCAAGCAGGACGGTGACCGAGGGACCAATGTATCCACACAAGTAAATCAGGAACCGGGTTAGCATGAGCTAAAGCCAAAGCTCGGTGGTCTGACACAGTACACTTGCTTTTCCACTGCAGTGCCCACAACCAGAATTGTAGCACAGAACATCACAATAAATGCTGATGTTTGCCAGATCCAGAACATTTAAAAAAAATTAAAATAAACTAGGCTATACCCGACTCCATGTTGCTTCAACCCACCAGTCTACTGGCTGTGTTGAGGAGGGTGTGTCTACTGTTGCACATGCTCACAAATTTTCAAATGGATATATAATTACTTTTAGACCGTCCAAATTCGGGGGGTTGGAGACAATAAAAATGTACATTAAAAAAACAGATCTCTATGCTTGTATACCTACTCTCCCTTTAGTCTACAAGAGCAAAATGTCAGTTGCCCATAACCGAGATTTAGAGCCAACTTAAATTGATTTTGTAGAATACAGTGCAATACACCAGCAATTAACATTTACCGTACACATGAATGATATTCATCTTACGTCTGCAGGGTCCGTCTCTAAGTTGGAAATAACATGTTTGTTTTGAGCGCCAACTTTTTTCCCCAAAAAAATGCGGCCTTTCAATAACATGGTCCAGCGAGTACAAGTCTTACAATCCATTTATCTGTCGGCAAACTAAAGAGCGTGTAGCGAGTACATTATTTTTTCCCCTCAGAAAAGTCTCAGAAGGAGAATTTCAACATGAATGTGTTTTTCAGATCGAACCATTTGTCACGCTGCATTCCGGAAGCAACGCTGATCAGAAAACCACCTGCCCGGAGAACAACCCTCAAGGATTCCTACACAAAGCGCCTAACTGCTGACCTCACTATATAAACAGAAATTTTTTTCTAAATGACTTCAGACGTGTCGAATCTCCAAGAATGAGCAAACTCTACCGCTACCGTTAAATGAAACCATAAGGAACAATGTTCCAAACAGCTTAAATGTGGCACAAGGCAATTCACTGATTGCGGAAACATGGTAAAGTGCAAAAACCCATAAAGTAAGAGTAGCCTGGCGCTGGCAGGCAGAACTAGTGTACATCAGGAAGCTGCCAACCTAAAAGCTGGTTTATGTTCTTTTGACTGTGCAAGTACGATAACACGGTACAGGGTCAAGCAAAATACTTTATCTTTAGACTTATTAAAGAACATTTTATCTTGTGTCAACACAATGTTTATTGCCAGAAAGATAACACCTAGCACCCGTGTACTCTAGCTTTCGTTTTTTGCTTTGGGTTTCATGTCACAAATAGAAATTGTGAAACGTGCGCAGTTGTTAGGTCAATCCAAGGTAAAACTTCAAAGAGTCACATTCGGCGTCTGCATATCCTCCACAGCTAAAGAGATAATCAGTTCTGTGACCCTCACGCGACTGAAATCTTCAGCTTTGAGCTAAAAGCAGCGAAACCCTTTCAATTGAGCGCAGCCACCATAAAATACAGTGACCATTTGTGGACAGTTTATATATTTAAAAAAGTTTAAAAGCTGCTTGTGTGGGGGGGGGGGAAGCCCCGTTTATTCTTTACTCAAATCTATGTCATGTTCTTCACATGGCCTTTCATTAGCATGTTGTTTTGGCTCACATAGTGTGAAAGTCTGGCTCTGGTGCTTGATAAGACTTGCCCTGGAAGAGGCTCCTGAGATGTCCCAGGGAGGCTGGAAAAGAAGGAGCCAGCCTGAGGCGGCCATCTGCAGCATGCCACGCATGGAGAACCGCCCCCCCCCCTCCCCCCCCCCTTCGTGCTTCCGTCCGTCCGTCCGTCCGTCTGTCTGTCTGACCCCGCGGCGGGCCAGCGAGCCCTGTTTCCCTGCAGAGCTGGCCCCCGCCCTATCCGGCTATGCCAGGGTTTCCCTCAACCGCATGGCCGTGTAATCTACCAGCCACAATGATTTCACATAATCCCACTTTAATAGCTGCAAGGATTAAATTAAAGGGCTTCTATTTCCATACTCATTCAATAGTCATCCTGTTCATGAAATGTATTAAACTGTTAAACTGAATTTATCGTCCTTCATCAGACTTGAGAAGATATTTTTCATGCCGTCAGAGCCGGAAGGTGAATAACCTTTGGCAATACTGCTGTAGAATCCCAGACAAAACATGAATAACCTGTGGTAATATAGCAGTCATATCCCAGACAGAGGGAAGTTAAGCTTTTGGTAATATTGCAGTCATACCCCAGACAGAGCCTTTGGTAATGTCACGCTCACATTTGAGAAAGAGGGCGGCTAACCTTTGGTAGCCTTACCCTCATATTCAAAACAGAGGGTGGCTCAGCTTCAGTAACATTGCCGTTGTGTCTGAAACGGCCATTTTAGAAAATGGCTTCACTTCTTTCACAGGGGTGTCATGGAGACAGCTGTTACACAATGGCTAACCAATCAGCGGCCAGCCCCTCTGGCCTAGGTACAGAATGTGCTCCTACAGGGCTAGATGCTGATGACTGAGAGGCTCTGGTAGGAACATCACACAGGACAGGACACCCTCTCAGAAGAGACAGAAGCTGCACTGCATCCCTGTGGGGTCTCAGATTTCAGCCTTCAGCAACAAAGTCACTTCCACAAAAGACCAAACTCCATGACTCACTCCAAAAAGCAATATGGTAAGCCGACTTTATATGGGATTCTCCCTAGCGTGTCAAGAAAATTGTGTCAAAGGGTTGTCATAAAAAAGCAATTAACACCTGATTATATAAAAAGCTTCATGTGGGAGCTTCTGAACCTAAAAAAACACATGTTCTGACAAGTGTACTCGACTGACAAATTCTCACAGGGAGGAAAAAAACATTACAAAAAAATAATAAAAATCGCAGGGTGTCAGTGTCGCAAACTTAAAGAACCACGGCCTAAAGCAAATGGGGGGGCGAGAACAGCACCACCGCTAAAGGGGGTGACATGATTAATGCACTCTTTCCCTGCTCTTGTAAAAGGGAGGCTACAAAGGCAGACCTTTATACTGTCTATGGGGAACTCATACACAACAGTCAGAGAGACAAGAGAAGGCCTCTGATTTTGATTTGATTGTATGCATGTGTGTGGGTGCGTTTGTATATGTAGGCTAGTGTGTGTGTGTGTGTGTGTGTGTGTGTGTGTGTGTTGTCTAGTACGCAAACCATGGTGTAGCTGACTCCGTAACACTGGGTTAAACTATTGCCGTTGCCATGACCACAACACCCCAAGTAGGGTTATGCCCTGGAGATGAGACGTGAAACCTGGCACCTTGTTACACAAGCTGTCTGAAAACTAAGACGCGTTTGAAAAGGAGCCCAGTGCTTCGTTCGCGGGAACAACGCCCAGGTGGAGCAGAGCAGAAACAAAACACAACGCAAGAGGAACCTGTGGCAGAGCGGAGACCTTGGCGTGTTTAAATGGAGCCGTGTGATTGGAAAGCCTGTGGTCGCCCTGACCGCTGCCGCCACCACGGGGCTGTCCTCGTTGTGGGCCCGCGCCCTGAATACGCCCAGCAAACGTAATTTAAAGGCGCAGCGCTATTTCAGGCGAACGTCGCAGCGGGAGCCACGCGCGCCGCCATTTTGGCTCCCTTCTGGGACTGATCACACCCAGCGCAGCCTTAAAGGCAAACTGCCATCCTCTTTTCTATTTTCATAGGAAAGACACAAACGGAACTAAAACACAATACATATTCCGAGATGGCCGAGTCTCATCTTCGTTGGGTGTTTCCCCTCTCACCACAGCACCAAGTTTTTTGGTTGCTTCTGTGTGTTTTCGTCTCTTTTTGTTCTCAAAGGCTGAGAAAAATAAGCCTTTGCCACACACGAAGATCTGGCAGAAAAACATCCCTCCGATGAAGCGGTAACGCTCTTCCAATAACGAGCGGAAGGAGACATCACGCACACGCGGTGCGATTAAGGAAGCAAACGACATGCCTTGCGTGGGAAATTTCATACTTATTTCAGCCCCGAACAATGTAAATCGAACATGCAGCGGCGGGGAGCCACTAAACTGTTATTGCCACTCACCATAAAACACCATATGGAAAAGAAAGCCCATCACAAAAAGAATATGTGCTTTAAATTGAGTTTTTGTTTTGTTTTTTATTATTACTTCGGTTTCATTCGTGCAAGAAAAAACCCAGTTTTTTTCGGCACATAAAACTCAAACCCCCCCAGAGCAAAGCCCACACAGCCAATTAGGGCCGAGAACCACAGCATTTCAGGGAGCTGGCAGGAGGAGATGTTTTCAGCGGTTTGCAATGCACCGCAGCCTGGCTATACGCAAAATTTAGCGCCGACGTTGCGCGCTGGGGTGCAGGTAGCTTTGTGCCCCGCTCTGGTTAATCTGTACTTCAACCTTTAGAAATAAGGATGAAAAAATGACAGAGGAATACACCCACTGCCGTCTTGTTAGCAGCTCGGAGAAGCCTTCGACGTGAACTTAAACGGCACCCAGACCTGCCTTTCCTCAATGTTACTCTGCTCCGACAGATACATGTGTATTTGTGAGTTGCTATTAGCTATTAATAGCAGCGCAAACAGCAGGATGTGCCCAGGAGATGATGGCATGTGCTGCAGTGAGCTCATACAGGATCCCATTCTCACAGACTTCCTTCTGCAGTACTACACATGCTCACACACACACACACAAGTGTGTGTCTCAATTGGCTTATTAAAACCTGAGCACACCCATTCAAACATAAGACTTGTACGCGTTCATACATACATACATACATATATATACACACACACACACACACACACACACACACACACACACACACACACACAGAGCATGGGTACTCGACACAAGCTTACATGTCACATGCTAACACACACAAGCTTACACATCACAGGCGCTCTCTCTCACACACACACACAAACACACACGCACACACGCACACACACGCACACACATGCACACACACATGCACACACGCACACACGCACACACACAAAGCCTGGGGAGAATCTGGTGCAGAGGGAACTGAATTAATACGGCAGGGCGAACATCACCGGATCATGCCATGGGCATCAGAGGCAGAAGAGCGATGAATGAGAGAACATGATCCTGACGAGGCCGACAGCTCGCTCGCCCAGATCCGGCTTAGCGACGCTTCTCAAAATGGGGGAGGGTGGGGGGGCGCCCTCATTAACGTTTCTTTGAACTGCCAATCGGAAGCCTGGGGATGTAAATGTAGGATTCGCCAGCGTGGAGCAGAAGTGAGCGCGGGTACCGGGCGCGCTAGCGCGTTCATCAGCTCATGACTGTGAAGAGCCCTCGGGTTGCCAGCGTGTGCAGATATGCGCTAGAGAAATTACCATGCGTGTCACAGCTGCATGCAATTACACTGGCGCGCTGTATACAGATGTAAGCCGAAGCCAACAGCTGAAATCTTATGAAGGAGAAAAAATAAATAAAGGTCACGAGCTTCAAAACCCACCAAATGCGTTTGAGTTTCAAGCGCAGTACCAACGGGATTAGTGGCGTCGGTCTGCTCTACGGGGCTGCTGCGCCCTCACCTTCAGCTGCATTAGGCATGGGGAAGCAGGGAGGCTGCCTGCAAGCAGACGATAACATCGCGCGGGGTGGGAGAGGGGCTTCCAGGCCCCCTGCACAGAACGTAGCCCAAACGGGGCGGGGTTACAGGAATTTCTGAAGCCACGCCCTCCTGCCCGCGCTCCACTGAGCGCTTCACCGCGGGTCGAGCGAACAGCGTCCGAGCGAGCTCCTCGAGACGCCACCCTGACCGGCCGAGCGGTCGATTTGTGTTGCAACAACCGGCGCTGACTCTAGCGGCAACGAGCGTAGACTGAGCTTTGGGAACATAACACGGTGGTTGGGGGGGGGGGGAGAAAAATGTACGGCCTGATGGGATTTATCCATCTGTGCTCCAAAGACAATAAAATACAGTCAGCACCCCTCCCCCTACCCACAGTTTCTAATCTAGAGACTCAGCCATTATGTCGTTCCGTAAAGCATCGGACCACCAGTAAACCCGTCTTACCCTGCAAGGGCCAGATGGTGACTCAACCCTGCAGTATTATGAGTTACTGCTCCAGATGCCATGGAGCATAAAATGAAATAAAACGGCGAGATGCCGTATAGGAGCTCTGCTGATGGCTTGCTTATTAACTCTGCGCCCACCTCTGTTGCCAGGAGATGGGTTTCGGGACAAGACCCCCCCCCAAAAGCCCTCCCTCCCTCCCTCCTTCCATCCTTCCTTCCTTCCTTCCATCCTTCCTTCCTTCCTTCCTTCCATCCTTCCTTACTTCCATCCTTACTTCCATCCTTACTTCCATCCTTCCTTCCATCCTTCCTCCCTCGCTCCCTCGCTCCCTCCCTACTTCCTTTCCTTCCCTCCTTCCCTCCTTCCCTCTTTCCTTCCTTCCCTCCCTCCTTCCTTCCTTCCTTCCTTCCCCATGCAGCATACGGGACATCTGCTCACCTCGTGCACCGGTCGCCAGGTCCGCCACTTTCTGAAAGGCGTCCAGGAAGGCGGCGGCTGCAAACATCGTGGCTCTGGAAGAGAGGAGAGAACACAGCTGCTCACGACCGTGCGCGTCGACCAAATTACGCGGCTCTGGACGCGTGCACCCGCGACGGCTGGACCGCTTTCAAGACCTTATCCATCTCTCATCGAGCACTCAGGAAAATGAGGGGGGGTTTGCACGCTAGTTCTTTTTATAAACCATTATTTAAAGCCGGACTTTGGTGCAAGATTACTTTTCCGTGTCAGGCCACTGGCCTTTGTTATGGCATTTGTAGATAAACTTAATAAGCCAGTTGCTAGTAATACTTTAATGGATAATTAAATGCATTCATGCCACATTGAACCAAAAAGAAAATACTTCGAAAACATTAAAGGGAATGAGATGTTAATTAGTTATTTGGTGGAAGTATGAAGCAGGGGTTATGGTACTGGACTTCTAGACTAAATAATATCTGAACATTTTCAACTCGATGTCAAGATAACATTTAAAACATTACCCGTGCTGAATCAGCCTTGATCAACAACAAAAAACATCTATTTATTTATTTTATTTTTAAAACAAGCAAATGGCTTTGGAAAAATAATTATAATTTTTGTTTTTAAATGAACAGTACAATACTTCCCGGGTTAATAAAAAAGCAGATTTTTCTCTTAGTTTTATTTACTTAATTTTTTTTTTTAAACCTCATGACTTCACTGGAAAAGGGGTCTTAAATCAGATTTATCATTACGTATTTTCGAAACCTCTGTGGTTACAGAGATGTCAAATGTGGATTTTTGCAACGTTTAAATGTTATTAATGTGGGAACCGTTTATATTATCTTTAAAATGTTTCAACAGGGTTTTCTAAATACAAAATAATTCATTGAAAGCAATGAGTTAGGTCAGCAAACCGAGACTCCACTTGAGGGATGGGCGATAAGACTACGGCGGCATACTGCATATTATAAAAATATCATTGGTGAATACTTTTTATCAACGCTTTTCAGATATGTCAACATGCGCACCCAAACCAGGACTGTTAATGTTCCCACTTCTCCTCAATCCTGTTAAAGAGAGACTGAGGCATGTGAGCTGATGCAGGGGCCCCCAAGTCTATGCATCACAGTTCTCAAAAAAGTAAACGCTTATTGTACAGCAGACGCTATTCATGGGGCTTCTTTCCTGTAGCTACAGGGGCTGAACACAGGATTTCCTTGTGACTGCTTTGTGTGCGTGTGCGTGCGTGTGTGTGTGCGTACGTGTCTAGTAAAGCCTGGACTCTGCCCTGCTGACCTGATTGGCGGCTGCCAGCGAGGAAGGATATGGGTGGAAGGCAACAGGGGTCATCCTCCATTCACTCAGTACTGCTCACACAGCAGTACAAACTGACATTTAGGGAATGGTAGTGGCATGGATCTGGGTTCCAGATTTGTTAACAGAAGAATGATCCCAATTCAAATCCTTATATTTCAATACATTTCAGATATGTACAAAACTTAAATCCCATTAGGAAAAAAATTTTAAATAAATAAATATTTCGGTAAAAAAATACAAAATATATATTTTTTTCTGACAGGTAGTTCTTGTAGCCAAGTAGAAAATAATTACATTGTTTGAATTTGAAATGGTAGTCTAATTCTTCAGAAGATATGGGAAATGCTAAATCTTGCTGCTTTTAACAAAAATCTCTGCAATGATTTAAATGTCACAATGAATCATTAGCGTTGACTTGTGATTGCTACATATACTTCATCAGATTAGTGAAAAACTTGGTCACATCTGGTCAAAGACCACAGAAAGGTAATCCACTCTGAAAACAACAAGTGACCTTCTCCTAATCTTAGACAAAACTGCAGACAAAAAAAATAAACTTCAATCCAGTTATTATTTATATTAATCAAACATAGCACTGGCTGCACGTGTGTATGATAGATAGATTGATGGACTGAGCGGATTATTAACCCACAAATGCCAAAAACACATCCACTGTCACTCCGTTATAGTCCACAAAGAGGACAAAATGAGCCTCAGTTAATCTCTGCTGATAAAGGTTAATTGACTTTTTCCCAGTGAGCTCACATAACCTTCAGCACTGGCTTGTCACACCACATGAAACACCTAACTTCATTTTCAAGGAACGCTGTGACAGGGGGACTTTGGCAGAATCTAGAATTGAGGCTAGTCAGTGGTGCCCGGACATCCACCCTCCCGAGGGTTACAGAAATGACGTACAGCCAGCAGCTAACTGATGGTTCCAGCAGGTGTTCCAGATACCATCCAGCAGGTGCTCCACATTCCATCAATGAGTTCTGTTCAGCTAGACTGGAGTTCAACTGAAAACCAGACACCTGTGGCAGTTAACACCGGGTTTCCTCCCGTGACCTCCCGCTTAAGGGCGGGAATAGGAGTTTTGTTGGTCACGCCACAATAAAAATGACCTCGAAATTGCCATAGCGCCTTCCAAAAAAAAAAAATTAATGTAACCAATGGGTATTATTCTGAAAGCGGCTTGCAGCTTCTGACAGAGATACGAGTGCACGTGAGGGAATGATTGACAGGTGTGTAACTAGGGAAATAAACTGCTCCGGTGAGCAGCCGTAATGCTTACAGCTGTCATTGTGTTTCGTGGTATGTCCGGCCCTTTAAGAGTGTGAACAGAGAGGGTGAGGATTGTAAGATGGGACCCCAGTTTACCTGAGCTGGGACTGCAACTTTCCAGCCTTGTTGATAAAATCCTCCCAGACTGGGTAGCTGCTCTGTGGGGACAAAGGAAAACGGCCATTTCAGGAAACACTCCATCCATCCCTTCAACACACACATCAACAGCATGGCACGTCAACCAAGAAAATAATGCAAGCGACAGTTAGTGGGGTCAACCCACTGAATCCATACATCTATAACCATACATCTAAAACCACAATCTTTATCTATAACCATGATACAGGCCTGTCTGACATGCATGCGATATACGAGTCAGCGTGACTTTTGACAATTTTAACAAATAAATGAGCGAATCTGGAAGATAGAGGGTGTAAAACTGCTGCAGTATATCAGGTCTGAGAGTGGGGATTTGTGAATGGGGCAGGGATTAGGACCCTAATGCAGTGCATCACAAGAGTTGGCAGACCCAACACCTCAGGGCTCAACAGGGGAGACACCGCCATAACATTCGGCAAACAATAAATAACAACAAAAACACCGATATTGTAACTGATAATGGATGTGCAATTGCACAATAGCTAAATGCATGTCAAAAAAACATGGTTGTTTCAAGCAGTATTCAGGCAAAAAAAGAAGGGTAAACCCTCTACAATGCGGAGCTCAAGTTTAAGAAGCCAATAACAAGGTCAGTTCTCCAGAGTGGCTGATTAAATCGGATACTGCCCCCCACAGTTGAAATGTGTATTCTTGGACCTCCCTCGCTGTTCAGGTAATAAGTCGAACAAATGTTACCGTGACAACAAACGAAACCAAGTCAATCGTTACCTTGGCAACATATGAAACCATGTGGCTCCGAAGAAATTAAGATGCCATTTATTTATTTTTCTAGGCAGCACCCTCATTGCATTCTGCCTTTGAATAACAGGGTTGACATTTCAAGATAAAACAAATGGAAACCCTTAAGAAGAAGCTGAGAGAGAGGATGCCTAATTAGATGGATAACATGAATCATGCTCCATTCTAAAAAACCCTTTCCTTACTTGGAAACAAGGTTTATCGTGGTCTGTGGTAATAAAACTCAAACTGTGTGATAAAATAATAGCCAGCAGCACAGAATGCTTTACCACAACATGATACCACAGCTGTCTCCCTCTGCTTCCCAAAAAAAAAATTTCACAAAAGAGGATTATTTCTTACCTCACATAAAGGACAGATTCGTACTGATATTCAATCTGAATAATCACCTAAAGTGCACTATATTATTTTGCATTAATTATTTAGAGCCAGATATTCTAAAATCTTCAGTATATCTAAATGGTGAATTAAAAACACACCTGCATACACCAGTCTCATTTGATTTAAATTTGAACCATAATCAAAGTCAAAAATTAAGGTTAGATAAAGACGCGTGTAAGGTCTAGAGAATCATGTGTGTATTTCAAGACTGACCATGCTTCAGTATTAAACCGAAATTTTATTTTTTATATTCCATACTTCTCTTAGCAGCCTGTCCTTAATTGCCGCTTTGACTCTAGACACTGCTAGACTTCTCTGCAGAAAATATCCTCTATTGTGTCAGTGAAGATCGTCACATGCAAATAGCAACTTCGTGCCACATCTCCGTTGGAGGTCACCCAGCTATTTTCAACATTCGGGCATTTGCAACAGGTGACACGATCGATGCAGCGTGAAATGGGGTCCAGTCCCACATAAGCCAGTGTCCGCATCCGTGGTCGCTCTCTTTGCCTCAATCTATCCTCCAATCCAATGCATAAACAATTCCACAGGCGAAAATAAAAAAGTAAAAGTGTAAAGTTTGGAAATCACAACATGACTGGCGGTTAAATCAAACAGTATTCCAGTTTCAATGCAACACTGCACGTAGCACTGTAATAACCAATTGATGTACATAAAGCTAACTAAACTTTGTTAGCTGTCTGAACCTTATTGTGGCCAATTATTTTCTTTGTTCAGCAAGCTAGAAATTGTGTGTAGTCAGTTGTATGAATTTGTACCAGCGAACTGGTGAGCATGCAATGAGAAACGATCTCACCGTGCATAGCTACGTTACCCTAGATGCCAGTTCCTAGCTGGAAACATACCACTAGGCTTTATTAAATAATCATGGTGAGCAGGCTCTCTGAATTGTACCTGGGGAAATATATACAAGCGTGAGAGGCGGCCAAATTAGGCAATTCGCTGACGTTGGGTAACCAATCTTTTAACTGAATTTCATACAGCGCTTGTCGTTTGCTTGGTACGTAAACTAGAAACGTATATTGACCTAATGTAGTAACGTTGGTTAACTGCTGCTTAGTTCGTATATTTATCTAGCCAGCGCACCAACTAACGTTAGCCAGTCATCCAACGTGACCTGGCTGTCATCATAGATGTCAGTGTTGTTTTTATTCAACAAAAACATGCTAACGTTAACTAACCAGCTCATTTGCAAGCTTATCTAAGAGCCAACATTACATTCAGCGCTAGTTAGGCGACATCAGTAACAAATACAACGGCCTTGCATGTGATTGATAAAACATTACAACAATGCGTTTTAATTACATTGGCATTACCTTCATGTCGCCGATTACGGTCTGAAAAAGTCCTCCAAGAGCACTGCATTCTTTTTCAATAACCGCCTCCATTTTCCGACACAACCTTGCCAGCCAGCTAGCTAGATTGACGGACCGGGCAAGCTAGCTAGCTAGCTATCTAACTAGCTACCTTGTGAGTCAGTGAAATCTGAAATCGATCGTTCGGTTTTATATTCTTCCCTGGAAATATTAAATTAAAGACGAAATTAAAACGGTTTCTCCAAATAATTTCCGCGAGAAATAAGCCTGGTTATCTTGCAAACTGGCTACCTATTCACACAGCTGTAGCGATAGCGAACTAGACTACAATCTGTGTGGCTGAGCGCTGCGATCCCAAACAAGGCAGAAGGAGAAGCCAGCAGCAGTGGGCGATGTCGATGAGATTTAAAACCCACGTTATTTTCCACGTTGGAATAAATCCCATGTTTCCCCAGCACATGCCATATATAAAAAGTCGTAGCCTTGCTACCCAGCCGCAATCGGAAAGGTTGAAAATTTGCCGGTATTCCACACGAAAATGGGAGTTAGGCAGGGAACAAGACCACTGAAACACAAATTCCTGCGGAGTTCTCCCTCTCAGCTGCTAACACATTTCAATGCACCTCGCCGCAGCTGAGCCTGGCGCGTCCCAACGCAAGTAGTGCGCGCCCTCGTGTTCTTTTTTTTTTTTTTTTGCTGCTTTTCTGTGGAGAGTAAATTATTTTTAATGGCATGTACAAGTGATTGCCATTAGACAATTTTACATGGGTACCTGGATTCATTGCAGGCTTCATGAAGCCTTAGTATTGCATCACCTCTTTACAGCAAATTAAGATTTATAACAAAATAGATTTCTTAAGAGCACAAAAACTCAAACCCAACAGTGTGGAAGTGGATGACCCCAGTGCCCCATTATCATAGACCCTGTTTATACATATTTTATCACAGACAATGAATTGTCCCAATATTGTGAAGAAAATGGGAAAGGGTGTGTCTACTGCCTCCCATAAAATACCCTCCATAGAGAATTTTCCTCATATAAATCGATAGATTTGAAAATAAAAATGATAATACATCACATAATGTAAGAAAACTTATGAAAAAGATACATTCCTGGTACACATACATTGACAAAGCATGTCTGTTAACTATAATGGAGAAATCCTTTCCTGAACTGGCTACATATTGTTCAACCATCAGGCCATCCACAATAGTGATTGTTTACTCTTTAGTGTTCAGCTCTTGTGATCGGTTACAGCAGTATGCCTTAGTGTGACAGAGGTGAACACATGGAGTAGATTACATTGATACCTTAGTGAAGAAGATGGGTAGTGGTATCTCCATGGTGAGGAAATGTCTTTCTTATGTCCCTAGATACATTGTGGGACAGGTGGCTAAATCTTTAATTTTATGTCACCTGGATTATTGTGCACCTGTATGGTCCTCTGCATCCAAAGGTCAACTAAAGAAATTGCAAACTGCCCAGAACAGAGCTGCCAGGTTAGTCTTACATTGTTCCATAAGAACAAACACTATCACTATGCACCGTCAACTCTCATGGTTAACGGTAGAGAATAGGCTGGTTCTCAACACGGTTAAGTTTTTCAGGAACATTGTTTTTTCTTCTCAACCTGTTTTTTTATACAATCAAATTGTCAGATGCAGTCAGGCTCATTCTCATTTTACCAGGTCAGCCGATGATGGCCAGATTATGTTACCACGTCCAAAATCAAATGCTTTAAAGAGGACAGTTGTTTATCGTGCCATTAATCATTGGAATAACTGCCCACTGAACATTCGTGAATTAAATAATAAAGTGTCTTTCAAGTACCACCTAAGAATGCACTACTTAAATATGTGAGCAAATACTGTTAAAGTTGGGGAGGGGAAATACCTACTGTATGAATGCAATAATGAAATACCCATGAATGTAATAACTTTTCTGAAAATTATTTGATGTTTATAATAATGTTTACAATGTTTTACTGTTTTTAGATCATTATTGTTATGTGAATTGTGATTGTCATATGTATCTCATGTATTGTTATGTTTTGTGTTTTGTGTTTTTTGTGTGGACCCCAGGAAGATTAGCTCGTCACTTTGGTGGCAGCTAATGGGGATCCTTTTAAACAATAAACAATAGCATACTGAAAACAAGTTAGTGAACAAGTCTATCTCTCTCTACGTGCGCCCTGGTTTTCTTCACTGACAATGCATTCTAATGTGTAGCTGTAGGCCTATCTTAGTTAATTAGACTACCTATATCCGTCCTTGTGAAGAATGACAATAATATATTTAAGGTACACAAATGTTAGATGCACCGTACAGTTTACAACAGCTTGTTGTTATAAATAATAAGAACACTAAGATAATCGCAGTTTATGTTTAATTTAGTCCAACAATAACGAGAATAACAACTTCAGGTAGGCTACACGTATGCCGTGGACATATTCGTAAAAAGAGCATGTATCTTTCAGACGGGACCAGATTTCACCTGTTCGATAACGTAATAGGGTACTGCAGTAGACTATAGTGTTTACCTGGTTCAGTGCTGTGTTGTTACTTCATGGGATGACATTTAAGGAGTTTATCTTTTGACTGATTGACCCAGTATTGATTCAAATTTGCAACGAATATTGCGAATTCTATGTGCAGTGGAGCGCAGGCCTACATCATTACTATAACCGTAGCCTATAGGCCTAATGTAAAATATATTAACGTTAGTGATGCAAAATTGTGAAAACACACGTAATACTAGGCTGGTGTCGATGATCTTTAGTGAATGAAGTGAACCGTCTTCTCGTTGCTCCTCGATGGAGATCTGCAGAACTGCAGTCGCATTCAATGAAAGCTGGCCATCTAGTGGTTACCAAGTAACCTGCGCATTACCGGTTATCCCATATAGGCTACTACCATATGCTTTTCCATTGAAGTGTAGATACGCGCAGCAATATGCTGGTGCAGGCTAGACTTACTAATAAACCGATAACTGAAAAAACGAATGCCCTGTGTGAACGTCGCCAAATAAATAGTAGGCTATGCTTTGGAGAAACAATAGCGTCACCATCGTTTCTTCCTGCAGTTGTAAGATGGGTGCAGGTTTAAATCAAGCGAGCTAAATCAGTTGCCACCGTATCAGCGCCGCCTAGCTACTCAAAAGGCACCCACAGTTATTATCAGTGAGGAATGCTGATCTTCAAGAACGCTACGTGGCTTGCCGTATTGAAAATAGTTGGCCTGTCTAAGCTGTAGGCTTAGTGCTTCTTACGTGGGGGTCAGGTGGCATAGTTGTAAAATGAGAGCACCGTACAAATTATTAAAATGGGAAACAAACAATAAATAAATACTGTAAATAATATTTCAGGGGAATTTGTCTATTTATCTCTGAAACGCATGTATTTGGGTGAGACACACCTTTGAAAAGACCGTAAGCAGCACAGACTGTCTAGCGCAACGGGACCCGTAGGAACGTGTATTTTCAGTGTGATTGTTTGTTGCTATGCTTATTTGCGTGCCACCACCCCTCTGTCTAAACATTGAAGGCTTGCCTGAGGCGATCTGGATTGCAGTTCCCTGCTGCAACATGGTACCCATCTAATTACTGAAACATGAGCCCTTTTCAGTGTTTAAGCATGTAGAATTTAAAAAAAGGAACATCACAGTGCAAAACACCATAGATATGCAAGAAGAGAGATATCTCACACCCGTAAGTGTCAGCACACTTCTTTGCACACAGAGGAATGCTAGACACAATAGAAGAACTAATTAATTTCGAAACTGTAAGAGATATTGTTGGCATTGGCATTTCATAATTTGGAACAGACTATAAATATAATCATTACGCTGCCTCCAACAAGCAAAGCAAATAATGACTGCTGAAATAGTGCCTCGGCGAAAAACATCACTTACCAGAAAGTTTATTTTTACAGTTTTTTTTTTGTCTCCTTCCAAATTGGCACTTAATCGTTGGAATACAATGATCTTGGAATTTGGCATTGTGATTTTTTTTTTAAGTTTTGATTTTGTGCATAACCTGAATGCTACTTACATCTATCCACAGCACCTCTTGATCTCTGAGATGCACAACATGCTTGACACTACATTTTGTTGTGATTGTCTGCTTTCTTCAGCATGCAGATGGTACCTCAATGTTGAATCTGGGGTCTAAATGCATCTCTTCATATTTTCAGCTACATTGAAATGAGTGATGAACTCAAAAATTGAGTAACACATATACTGAAATGCAGACCACACTCTCTTACTGGACATACAGAATAACATTTAATTAATAGGGCAGATTAGTGTAAAATCACACCACACAAAGCACAACATTCATGAAATCCCGACCTATTCAGCTTAGAAATGCTTTGCGTAACTTGATACATGTATACTAGTGAATTTCATTCAATAGTGCTTTTCTTGGATAGTTCTTCCATTTGAGCTGAACTGTAGCCTGATTAAAAATCTATATTCTTTCACCGAAGATCTATTAAATGAGTTCTCAGAAATAATCTTCTGAACTATCAAAGGAGATTCTTACAAACACTTATGCTTTAGCACTGCAACCAACCACAAGAGGTCTCCCAAAGATTACAATGCAGAGTATGCCGGTTTTCAAACTTTGACCCTTTATACTTTTTATTATGACCATTTATTCATAACTATGGCAGTGAATAGCAATTTTAGGTATTCTCAACAAACAAAAAAACACATGAATGAAGAAAAATTAATGGATCATAAAATATTTGTGAAGTATCTGAAGCCAAACCCCATGCACAGCAAATGCAGGAGAGAGCTGTCTGTTCCAATTGAATTGATAATTATGGGGTTTCTTACAAAAGCCATGCCAATAGAATGTGATTAAATACATAGAAAGGCCTTCATTTTGTTTTGGAAAATAATAATTTGGCGCCCATATTTCTTCAGCAGTACACATTGACCAAAATATGTTGCAAAGTGATTTAATTTGCAGATCATTTCTGTATTTGTAACAGTGTACTATGGGATGGATTTGACATGCAAATGTGGATGCGCTGTGACATTTGTACATACTGTTTATGTTATGCATTGCTCTGATTGTGGATACCCAGTGGTAAAACATGCTGTAATTATGACTGAAAAGGTATTGCCATGATTGCAAGAAGCTAGACAGAAAATGTTCATTTGGATGCTGAAGGCAGGAATGCCAATATCAGAGGGTCTCCGGGCATTGGTTTAGAACAAAATCAGCAGGTATAGATGATGTATAGTTGCCATATTTGTCATTTGTGTGCAAATTTGTAGTTAGTATTTTTTGTTGTTGTATTTTTTATAGGAAATTCCTATCGTTTATGCTATATAAAATCTGAGAATTATCAAAGTGGATTTATTCTAAGTCACCTTATTCCATTTCACAATTCCCAAATAATCACCAGACAAGTGTGAAACGTTGAATCATAAGTTATAAATGAGGCTGTACAACTATTCCAATAAACACATATGAGAAGGGGGAAATGAAATGGGTCCATCATTCAACCAATTTGATTTCCCTCCAATTTTTATCTGAGGAGATGGGATACATTGTTGATGCAATTATATCGCCTCTGAGGTGCTGAATGATGGATTGATTCTCGGAAATGTTTGCCTTTAAACATCAGCTTTGTGTTCAGTTGTGTGGTAAGAATACAATTGCATTGATTCAATTCCCCCAATGGTGTAAAACAGCATGAGGGTGATGTGGCAAGCATGTTTCATCCAATACATAAGTTTTTATCTGTTTGCCAATACTTTTGGTGAGATACAAAAAAATGCGTGCAGAAATCCTCCATTTTGCAGTTTGGGATCACATCTCCTCACCCATGGGAAATTTTTTAAAAAGCAATTGTATAGATTTATAAATAACAGGGCCCCAACAATTATCTTTATGTGTATATTCAATGGAATTTAAAAACAGATACAGTTCAGATTGAGATATCTTCTATGCTTAGAAAACATATACAGTACATTCACATTCACAATATTTTATTCTGCACATATGGCTGTTATGTTGACTTAGAACTTCAATATTCGGAGGGCTTGCGTCCATGTGACCTGACGCATGATGGTACCAGATGATAGCTTGCCACAAAGCAGCGGAGGAGGTAGGGGGATATTACTGCCAATCAACCAGTGGCCAGTCATTAATTTAGCCATCAGACTTGGCTGAATCGGACCAGAGGGCCTCAGCTGTGGAGAGCTGCAAACCACAAACCCCACAGTCCCCGCCAGAGCGCCTCTTTCCCCAAGTGCTAAGATCTAATCACTGGCTGTCCCGATCTCCAAGATTTCTGACAGCTCTCTTTGTGCCGGCGCCCCATTTCTGGGAGGTGATGGGCTTAATGTGGGGGGGCACCAGGCCAAGACGCCCCAAAAAGACACAAAATCACAGAGCACGCCTAATGACAGGGCACCACAGTGTCATTACCCATGTGGCAGCGCTTGATAAAATTGCAGCAATCAGACCAATGTACTGTATGTAGACTCCACCTGTAAAAGGGAAAAGACAAGAAATAAAATGGCTGCACCAGATTCTTCAGTTCTTTTCTGTGTTTATATCTGTGTTGTGAACAGGGATGACGAATTTGCAGCTTCACGATTTTCAATATATGGAGAGCAGGGTTTTTAAAGTTTTGATGTGAGAGTAAGGATGGGGAAAGCTATCAGAGTCCAACCATTCAATCGAGCAATTCCCATCACTTTCACCCAATATTACTGTGGTACTCAAGTGATTCCATAATAGTAGCAGTACCAATGTTTGGGAGAGCACTATTAATTTAAAAGAAAACACAGGATGAATCTCATATCCACAATATGAAGAGCCCCAAGACTCATCAAGGCTAAGAATGGCCATGTTTGATGAAGAACGGCAAGCAACCAGATACTATAACCGTGTGCCTTCCCAACAAAAAGCAAGTATCCCTGTACATTGAGATGATTACATTGTAGATGTGGTCATTTGGGGTAGAAATCTATCAAAAAAATGTGTATCAGTTGTGTAAACTTTATGTTTTATATTTTTCACTTGAATATATAATTCATTTCTGTTATAAATAAAATTATTATGTACGTTCTCACTTGTGTGGCCAAGAGTGAGTACTTATATATTTATTTAACTTTATACCATATTTATGTTGTTTATCAATGCATAAATGGATATATAGGCCAGTTAATCAAAATTGAATTTCAACCTTTTGAAATGAAAATCTGAAAAACAGGACATCAGTGCTACCAATGGGTAAAACCTAGCAAATTGGCATTCTGTAATGGTTAAGGCACCACCAGTGGTCATTCCTGTCAGGCTAATATTAAGGCCCAGAAAAGGTTAAATCAGGACAGCTGTGTTGCACAGGAATAGTTCTGTCTGTTGAAAATCTGCAGCCTCTCTAGAGTGTTTGGTAAATCACAAACTCTTAGCAGAAATTATCCTACATGTACAGATGTTCTATTGAATATAAATCAATGAACTGATGTATCCAGAGTCTGGTACACTTCAGGGAATTGCAGAATGAGTAAGCCCTGTGGAAATCTAATTAATGGTAATTATGCAAAACATTATTAATATTAAATCATTTTTCAAAAGAAATTATACTTAACATGCTTGATGCAACGTAGATTGTGATAGTGGGAGGATTCAGCTTTTGTCAATGCAATTTTACATGGTGGGATTTATGGATGACACCACACCAGACAGAAAACAAAGTACAAAACCGGTCTCTTCCTGTAGGCTGAAAAACATTCGTAATCAACACAATTTATTGAACAACAAATTTAGCTCATTGAGCCTACCTGAAGTTGACTTCACCAACCATTCGCTAATCTCAGTCTAGCCACTAGATTGAGCATGAAAACCCAGTCTTACAGTTAATATAAGTCTTGCTTTCAGATGTCAATACCTGTTACAACAACACAATCTTTGTTGCGTGGTTGATGAAACATATCCGTTAGAAGGGAAGAAAAGACAGAAAGATAAGGTAAGACAACGGTTTTTACAGTGTGTCACTTTTCAATTGCCATTTTATGTGTTCCCGCTTGCAAACAACAAGAGACGCTCACCAATATCAAATATCACCAAAGGCCAAACAGACCGCGATCCCACAACCCAATAAAGGCCAGTTTTCAGTATGGCTTCTATTAATAACACATACTACAGTATTAGACTGTAGACTGCATCAGACTGTCAGCTGATTGCCGTGTGTTTATGCATCACTTTCATGGTCGATCTTTAAGTGCCTTACAGGGCTACATCATTGCTTCGGCTGACAAGCCTGTGTTTGTTCACGTATCTCTTTCAGAGTCAATTTCATAAACCTCTGCATCTCATTCACTTTTATGCTTTGTGGTTTCTAGGTATGAGAGCGATGAAATGTACCTTTAAATCCATTACACCAGTCTCAGCATTTCTAGATTAATGCCTTTCTTTATATTCCAGTATTTTTAGTCTGGTCCGGGTTGTATATCATGGACATCACTTGACCAGGCACACTGTAAATTTTAATTAATGCAGAATATGCCAGCAATATGGATAAAGACACTGAGGGAAAAACTGTTTTCATTGTGTTGCATCATGAGAAACTTTGAGGACTAGCATTGGTTAGCATTGGTTAGCATTTGTATGTTAAGCCCTGTTTCCCAATGTAGAACTGTAATTCATGTTTTCATAATCACAGGATTATATTTGATGAGATGCGACTGACTAATGAGGGTTATATTAAAAATGCACATTCTGAGCTACCGCCTAAATATAATGATGCTGGAAGTTCTTCCACTGCTTTGAAGGGGCTGATCTTCAGGCCCTATCTCTTCCTATGCTATCTTGCTTTGTTTTTAAAGATCTGACCAGAGGTGTGTGGGTGTTGTGCTGTAACCAACAGGAGCAGACAAAGTCCAATTAAGAATCAGCCAGCGTGAATGGCACATGCTAATATTCCACCAAAGCATTTGTACGTTCCCACGGGAACACTCCTGCTTCCAGCTTCCCTGTAAGACCAGACCCGTCAATTGAAATTTCATCGTCTCACACGGTCATATATTGTCAATGTGAATGAAGTCACATTGATTATCTGTCTCAGGTGGAACAGAATAATACACACAAAGTATGTCTTTAATGGGCCAATCAATCAACAAATTAAGTGACTATTTCTAGGGTGACAGAGGAAAGGGGAGTTCGGATGTTCAGGGAAAAAGGGAGATCTAAACTTTAGCCACTTTCCTTAAAGGCATATGGCTTCTACAAGATCATTTAAAAGGTATACAAGATAAAGCTGGCAAAAAAAACAAAAAACACTCCAAGTTTTTTCTAACCTTTACATCGCATCCTATTCATCTCACTGTTATTTCAGTGCAGGGCTACACTCTCAAGAGCAGATTCGTGTGATGACCAATATTTCTACTGATTTCATTGGTCCAGATAGTGGTTTATTTGGGAAAAACCTTTGGCATTTTCTGAAAACTTTAGTGAATTTGTCTCTGACAATATATCTAGTCAGCTGGCATTATGACCAGTTTCATACGCTATGCACCTGCTTGAGAATTATCAGTCATATGACTATCTCAGCCAATGAGAGGACCAGTTCCAAAATGCATTCTTTCATATAATGTATAAAGCAAATAAATCTGATAATATTAAAGGCTATTTCAAATGTATATATTTATTATTCATATTTTATTAGGCAGCTGAATATAAACCAAATAAAATCATGCCATTAAGGAAATATACTGCAAGCTTTCAAATAATTAGGTACGTGTTAGAATATAAATAATTGCTCAACCACTGTGTCTGAGGTGGGGAAGTGCTGGCATAACTGGTGCTAAAGAGGTGGAATTATCTGTGTGTTTTGAATAGCTGGCTGCCTAAAAGGTGGAAATATCTGTGTGTTTTGAATAGCTGGCTGCTAAAAATATGGAAATATCTGTGTGTTTTGAATAGCTGGCTGCTAAAGAGGTGGAAATATCTGTGTGTTTTAGATAGCTGGCTGCTAAAGAGGTGGACATATCTGTGTGTTTTGAATAGCTGGCTGCCTAAAAGGTGGAAATATCTGTGTGTTTTGAATAGCTGGCTGCTAAAAATATGGAAATATCTGTGTGTTTTGAATAGCTGGCTGCTAAAGAGGTGGACATATCTGTGTATTTTAGATAGCTGGCTGCTAAAGAGGTGGACATATCTGTGTGTTTTGAATAGCTGGCTGCTAAATCAAAGTTTTGCTTATGAAAACCATTCGGATTAGGTTTTCTTGCCTCTTTCAAAAACATAATTAATTTATCAAATGGATGGAGACACACACATAACAGACATACTGTATACCAAATTTTACAACACAATGTATTTAATTCCCTTATTTGACATAATTATACATAAATTCCAAACACATTTGAAACAATAACAGATCAAGTCCAGTGACAGCTTTCAGTTCACAACTATCAAGTGTAGGAAAGCAACACCGCCACGACACAAGTAACCTCTAATCACCAAGAAACCTAGTCCTTCCTTTTGCTTTCACACAGGTGATGAAGAAACTTTTCTATGAATCACGTGCAATCATCACTGTTTTGTGCAGAGTCAATTCCACTACAGTCCAACACATTATCAACATAGACACACTCCTACAAGCACATAAAATATGAATAATGCCACAAATCTAGAACACGTATGACATAAAAAGTTGACTAGTCCTTTCCCTCTCCCGCACCAGTCCCAACACCTTTCTCAGCTGATAGTTGAGCTCGTCTTCTAAAAGCTACTGCATTGTGTCATGCACATGGACTGTCTCAAGATGGCACTGTGGGCAGAGGCACAGGACTTTTCTCTTCCACCTCAAGAGAGGGGTTATGAGTTCAGCTTCAGGCCCAGGCACAGTGCCAGCTCGTTCTTCTGGATTATTCCGTCTCTGTTGACGTCACAGTGGCCCAGCAGGACACGCCGGAACTTGTCCAGGTCATTGCCACTGATGCTGGGCTGGGAGACCAGGAGAAGACAGGAAATTACTGGGAGAATTGATGTAGGCTGCATACTCCACACCTCAGGCATTTTTTGAACATATGATACTTGTGGACATCTTGTGTGTAAGTAAACTTATAATTTTTAGGGAAGACTGAGTGCACAATTCACACCTTGATTCAAAGTGAGAATTAACTTGAATATGGTGCACAGTAATCAACCTTTTACCCACCTTGACTAGCTCCATCATATCTTTAACAAAGCCATCTACCTCTGGTCCTTCTAAAGCTCCTGTTTTACTCTGAAAAACAGGGGATTATTGTTGTATTTTATTATTTATTATTGTATTATTATTATTATTTTATTATTATTATTATCTTTTGGCCTACACATGTACTCATTAAGTTTAAAATAAATTATTTAAAAAATACATTTAAATTAAAAATGAACGAGACAATCCCAGAACAGTTTGACCAGTCATGACTTACAACATCATAGTGTGCGAATATCTTTTCAAAGTCCCGCTTACGGTCCTCTTGGCTGCAGGCCTGAATGGAAGAACATTTAGAGTAACACTTTTCCACCTTGCTTCCAATAAAAGTGAAACCTTGATTAAAATTCAGTTTATGCTTAAATACAAGCTTTAAATCAGTGGGAATGTGCAAATACGGGTTCCTTTGGTGTATGAACCAACGGGCTGAATATTGCAGTACATGAGCTGAATTCTACACTACACTATGCTACTTCACAACATAGACAGCTCAGGGGATTGCAGAGAACTCAAAAGTCCCCCAACACTGTGGGCCTTTAGAAACGTGTAAGATAACGAATAGTTAATGATGAAGAATAAGTTGCCGAAAATACACATAAAGTAAAAAACTTACATCCATTTCAAACTTGAGCAGGAAGTTTTCTTTGAGTGCTAGAATCCTGTCGAAGAGAGACAGAGATAGCAGCTTTAAGGAACAGAGAGTGTTATGTTCTAACATAACTGCACAACTGTTACCTTACATGACTCTCACTGAGAGGAAGAAAGAGAAAAAGAACGTTGTAACAAAATCTTAAAAATTTCATCCAAGCGGCGGTCAAAGTTTCCAAGTAAGGATTGCAAATGTGTGATGGATGTACCTTTCTGCAAGGAAGGCTTAATGCAGCAGGACTATATTTTGGAAAAACAAAATGTGAACGATGAACATGCGCAATATAGCTGCAGCAAACGGCATGAGTCGGATACTTTGCCCTCATCAAAACAAATAGATTTATTTCAGGAAATTAGGACCTTTGAATCATGGCCCTATCTGCTAGAGCAAGTACATAGTTTAACCTTCCAGGGCTCCTTCAAGAAGAACACTTTGAATTAAGTGTCAATGCAAAATACACAGCTTTTCTGATCTCAAGATCTCTATCCGTACGGTAAACAAGAACGATGGGTTTGATTTCTTCAGTACCTGGCTAAGTCGTTCAAATCCAGCCGTCCATCTTTATTCTTATCGAACATTTTCATCTGCGAGAGAAAAGAAAATTCACCAAAGTTAACTTCTCTTTGTCTGAAAATAATCCACTTAGAAATGAAATCACTGAAAATAACTAGAATTCTGATTAGGAGGAATATGAAAAGTTGAATTCAAATTATTGTATCTAACAAAGTCAACTTGTTAATATTTGAAATTTTTGAAATTTTTGAAATTATTACATTTTTCCCTTTCAGCTGGCTTGCCTCTGATGCAAAAAAGGAGAAAAGGCCAACCTGGAATCTTCAGTGATTTCACATCCATAAAACACAAACTATGCTTTAGAATTTAGAACGTGAGTTAATATACAATAGTGAAGTAAATATATAATACTGTATATAAAAATGTATTATATATTGGCATGCATATTTTACATATAAATGATCCCTTGTATGGAAGAGTAATGGGGTTTAACACAGCTCGTTATATAACAGTCCAGGACACTCAACAAACAACGATTCAGTCAATAAAGGTCACACTGCTGAGGTCTCTGGTGAGACCACAGAGAGACTAACACTGTATGGTCAAAGGTTAACCCAGCTGTCCAGATGTACAGCTAATTGCTCTGGCTTTAGATACCCTGGAAAGTGTAACCTTTTAAATTATATCACATGTGAAGCTTACGTTGAAATGTCAGCTGCAGAAAGGAAGAAAATCCTCCTCATAGAAATTTGCTTATAAATTGGCTCGTGGATAAATTGGACTGTGTATACTGGTTGTATTAGCCCTCAGATTGTACAATTTCAACAAAATCTCTTCACGTCTGGTGAATTCATCATATATCCCACTCTAAGACAATGGGGACTCCTCAGCATTAATGGCTGACTGTAATCTCTCTGGAGAGGTCGTCTCTGCTTAGCTGGACTGTATGTTCCCATCTGACCCTTGAGACAGGCTTTCTGAGTGGACAGCTTGGAAACAAGCCACTGGCGAAAGAGCAGGAGGATCTTACCATGGCATCTGCGTATTCCTCCATTTTGTTGGGTGAGATGACCTTCTTGTGTTGTAGAAAGAGGTCTTGAAGGAAGCTCTGTTAAAAAAAAAACAATAGGCAGTAGAGAGAGGAATCAACGAGACAAACTCTACACTGAAAATGAATCATTGTATGAAACAAATGGAAACGGATACTGTTTCTCTCTACCTTCAGCTCCACAGTTGATATGTATCCACTGCTGTCTGCATCATACTTTCTCCAGATCTGTGCACAGAGTAGACACGTGAGACAGAGGCATGCTGTCTATGCACTCAACACTTCATACCAGTAGTCTGTGTGAGAAAACATTTTTTGTATCCCCAAAGAATTCAAGTATGGGACAGACAAAAAAAAAAAAAAGGTTCATGTTTTCATTTGCCAACACAACATGACCAAAATTAACTTTCATGGTTTTTCATGAAAATGAAGATAAATGGATATTTGTATATATTTGTATTTATTATTTTTAGCCACTTAAAAAGACGAGACTAAAGGTGTTGAACTAGTTGCCTCACCCTCATGAACTCTACGCTGTTGTCCAGTGGCGTCTCCCTACGGAACAGCAACAGGAAGTTCTCATCCTCTGGAAGCACCATCTTTGCCAGCTGGAACACAATATTGTTCAGGTGAATTAATTACTCGTTGTCTACTGACAACACATAATCCCAAATGCTTTAGGACACCCAAAATGTACATTTGTAGACATTACTGTGTTAAAGTAACTTTAAAAGTGCATAATTGACTAGGTCAATCTAACAGTATGCTTTTGTATGCATTATCATCCCTCACCATTCAACTATCAACTAACTCTACTATAGTTCACATGACGGATAACTGGTTAAAAGAAATGGATAACAAAAAAATGGATGAAACTGCGATGCTTGATTTCAGTGCAGCTTTTGATGTCATTGATCATGAGCCGCTAAAACCAAACTAAAGGGCTATGGTTTCTTATCTACTGCTATCTGTCTGGGAGAAAGAGTGTTTTTTAACAGAAGCTTCTCAGAAAGCAAAGATGTATTCTGTGGAGTCCCACAAGGCAGCTGCCTGGGCCCACTTATATTTTCCATTTTCACCAACGATCTGCCCTATGCCGTGGAACATGCAAATATAGTAATGTATGCAGATAACTCAACCATGTTTTGTGCTGCGTCAACATGTAAAGATCTAAAAAAAGTATTATGCAACTAATTAAAATCTGTGTCTGATTGGGTAGAGGAAAATAAATTAATCTTGAACGTATCTAAGACATTGCCGTTGGCACTAGAAGAATGCTTGCTAGGGACTCCCGTTTAAATCTATCTATGACCCCAATACAGCAAGTCAGAATAATAAATTACTTGGCGTCATAATCGATGATCGCTTGTCATGGTCAGACCATACTGACGCAATTGTTGTAGAAATTGGGCAGGTTATAGCTACGACGCGAAAATGCTCTCTCTATGTAACACCATTAATTAGGAATCAGGTGACACAGGCACGTGTTCTCTCACGCCTAGGGTACTGTATAATTGTGTGGTCCTGCGCAGCAAAAAAAGACATCAAGAAACTCCAGCTAGAACAAAATAGAGCTGCAAGACTAGCTCTTCACTGCTCTTTTAAAACTAATGATACAAAGATGCACCGCAGTCTGCCATGGCTGACCGTTGAGGCCAAATTAACCTCTAGTCTTCTTATATTTGCCCGAAACGCAATTGTAGACGGAAAACCGGACTTCTTCACAGAACAACTTGTACAGACAGGTCTAACGCACAATCATCTAACTAGACAGGTCAGCAAGGGTTATTTTGAACTTCCTGAGCCAAAAGCGAATCAACTTAAAACCTCAGTCATTTATAGAGCCTCCAGTCAGTGGAACTAATTATCTACATACATTAAACAAACTAGAAGCAAATACCTATTTAAAAAATCACTCAAACAAAAACTATTGAGAGAGACCACTCAACAGGAATGATGCCACCTGTTATGTTTGGTTTGGATTTCAACTCATTTGTTTGATAACCTCTGCGCATGCACTGTTTAAGTTATCTGATATTTTTATTACTTTGACTTTTAATTATGTAACTCTTGTCTAGACTGACGGGGTGTCAGTAGTTGTTTGTATGTTTGCTGTAACAGTATGCCTGTACGCTGTTAGTGGTGTGCGAAAGAAATCCAGCAAAACCCCCTTAACAAAACTACGGAAATAAGGTGTTCATCCTGATATTTTAAGTGCCCCCATTTGTGAGAAAAAGTCGTCCACAAAAAAGCTTTTTGACGAAGTGGACTCGAAAGGATGTAGGGGTCGTATTCGGACACGGCCCAGGTTTCCAATAATGATGGGTTTATCTTGAACAAGGTCAATTTTGCAAAAAATAGGTCAATGTTGAAAAAATTGCACACCAATAAGTATCACAACCAATCATTTAATATTTCCCTTGTCCAATTTCGTAGAAAAGAACATAAAAAAATATATATATATATATTTAACAAAAATATTCCAGTAATAGTTCCACTGTACACGAATAGGGTACAGCATTTGCCTCAACAGATCATGCGAATACTTAATGCCTAACAAGATTATTTTAACACCATTTTGTATAAAATTCAGTTGCTAGTGTGTGTAAGGTTTCCCCCTGGTGGGTGGATGACTGCATGTGCCATGTGAAGAAGTCATTTTGTTGGGTAGCCCCTCAATCTGCCTTTCCTTTAGCCATTTTACAGCAAGACATGTAAATTAATGAATTAATTTAATTGACAAATAAAGCCAAGGTACCTCCTCAATATCCAGACGTCCATCTGATGTGCTGTCATAGGTTGACACGAACGTCTCTTTCAACTGCTGGACCTTCTCCTCGGTCATCTTGTTCTTAAACGATGGAAGAAGCAAATGAAAAGCCACAGCCCAAACAGCTGTCTTGCCTCTCTCTCATTTCGTGAGATTCCATGATAGGCTTACAGGGCCAATGTAATCATTTTGTAAACTAATGAAATGCCTCCTTCTTCTAAAAATGTTTCAGAATGTTGCTTTATGCTAATCACAAAAAGGAACGAGTGAGAAGTGAAGTGACTAAACCGAATCTATCATCGGGTCTGTTGTCACTGCTGGCATCTTTCATTATTTTTAAGATTCACGCAACTATTCAAAAATTGATAAGGACATTGACTGCTTTACTAGTTTCAGACTATTGAAGGAGATTTCCGTGTAACTCCCTTAACAACAATCAAAACAGCTCTGTTGGTCAATATAATATAGTACAAGATAACATTTAGCCTTGAAATATTGTTCTTTACCACTCTTATTCTTTAGAGATTTGACTATATATTGCACATTCGCCTATACAGTATGAAGCCGACTGTAATTGATAATGTTTGCTCAAATTGATAAACACAATAAAATGATTAGTTAGGTAATAATATCTCAGTTTACTTACGCCTACACTCATTCTCTTCGTCAGGAGTCGGAAAAAGTCATCAAGGTCTTTCTCCTCAATATAACCATTATCTGTTAAAAAAAAACTCCCAACTTGTTACCGACCGTGCATATGAATACCATCATACCATCCTACAAGTAGATTGCATCTGTATACTGAATCTGAAGAAGAATACATTTTGCACGTTCATTTGACCTGAAAATTGCTCAGTGAGGAAATCATAAATAATATTTATGATGGTGAACATTTACGAATAACAGCTGTATGCTAGTGTGATAAATAGCATGCAGCTGCTGTACAGCAATTAATAATCGCACATCCACCTACCATCAATATCGAAGTGCTGCCAGATTTGCAGAAAACAAACTGCGTCCATGTTGGCGAATGTGCTGTCCGTGGTACTTAATTAGTTCTAGTGAGCCAGACCAGTTTTCGATGAAGTAAAGTTTAGGCTACTTAGGCACCTGTTAAGTCCGTGTGCCGTATAAAAATGATTCCTCCGAAGCCTGACTTGCCCCTTTTCGTAAACTCTTGGTAATTCAGTCACAGTAATTTAACTCCACCTCCGCTCTACTTGGAAGTATACTTAACCATGACGCCTACGTGTAAAGTAGAGCCTTGATCATAACTTCTAAAAAATTATATGAATGAGCAAAATAATTCGAAATTAGAATTAGAATCATAATACATTGCAGATTAACATCTGAACACGGTAGGCTACGTTCTGGGAGTAATAGGCTAATGAAAGCAAAGCTGTCGTCATGTTTTATCTTTTCTCGATTGCATGAATTGTTGACATATGAATATGAAATGATAAAGCTCACATCACAACAAAGCTAAACAATATATGAAAGTGTTAACAATCCGTTTTTAAATCATTAATGATATTGTGCAGCTCAACAGACATCTGAGTTTTCATCGAAAAATATCTTGCGATAGGTCATTTCAAAAAAAAAATACTGATATTTTGTTCATTTAAAAAAAAAATCGTGCGTAAATAAAAACAAAACTGTTTTAATGCCCTTTAAATAGCAAAAAAAATTAAACAGTATTATTATTATTTTTTTCACAACCTAATTGTTAGTTTGTGTAATATTAAGTGGAAAAAATAAAAAGCTATATTCTGGTTTCAACTTTAAGCTGATTTGAAATATTTTCTTAATTATTAATGCCACAGGATTGTTATTTTGTTTAGTGTGAACATATCTCCCCCTGGTGGCTATAGTTTGTCACCACCGTCGTATCGACCTTGTGCTGTTGGAAAAGTTGAGAAGCTAGGAATCCATAATTGGACTTTGCACGTAAATTTGCACGTAAACGCCGCAGTTTCTAGTTATGACTGAGACATGAATACATGCATATCTATTACTGGAACTGAAACGTAGAGAAACTCTGCCCAGATTCAGCCAATGTGTAGTCTGCAGGATAGTAACACTCTTGAAATCACTGCTCTCTAGATTTTCCTTAACATAATACATCGAGGTTCTTTTGCTTTTTATATTATTTGTTAATATTGCGCATGAAAACACAGCCACTAATGTTCTAACACTTAGTAAATACAAAAAGAAAAAAATGCTTACATTAGAAAATTAAAGGAGGCGCTCTTGCACAAAAATTAAATGCCTATATATTTCTAATAGATTAGTTATTTATGTAAAGACCAAATTCATCTTTGCTATATAATAGAACTATATAATGCAGACAGTGCTCATAAATGTACTTGGATGCCTTCTCTCACACACTCACACACACACACACACACACTTGAACCAGTAAAATATTTTATTGGTACAAATATACATATGAAGAAATTTCCACAACCAATAGAGCAGCTCAATGCAATATGAACAGAATTCAGTTTTTCACAAGAGTACATTACAGTTACAAAAAAAAAACTGATAACCAAAACACATAGTTTCTCTGAAAAACAGCCATCACGGTTTATAGGATTAATAAATTGTGCTTCCTACACAATAATCTCATTGTCAATCATTTTGTAATTTCATTAATTCAATGTATTTTTTTCAGATAAAAAAACCCTTGTATGGGTTAAAAAAACATAATAAAGCCCCCGTTTATTCAATCTAATAAATTATAAATATAAAGACCCCTTTATTTAGTAATGTGCTTAGTATTATAGCAATATAAGGACTGTGTACACAATATGTGTATGCATAAATATTACTTTGTAAATGTGTTATGTATATTACACATGCAAATATACACACAGATGTATGAATGCACATATATACATATACCTCACATGCATATCTGACAAATTTTGCTCTCAATAATTTGCCTACTTTATGGCAAATACCTCAAGACACCCAGTTTCAGTTATCACTCATTCATTAAGACTATTTGCCACATGCATTCATACAACCGTACTGTTTGGAGTTGGACTAACAGTCAATTTGATTTTAACATGAGAAAACGGCATGGAACAAATGTTTTTAATTCAGTAAGCAAGGGAATGTTTCGTCATAAGGCTGACCACTGTAAAACAATGCCTCATGGAAGAGGAAAAAGAAAACATGACCTCAACATGACTGATCCAATCAGGGATCAGAGAATGTGAACAGGAATTTTAAACAGACCTCTGGTTGTAGTGCAGTCATTGACCCCCCCCCCCGTTTTAGGGTTAAAAGTAAACAAGAAAAGAAAAACAGGTTTTACAACCAACATGCTAGATCATGGTTATAAAGCTGTCAGGATAATACAGTACAGTGTGAGTCAGCAAAAAGGCCTCCACCTCAAACCAACAAGGTCTACTAAGGTGCTGTGTTGTGCCTTCAGATGTAGGAGCGCCAACACTGCTGTTCATAAAAGTGACCACCAGGGGGAGTACACTCAGTGCTCCGCTTTTGGCTCACAGCTACATCAGTTCAGATAAAACACTACCCCATTTTGTGCTGCAAATGGAAGTAGTGCTCTTGCTGTCTAACTGGCTGACGATGGAAGGGGTACTGCAGTAACAGCATGTTGTCACTAGAGGAAAAAAGGCCAAGTGAGTTGCAAAGCAGTTAGAGATACGACTCAGTCTCTTGCTGATTAATAAAATAGGAAGACTGTTTGAGATCTTTCCTGATACACAGTGAAAAAAGCTACAGTATGTCCGTAGCGCGACTATTCCTCAGCCTAGGTTCTCTTTCATGGGTAATGATGTAGCTTCGCCTTCTTAAAGCTTCACACGTCATAGTTTCTCTACCGGTCTCACAAAGAACAGCAAGCACAGTGCTTTTATTTGGCCTTAGAGCAGAGGAGAGGGAAAAAGGCAAAAGGTGCATTTAGCAGGTAGTTTTATTCCAAACAGAGGGAGGACTGACCCATCCCTTTCACTCTTCTTGTTTTATAAAGTTTGGGCTTTGTCTGGCTCCTCTTCTGAGTCTGGGGACTTTCTTCCTTGGTCGCCGTCCCTGTCCCCTTCGGGGGACGTGTCCTTGGTCTTGGAGTCGTGGTCATCAGGGCTGTTGCTTTTGTAGCTCTGGTGCGGAGCCACATCTGCTACAGAGGCCGGCCTTACTGTGAGCGCAGGAGCACAACACAGCAGTGAGAACGGACAGGAGAGGGTGCGGTTGCCAACCAATCACACGACTGCGCTGTTGCCAACCAATCACACGACTGACTGAATGTACGGATGCATGTACGTATACTGCATGCGTGTGACCCAGAGATTGTTGTGTTGAAGGAACTGGTTTAAAACTCAAGGTTAAAGATTTACATTCTTTATATTGATCTGATATTGTTTTATATACCCAAGACCAGGTTTTTCCAAATGGCAAAAATATGGCCTGTAATATAACACCAATAATGATGAACTCTAATGTGTGGCTTATGGCAGTTTATGTTTATGCCTTCAATCTTGTAGATCTTGTGAAATGCCATTTGAAAAGACTCAGTGTGTGCATTCATATGGGACACGTTTCAGGATCTATAATGAGCAAACCATAATAGCAAGAACAATACAAATATGATTACAGTATTTTGATATAACAGTATTGGTGATATAAACGTTCCAAGAATGCTCAAAAAGCAAATCCACAAAACACTAAGCTTTGCTTTACAGGACAAGGAAAAAAGGTGGAGGGCAAAGAGAGAGGAAAGGTGGAAGATGATTGGGTCTAACCAGGTCTGGGGAGGGACTTCCTGCGCTCTTCCTCGTCTGCGTCCGAGGCAGTGCTGGCTGAGCACTGGCGTGCAGGTCTGACTCTCGGCGCGGGCAATGGCATTTCTGTCTCCTGATCGTTGTCAAACGGGCTAGTGTCTCCTGACAGGTCCACTGAGGAGAAGGAGCCCGCCTTCAGCTTTCATTACCCATAACCCCGCCCATAACCCCGCCCATAAACAGAATCCCATTCTGCACTTTCACCAGATTCTTTACTATGAGTTATTTATCTCTATGGGAACTTGCTTATACAAGCTTTGTAAAATTCTATATTGTCATTATTTTTTATTCCAATTCGTATGTCAACAAACACTGGGAATTCTGGCAAAGGACACCCTATGCTCAGGTCCCATACCCGTGTTGAATTAATTTAGCTCTGCGCCTTCAGAACAAGTGGAACGGTAGGTAATGGTGGTGGTCTATTTTTTCCCCCATGCAGACCCTGGTTGAATCTCATCACATTGGGTATGGAATTTGATTACCTCACCAGCATTGGGGCTTTTAATTGTTTTCAATTCCCTCCATGAGAGCAGTTACCACTCCTGATCATATTAAGAAGCCTCAGTTAGACACGTGGGCATCTGAAACTATTTACTCACAGAAAATGCACACAAAGTGATCAGTGAGAACTAATGGAAGCACCATGGGTGTACTGTGCAGCACATTTTAACAGCACTGCCAGAGTGACACAGACCAGAACAAACAGGAGAGGACACTGGAGTGAAATGTTAAAATCTGGCCCATCCACAGCAAGGAATGATGGAATATTCAGACACACTTGGGTCAAAGTATAAATAAAACCCTCTTGAAATGTATTCTTTTTTATTATTATCATCTGTGCCCAACACTGGTGAGGTAATGACAAAATGTGGGGTTGGGGATTTTAACACAGGCAAGGTGATTGGGGGAACACACTCATCTAGGGAGTCTGCAAGACAGGAAACAATCAATATAGGGTCCACAATCAAGCAGTGCACACACTATGGGTGCGTCCCAATATTCTTCACTCCCCACCTCCACTCCCCCACTACCACTCCTCTACTACCCGGAAGTATGCAAAACTGCCTTTCGTTTTGAGTACAATTATGTGCATGTTCAGTTTACAATGTACCTGACATTGCGGTTTGACTTGAGACATTCATTAATATGTAACCTTTAATATGTAATTAAGATGTAATCAGCAACGTTAGATTAAAACACAAAGATCCGTTTTCCGGGGCACGGAGTAGAGGAGTGGTAGTGGAGGAGGAAAGGTTGCATTTTTCGATTATTGAGATGCACCCAATATAAACTTCAATGGACACAACACAGGGAACAGACGGTTGGAAAAAAACAAAACAAACAAAACACACATGCAAATATGCAAAAGGAACTAAGACTTTCATTCAATTAACACAATACCATAGAAATAATGTGTTCATAGAAAGTTTGATCTAGTTACTTCTCATTGACCGGCTCAGTAGTACTTCCTATTACTTCCACTGGTACCAATGAAGCCACACCTTCTTCACAGGGCTGAGAATCTCATTGGCTGGGTTTTATGAAATACCTCAGAGCTTCCTGTACACAGCTGGGATCTGCAATCCCAAACCAGCTCCCTCCAGAGGGAGAGACCAAACCTACCTTCCGCAGTCCCTTCAAGGAGAGGGCTGCTTGGCCCCTCGCTCTCCTTGTCCGACAGCGCCCTCTTCAGGACATGGGGTGGCAGTGACACCTTTGGTGACGCACTCCCACCAGATAATTCTGGGCTCTCATCTAAGGGTAAAAGCAGATTATATGAGAACTCCAAATGTGGGAAAGGGGAACATTCACACTTAGGATACAAAACAGTCAGATATCTTGCGGAAGTGTGGAATTTAGTACAAAAATTCCAGGCTCTGGGGTCTATTTTGGGGTCTCTGGAGCATACTTCAACTCCCTTGTTTGAATGAAGTCATTATGGAAGCATGAACGTGCGATTAACCCCTAAAATCCCTGGCTCTTACCTATGCTCCTGCTGCTGGTACGAGGCTTGTGTGGCACAGTGGGGCGGGCAGTGGGGGAGGGCTTGGAGCCCTGCGGGGAGGGCTTGGGGCTGGAAGGAGGGTTGCGGTTCCTGGGCGCGGCCTCCGGCCTGCCCTCGCTGCGGGCGGGCTTCTCGGACGAGGCCACGCCCCCCTCGTCTCTGATTGGCCCTGACGCTTGGCTGTCTGGTGGTGTGGACTGCCTTTTCACTGGGGTGAGACAAAGCCAACAAAGACATGGAGCCTGGCATACACTTCCCAGGAGCAGAAATGCTGTGGTCACAACCAGCAGTTAGCATGAGTTTCAATTGCCTCATGAGAGCAAACATATCGATTCATCACAAATAACTGAACTGATGCAAATGTATAATTTAGAGGTGATTCGCATGAACACACATGATTAAGTATCAGTAATGCCAATAGCCTTAATGAATAGTTAATGAGTATAATAGCTTGTGTAGAATCACTATGTTCCACACATCACTCATTCATTTTCTTTAACTAAATGTTGAGCTTCACTGAAAGACAGTCATCTATATACACACACTTTATAAAAGGACCATACCTCCATGTATGGTTATTTGTCAGCTATTAATGTGAACAAAAAAAGCCAACATAGACATACACAATATATGAAATCAAACACATCTTAACAAAGTGTTGTTTCATATGCCTTTACATATACGTCGTAATACCATGGGAAAGATTTTGCTTCTTAAATGGGCAAATTAGATTATTGGATAATTGTAAGCCTTCCATAAAGAGCTAAACGTGCAGTAACTCCATTTATGTAGAACATCATGGAGTCGGGGGTGGGGGGGGGGGGGGAAGAGCATATCAGGGACTTTACCCCGGTGAAGGTCACTCACCTGCCTCGCTTCCATCTGTCTTGTCTGGGCTGGATGGGGGGTTTGGAGTCTGCAAGACACAACACAGCAATTATATCACCGTTATCACGAGCACAAGGACAACCACCAGACTAACCTTCGGTGTGACAGCAACAGACCAAGCAACACGCTCTCAATAAGAAACCTTGCTTTTCTCATAATATTGCACACAAGTAACAGTACAGTACTAAGCGTCCATGATACAAATTCTAAATAATCATATACAGTGCTGAATATCAGAATGCACAGCACTGTCCTGTACATATAATGTATGCACCGTAATATGCAGAGAGACAAGGCAAACAACCAATATCTCAGGTGGCAATTCCGCCGAAGTCAGACACGAGTCAAATTAAACAGGACGAGCCGTCTCTTCATTCAAATATACCTGCCAATCATTTTGTGGGCACAGCTGTGTGAAACTAGGCTAGAGTGGAGGGAAGGGTGTGAGAATGTCACAGAACAGCCACAACATCAATCAAGGGATGCGTACAAATGCAACACACCTGTCACTGTGTCAATAAGGGGGGCACGTATAAAAAAGCAGAACCTTAATCCACAGTTTGTGTAGATGAAGTGGCGGTTGGGCTGCAACAATTGTAATAATCACGATAATTTTAGTCAATATTGAGATCACGATTATTTACTTACTTACTTTTATTTTCAATGAACAGGATAATGCTTATATTTTCACATTTTCTAACCCTAACCCTCTACTATGAGTGCTTTATTTGATATAGAACAGCAGAGAAAGCCCAGTAAAGTGAGAGTTTTTCATTTGTAAACAGATTGTGCCTGCAAAATCGTCATTCTCGATTATTCTTGTTTAGTAATCGTGGAAAGCCAATATTGATATCACGATTAAAATTAGTTTAATTGTGCAGCCCGAAGAGACGGTGCAGAAACAGGGGGCAGATCAGCGCCACAGCACCACAGATTAAATTAAAGTAAAGGGGCAATGAGCCAGAGGGCCATAACTACTCCTGTTCATTACCGGCGCTCTATGCTTAACAATATTCAGGCTTTATGAAGCGTGGCTCATCTCTATGAACAGCTATAGCGGTATATCTTGTCATAATGCCTTTATGTTAAAATGTTGAATGCTTTATCCTCGCTTGACCACAATCTACCTGCGGATGAGATGACCGCTTCACTTTTTTTGTGGTTGCAGTGATTTAAACGTTTAGACTTTTCCTGGTGGAATGTCAGTTCAGAGCACTATATAAGCAATCCAATATTCTAATCTATCTTGGTGATTCTGTGTACCGTAGAGATAAAGATGAAGGTTTAAAGTACACGACTCGGCTGAAGATTGAACAAAATACCTTCTGATGTCAGGACAGGAAGCACACTATAAAATGCCGGGTCTCTCCACAGGTGTGACCCGTTTCTCATAGACACACTGCCATGCAATCTAGCCTTTCCCCACATGACCATGCAGGGTAGCACTAATAACTTCAACAGCAATCTTCTTTCATGCATATGCACTCCATTAGCTGGGTTCAGGCTATGGCTCATTTGAAAATTAATTTGATACCAATTTTGAGTGTAACCACAAGTGACTCAGTATAGGAGCTAGTCGTTAATGCAGACTGGGCCCTATAGCAGAAATATCATATTAGCTTCAGCCTCAGTTCTCTCAAACTCAATTTGATCAGGAGTCTGCACGTCTGCAGTAATTTCCTCCTGCAAGGCATGGGATGGAGATTAAGATAGCCAGCGTTCCTCAGATTACTATTGCATAAATTCATTCTAACTAGCTAAATATCAGCGCTAGCTCTCCTGTAGTACTATGTATTGTGTGTAGTGAGAGTGAATCAGTGAGGATTGCACACGCTTCAGCTTCAGTGTACAGGTGGCACAGAAGTAACATGACAGGCACATTATGAATAATTTTTTTTTAAAGAATGAATCATTTTCATTTCGATTCAGAGAGAGTCATTCATTTTGACTGAAAGGGTATTATTAGTTGTACCCTCAAGTCAAAGAGCTTGTAGATTTATGAAATTTACTCTTCAAAATTTCATACAGTTAAAAAACTCCCTGAATTCTAATTTTGTAGCCTTAAAAGGGCTGAATCACCACCCCCTTAAAGTAAAACATGAATTATTAAGATATTGAAAATATCGTATATGGCCAGACAAATCACATCTTCATAACTTACAATTAACTCCACACAAGGCTGGATATCCACACAAGTTAAACACCTGCAACCTATAATCACTGATTGCAATGAATAAAATCAACTAATGTCAGTAATAAGTAACTAAAACTGATGACTAATCTTGTGGAAAAGACAAACTGACCAGGTTTTGATTACATATTAACACAACCTCCCTGATGCCCACTGGTTTCCCAGGATTAAATGTGTTGATTGAGCAGGCCCACTAGAGGGAGCTATTTCCACACTTTCCACCAGCCTGTAATTCAGCTTTATCCTGAAATTACCCATGTAGCTATTCAGCCTCCTTTCTGGGATATGATGTGTTAGGGAAGTGAGGTAACTCTCAACCGGAGGGATAACCAAGCTGGTATACTGCGGTTGTGTCCCTGGGCATTGAACTTCATCTAAATTTCTCTATGAAGTTGTGTACGTGGATAAAGTATCACTTGATTAGGAAGTGAATTTATGAATATGACTGCATTCACGTTATGAACTTAATTCACTTGCAGTGCTCATGACATTTACCTCACACAAAATCTCTGTAAAACTGTAATATACCCCATAAATGCTTGCGACACAGTTGAAATGTTTGTTTTACGATAACAGACTGCGGGCAGACTGCATTGGACCACAACCTACATGCTGCTCATGACACTTTCCTGACTTATCCCCCAGCCGAGCACTCTGTCCCTCCCCCACAGTCTGCCCCACATGGCAAACAGAGGACACGGGCCTCTCGCCAACAACAGAGCACTGCCTGGGTCATCACGGAGCTCTGATCCGTCTTTTATTTTTACAACCAGATACTGGAGCCCATATGGCCATTCTCATTTGCTCCAGGCAGTGTTGAGGCAGCCGATTGGCTGGTTGGGGGTACAGACCTTATGAGTGGCAGCTGCCCTCCTCTCCTGCATGGCTCTCATCTCTGCCAGGATGTCCATGCCCATGACCTGCACCCCGCATCGCGGGCCGCCCTGGGGGCTGGTCCTGCCGTCGCCCTCCGGCTGCTCGTCCACCGGCTCGGGCGTCTTCGGCTCCTCCAGAAGCTCCGAGCTGCCGCTGTGGTCGGCGAGCGTGGCCCTGGGGCTGGGCTGAGGGACGGGGCCTTGGGGCGCGGCCTTGGGGGAGGAGGGCACCTCGGTCGCTGTGGCCGCTGCTGTCGCGGCCGCCGCCGAAGCTGGCTGACCTTTCTCAGATCTAGAAGAGCGGGACTTGATGAGGTTGAGGAAGCCGCTTTTGCGAGAGTCGCGTTTCTTTTCTCCCTCCTGGGAGAGTGAGGACTTCAGAGTGGGCCGCCTGCGAGAATGAGCGGACATCTTGCATAAGAGGGACTGCAAGCAGACAGTATACGGCTCTACATAGCCTCCTAAACCCTATGAACCCAGCCACAGCAGTCCTGCTTATATTATACCTGTTGCACTCAGATGGCCTGTCAAACATTTAAACTCACACCTGCCAGTTAGTTCACATGCTTGTAAACATTCCATAGTTCTGATAAAACAGACCAAAAAGTAACAGTAATATTATGGTAATATAACATGTATATAACGTTTACAATGACATAGTATTTGCAGAAAAAGCAATGCACCATTTAGTTCTTAAAAACGTATTATACATACAGGAATGGACATTAATATGTTAAGTTAAATGTTTAAACTATACAGATTAATTTGATTATACTTCTCTGGACATAGCCTAAACAATTGCGTTAAAAAAAAATTAATAGTTAACTCATTCTTAAACCGTTAGCCACAATGATTGACCTGAGCAAAATGACTGACCACAGTCGTTAATAACAGACTTACTTCAGTCCTAATTTAGTCACTTTCTTTGAGAAGAAATCATCCATGCCCTCATCCAGCCGGCCCATGAGGCCGTTCTGTTCGATCTCCTGTGACGGGGTACTTCTGACCTGCAGCAGAAACACCAAATGAAAGGCCTTTCTTTAAATCCGGCCATGTTAGATTTCACTGGCACTGAGGTCATTTTACACTGGGAAAACAACAATGGAAGACAAGTCTGAGTCTTAACAGCTCACAAGGTCACAGTTTAAGTTAGTTTCGGTGCCATCGATGAGCTTGATACAAGCACAGTATGCCCCTTGTGCGGGACTCAAATCCATAGTAGCGTCATCATGCAGGCCCATGCGGAGGAATGGCTCCAGAAATGGGTATCAATCTAAAGGCTTATGTATAACTTGTTTGGAGATTGAGCCCAGAACCTTCTGGCGCTAGGATAAACATACAATCCCCTGATAAGTAATAAAGAACCCTACATGTGAGCTAGATGTACTCACAGGGATCTTTCTCGGGCGCGTCCTCTTGTTCCTCTTGGGCCGGAGCTTGGTGAAGTGCTGCAGTTTTGTCGTCTCCTCTGAGGGCAGCTCGCACAGGACCACGGAAGTTCTTTTTTCTACTTTGGGCGCAGGGGGCAGGTCCTCGATGTGGATCGGCACATCCTCCAGAGCCTTATCCAGGTCAAATTCCATCTCTAAGGGACAAGCAATGAGAACAGAGAGATCACAAAATGCCCAATCAAAAACACGACTGCAGCACATCCCACTGCTGACACCATAAGGTAATTAAAAAGTACAAATCTGAACAAAACTTTTATTAATAGAAAATTGTTTTATTTTTTTTTTGGAAGTAATTTACATGAACTGAATTCAGATTTTCTATCATGTGCAAGTGTTACATCCTTACATAGATTGGGGATAAGGGCTTAGTGTGATAAAGGCTGTATTGTATACATAATATTGATTGTTAAAATGCTTCATTCCTATATTCACATAAGCTTCCAGAGTTGGTTGTGAAAGGACAGTGGGCTCACCAAAGGCATGGGAAACAGGCCTCAGCATTCTGCTGTGAATGCTTTTCCTCTTGGATTTGGGCGTCATCTACAGATTACAGAGACACAGCATCAGCAATACTGTCATCACCATTTGTAAAACAATAATGTTTATATGACATAAAAATCCCCATAGTAACACGATGTTCATTTCAGTTAATTTGCACAGTTTTGCATGTTGTCCCTGGTGAATTACAAGTCAATACCCCCTTAGGAAAAAAACATTTAGAAAAATATACAGTTTCAACGTATACAAATAAAGAGGTGTTGACATGACTTGGTCAATCACACTTTCGCGCCTTCACGCCTTCTCCAATGTGAAACACAACAGGACTTTTAAAGACCGACTGCAAGTGGCCGAAAGAAAATGGCACCAAACAGAGACTGATTTATTTAGACCCTGCTATATGTCTGATATCTGAAGTTTCCCTCAAACCGAACGTAACTCCCCTTCCTTGCCAAGAACTAATACTACGGAAATGTCCATTGTGTTTAGAGAGCATAAACTCTCTGATTGATTTTCCATCTATTGTGGTTAGACAGAAAGAACTGCTTGATTGCTTTTTGATAAGAAGCCGTTCACAAGTTCTGTCCTTCAGAAACAGTTTTCGCAAAGAAAAGCAGTGCTTCCACAACGGCTGCTTCAAAAGAAAGGCATATTTCTGTGAATCGTATTACGCCGTTGTCTGCAGTGAGAGACATCATTCGCCACAGGCCGCTGAACCCGGCTGAGACACCCATCCTATACAAGTTCACAGATTTACTCTGTCTGCCCACTTACACATTAAAACAGATTAATCTCGCTCCGAAGACACGCGGCAGAATGTTCTGCACTCCTCCGCTTTCTGGTTCCAGCAAAGTGCAAACAAAGCCTCCATTTCCTGCACCGAACCTTAATCCCCTTCAACCATTATGGAAAATTTCCTCAAAGATTAACTTAAATTCAAGATGAAGATAAATAATAGAATAATAAAAAAGGTATTCCGCAAAGTGTTGCCAAAAATGATTTCACTTTCATTTCGCTCAAGTAGTGTGAACATACAGGCCAACGATTGAGGGAGAGTTATTGACACAGAGAGATACCAAACCAAACAGGCACTGCATTCAACAGCAGGACAGTGTTCGACTCGATACTGGCACAGGCCCCTAGCCATCGCTGTGTACAGCGTCCAAACTCAATCAGTCTAAACTGTCTGTGTCTAACGCTCCAGATGAGGCTGCAGAGCCCACAATCAAAGCACTGAATCACATGTCTTTGCACTGAATCACATGTCTTTGTGCCCTGCACTGAGCCACTATGTGAGCCACTGAATCACATGTCTTTGTGCCCTGCACTGAGCCACTATGTGAGCCACTGAATCACATGTCTTTGTGCCCTGCACTGAGCCACTATGTGAGCCACTGATTCACATGTCTTTGTGCCCTGCACTGAGCCACTATGTGAGCCACTGAATCACATGTCTTTGTGCCCTGCACTGAGCCACTATGTGAGCCACTGATTCACATGTCTTTGTGCCCTGCACTGAGCCACTATGTGAGCCACTGAATCACATGTCTTTGTGCCCTGCACTGAGCCACTATGTGAGCCACTGAATCACATGTCTTTGCACTGAGCCACTATGTGAGCCACTGAATCACATGTCTTTGTGCCCTGCACTGAGCCACTATGTGAGCCACTGATTCACATGTCTTTGTGCCCTGCACTGAGCCACTATGTGAGCCACTGAATCACATGTCTTTGTGCCCTGCACTGAGCCACTATGTGAGCCACTGAATCACATGTCTTTGCACTGAGCCACTATGTGAGCCACTGAATCACATGTCTTTGTGCCCTGCACTGAGCCACTATGTGAGCCACTGAATCACATGTCTTTGCACTGAGCCACTATGTGAGCCACTGAATCACATGTCTTTGTGCCCTGCACTGAGCCACTATGTGAGCCACTGAATCACATGTCTTTGTGCCCTGCACTGAGCCACTATGTGAGCCACTGATTCACATGTCTTTGTGCCCTGCACTGAGCCACTATGTGAGCCACTGATTCACATGTCTTTGTGCCCTGCACTGAGCCACTATGTGAGCCACTGATTCACATGTCTTTGTGCCCTGCACTGAGCCACTATGTGAGCCACTGAATCACATGTCTTTGTGCCCTGCACTGAGCCACTATGTGAGCCACTGATTCACATGTCTTTGCACTGAGCCACTATGTGAGCCACTGAATCACATGTCTTTGTGCCCTGCACTGAGCCACTATGTGAGCCACTGAATCACATGTCTTTGTGCCCTGCACTGAGCCACTATGTGAGCCACTGAATCACATGTCTTTGTGCCCTGCACTGAGCCACTATGTGAGCCACTGAATCACGTCTTTGTGCCCTGCACTGAGCCACTATGTGAGCCACTGAATCACATGTCTTTGTGCCCTGCACTGAGCCACTATGTGAGCCACTGATTCACATGTCTTTGTGCCCTGCACTGAGCCACTATGTGAGCCACTGAATCACGTCTTTGTGCCCTACACTGAGCCACTATGTGAGCCACTGAATCACATGTCTTTGTGCCCTGCACTGAGCCACTATGTGAGCCACTGATTCACATGTCTTTGTGCCCTGCACTGAGCCACTATGTGAGCCACTGAATCACATGTCTTTGTGCCCTGCACTGAGCCACTATGTGAGCCACTGATTCACATGTCTTTGTGCCCTGCACTGAGCCACTATGTGAGCCACTGAATCACATGTCTTTGTGCCCTGCACTGAGCCACTATGTGAGCCACTGAATCACATGTCTTTGTGCCCTGCACTGAGCCACTATATGAGCCACTGATTCACATGTCTGTGTGCCCTGCACTGAGCCACTATGTGAGCCACTGATTCACATAGACAACAGTGCACAGGCCTGCCCTGCACTCATCTCTCTGTGAACAGCAGCTCACAGGGTGTTCACCTGGCCGTCGCTAATCCCACAACAGCTGGCTGAAAACTGTCTGTGCAAGTCATTCACTGAGACATATTACAGGCCTGGGCTGGACAGCTTTTTTAGTCAGTCAATACTATATATGAACAGTGTGCTGTGTCATTTTTTATAGTCGGAGTCAATGCTACATACAGGTATTGGACTACATAATTTGTACAGTCAGAAAGTCAATACTATATGCAGGCACTGCAGTTTTTCTATTTAATTTAAGCTTAATTGAGGCATATAATTTATTTTACAAGGGATAGCTGGAGAAGTGGAAGAGAGCACAATAAATAAATACAAAAATGATGCTATATATATATAAATATATATAAATCTATCAAGATGGAGTGCTTCTCAAAGGTTATTCCAAGACCAAAAAGCCAAAAAGTCTAAGTCAGTTTTTGCTCTTGGTACCTGGATTTTAAGAAAGAGTACCAAGTACAGCTTTGTAAATAAAATAAAAAAAGAGTTTTAGTCTGTGGGTCACCGAGGAAGACCAGGCCTAATACAATAGGCGGGCACTACCATGCAGGCATCCACTTATCATAAAATAGGCAATGGACATTCAGTGTGATAAATCTGGAGTTACTCCCACAGCCAGTGAGTCAATATTATAAAGCAGCAAGGCAGCATCTCCCCTTGACAGGGAGTCTATGCTCTACAGGTAACGCACCAGAAAACAGTCCCATTGAGCGTTACCTGTCAGATGCTCTTTAGGTAATTTGCAGGTAACACCTCATATAGCAGCAATCCGACTGTGAAATGAACCATTCACACAATTTCTGTCCAATTTCTAAAAGCCAGAGCCGCTCTGTGCCTGGTGGAGTCCTGAGAGTTTCCTTCTACGCAATGGCTGACAGTGCCAGGCCCGAGGGCCCCTGCCGCATCTTAACATTCATGAGCGCACTTTCCACACTAACCACACCGCAGCCCGCCACCGAGGCTGCCTGCACATGTTTATGCATGGGGCAAAAACCAAAATAACAGGAAAACTCAGCCTTGAACGATAAACCAGACCACAAGCCACGTAGCCCGCAGTATTAATATTGTCTCGGGCAGTCATAACAAGAGAGGAGTTGTGCCGCTACGCACATGACAGGTCCACACCGAGGCACTGTCAAAAGAGGGATTGCGGTCCTCGCTGCATTGCGTTAGCACTGACAGAAACATCTGGAAGCCCTATGGATTCCTCTCCGTTACTGCACTGCTAAAACAAGAGAGAAATGAATGAAACCAGCTACAGACGAGGGAGGCGGGATTCCGTCTGCAGCCGTCTCTCTTTCAAGGTCAAGTCATTTCCGACCGCGTCTCCAGCAGAACGGATTTCAGTAAGAGGCGAGGATGCAGCGCTCACATGAGAGTATAATTGCCTTTGAATGAGGCGGTGAAAATACACCCTACGCGTTTAAATTAGTCACTATTTAAAGGATTCACTATTTATTCAATGTTTATTCTGCTAACTGCTAAATGAGAAAGTGTTGCACACGTATACCCAAACACGCGGTGTTTGAGTACTTACTTTGGAGTAAATCGTAATCTTACTACGTGTCTGCACTGCAGTCCACTTAAAAAATCATAATACATAATGAAATATCCTCCAGAAATATAAATTGCCATTGAGCATGAATCTCAAAAAAAAAAACGGATTAAATATCTTAAAAGTGAGAAGAAAAGGGGAGGTCCTACACTTCCCCAAAAATTTAAAGGAGACAATCAGATCAGTCCATCGGTAAATATGCACCCTACAGGACCAAACACTCCAATTAGGGGCCTTCCTTCCCTGGTGGGCGGGCCCTACCATGCAGGCATCCATCTCTTCCAGCCTCTCAGCCTCTGTCTGTTCCGGACTGGCCTGCTTGGGGGCCTTCTCGGCTGGGTCCTCCGTTTCCACGGATACCTGCTGCGGCAGGGGCTGCCCTTTCCTGACCAGGTGGTTTGCCTGGCGAGGGCAGAAAAGAGCATGCTCAGTGACCTGTGACCCTGTACTTAAACCTTGCCCACATCACTGTGTAAGGAGTACGTAATAACTGGTCAGTAAATATTGACAGGACAGAGAGTTTATAATTAAGTCCTCAATAGCAGGTAGTTATGAAGATGACCCTTTTAAGTTGTTTGGTATTTAAATCTAAATATGAGTTCCCTTTGAAACACATACATGTACATCATTACATAAATGTAAACTTGTTTTAAAGTCATTCTTGATACACTTTTGATATGCGGTCACTCAGGCAACAGTTCATATGATGAACTGTGTGTGAGTGTGTGTGTGTGTGTGTGTGTGTGTGTGTGTGTGTGTGTGCGTGCGTGTGTGTGTGTGTGTGTGTGTGTGTGTGTGTGTGCATGCTGCATAGGACCTCACCAGGGTGTTCTGGGAGCTGGAGAGAGACTCCAAAATCTCATCGACAATACGATCAGAGAGAAAAGAAGCCATACTGAGCTTTACTTCACTGTGTGGGACAGAGAAAGAGGGTGGGAGAGAGAGAGAAACAGGAAGAGGAAAAGATAGAGGACAGGGAGAAAGTGTGAGAGAGAAGGGAAAAGCAGGAGAGAAGAGGGGAGAGAGGAGGGGGAGAGAGAGGGGGAAAAATGCAGGAGAGCGAGAGAAAGAAAAAGTTTAATTTACAGGGGTCTGCTGACACTGAAGTCTGTGAAATCAGCAGGTCATCAATCCACAATGACACATCATAGCATAGGTGCCAGACAACCAATCAAAACACACTGTCAGTCTAACACCTCAACATAAAACAGCACTATTGAGGAGAGACCAGTAAATACATGGGGCCGGGAATACAGATATGGAATATCCATCTAGACATTACAGGTAACAAGACTCCCTGCTGGGTGTAAAAGTACTCATCAAAATAACAAAATGAAACCAACATAAAAACACAAAAAACAACAAACAAAATGGAAGGTCTTTCTGCACAGAGGAAATGTTAAAACAATAGTACAACATACAGATTTTAGAATTATGAAGCCCTCTGAGACAGCCCAAACTACCCACAAAGAACTACAAGTACCTTCCCCCTCTTTCGAGTGGAAAGGTCAAAGTTCAATTGCAAATACAATGGAATAGCGTACGAAATGGCCACACTGTCCGAGCCTCTCCGCGCGGGGGCGCTCTGACCTGATCTTGTTGATGATGTCCACGCCGGACTGCTCCAGTAGCGTGGTCTTGACAAAGTCGCGTGGGATGACCACCCTGCTGCTGCTGGCCTTGATCAGGTCCTGCCGCAGCTGGGCCTTCTTCATCACATGAGGGCAGAGGCCATCTGCCGAATCCACCATGAACAGCAGCAGAGACTGTGCAGGGGAGAGAGGGAGAGAGGGAGAAAGGGGGGGGAAAGGGAGGGAAGGGGAGAGGGAGAAAGAAAGAAAAAGGGAGAGAGGGAGGGAAGGGGAGAGGGAGATAGGGGGAGAGGGGAAGAGGGGGAGAGGGAGGGGAAGAGGGAAAGAGAGAAGGGAGAGAGGGAGAGAGGGAGAGAAGGGGAGAGGGAGAAAGAGAGAGAGAGAGAGAAGGGGAGAGGGAGAGAAGGAGGAAGGGGGTGAGGGAGAGAGGAGAAAGGGAGAGAGGGAGAGAGGGAGATGGGGGAGAGGGAGGGAAAGGGAGGGAGGGGAAGAGGGAGAGAAGGAGGAAGGGGGTGAGGGAGATAGGAGAAAAGGGAGAGAGGGAGAGTAATTTGTTTTCTTTTTATTGGTACTTAGGGGCATGGCGTTAGTATCATAATTTTATATACAACGCTTTGGTAACACTAGGTATTTCCGGTCACGCCCGTTTGAATCCATGAGAGCATGTAGAGAGAGTAATATAGAAACAGAAATATACAGTATGTTAGAGCAAGATAAATGAAAGGGACAGGGAAGTGATGGAAAGCTACAATATCATGAACAAAAACCTTAACAGCCCATAACCTAGAAAGACATTGAAATACCGTGGCGATATTCTTAGATTGCTCAGGATATCCTGATGCCCCTTCCCACGGTTTTTGGTTCTGCACAAAGCTAAAGCTTCACTAAAAATAACTTATTATGTTAGACTTCTGCAGGGATCTTTGCACCAGCAGGGAAATTCTGGTCTTCACTGCGTCTAATAGAAAAACTTGTAACTGCCATTCACAGTGCCTGCTCGTCACAGGAGGTCTTTAATCAGGTGGACGATTCTTCATCAGACACACGGCTACACACCGAGGTCACTGTCACCAAGGCCACCGCCATACACGATACAAACACTCAGGCCAGAATTCAGCCTCTATTCCTGCTGTCTGCTCCCGGATGCAGCTCAAGAGGAAATCGATAACAGACTGGAGCTAGCCGGAATTGACGAGGCTGCGACGAGAGCTAGCCCCCGGAGAGGAGAGAAGGGTACGGAGGACGGACAGCACTGCGCCGCTACCTGGCCCACAGCGACATAAATCCAAACTCAACCGGCCCACAAACACGGCAGGCCAACCCCAGAGGCCCCTCGGAGGGTCTTTCTCACCGCGATGATCAGCGGTAATCGCAGATTGAGTGGAAAACGACAAGCAGACGGACCGGGAAAGGTGTTTGCGGCACACAAATTATGCACATATTTACGGTGCGGGAAAGCAACCTGTCGATTACTGGCGCCTCCCGCTAGCGCTCGTGAGGGAGGGTTTGTGATGCCGAGGGCTCTCGGGGGCCTGTTGAAAATCTACAGGCCTGTGAAAAGTGTAAACAAAGGATTCTACATCCTTCTCAAGTCAGCTGCACTTGTTCAAAAAATAACACGGTATTCCTTCACAGGACTATGAGTTATGAAACAACAAAGATGCAACCGGTGGTCTCTGCTGAAGTTGATCCAATAGATAGTGTCGTCAGAACCAACACAAAACAATATTGCTTTTTACATCACTAGAGTAGGTTTTTGTATGGCTTATGTTAATAGTAATATTGTAGTAATGTTCTCATAATGTCTCTTTTGTACCACTAGATTCTTAAAGCTGTATGCATGTGATTGTAGATGAGTACTTTGTCAATTGTTTTTACCGTTTCCATGTATCTCTTGAAAGCAGCAACAATAGGTTAACTACTGGTAAATAGACCAGACCAGTTCAGAGCACACACTATTTTCTGCTGAAGAAAATGAGTCAAAACAAAGTTTTTAGAAACAAAAAAAACAAAAAACTTTAGAAGGCCAGCTCGGTCATTTTTAGATTCCATCCCCTGGGGACTTAACTAGACTTAACTGGATCATTTACTGAATGAAATACAATGGTGTTTCGCTGTATTGCTTTGTGATGTCAGAATTATCCCATCATGCCACTGAAGCCTGTTGAATTGTAAAGAAATGACCAAACAAGAATGCACAGACAGGCTCGCCCACATTTACTTGTATTGCATGTACAAACATGTGTGCGCGTGTCATCTCTCTTTTTCTCTTCCCTTTTGTATCTTTGCTGAGGAGGCGTCTGAGGATTTACCTGCAGCTGCTCGTCCATCACCTTGGTAACCTCCCCAGCCATGGACTCCAGTTTCTCCTGGATGGGGCCGGCGGGGGGAACGCTCTTGTCCCCGGGCGAGGGTGAGCCCAGGTGGTACAGGTTGGGCAGTAGCTGCAGGTGATACAGAGGGCAGAGGATGATCCTTCACCCCTCACCTTTGACCTCTGACCTCATAGGACCGACACAAATAAGAGCTGGAGAAAGCCCTGGAGAGCAGGCCTCTCCTCCGCTAGTCACCACTCACGGTTTTAGAGTTCCTGGCATCCTTCATCAGGTTCTCCGCCGCCTTCATGTCCTCCTGAATGGCGTCTTTCTCCGAGTAACGCAGAGAGTTCAGGTGGTCCTGGACATTGACGCAGATTCGATCCATCATCTGGATGGGCAGTGCAGAAGAGTCACAGGAGTGGTCGCGGCCGTCGACACCAAATTGCCCTTCTCAATCTCATTCCATACTCATCATATTGTTTCATGCAATTTATTTTCCTTGAAACTGACTCAATTTGAAAATTGATACCATCTTGACTTAAAAACATATGAAAGGCACAATCTACTTAATCTCTGTAGTTCTAACTAGCAGAGGGGCCCTTTTAAGCTACATTTGATTCTTTTTCAAATCCACATCTACATCATAACAACTTCCAATTTAACGCCACTTATAGCTCGTTTTAAAACAAAGGTCAAATTGCAAGGTTTTTTTCCATGTCATTTTTCACTTGATGTAAGAGCGCAGAAACCGAACGATTGACAAAAGATAAAAGCTGGCAAGCGAACACAGAGCCTTCTGTGGTGAAAAAGGCACCTGCTGTGTGGTTGTCGTGACGATGCCCTGCTGTAGCCTGTAGGCATGCTCTTGGAGGTATCTGCGAGTCTCGTGGTTCCGGAATAAGTAGTTTTCCATCTGTAAAGTAGGGGAGATATTTCAATGTTCCACGCAATGCACAAAAAGGGCCACATTCAGTTTAGCTCTTTTGTAGTGCAGCTTCATTTCGTATTCATACAAAACCAAATGCATTACATAGAGCAAACACACAAGACAAATGCAAAAGCAAAGAAAGAACAAGACGTGGCGTTAAAATAGGCTTCTTTCCACAACCCACATACACGCTTTCTTTCAGCGTCTGTATGAGATTGAGATCTCTGGGGGTGAACGGGACTATGAGAGTAATATTCTGAGGAAGACTATTCTGGTCGATTGAAGACTCAGTGAGTTCACAGGGAGCTGACCTTCATCAGCGCATCCTCCGTCTTCTCCGGGCTGGACCTCAGGGCCTGGGAGGCATCGATGATGGGGATGGGCATAAACCGGATGGTGAAGTTTCTGTTGGATGAACCGCAATCATGTGACTACAGCTTTGAGAACCGTGAATGACGTGTGCTGAGCTGTCATTGTTTTCTGTTATTATAATATTCCATTAAAATTAATTAAATAAAAAATAAAATTAAAATTAAAATCAATGTTCTCAAGTTTCATGAGACATGGATGATGGTGTAATTTCCACATTTCAGACAGTAATGTACATGTGTATTTCAATAGTACTATATACAAAACTGTAATACAGAACTTTCTGTAATCATTTATGTTCAATATTATCATAAGTGGCAAATAATATGAATTCAAAAAGTATTTTTTAGAATTCTGTTACAAAGCAAGAGTAGAATAAATAATAGAACATTTTCACCATTTATATCTTGGCCTGAAAGTACCATTGTACTAGACTTGCAACAACACGTTTTCTTACAATACCGGACTGAATCGTGACAGCATTAAGGATGATAATTACCCTCTGAGAATGTAAAATCTGCATAGCACACTGGATTAATATTAATGGTAAAATGACTCTTGCCGAAAGGGATGATGGATAGTCTCTCAGAATAGGCAAGAAGGACATTCCTCATCTCTTGTAAGATCCTGGCACAATGTAAAGGGGAATTGTGAATTACTCAACCTTGCGAATTGCATGGTAAAAAGAGCTGACACGCTGTATGTGCGTGTGCGTGTGTGTGTGTGTGTGTGTGTGTGTGTGTGTGTGTGCGCGCGAGTTTATTTCGCACAGAGATGTACAGCACGTCTGTGCCCTGGCTTTGATAAAAACAAGCAATTGTACAAAAATTACACAGAAAATGTCAATTCAAGCCACAATTAAATAAAATTTTCCCAAATACATATTGAGGCATTGCTTGCAAATATCGCCTGGAGACACCCGACACCTTGACAACTGCGAGAAGGGAAAATGAGTGTTTGTGAATGTGGATGGCACCTGGAATTACGGACATGAACGAAAACATCACAGTGACAGAACTGGGTGTGGAGGGTAACCTGACAAATCAGCAACTGCAGTAAAAGACATCTTGTACAACTCACAGTCCTGCCACTTCCAGCACAACTGACAGCCCTGCCACTTCCAGCACAACTGACAGCCCTGCCACCTCTAGCACAACTGACAGCCCTGCCACTTCCAGCACAACTGACAGCCCTGCCACCTCTAGCACAACTGACAGCCCTGCCACTTCCAGCACAACTGACAGCCCTGCCACCTCTAGCACAACTGACAGCCCTGCCACTTCCAGCACAACTGACAGCCCTGCCACCTCTAGCAAAACTGACAGCCCTGCCACCTCTAGCACAACTGACAGCCATGACAGGATGAGTATTATATTCATGGATGACAGGTAGCCCAACATTAAGTTTTGTCTTCAGAAAAATCAATTCAACAGAACTTGATTAAGTGAAAGATTCTACTGCGATTGACACTACCTCTTCTGTAGCACCGTGTGGCCTCGCAGCAAAAATGGTGGCGTAAATTTAACACCATAGGGCGTTTATATGAGACGGTACATAATCTCTGACTTGTGACTGGCATCAAAGCAGAGCAGGCCCTTCAACTGCAGTGAGTGCTCTCCAAGTTCGGGACACAGACTGACATGAGAAGGACAGTTAGTAAATCCAAATTGACTAGAAAAAGCGGGAAGCAGTAAAAAAAAAAAAAAAAATGTCAAAAAAATGTCAAAAAAGACAGCTGATTTTTGAAATGTTAGTGTGAGTTGCCTGGAGATGCCGCTCTCTGACAACAGCAACACAATGGAGCTGAACCCAACCCTCCCCCCGCAGCCCACAGCCTGGCTCCGCCTCTCTCAGCTGGTCGGAGAGAGTGGAATCAGCCCATGAGGGGACACCAGTGATTCCCACACATTTCTCTCTCTGACTTCTGCCCCCCTTGAACCCGCAGCTGCAGCTGGTTCTCCGTGTAGGGCAGTACACCGCTCGCTCAAGGGGGGCCTGCTTCCCAGACACACGGCATTCCCCCTTCGCCACACTCAGACACTACAGCTCTGAGAATTGTACAGCCCCGAGGCATCATGGGATATGATGAGGCACTGTGCCAGATATCGGAGTGGCACACATACAGTATACACACATACACACACAGACACACGCACACACGCACACACACACACGCACACACACACACAGATAGATAGACACACTCACTTCTCCAGAGCAGCGGCCACATCCTGCAGGCCTTGAGGGCTGACGTTGTTTTTGTCCCAAATGACTGTCCTGTTTAAATGGATAAACAAAAACAAAAAAACAGAAAGATGTACTCGCCATTTGAAATCACAAGTGAATATCATACAGGTGAAACCTACCCTCTTCATAAAAGGAAAATTCACATTTCTGCCATATGTGAAAAGTACTGGTTTTACTTCACACCCTGAGGTGTAAGTTACTTTTAACAAATAATACAAAAACATAAGATTCAAAACAAAAAAACATTTTGTGCATTAAAAGCACACTGGAGTTATATACCGAGGGCTTTATTGATGTTCAGACAGAAAGCCTTACAACTAAAAACATTTTGTCTCAGTGTGCACCTGGTCCTGCTGGGAAGGCTAATATTGAGGCAATGCTAACGCGCTCAGTCTGACCTGAGTTTGCTGTTGATCTGCAGGGCTTTGGCGAGCATCTTCGCCCCCATATCCCCCATCCCGTTCCCACTGATGTCCACTTTGGTCAGGGAGGTGTTGCTGCCCAGGGCGTTCAGGACTATGGTTAGGTCACTCTTCAGCTTGGAGTCGGCCAATGAAAGGGACGTCAGGGGCTGGCGGGGAGAAGGGGTTTAAACATTGGTCAGCCCAAAAAACATTGTGCCTGGCGCTGCTTTCACTGTTACCATTTGAACCTATGAGCCCTCGATTCCTCACAATGCACTCTTTCTTTTTATGCATTGAGCCTAGATTTTCACTCCTTCAAACCCGTTCTGTCCATTCTCCGGCTCTGCTAAACGTAATCCAGTCCACAGGCAGTTTAATGAATTTCTTTTTACTGTTAACGTTCTTCCATTTCCCACGTGTCTTTGCATCGAGATGTACTGTATATTCCCAGGCAATATTTGCGATATCAATTCCAATCCAAGTTAGCCATGGGGTGAAAGCAGTACCGCAGTATAAATCCAGCAGAACACTAAACTATTTCCTTTCATATCACAGCTTGCGGTTCAATAACCCCAGCGCGCGGTGTTCACAAAGGTCAAGTCACTGGTCCCGACGGGCTCTACAGCAAGCAGAGCCCTCCCATAATTAAAATCGCCACAGTTCAGCACATTCACAGATGGCTACGGCACACATCCCAGCCCTAAGGGGCCTTGCTGGTTCTCATAGACCCATGGAAAAGACGGCATCTCCCACACTGCAGTCGGAATCACAGCTCTCTCTCTCTCTCTCTCTCTCTCTCTCTCTCTCTCTCTCTCTCTCTCTCTCTCTCTCTCTCTCTCTCTCTCTCTCTCTCTCTCTCTCTCTCTCTCTCTCTCTCTCTCTCTCTCTCTCTCTCTCTCTCTCTCTCTCTCTCTCTCTCTCTCTGTCTGTCTGTGTGTGTGTGTGTGTGTGTGTGTGTGTGTGTGTGTGTGTGTGTGTGTGTGTGTGTGTGTGTGTGTGTGTGTGTGTGTGTGTGTGTGTGTGTGTGTGTGTGTGTGTCTCTCTGTCTCTCTGTGCTGTCCTTATGGAGACTTCTTCCATGTTTTGTTATATCCAAGGAAGTTCTAAAGTTCAATTCAGAGCTGGGCTGCTACGCCCTCAAAAGTTCAGGTTTCAACGGCCTGGCTGCAAGTAAACTGATGGTGCAGCCCTTTCTCCTATCCAGTAGAAAGTGAAAAGACCTTAGCTAGCAGCTTTAATCCTTTTGACACAGGGAAGAGGGCCGGTTTGGGTGCATAACAAAAGGCTCATATTAAGGGCGGAATGATAGACAGAGCTAATAAGCTGCTGGGAGAAGAACAATTATGTTTTCCACTCTGCCTGCTAATGAAAGGTTCTCATTTAAACCAGGGAAAATTAAATCGATGCATTTCATTTTGCCAATTTAAGAAAATGAGTGCGACTCGCTTTCACTGGGCGTACATCCCTCAAGGCACCTCCTCCAGTGCCTTCTTCTGCCAGCTGATACCGGGTGACAGTCTGTCATACAGTAGCACTCACCGATTCCTCTTCCTGTATCATGTGCACCAGGTTATCCAAGACAGGTGCCAGATTCCTGTGTAAATAGAAAGGAATCAACACAATGCTGAAACTCCTGGGCAACACCCATCTTCTCCGCTTAACTGTATGAGTACATGTGTTTCTCCAGCATGCATACTCTCCTATCTCCACTGATATGATGTGATCACTTCCCAGCTATAGTGACTCATATCCCTACCATAGTCTGTACTCTACCAGCGCTCCCCTCTGATCTCAGCCAGCGCCCCTCTCTCACCCCGACCAATACTCCCCTCTTAAGCCCTGACGCACAGCTGAATCCTTACTTTGATTTGATGTTGTTGAAGTTCTTCCCGAGCGAGAGATGCCGGATGGATCTATTCTTTGCCAGCCACACCAGGAGCGTGGTGAGGTCAGTGTCCAAGCCTTGCCAAAAAAACAAAACAAAAAGCTAAATAAAGCAAGCAGAACAACTCAAATATAATGTTGCATAATTCAAACTGGGGGATTAGACTGCACTGAATTCCTACATGGCTTCAATTCAATCAATTTTCTACATAACAGAAAAGAACCAACCAACATTTCAAATAATTACATTTTTTAATTTCCCCACCCAAAAACGATGAACATACTATATTACTCCATGCTCCAGCTACTCTTTCCAAAGGCAATTTCCAGCTCAATTTGCCTCCCACCCCAGGCACCACCAGCAAAAAAGATTTCATTATAAAAGGCTTCATTAAAGCCAATAGTCCCATCAGGCGTCTGTAAACGGCTTAATGTGAATCTTTCCTGAAGGGAGATAAACTGGGCAGAAGTAATGAGCAGATTCCAGGTAGTATCCTTTACAATCTGCACCAGACAGGGAAAGATAATATTCTCCACAGTTTGCCATATTCAAACCGGTGAGCAACTGTGCTACATGTCATTCATCCCAGTTTCATATTGTATTGGCATAAGAATACAATAACATGTTAAGATGTACTCTTATCATAGATATATGGAAACATACTATACACACAGGACCAAGCAATGCTGGACATTTGAAATAAACAAGAGCTACATGCTCTGTAGCATGGCTGAATGGATAAAGGTAATGAAAGATGCATGGAGAGATGGAGACATGAATGGAAGGCTCGGACAGATTGGTAATGGCTGGATGGATGAGCAGATTAAGGGATGCATGCAAGTGGCTGGTGGGTGGTGGTGGGTTTAGAGGGATGATGGAGGAATGGAGCAGTGGGTGGATGTTTGGCAGGTGGAGTAGATGGATCCTACCATTGTCAGAAATATCCAGGCTGGAGATATTGGGGATCTCTGCTATGCAGCCCTCCAAGATCTGAGAGCCACCAGACCGCAACTGCAGCCAACAGAACAGAAGCATAACACCGTTCAAGAGAGAAATGAAGGTTCAGGCCCTTAGTTCACTGTTATTACATCCAGCTTATTAAACATTGGAATTATTTCTGAATACTAAAACCATATTCATAAAACAGCACTTGAGCCACAGTGTTCATTTTTAGTTAATAACCAGTTCATATTCCATTAACGATAAATATAAAACGTTAGACAAATATCACAATTCTGACCTAACAGCCTTTCCATCAAAAGTTTTCTTTAAAAAAAATGAAGACTCAATTTAAACGTTATGAATCCAAATCTCACAAAACAGGAAACCAGGAAAGTCTGGGAATTTGTATGTGAAACAAGGCGAACGCACATACTAGCCATTTCAAAGGGAAATCAAAAATCGAAATGCTAACACGGAGCAGATGTTGGAAGTGTGTGTTGACATCACAGCTGTAAAAACAGACAAAGGCACACAGTGGAGGAAAAAAAGAAGTGGGTGACTAGTCTGAGGTTGACACCCAGGCTAAAAAAAAAAGCCAGTGGCTCTTAAAGAGGTTACAGAAAAATAACACCCCATTATTCATTTTTCATCCTGTCCGTATGTAATCAAAACAGGAATAAAGTCACACTTTAAATCTGTCCACCAAAGCAAAGGCTGGCAGTGTAGCAGGCCTTAAACCATCAAATGAGCATTCCTGGCACCGCAGGAAAACAATGTGGGACTGCAGAAGGCGGCCAAGTTTGAAAAGATGCGGAAACGGAAGACTTAATGGTTGACAGGAGGGATTGAAACAAAACTGAGCGGTGAAGAGGGTGAGAGAAAAGACCTCAGTGCCCAGGGTAAACACTATTTTGGAGCTCAATAACTGCCAAGGTTGAACCTGGGGGATTTGATTAAGCCACTGGTACACGACCACTAAGCCTTAGTGCTTCCTGGTGATCCTGTGTCACATCGTTCAATCTTTCAGTCTGGCAGCAGAAGGTAACTCCAGGTAACACCGTTCATTTATTAAAGGCTGGGGATCCTGTCGGCGACGACTGTTGAAAACCACACACAGCTTTGACCATTTCATAGGCTGCTCCGCATGCAAAGAGTTCTGGGTAATTACTAAACCATGGCAAAGTAAAATAATGGGAAAGAGAGCTGGACTATGATCAGAGCAATAGAAACACTAAAACATACTGTACATTTTCACATGCACACCGATCGGCTAATATGAAACTGAATTAAAATGGTCTGTTGTGTTTAGGAACGGTGATATACGGTATACGGTGTGTCTAAGGTGAGGAACGTTGCCAATGAGTTTCAGGGGCAGAAAGTGATTACATTAAGCTTCTGTAGCAAGCACGATACTTACACAGTGGCCAAGCTTGGATAAGCAATAAGAGAGAGAACAGCAGTGTCAAAGCGCAGAAGAATACTGCTTGTACAGCACAGCAGAGAGAAGCGACCACACCATTCTCCAGGAGCCAACACAGCCATAAAAAAGATTGTTCCAACAAGTAGTTAATCCTACCCTCCTCCACAAAAAATACATTCATTCTGAGCAGATTCAACGAAAAAGGTTTCTGCAACTCCAAAGGATCTCTAATTAAGCTTGCTGTGCATTAGTATTCATGCAAGCTATCTTTAACAATGTCATTTAATCCTTTCCTGGCAATCTCAGCTGGAGGGATGGTGATGTGACACTATTAGCAATGGAAATTTGATTTCCCCTTTTTTCCCCATGCCAATTGAACCTTTAGTGATGATATTCTGTGAAAGCAGTGTCCTTACACATTTAAAGGGTCTTATGAGAGGACCTTAAGACAATGTGCAGGGTCGAGATATTCACTGACAGCACGAGGCGGTTTAAATGGTGCGGTGGACTCGTGCTAAGCAACAGCCACACAAGCCCATAGACTCAGAGCCTCAGAGTCTGTGTCAGAACCTCTGGTTTAAAATGGGGGGGGTGGGGGTTAACCTCATCCAATCAAACTCATTTCAGATTTAATGATGCAATTATAGGCTCAGGTGGACTGGAACCACAACCACTCAGGCTGTCCAGAGTCAGAGCCCTGTGTCATCTCTCATACAAACAGTCACTTAGCTCTCTCTCTCTCTTTTCCTCCTCCTCTCTCTCTTTCTCTCCTCCTACTCTTTCACGCTCTCTCCCCCTACTCTCTCTCTCTGCAACAAGTAAAACACTCACATACCCAGTGATTGTGCAATGTACATGCACACAAAATGTTGAAAGTAAAAAAAAATAAAAAAATTTAAACGGAAAAATGAAAAGCTAATCCTTTTCACTAAGCTGATAGTGACACTGACGGCAGCAGATTTGTCACACCACACCATACAATTAGGGAAACAGGCGAGTGGATAATTAACAACGGCGCTCATAGATATTCAGCTCCTAAAGGCAAAAGCTTTTCCAGAGATTAGAAGTGCTTGAGCTAAAATAGGACAAAATATCTCAAAGCAAAGCAGCGAATTTATATTTATCAAGTGCTTTCTGACTTAAAATAATAATAAAAGAAGATTCAATAATAATCGGGAAATAAAATGTAACAGAAGTACAAGCTTCTTGATATTCAGTATTGTTGACGTTTGTATCGTCTTTTTATACAAATATTTGTAACGCATTTCATGTGAATTCTAATTTCATATGGTATTTCCATTATGAGCTAAATCTAAAAATAAAAAAAACAAGAGCTCAGTCTTTCAAGTCGTTTGGAGTTGGTCTCTGTCTTACCTCACAGCCACTAAGATCCAAGGACACTTCCTTCAGATTGGGGTTGCAGGCAAGGCCGAGCAAAAGCGCTCTGAGGGTGTAAAAAATAAAATAAAATGAGGGAATCATTTATAAAAAAATAAAAATAAATAAAAACATTAACACAAACAGCATTTCAAGTCCAAAAGTTGAGGCTGAAAACATCAATTTGGGGCATGACTTTCTGTCTGAAGTAAATCCAATTCACAGACCCCCTCTAACAATGAGAATATAAAGAGGTTTTTACAGTATTACAATGGGCAGATAGAGAATAATAAGCTGGCGAGAGCTCACTTGAGCGCTTCCGGAGGCAGTTTGGTTCCAGATACAGTGATGCTCCGGAGGGCCAATGCACTGCTGAAAAACCCCTTGAAAGAGGGTGGGACTTCTTTGCCTTTCCTGTGTTTTAAAATCAACACAAAACCAAAGAGAGATGAGGACCATAGAGCAATGAGGTCTATAGAGGGACGAGGAGAATCCAAACCTCAGCTTCATGTGTGCTTTTTTGTTAGATGGACCCATTTTCCATCCCATGTTGAAAAGATGAAGAACTAAGAACAACAATGTGGATATAAAACAATAACAAGTATATGTTTTAGGCAATCCATCCAACCAAACAGGGGTGAAGCTACAGCTGTGGAGCATGAGGACACCTGAACCAGCAGGGGGAGACACTGAATTACCCTGTCAATCTCAAGAACCACAGGCCAACACACACCTCTCAGGGCAAGGAGGTTCAATCTGAAAGCTCATTGGTTTAGGCTGTTGGGATCAGACTGATTCTTCCAGAATCCTTGTTCTCATTGGAAGGTATGCTCGTTAAGGCTGGAGCAGTGCATGAGATTACTGAATAAAATCACAAAGCCTTACCTCCTAATTTCACATTAAGAGTTTTATAACACTGAGGAGGACTAATTCTATGGATAATCTCAGGATAAGCTTTCTCTTTCTTTGTTCGTTGTGCTCCCTGCTTTAAGATGGAACTCTAAGCATGTGTTATTTACTTTAAAATGTCTCCACTGTATGAGCCTTTACAAAACTGGATAGTTTGCTGCAAACTTGCAGCAAATAAAAAGTGCATTTGCCGCAAACTAAATTGTTTTCCACAAAATGTTGCCAGAGGTTTGTCAGTTTGCCATTCGCGGCAAACTAAAAACTTTGCCAGAAGTGAATGGCAGTTTCCACAAAGCTAATTTGCATGTGAAAATATGAGCTTGCCGCAAACAATGCCAAAGGTTTGCTGCAAATTAGCTTGAAGGCCAATATTTTTGTAAGGGAGTACCTGGGGGACAGAGGGTGGTAATAATGTACCATTACATTACATTACATTAATTTGGCAGACGCTTTTATCCAAAGCAACATACAATAAGTGCAGACCAAAAGTAATTGAAGCAACTACAAAACAAAGCTTTGCTAATTTGGCAAAGCTCATTTCTATCATGACATAATGTTGTACCATACATGGTTAAACACATCTGTTTTAAATAAAGTTTCATATGAGGGTTATCAATCCCTGTGCAAATGGCTGCAATGTTAAACTGAGCACTAGGTGCTACCAGAGATCCTTACCTGTGAGAACAGACACTCTTTGACACGTTGAGAACGGACAGATGCTCGAGTGATCCCCGCAGAAGCGAAGCACACAACTAGAGACACAGGTTTATGCACTTAGTTAACATTACAACACTAGCAATGCTAATTGAATCCTCAGTCATCTCCCTCTCATGGTTCAAATTTCACCCCAGTGCATTCTGGGTCACTCCCACGAGATCTGACCATGGACCTGCTGGCCAACACTCACTCAACGTACAGACATTCAGTATAAATCAATATACGTGCCAAGAATGGGCATAAATAATTTGTGAAGTAGGAGGAGGATTCCAAAGTATCTTACATGCCTCAACAATATTAATGAATATCAAGACATGACTTGTTATAATAAAACATTTATAAAATCATATTGCAAGAGAGAAATAGGACAGGAACTGTCACTCACGAGGTCCAGAGAACAGTCAGTGTTGGACAGGTCCAGGGTGATCAGGTTGTTGGGTTGGCCCAGGAAATTGTACAGATTCTGTGAGGAGAAGTGAGGGGAAATAAATGCTCCATTGAAGCAGAAATGATATTTTCAGCCAGTAATACACCAGAGAAAAGTGTTACTCAAAACATGCTCACAGACTAAAGCAAATTTGTTCTGGCAACTCTGCAACATTTATGAAAGCCCTTTGTGTCAGCCAGCAAAATGATTTAGCCATAAATGTGAATATTTTTTAAAAATCCAAAGAATTATATGTTTGGGGGGAATCACCATATTTTCTGTTGTAATGTTATTGATGATCAACAACCAAATCATACATTCACAGAACTGAAAGACCTTACTACGTAAACCAAGCACTAGATAATGGGCATTGAAAAGTAGCCATTGGGCCATGTGTTTTATACCCTTTATGATAATATAATAATCTATAGCATCTGAGTGCATGAGGTCATTAGTCTAGACTGACAGATGACTGACATACTCGAGGGAACACTCATTGGACCCCTGGATGACTTTGCTCCAGATTAAACGCTGTTGCAAAGTTAGAAAGTCACCTTATCCACACAGGAAAATTATTATTTTGTTTTCTGGAATGACCTCCATGACCACATTACTCCACTGTGACACAGAGTTTAAGAGACAGCTCATAAATCTCACAAAGTGAAGGAGGTCGATGGGGGTGAATTCACAATTTCACAGCGGCTCCCCATGACAACCACCTTGACTGGCCGCGGCCTGGTCATCGACAGTGACCCTGTGAGGAATGCCGTCCCGTGCTGCGCTAGGGGGGGTGGGCGCGTGCAATCAATATGGCGGAACTGATAACTTTAGTGGAAGCTGATTTAGTGGAAGGGTGTGGGGGGGAGAAAGTATGGAAGAGGGAGGTGTAGCAGAGCTTCTCTGAAGATTCCTCACTGGAGAACTCAGTCCATCTGTCTTATGAATGACAGCATTAAGGAGCTAATAGAAAATCATGCCTTGTCTCATGGGATTGTGGGAACCTTGCAGACGAAACGGGGGGACTGCGGGGAGTTCGGGAGCAGTTTCACAGGGTTTTGACCTTGGACGGGTGGAGCGCTGAAGCCCATGACCACCACACACCGTGGCTCTCCGACCCTGCCCGCTAAACAGATGACTGAGATAATGCTCAATGAGGACTGAAACCTGGCCTGTGGATTTTCTGTCATGAGCGTGTGCACAACATTTGAGGGATGGCAACCGACATCAATAATGTCTAACTAGGGGGCTGCTGGTTGGTAAGTTCAGTTTAAACACTCATTATCAGTGCAGTACAGCCTGTTCAGTGACTGTGGCCTGATAAGGCAGCCCATAATTGGCCATATTGCCATCCAGGGAAAGAAAGTTTTAGTTGGCAGGGTACTAAAAATGTATCGAGAAGTCCTCAGTCATAACAGTAACAGTCAGCTACAGCTATTTAACTTGTGCAGTCCGGACACTGTGGTACACACTACTAATCTTTTGAATAAATACAGGATCTTTACTGACCACAGCTAGTAGGATTGTCACATCCAAAAGACAACATCTCCTACAGGAGTATCCCCATCACTGCACTGGGACATCGAACTAGTAGATTTACAGCCATTGTCCACAGATCGGTTAGTAAGCACACCTCAGAGGCAGATGTGCAAGCAGTGAATACCAAGCAGATACAGAGCATTCCATTTTGTTTCCGCGGTGTTACTGAACAGCACACAGAGAAAACCTTGGGGGTAAATGATAGCAGCGCTCTCTACAGCAGGAGTGAATCTCGAAGCATAGGTGCTTACCGGGACGTCGTCCCCTCGAAGAACGTTCCCCGAGAGGTCAAGGTGCGTGAGCGAGCTGAGCATGGACTGGTTGGCACTCAGAGACTGGGCAAGGCTGTTCACTCCTGAAACGGCAGAGAAGGTAATTTAGGAGGAAGCAGGCACGGTTCTAGTCCCTGTGTTGCGATTGTGATGCCAAGCTGCACAGGAAGTCAAATCAAGCACCGATTAGCATACTCTGCTTGCAGACCAAGACACAGCACTCCTTCCTGTTATTATTAAGGCATCTATAAATAAGATTGGACTGGAATAGAGTAAAATGTAAACGTCAAACTTTTCCAGAGTACTACAGAGGAACAAGCAAGGCAAGGCAGTCAGAATACTGTCAAAGAGATCAAGCATGAATCTTTCATCCATCTGGATATAAATAAACACAATATAATTGACGTTACCATTTGAGTGTGTGAGGAGATCGGGGCTGAGCCGGGGGGGGGGGCAGGGACATTCTGACATTACTTAAGCTGTGATCTGTGTAGTCAATAGAGCAAACTCAACCTGCTCACTATAACCACGCAGTAAATTAAACCTGTTCAAGATTACCACCGGACTCAAATGGCTGAAGATGGCCACAGTGCAGTTCAAGATGACCAACGAGTTCAGCAAGTTTAGCTTTAGATGACCACAGTACACACCACTCATTTAACTCAACTTACTGAAGATGACCACAAGGCTTAGCCAACTCAACCTGCTAGTTTCCCACAGTACTCAAGAAACACACAAACTGTTCTTTCTCAAGATAAGAACAGCACTCAACACACTCAGCCTGCATAAAATGGCAATACAAATAAAACTACATTTAAGGTAAAGTGCAGAGGGTGTGTTTGACGATTCACTGATTTGCTTCTTTACTTGACACACAAGTTAACCTGCAGGCATGACTGCAGACAGGCCAGAACACCTATTAATGAAAATGCGATCCAAATACCCCTTAACACTTGCAATATTGATGTGGCAGCCATTAATGTTGAATTCATGATGGCTACAGTAGCAGAGCCTCATACAGTCAGTGAGGATATACCCTGCTGTTAGTGACATTTCTTTCAAGCAACAGCTTCCAATCAAGCTGATCTTTTGATACAAGCCAACTGCATAATCAGTGCTCATATATTATTAGCTTGATAAAAAAATGTTGTTTCACAAAACTGTTACTGCCATCTGCCATCTGTTTTACTTGAGAAAAACCTGTTTTGATGACCATATGGAGTGATGGCATTTTGAACAATGGTGGGAAACCCTGAAGACCAAGGCCTATGGGCTTAATAGACATGTTCAAATCAACACCATAAATTTGCGTTCATTGATACTGACCATACCTTAAGCTCATACAAAATTACAGTCATTCAAAAGGTAAACATTGACCTCAAGTAAATACCACCTGACATTAAGTGGTCTCCAGAATGCCAGGCGGGGAAGAGGCCTACTCTACATCACTTCATCGATCAACACCAGAGTTTCAGAATGCTCACAGCACTGCCACAGATGCCACTGCCACAATCGATGAATGGCATCCAGCCCTGAAAGTATTTGGCTCACGTGCTTAAGCCAGTCCAGCAGGGAAAACTACTTAAACTGCACTGCCCAGAGAGGCTACCAGGACTGGGGAGGACAGAGGGGGCTTGGGGACTTCACTCATCAAACCTCCAGACAACCATGCTGAATTCTGACCTTACCACAAAAAAAATAAAAACCTGATAGATTGGAGAGGCAGAGTCTGTCAGAAATAAAGTCAATTATGGCTCTTCAGCTGTCGCAAAAGTCCGTCTGGAGATGGAAAGCTTTTAGCTGTGTGGGAGACGGCATGGTGGCATTTGCCTTCCATATTTTCTTCCAGACAACCTCCAGCAGCTGCATTTGGCAGGAACCTGTCACTTCTCAGAACATTTTAACTAACCGCACCAGGCATCACTCCTGGAAAACATTCACTTCATTGGGATGGATTTGCTCAGGAAAGATAGCACTTCATCCTGACATGTGGAGCAGGGATCCCTACTTTCAGAAGTACACTGAAGTCAGCAAAGCCGGTATAACCTGTCTTTCTCAAGAGTGGTCTCGTACTTTAATTGTGACACTCTGAGGTTGTTTTGCAGAACGCTGTGCCAGTATATGAGACAGTGTACATAAATGAAATGACCCCATCACGTTGAGCGATGTAACACTATATCCAACAAAACACTTTCTCCAAAAGATTCTGTCAGCACCTGCCTCCCTCTTTCCATTTCAATGATATGAACAACCATGGGACGACAAAATGTGCTACTGTACTCGGCTAGAACATTATTTTCCATGCATTTGATTTACTAATCTATATTTATTTATGTAATATTGATGATACATAGACAAGGCTATTTGTTATACATTTATTTATTGTGTGATGTACTATTGTATTTGAGAAAAAGTCAGACTGTTTTTGTGCTTTGGGGAAATGAAAAGAAGGGCATCACAATTAATACTGACAAGCATAAACAAAGTGAATAATCAATCGATCAACCGATCAGCCAACTAATCGACCAATCAAAAGATCCGTCAATAAAATGACACTTTTTTTCCTGAGCAAGGAGGAAAATTGCAGTCTCATTCACACCCACCATGTTTTTGCATGCATTCTTTACTTAAATCAGGTGTGAAGAGAGGCTGTCGTTTCAGTTCGCCATTGAGATCCTTCAAGTTTTGCTGTTCCTCATTGAGCAGCAATGGCCAGTTTGCCACCACGTTGAATTCATTAAACATTTAAGCACTGCTTTGTGGCTCCTGCTGGGAACAAGCGATCTCTCAGCTCCAAAATAAAAGGCTCCCCTGCCTCTTTCATCTCCGAGACACAGAACACCGCCCCCTGCTTCTGAAACGCATCAATTGTGAGCTAAACAGGGGTCATTAGAGCATTCTAATGTGTCCCTGAAACTCAAGCACAGCCAAACTAATTAATGGCTATCAATTCATTAGGGACCATTAACTGCAAGTGGCTTATCGAGGCAAATGGAGATCAATGGGCCGAAAGTCGATCGGTTCACAGCCGGCCCACTGCCATGCTGCTCAGCTGTCCTTTTCTGTGCAGGACAGTAGCGCAAACTTGAGAATTATTGAATAAAGAGTGTCAGGTTGGGCCTAGTTGGTGGTTCATCCTGTTGAGGCATTGTTCTAGGGCATGGATGGACCCCCATGCAGGGATAAAATCCCAACCATGCCAGTGGTGAATGCGGCCAGCAGCCCTACAAGAAGATGCATAATTGGCAGGAGCATCTCTCTGGGTTAAGAAGGGCCAGTCAGTTATCAGTCGGCCAGTATTTGCATCACAGCGCTCTCTAGCACCCCTTGCTGGCCGACCGGGCACCTGTGGGCTAGTTGCTAAACCTTCACATGGAAGTGTCATCCTCTGACTCATGTCTGTGCAAACTTGGCTTGTGGGCTACATCTACATGAACTAGCAACACAATGTCTAAGCTTTAAACATACAGCTGCACACATTTCATACCAAGCAACAGTATGTAACATAAGGTTGTGGTAAATTAGTTGTGAAATTGTACTCCTTTTATAAAATATGGGATTATGCACATAGCACCCACTCTGAATTATGGATGGAAAGAATAAAAAATATCATATTCCATTTGGTTCTTTACACATTTTCACACCGAAGAGCATCTCTTCTCCATAAATTACTTTAGTATTTCATTTCACATTTAAAGCCTGTCTACCTTTTATGTATTATATAACCCCAAGTGCTTGAGCAGGAATACCATACATGCCAATGTCATAGAAACTATTTAAACTCTGTATAAATCAGAAATAGAGTAAGGACACGGTACAAACTCTGCACCAATGTGCGTCACAGGTACAATAATAACACTTTCATGAAAAATGAGCAGCTGTAATCAGCCTAATGGAAAATCATCATTTACCTTTGGGTGATAATGAGGTTTTGGAGAGATTCAAATGCTTGAGCCCATTTGGCAGTTTGGCAAACTGCACGCTCAGAGAGTACATGCCTGCATAGAAAACACAAGATGGCAAACTAGTCATACCACAAAACCTTTGGTCAGACAGAAATTTATAGAAAGGGAGGATCTGTCACTCCAATCCTCCCAATTAAGCACGCAATCTTCCATACAGCCTGAAAAATCCAGAACTGCAGCTGAGATGGCAAGCCGGAAAACAGCTGAACTTCTGTGGACTGTCATATGGCCTTTATAAAGCATGCATAACCCATAACCCCTCCGTATGATGCATTCATAAGAAATTAATGTGCATTATGATAGCTGACACAGAATGATAAGGAGTGTAACGTGTAAATGATGAATTCCTTCCTCAGACAGATAGACAACTTGTTGAATGGGGAGGAGTGGCTGCGAATCTGGGGATATGTGAGTAACAACACGATCACCAGAAGTAACTAAGGAGCCTGGGATTCATTGTCCTGTCTGTTAACTGATGCTGACCATTTGAGAATAGCAGCCGTCCCTCACACAGATCTATTTTGGTGTCTATCCTCCGTGTCTGTCCCCTCCCACAGAGCAATCAGCTCCCGATGAAATCCTCTTAAATGACCGCCTACTTAAGACGGCATGTGTTTTAGATACAGAAATTCTTATCTTGACAGCTGACACAAGAATGACCGCTGAGTGTATTGAACGACTGGCAGCTGTAAATCGAGTATCAAGGTGCGCTCCGCGATACTGCCGTTTAAATGAGATGTTCAGAACACTGTCTTAGTTAGCAACACATTGAAAATTGATAGTGATGTGATGTGACGTTTTAATAAAAAACATCGGTATTTGATTATGTAGATGGTAAATGAGACGGCTTCAAACTTGTTAAGCGGTTTATAGATGGGCAGTTACATCTTGTTCAAATTTCTCTGCAGTTATGAAAATGAATAGAAAAACTCCTGGTATCAACATAGATGAATTGTAAGAGAATCAAGCCAATAACAAATTGATCTGTGAAGAAAATGTATATATTATGCACTGAATTTATCAGAGAATGAGAACTTAATCGTTCTTTAAAAAATGTGATGGGAAATAACGTACAGTGTATTATTATATTTAATAATGCTGAAGAGTACCTGACTCTTCAATAATGTAACTGTCAAATTAGTTCGGAAGAAACTATGCTCTAGCCCAAAGACAGCTTAAATAATTTAAAAGAATAAATAAAGAAAACAGGGTTCCTACATTTTTCAATCGAGGGACCTGTCACAATTATACAGTAAGTGTCTTATTGCAGAATAAAACTAATTTGTAAGATTAAAATGTGCCAAATCAACATTTCTGACATTTAATGACAGTTTTGCTCGTTTATTATCTGTACATTCAAATATAAAGTAATGAAAAAAGATCCACCATGCTATTACTTGAAAAGTTCTCTAGCGGTTGCTGAGAGGCAAAATACCTCTATACGGGTGGCAGTTTAACCTCTTTGGCATAGCCAAAGGAGAAGGTCTCTATTACGAGGTAATATACCTGCAGCAGTTGCTGGCAGAAGTAAAATACCTCATGGGAAGGCCTCTATTAAGAGAGGCAATATACCTCATGGAGAAGGCCTCTATTAAGAGAGGCAATATACCTCATGGAGAAGGCCTCTATTAAGAGAGGCAATATACCTCATGGAGAAGGCCTCTATTAAGAGAGGCAATATACCTCATGGAGAAGGCCTCTATTAAGAGGCAATATACCTGCAGCGGTTGCTGGCAGAAGACACCCGTAGAAAGGATACTGTGTACAGCAGATAGCAGGTAGCAAGCTGATTGTGTGTTGAACCCTACAGGTCTGATGAAAACACATTTTCAAACATTTAGGCTATTAACACTGTGTGTATTGTTCCACGGTTCTGGGCCATCTCTGTCTTTGACTTTTTAATGTATTTTATCTACTTTTAATGTATTTTAATGTCTTTTCATGCATCTTAAAAGCTTTTATCTATGCACTTTTCCATTCATGTACCTTAAAGGCTTTTATCTATGCATTTATTTCCATCTTAATTTATCTCTACTTTTTATTTTGATCTGCTACAATGCAAAGCACTTTGAGCTGCATTTCATGTATGAAAGGTGCTATACAAATAAAGTTTATTATTATTATTATTATTATTACTGTAGTAAGTAGCCATGTATTGTAGTGTAATAGTCTTAGTAGGAGAAGTGGAGCTGTTCTGGAGCTTTGAAAATGAGTCCATACCTCTGTCTTCCAGAGAGTTGTAGGCGAGGTTGATGGTGTGAAGTCCTGAGCTGGGGTTGTGGGCGAGAGCGTTGGCCAGCTTCTGTGCAAAATCACTGCAAAGGTAAGAGACGACATTAACAAGCACACTTGCAATAGGTATGTACATTTCCATCACACCTAGATATTTTATGCCTATCCAGAGGGACACTTTTAGCAAGTGTTACTCTCAGCAGTACAGGATAACAACTGCAAAATATTTAATAACTATTTAATCTAAAACAATGAGATACCTATATTGTATAACAATATTTTCTCTTTGACATTGTTTGATATTCACTGTGCACATTGTGATAAGCAACAGGTCAAAATACATTTCAGATTAGATTATATAGCAAACCTCAGGTGATGGTGTGAAGTACAATGTGAAAAAAAGGAGTCTGTATGATCCAATTTGGCACAATGAACTTAAATGGTGATTTCTCCATCTGCGCTACAGCTGCTACAGAAACCGTAACATCGCGGCAGCAGTAGCTACTGGGATGGACTCACGTTTTCAGTCCAGCGTTGTCCAAAACCAGCTCCTCTAGTCGCGTGGACCGAGACACCACTCGCAGAATCTGGTCACACACATCTGCAGACTGCAAAAAAAAGAAAACACACAAGCACATATGCACACACACACACACACACACACACACACACACACACACACACACACACGCAGACACACAAACAAATACACACACATTACACACAGTATACACACTTACATACTAACACATGGCACACAAGTCTAACCACTCAAAACGCACATCAGCACTGTAACAGCGTGTAGGTACTGTTTTTCTATTGAAAACGTCAGACAATTCCACACTTCTCAAGCACACTGGGCCAGAACATGGTTTTCTAGCAAAGAGTCTTTCATAATTTCATATATTCAATAATTTCCTACACTTTTCCATGTAAAATACAGCTTTTTGGTATTCGCTGTGTGATTTGAAGTCGAGCATTCCCAGCACTTCTTTTGATGCCAGTAGCTCTCTCACAGTGTAAACTAAATGGCCACTGTAAGTCGGCCATTTGACCTCCTCCGTGCTTCATTCTGAACCACCATTGCATTCCATTACCACTGACACACTAAAATAATTGCCACCTCAGAGGCATGGGATTTCAATTGGCACTACTTTAAACCTCTCTCCACATACAAACGGTGTCCCCCCCCCCCGCCCCCTTCCATGCCTTTAGAAGCCACCAAAAACTGGAGCTGCCATCAAGCTATTCGTTAGTCTGTCAGGAATTGGGGGGGTGGTGGTAATGAAGTGACCGCACACCCACCCCTACTGCTTTCCACTCACATGGTAATGTACTTCACAAGTTTCGCAATGGAGAAAAGTGCTGTAGGGTTGTGTGGGGAATCATTTCTCCCATGCCAAAGTAACTATTAGAAGGGGTTAACTTAAACCGATGCCAAAGTGGGAAAATATATTGAGCTACGTTTAAAAAAAATAAAAAAACATTGAACACTATAAAATCTATTCTACAAAACCAAACAAATAAAGCTTCTGAGATACACATACTGATAAGAATGATAACATGGAATGTCAAAAACATGCTGGCAAGTGAGTCTCTTGCAGTGTTGCCCACTTTCTCTTTATCTAGTGGTTGGTCACCCTACATTAACCATATTAATATCTGCTAAACCACAGGGCAGATATATTCTCACTTCCTCTAAGCTAAAATATCAGTATATATCAGTATATCTCTCTAAAACCACTCCTTCAAATGCTTGATGCTTCTGAAGCGTAGGACGCTCATCCGTCTGAGCATGTCTGAACGGGTCCCCACCACGCTAAGCGGTGTGAAATTCCTTCAGAGTTTGACTAGCCACGTCGTCCTCTGCCCGCAGACGATAGGTGTGGCCTTTTCCTCAGAACCTCCATACCGCAGCCCCTGTGTCAGCAAACACCCCTCTCACATTGCACCACTCTCTACCTACGCAGCGCAGGAAACCGAACATGGCCCCTTGACTCAATCACCTTACTTCAGGATCTAAGCAGACTGTAGGTCTGCCGTTTTCCTCAAAAGCGCCGTACCGCGCAGCCCATGTGTCAGCAAACACCCCTCTCCCATCACACCTCTCTCCACCTACGCAGCGCACGAAACTGAACACAGCCCCTTGACTCCGTGACCTTACTTCAGTATGTACTGTACAGCATTTCACTCCCGTGTGATAACACCCTCGGCAGGTTAGAGATCTATACTACAGCTAGTTTAAGGGAAAACTCAACTGTACTTCAGACTTTTTTCATTGTTTTTCCCCAAAGCCACAAAGCAGGCTTTGTAAGAAAGCACTGAGAGAATGTTGAGTGATTTGTCATGACCCATGATGGCTACTGAAGCCATTGCCCACTGCTCAATGGCCGAGAATAGTCCCCAGAAAAAGAGCCTTGATATGATTCCTATGACATAGTTGATACGGGAAGTTAAAATGTCTACACATCTAATCTGACTAGCCTGCAATATGTCTCTTCTTTGATTACTAATACCACAAATAACCAGATAGAGTTCTAATGGATATAGTGTTATGTTTGGTAATAGGTGGCTGGGTGATGCAAGAGCATATTTGACACAAACAGCCCTGATCACTGAGGTAAACCACATCATTTCATCACATTTGTTTTGGAAGTGTCTACAGTAATGAGATTGAGCAAAAAAACATACCAGTTTGTGATCCTTGGTAGAGAGCTTTGTGAACCACTGGTTAAGTTCCAGAACAGCAATAATGGCCACTAAATCCCTGTCATGTTGAAACATACATCAGACCATCAGTAAAACAGCCAATCCTTTCCTTTCTCATTAATATATCAAACATATCGCACCAAGAGTTTTTTTTTCTTAATTTGACACTTGTAAAACTCTCTAATACATTTTCATTTCTTAAATAATTTCTACCAGTGTTCCTATGAGTGCCAACAGGGATAAAATATACTCTGTGATTTCACACTGAACAGTTTCCATGTGCATACTATATGCTCTTTCTCTGAACATCCTTGGTAAAGTTTATTCAGTGAGTACACTAGGGAGTTACCTGTTTTCAAGATGAATAAAATCTTGTAGGTTTAATTCCCGTGTGTCTTGGGTTAAATAGATTGTATCCACATCCTGTTTGTAACACAGGAACATACAGAAGAGAGAAATGGTCATTAAGGCACTAAAACTGAAAGAACAAATTGTTTAACAAACTTAGCAGGGGAAAAAAGCTGACAAAAAAATCACACTATAACAATCTTAACCTTAAAGCTGCAATCTGTAATGTTTCAGTTTTGGTGGACTGGGAGACATAAGTGGTGACTGATATTCACAACAGTTACTGCAAATCCCAGAGTTCAATTAGAAACAAAGCTACAACCTGAAACAAAGCGGCATGGTTTGCTGGGGACTAGGAGTGCATCAAGGGTCTAATTGTGTTTAATTAAGAGCTCCCTATCACTGTTGTGGATGGCTGTCCATCTGATTTGAGTTTTTCATGGCTTTCCTGGTGTATATGCTTAAGTTGCATTCCCTTCAAAGGCCATGTGAACTTCTTTAATTGACAAATGCATGGCTTGATTCAACGGCCTGTAACCGCAACAATTTCTCAGCAGAGAGAAGCAGTGGAAACAAAGTAACTCAGATACAAACCCATTGCACTTCTTCCCGGTAGGGCAGCCCCAGCCAGTCACAGACACACTTGTACGTCTGCGAGAAGCCACCTTGGAGGCAGGCAGGCGGACGAACAAAACAAAACAAAAACAGAAACATCGACAGACAAACAGGAATCAATGCCTGCAGTCTTACCACACCGCCGTGCACAGCACATACTGAATAATGAAATCACCCACTGAGAACGTACAATAACAAAGGCCACTCCTGGAAAGGCCTGTTGTAAGCTCACATGTACTAACTTCCCCTGCCAAAAGCACTGCTCCGTCTCTGTTCTGCATCAGGTGTTTTTTTCAGTAACCTTATTTACATTAAATCGTAATTGCACTGGAACCTTGTAATAAAATATGAATGATGCTGCCTTAATCATCCATCAAGGGCAAGAGGAATGATGTAATAATATGGCTTTTGATCAAAGCTATGCTTACACAAATAATACATATTTTATTCATGTCTACCACATTCTCATATGAAAGACTGTAAAAGGACATTACGGGATATACAAGAATGAACTATAATAATTCAACCATTCCAATCAACTAAACGTGGATGTGTGTGCCAAGAATAAGAAAAAAAGTATAAAATGCTATATTATCTATAAGCTAAAAGTGTGTGATTATTAGTAATACATGCATCAGAGAAGAAGAGGTTGACATTTCTACTCTCCTCTCCAGGCCATGTTGAGAAAATGGTTCACATCCAGTATTCACAGGTGCGTTTCACGATGGCTAATGAATTTGTTTATCAGATCTGCAGTGTAATGAGAAAGGTCATTACCACATGGTCCCGGTTCTGGCACATTCTGGCTCTCCCACTGCGCCTGCAGGTTTGAAATCCGTTCCGGAGGTTCCATTACCAGCTTCTTCATCACCTTTCTGTTCACAAACAAAAACAGAGGCGCCATTATCATTCGCACACATCATTGAGATTCGCCTCTTCTTTCTCACCAGACAAGCAGAGGGCCATCAGAACGCCATGTTTTTTTTCTGTTAATGACCGTGTTTATGAACCAGAAAATCTCCTTCTGGCTGCACAGAAAATGGTCAGCAGAGAGCAACACCACGGCATCGCATTTCAGCATCGGTGCCAGAATATGGGCTTATTCAGAACACAGATTGTTATTTCAACCTCTCCTCATTTGCAGCTTAGCCTGGCGTCAGATATAATATCACCTTAAAAAAGGCCAGCAGACGCACTGAAAACCTAACAATCATAAATTAGGTAGCGGCTCTCCACTTGCGCCACTGTGAAATTCAATCATTATGGAGGTGCTGATCGTTTCTTATAAAGGCGTCAAGCTACAAGGTGGTGGAGAGACAAGCCAGAGACCTCGTGCCCACGATAAGGCTTATTTTAAAATACCACCTTAAAAAAGGCCAGGACTTACAGCAGATGCACTGAAAACTTAATCATAAATTAAGCAGCTGCTCTCTATTTATGCCACTGTGAAATTCAATCAATATGGAGGGTGTGATTGTTCCCTATAAAGGCTTCTAGCTATAAGGCAGTGGAGAGACAAGCCAGAGACCTCTGGGCCCAGATAATGTTCCTAGCTCCAAGTGCCCAATTAAACCTCGCAATCTTGTCACGCCGCACGGGTCAGAATTAAGTGTTCCCCCGAGACACACGTTAAGGTTACGTTCCATTACATTCTTCCTCTGCCTCTCTAGAAGTGCAGGAAGTAGACTAAGTTTTAACCTTTCAGCAATGAAGCTCCATCCACCACCAACGCTCTGTGGACCTGCGTTCTAAGGACAGTAACGTCAAACCAAGACAAAAAAACGAACTGTCTTAGAGAGCACATATTATTACGAATGACAGATCAGAACAATAACGCCGATCGTGATACACCTTACATTTTAAAACCTAGCATGTTAGATCACATAGCGTCTCTAGAATAAGGGTGTCCAATTTTATCAGAAAAAAAGGACCGATGTGGGCGCAAGTTTTTGTTTTAGCCCAGCACTAAGACACCTGATTCTACTTATCAAGGTCTTGACTGAAGACCATGGTTAGTTAATTAGTTGAATCTGGTGTGGGCTAAAACAAAAACTTGCATGGTCAGCTCTTTTTGGATACGATTGGACACCTCTGATCTAGAATCACCTTTGGATTTACTGTCAACCTTCTCATTACCTTGTTCAGAATCTGATTTCAATGGGATCAACGGAAATCCCAAACTGTAATATAATAATCTAAACTCTATCGGAATATTCAGGTAGCTGTGCACAGAACTGCGTTGTGACTTCACAGCATCTTGAACGTGATCCCCTGCTATCCGTCGCCTTTTAGGACAGAGGGGCAGGACCCCACACAGAAGCTTGGCACACACCATAGTGGGAAGAGAGCGGGCGGGATGACCTACAGAGCAGAAAGGCCAGGACAAATCCTCTGCAGACAGCTGCCTATGTGGCCAACCACCTCATTCACATCCTCAGCGGACCCCAGCTTCATGGATAGCAGGCCCCTGTCATGCTCCACCACCAACTGAAAGAGGCGAAAATCATAACTGTCAAACTGTCTCACGGCCCAATATTTCAAATCAAAAAGGCTCTATCTCATGCAAGAAATTCTGTGGAAAAAAACTGGAAGCAACGACACTACTTTTTTGACAGTGATTTTGATAGTTTCTAAACTTAACAGACAAGTTGAAAAATACAGTGGGTTCTTAGTTTAGTTTTTCTCATAATGTCTAAGGACCCATCTTCAATTATTCTCCTAAAAGGTGTTTGGAAATGTTATCAAGATTAATGTCGTCAAAGTTTTTTGTGTTTTCAAGCTAATTAATAAAGTACAACTTATTACAAAATATTCTCAGTGAATTGTGGAGACAGTGTCCATGTCATCAGTCGACAAAAAGCTAGTCGATTCAATAGTTAGGGACACAAAAGAAATTTGCGCAACGGTGCTTTTTACTCTTCAATAGGCTTCCTGAATAGAATAATCCTATGGCTACCTTGAGTCTTTGTTGAGCAATTACCTGGCTTAGGAGATACTGGGTGAGTGCAACAGGTGGCTATCAGTGGTGACTACTTAACCATGTAATTTGAGTCTTCAATTTATATCATCACCTCGATCTATACTGATCTATCTAATATGATGGCGGTATGATGAGTGGATTCATGACAAGAAATGTGGATTGGAAATGTGGAGTGGATTCATGATAAGAAATGTTAAAGGTTATTTATCAATCATGATGTGATCTTGGCTAGAAGACGATTGAGGGAAATCACACAAAGTCTTATTTCTTATTCAAGGCAGGTGCAAATAAGCCTGCAATTTTATATCCAGAAATTAAGAGCCATTTGTGAAATAAAAAAAAATAGTAAACAATTGTGAAACAATATGAATAAAAATAAAAATGAAGCTTTTCATTTCACAGGTATAATGTTATTAGACAAAATTCTCTGATGAAATCTGTATCTATCGACCTGCTAGTCAGGCAAGTTATCAATTACAGACGATTATTTCCATTATTTACCGTTGCATCTCTGCCATTATTTGCAGAATGCCCCACCCATACTTTGTAAGCATGCTACATTCCCAACACTGCTTATAGAAAACACAAATACGTATATCAACACATAGTTCACATAAATCATTTAATTAATTTAAATATATTTGGAAATGTCATGCACAAATTGGTAGAAATTAGGGATGAACGACTGAAAGAGAGAACCAATACTACTGCCATGTTTGTCCAAAGCTAATGTGTAAATATTACGCTAAATATTTTCGTGATAGATTTGCTGCGAGTGAATTGTTTGAATGTAATGATTGATTTTGAGTTGACTCTCGAATGAGTGAAACTTTTATGGCTGATCTACCTGCGTGGGCTTGTTGCAGGTGATTCCATGTATTTCCAGGTAATTGAAGCTTTGTTCCACCTGAAACAGACAAAGGGCAAAGAATGAAAATATCAGGGCATAACGTAAAGACTAAGTGACAGCATTGGTCTTGGGATGGTACGGTATGGCATGCCAGCATAAGGGGAAGTGCTGTCATCTCCCAGTTCCGCGGTTCAGAATTCTGCCTCTACCAGATCCTCAGAAACCCCCAAAAAAGTGTCAACATGCATGTCTATACAGCATGTTCAAAATGTATAAAAAATGAATAAAACTAAAAATGAAAATAAAACTGTAGCTAAAGCTTATGGGATTTGGATCAAGCCAGTTGAAAATTAATTCAACCACCAAAAGCCTGTGGGAGTTTCAGTATTACAAACTAGAGTGGCTAAATAATAAGGTCATCTTTATAATGGATGAGGCTGTCAAAATAGACCACTTGACATTAGAAGGAGAGTGTGGGAGAGAATAAGCATAAGAGCATGATGGGAGAGGCTAAATTAGCTGTTAACCGATCTCTAGTCTCTATGGTTGAATACACTGTGTGAAAGGTTAAATAATTTAGTGATATTCAGTATGCTGCAATTTAAAGATGACATAATAGAGAAAGATATCCCACAATAATCACCAACATCGTCGTCATCTATTGTTTTTGACATGAGCACACACATATAATGGGTAAGTAAATCAGTAAATATAAGAACAAGTATCACAAACACTTGTACTGTAGACTCATAAGGTATGTATTCTAGAACTAATAATTATAAGAAGTCCTGCATTTTCAATTTTCAGACCAATCCTCACACTCACAAGTAAGAGGATGAGCTACATTCCTTTTTTTTAATACAAATTTGGTGCCCAACATGGGCCTGAGCATCTCCAATTCCCACCCCAAATTTGGAATGGTTAATCATCTGCAACCACAACCGAGTTCATGCTGCGAACCCCACTGCCGATTCGGGGAGAAATCCACGGTTCTCCTCCGAAACACGCGGTGTTGCCGTCTGCTTCTTTTCACACCATGGACTACAGCTCACATAGAGCGGAGTTAGAAAACCACCTTTCAAATGCGGCTTTCGCATGCAGTCCACGGGCGCTCCGACCAGCGGGGGTCACTAGATAGCGATGAACGCGGATCACTAACCGACTGAACCCTCCCATACCCTTGGTGGTGCAATCGGCAATTGTGCTTCGCCCTATGGAGCTCCGGGCCACAATCGGCACTGGCATGGTCCGGATTCAATCAGAGGATAATTTTTCACATGCTAAAAAATATATACATAAAAATATTTATAATTGCATCTTCAATCCATTCACACCTGCATTTGTTCTATATGTGCAGGATTAGGACACACGCATGTGCAGGCATGAGCATACACTCACAGATGGCATGTTGGAGAGAGCGCAAGGCCAAGCTAATCCAGGAAGCCTCCCTTCCTGCGAGGGTAGAGTTTCGAGGTGGGCTCTGTTTCTGTATGCCCCCATTGTGAGCTCTCTCTCCATAGCCGTCCCCTTGGCCTGCTGCCAGCCAGAGAGGCAGAAGGGTCATTTACATACGTAGCATGACTACTGGGGCTAGTGTGCGCCTTTTAGTTTTAATTCACAGAACCCTTTTTGCGCACGCTGCTGTATTCGCGTTTCCTGTCTCGCTTGTAAACAAACCTCACCTGAGGGACGGCCAATGAAAACTCACCATTTGCCAGCTCCAGCGTAGTTCATTAAGCATGTCACATTAATATTGAAATTGTACACTGTCCCTGAGAAATATGTTAATATCAACAACTAAATAACTTATTAACTGCAGGCCCTATTCACTTGCTTGTTGTTTAATTCATCCAGTCACTCATTATTAATCTAATCAGTCTTGATTCCTGATACAAGCGTTGCCAATTCTGATTCCTCTGGTAGATGTTTGTGTCTCTATACTTCCTCTAACACACTTTATAGTGTTCCTTTATAGTGTTCAATTTATAAGATGCAGTTCATTTATTTTTACCTAGTTTTGACTTGTAATTTGCCATGACGTCTTCTACACTACAGTGTATTACAGTTTCTACAGTTTTAAATACCAACAGAAATTACAACTATGTTTTTGTTTACTATGTACAATGAGGAGAAAGAAAAATGCAACTCCAGCATGACGGGAGCCTGATGTTTACCCACAATGCACCTGCAAGCACTGCCTGTGGGAAAGCGAAAGCAGGCGAAAGGATGCACTGGGGACTTTGCCCTGTAATGACCCCAGCCCAGTGGAAAACACACTAAGGAAGTGCCAGGACTTGTCTGCAGGCCAGAAGCCGTTTCACATAGAATCCATGATTTTTTGTGTACAAGCAGAGGCGTGCCTGGAGATTTACTGTGGAAACATTTGAAAATGGATTCATGTTGAGCGTCTAGCTTTACTAGAGTACTCTGAGAGGCAGCCGATAAGTCCTTTGAGCTGTTCTACGAAGAAACAGAAGACATGCAGCTCGGTTCTAGCGTGATTGTGTAAGCAAAATCAATTTTTCTGACAGAAAAACTTCCGCTCATTGTTGCTAAATGTTTTTTTCTGTGGGCCATTACTTTCTCAACTTTGTGAATAATCACAATATTATATTAAAGGGAGAGTTCATGTTCCCGGGGTTTTTTGATATTATTTCTGTTTTACTGCATGTTTTCGATAGGCCCAGACAGCTTTTGTGGGCAATGAAAGATATTTTATATATTTACAGAGGTTTCTCAAGACCTGCCAGCAATAGAATAGCAATTACGCAAAGCAATTACATCCAATAAGAACTCACAAATGAGTTTGAATTCATTAACTCTCAGCCTAATGTGATAAATGGTGAAGTGAGAGTATAGCAGGTACAGCTGATATGCTGTAGAGCTGGAGGTCCAGCAATAGGCAGGACTGAATGAGTTGATCGCCAAAGTCGTCCTCTGGACAGACTGGAAAACAGCACCATGCGCAAGGTCGGCTAGGTCACCGGGCTGTCACTGGGTCACGACCCAATCACTCTAAATCATTATTCCCAATGGGGACACTTGAAAGAGGGTGGCACACCTGGAAGGGGTCCAGGCACACACACATCAACCCTGGGGCCAAAGAAACTACACCTGGGCAGGACCTCAAAAAGACCCCATTCACATTGGAAAGGAGCAAGAAGCGAATGAGTCATTTCACCTGGAATGTCTGTAAACAGTCTGCTCTCACATAGCCACAGATAAGCCAGTGTCAAAAAAAACATTCTATTCAAGCTATTCTTTTTTGTAAAGTTTAATATTTTGCAAAAAAAAAAGTTCAAGTAAATATGTGAGCTAAATTAAAATGATCCTACGACCAAATATGTATTCTTATGTAGGGCAAATGGGAATACCGGTTACAACACACACTGATCTACCATGCTTCATTATCAGTATCCAGTGTTGACTAATTTATAGCACGTGATAAAGCCAAGCATCCTTTCACCACACAAACGCTGTTTGATTGGTTGGCGGATGGCCATGCTGCGTTACTTACCTTTGCAGGGATTCGAGCGGTCAGCAGGTAGGCCCGATGGGAGGCCAGAGCCTGGAGAGGACAGAGAAAAAAGGGTTTACTCTAGCAGCACGGGAAGCACGTATCAGAAACCGGTTTATAGCCATTCAGCTGAGCAAAACGGATACCAGGAAGTGCATGGTAAATGGGTCAATACTAAAGAGGTTCTGTTATTAAGATCCTCAGAGTAACTGAAAGATAAACACACGGGCATTACAGCCCACCTCCTTTGCGGTAAAAAGAGCCACGGCGTCGCTTGCAAATAAACTGCACGGCTGCAACGAAAGGTAAAATCAGGTTACCACGCCAACAATGTGATCTCATCGTTTTCGTGAGGTTGGCTAATGGCGAGGCTGAAAGCTATTCTCTGGGGATGCGATTCAATCCTGCCACATTTCAGCTTGGCTTGAACTTCAACGGTCTTCTTTTTCACCTCCTGCAACTTTTTTATTTGAAACTGCAGGGCGTATATGTGGGCCGAAGTAGTGAGGTAATAGGACACGTAACCAGAAGGGTGAGGGTTTGAAAGTGGCTTACAGTGGTCATAACGTTAAGCAAGGCTCTTAACATGAATCAGTATCCAGATGAATGAATGAATAACGACGAGCACAAAGAGACTTAGAAGATCTTTCCTTTGGAAAGAGAGAGAACTATTTTTATATAAAGGTCATAAAGGTCCTAGAGCCTTAGAGCACACACATGCCCAATATATTTCCAATGTCTGTCTGGTTACGTGAGATTACAGGATTCAGGGCACCAGCTGTAGTGGCCTGGGGGAAATTCCCAAGAATCATCCATTTGTTTTGCCATTACGTCATCTAAAAAAGTACCCCAGCGCAGACCACAGCATTCTTACAGCAGCCTGGCTGGTTTGTTTAGGCTCGGGCACATTCAAAGACGACCCACGCAAGGGTCTGGGAGAGGAGGGGAAAGAAAGGGAAGCGACAGGGCATGAGGAACACAGCCTGGGCTATAAATGGGGCCTGCCTTAAGTAGCGCTCACTAATCTATCAGCAGGGGTCAGTTGGGTCAGTTGCTCTGCGTAGAAGTACACTGTAATCTATCAGCAGACAGGCGCAAACTGATTCAGGGTCAGTTGCTCTGCGTCGAAGCACGCCGTTCTACAATCTAAACCACCCACTGCCCACATACAGCCGTGGAAAAAGATTTTTTTATTTTTTGAAGAAATATCGGGGATACTCCACCAAATATTGACTGTATGGACCTTTCTTAAGCAAAGAGATTGTTATTTTTATTATTTATTTATGGAGGTAAACGTGTTTAGTTTGCATTATGCAATTATAGCAACACTGTGTACTTTCAATATTTTGACCAGCTGTCATTTTCCACAAATAAGTGTTTTGAATGACAATATTTTTGTTGGGAATAAAAATTTGATGTTGTCTCTTTTTTTTTTTCATGGCTCTATGCCTTCTGTGTCTCCAGGAGCTCGCAGAGTGGCCTTGACTCAGACTTCAAAGCACCCGCTTCACCGTAAACACTCCACCTGGGCTCTGTGCCACCGTAAAAAAAAGTCAGAATGCATCGCTTTATTGATTCATCGATTGGTAAAGCCTCTTAAGAGCTGCGATTTTGCAGAGTCACCCCTTCTCGGGTTCTGAACTATTGACTTCTACGCCCCCAAAATAACTCAGTGGAGAATACCCCGCATTGATTGTAAAACAAGAGCACCGAGAGAAACTCTGCCAAAAAGGAACGATTCCAGAGTACGGCACCGTATGGACGGAGTAATTAGTCTTTCATTTCCTTGTTTCTAGAATTTGCACATTATTAACAAGCGAAACAGCCATCATTAAAAAAGATTAATGCCCGTTTTACTTGAAAATGCATGGGTGGATAGATGCACATGGCAGTCCATTGCCAGGGGAATGTATGGATTCTTCCCAGGAGCTGGATATCCCTCCATATCATCAACTCTATTTATGTTGTTAATCCTGAAATAGACTTGGACATTAATTTACATATTTATCAAGATAACCATGGTGAGGTATAATTACATAAACTTTAATTTGCCTTTAGGTATATGCTGAAATACACCATAGTATACTTTTTCACAAGGAAGACCCCTTCAGTAACGAAGTCCTGCCCTGGATTTGAACCCATGTCCATTAGGTTCACACTCCTGCACCCTAACCATTGTACTTCTTTTACCTCAGCTAAACCCTCGGTTGTGGGATTTCCTGCGGTTGAATTGTCTTATGCACCATGAAAAACGGACACAGTGGAAAAACAACATGACATCATCTCATGCTTTATCCAATCCGCTGACCCCTAAACCTGAAACCGCTGTTGTGTTCCATCTGTGTTCCGTCAGCAATGCCACAAGTTCCCTCTTAACACCACTGCCTACTGTAACGGCTCCCTTCCCCCATATTTTACTGCAAAACATTCATATTTGAACCATTAATTTATGGGATTTGCAGACCAGATGGATTACATTGTGCACATCGCAGATTGTCCAGGCTGATAGATATAACAGATATCCTCCACCTCTCAGTATCAGATACCTTTTTAGTAAATTAATTTTCCCGATGGTCAAAATTCTGTTGGAGAAGTGGGCTCTACCAGATGACTGGCGGTTCAAATCCAGGCCGAGGCACAGCTGAATTACATAAACTCTCCAGATTGCCGACTAGTAAAATGCTAACTATAGACGGCGTATAAACTAGCTATACACGGCGTCTTGAATAAGAACACCTGCCAGACAAACAAATAAAGCAATATCATGCAATCAGACAGCATACAGCAGCACAAATTGCTTGTTAAAATTTCCAGTGAAGCGTCTGACCTCATTTATATGAATCAGACAAATGATCCTGTTGTCTGGTGATAAGAGCGGTTGAAAGCAAATCAATTCATTTCAACAAGTGGAAAAATCAGTCTTGATTTGCTGCACCTCTGAACACTTGAATTCCACTGAAAAAAAGGAGTCCACAAGTGTACAAAATGCAATGCATGCTTTACTACTTAATCTCATTCTTCATGCTGCAATGGAGCATCCAATATTATATATAAAATATAGTGGCGCTAATTAGAAACATTCACCCTTCCTAATCATTCTTTATCAAGTTCTTCTCCCAGAAGAAACGTACAAAAACAGTAAACATATTTCTCAGCTGAACAGATGACAGTGGAGCGCCGTTGGCCTAATCACATTCTTACATTCTCGGTGAGAGAGCAACCACAGCAGAGGTCTTGTGACAGTGTAGCCAGATTTAATTACAAAGCCAGCCAATCAGACCACACGCTGCCAGAGCATCAGGCGAAAGTAATCATCAGCCCTGTATTCTGGCATCCGTCCGGCCTTCACAACAGTCATCAAACCATGTAACGCGAAGTCTGGTCCATACGCTTAAAATTAGACAGGAATGAAACAAACAAACTGATATTCCCAGACCCAATTCCACTCCTATCATTTTTCTTCCTCCCATCCCCGCTAGGCCTAGGGTGGGAAGACCCTCCCATCCCCGCTAGGCCTAGGGTGGGAAGACCCTCCCATCCCCGCTAGGCCTAGGGTGGGAAGACCCTCCCATCCCCGCTAGGCCTAGGGTTGGAAGACCCTCCCATCCCCGCTAGGCCTAGGGTGGGAAGACCCTCCCATCCCCGCTAGGCCTAGGGTGGGAAGACGTAAGAGGCTTCTGGGGATAAAGTGAAGAGATGGAAAGAGGGGGTGTGCACTTTAGGGATCCCTCTCTGTGCCCACCCCTTGCCTGGGGCAATTCCATAGTGGAAATCCGTCCCTTCTGTCTGTTACCCTTAAGCTTTTCACAATAATCCACTTACAACCAAACCAACCAGAGAGCGAGAGAGAGACCACAAAATATGGCTATTTACAGATATAAGTGAGCCTCAGGGGATTTTTTAAAATGCTTTTCTTAGCTGGGAAAAAAATAATGTGTTTCTTGGTTTGGATTGGTTGCTAAACTTGTTACTTGTTTTATTATTATTATTATTATCATTATAATTATTGTTATTGTTATTATTATTATTATTATTATTCCAAGAGAAGCTGAACCACAGCTGCAGCAAGGCAGTCCCTAATTGGAAATACATTGCGATGCACAGACTCCAGGTGCAGGCTCTGTCTGTTTAGCATTCAGAGGCTAACGTTCGGCGTGGACTGGCACACTCTCCAGAGCTATGAATAAATGAAGAAAAAGGAGTTGCCCATCATCAGTCTGAAAAGACTGGATTCTCCGCCGCTCCCTAATCCATGCTCATCTCTGGCTGCTACTGCTCGATCTGAAGGCAGAGGGCTTATGCAGGGTGGTATACCAATAATGGACACAGAAATGACATCAAACTAAAACTGCACAGAGTATCATAATATATCTCCATATAGAAAGAAATAATAGTCACTGAGATGATTCACCCACATGCAGCCCCAGAACATGGCTATAAACTGAAAACTGCACATGAACCATACGGATGCCTCAGCACCAGGAAACAAACTCAATACAGTTCAGTCAACACATTATTTTCTCTTAAATAATATGGCTATAGAACTAAGGTCTGAACCTGTTCAGTTGCCGTAATATAGCTAATCCAGAATGCAGAATAACTGTCTCAAGTCAATGTTAGAATTGTATTCTTGTTATTTTTTTCTCTGTGGTCTTGTTAGAACTAGTTCTAGAGATTTATTTTCATTAATAACTGGAACATCAAACATGAAGAACAATGTGAACACTTTAATTGGAATCAACACAACCCTCACTTAGCATAAGACCCCTGAATTAGACTTTCGCCTGCTCCCCTTCCTCTTGTTTTAAAAACAGTGTATCCTCAGCTTCTTCCGCAGCGGAATCAGGCCACAGGGGCAGCATGCCACACAGACAGACGTGATTGGTCTTTAAGGCCGTGGCACAGAGAGGTCAAAAGTTTCCAACCGCAGAGTGATCATCACAATTCAGAATCCTTACAAAACAGCCATCCTTCTACGCAAACTCTAGAAAAAGTTATAAGACTTGATATTTATCCCACTTTCACTTTATGAGCTGCTGATATCAGATCACGCGCAACAATAAGCATTAGATGTCCTCTGTTTATCAAAAAGAACGTTTGTATTCATTGATGCAAATAGATTTTTGGGTGGGTACTCATAACAGTAGGCAGAGTGAGACCGCTATCTTTAAACTCCAAACTCCAGATGGTTTGTGATGTTATTACATTACATTACAGGCATTTAGCAGACGCTCTTATCCAGAGCGACTTACACAGCATTTTTGCATTTATACATAGTATCCATTTTACAGTTGGACAGATACTGAAGCAATGCAGGTGAAGTACCTTGCTCAGGGGTACAACGGCAGTGTCCTACCTGGGAATCGAACCTGCAACCTTTTGGTTAGAAACCCAGTTTTTTACCCATTGTACTACACTGCCGCCCGCAGTTATCCACGCAGTCTTACGAAGCAAAGCCCAACAAATGTCCCATAAAGTGGTAGATAGGTTTCATAATACCCATAGTGAGGAAAACACACTTGCGTTCGCTTATCACTCTTTGTTTGAGCTCTTGTTTTTATGTTGATAACAATGATGAACTGCATAGAGTAGACAGACCCAGGTAGACAGAGGCTGAACATCTGTCATTTTTGACACACAGATAACCTTGTTGCAGAAAAGAATAATTCTTACCACGGAGTTAACTTTAAAGAAAAAGCCTTCTCCTAAAGCTACAGCGCATAAAATATAAAACATTTCTTGCTGAGCTTCTAATAACTTTTCACTGAATTTTTCCCATTGCTGTTCATACAGCTCCCTATAAAAGAGTCATAAATGTGTACAGAGATGCTCAGATGTGCCAATATACTTTCCTGGAAAAGACATTCGCACAGAACAGGTGTTACACTACGCCACTGGCCACAACAGACAGGAGACGCACACACCATCCTTTATTTATAATACCCACTGCCATAGATAGGCAGCAGTAACATTAAATTAAATCGTGTTGAGTTCAAAGTGATGGCAAGGCCAATACTCAGCGGGCCATAGAACCTGCTGAAGAAATGTAATCGTTCAGTTGACAGCCTTACAAAATGACCTGTGACAAACAAGGACATAAGGCAAAAATAAAAGCCACGGATATTTTTGCAAGAAACCACTGGTGAAAATGATAAAAGCAAAATATCACAATGACCTCTAAGCACATCCATTTCGGCGCAGCAGATGTTTCGCAGAAGTTAGCTGAGTTAGCACAAGTTAGGGGAGGAGGGAACAAAGGGGTCTCTTTAGGGCTCTTACTCTCCGTATGGAAATGAAAATAAATCTCACCAACGCTGAAGGGAAAAGTATCCCACGGAAATCTGAGAAGATCAGTCCCACCTCCGACATTCCTGACTCCCAGGGCACACTTCCCACTCAACACGCCGGGCCCAATCCCTGCTGTTTGTACAGTACCGACATTACTAGTTTGGCCCAACCCAGAGTTGAGCTGCTTTAAGTGGTCAGTTTTTTTTCTTTTGCCCTAATTTTTACAGCTGTATTTCAATCCACGACGTCCAGATCAATAAGCCTGTTGGGACATAGAAATCAATGCCAGCATCGATCAATTCATCAACCTCAACTAATCTATTAAAAAATGCTTTTTCTTTTGAGAATTCCCTCATACACGTTTTTACACAATATTAGTATTTATGTAAAACAGGTCATACAACTGTACGTGCTTATACCGTACTGTATGACCTACATTTTTATTTAACTGCTAGGTGACATACTTAATCTAAAATTGTTTTACCACACTGACCAATGTGTAATATACAATTGATTCAGCAATGCAATGACCTTTCACTCACCACTGGTATTGTAGATAGGCATTCATTCAATTATGTGGATTCATTACTAATGTTGTGAACTTTGTCTTTAACCACTAGCATATGTCCCTATTGAATAACACGTTATCACATTATCTTGTGTGTCTTTCTATGAACCAAAGTCAAAGTACTGTTTGCAAGTGATATAAAGGGAATTCAGTCTAGTGTAAAAAAAGGAGATTTATCCTGATGGCTCCTGATTGATGACGGTTACACATAACATGAGAAAATGTTTCTGTAACCATTAACCAACTATAAACAAATGTCCACAGTGTGTCCCTTTTTCTTTTTAAAATGTGATATTCTGATATGTGAACTGATACAAAACAATTTCATCAAAATTTCCACTTCTCATCAGATAAAGCACATATGGCATGAAAAACTCAAGGGACAACTGTCTACAGAAAATTGATTAAAACCACACACACACGCGCCCGCGCACACACACACACACACATCACTATTTACATAATTACCCTCCTTCTCCCACCAGTCACTGAATTATCTCCCAGAAGGAAAACACTGCTGGCTAATTAGCTGTTCTTACCTGGATCATTCAGATGTTTAACGATCACCTCATGAATACATAATGTAATTAATTAAAACAGCCCTCGGAAAACAATCTTTAAACACCTCATCAACCACGGAATCGGTAATGAGGCTGTGCAGTAGGCATCAAACGGTAACAGGTTTGATATTTCTGCCACACTCTTCAGCTCCATCTGTGAGTATGGGCAGCCAGAAAACCCTAAAATCCTGGACGCCTAGCAGTCACAACATGCCAATGCGTCGCATATATTACAAATATATCAATGACAGTAAATCCGCTTCTATTTTTATTGCATATAACTGGTTCAGACACGTGTGAATTCAAACTTGCTAGAGGCATCAAGTCACCAAAGATGACCTCCCTGTAAATCTCCTATACTGTACGAATGCTATAAATTCTGCGTTTGGCAGTGGAATGGTATGTCTCTGCAGTTAAAATTGTCTTGGGAAAAATCTATCAGCATGACCTGAGGAGAAATGGTATAGTATCATTTGACTGCATAAAAAAAAAAAGGATTATCCAGGAGGTTCCCACTATATTTAATGTTCAGTGAATATGAGCATGGTTGAATCTAGGTTGAATCTACCCTCTCTGGCCCTTTGCTCTTACCTTTGAGTACCGAATATTAGCACACATTGGTATTTTATTTTAGCCACTACCTAACTTGCAATGATGCGTGCATTTTCAGGAAAATAACGCTTGCTTGAATTTTAGGTTTGACTATGTGCTCAGACAAAAAAAGAATTGTACGCTATTTCTCAAAACATGAATCCCTGATGGTTCTATGAGATAAAATATCAACACCTTTCTGAATTCCCAATCATGACTTGAGTATTTTAGCTCAGTAATGGCAGTGTTAATGTCAATTAGAGCTAAACAATGGCACTGTGTGTCGGAGGGCAGGGCCTGAGGACGGCGTAGGTTCCCACGAGGCAGTGGTGGAAGACGATGTCATTGGAGGAGATGAATGGGAGTTAATGAGTGCTGGCAACTCCATGGGCACAGTGCTGGGCTTGGCTCCTATTAATCACGCAATTTCCACAGTTCACTGTAACACTATCCCAGGGAAAACATACAATGGAGTGGGGGGTGGAGGGGTCATTCACTGCTCATACAGTTTGCACCGGGACATTTCAACAAGTCGCAATTATTTCACTGGAATGGCAATATTCTGGGCTGACTATCCCAAAACTAATTAACAAAAACAGGACACTCAATAGACAATCATAGAGGGGTTACATCACTCAAAAGTTATGTATGCATATTTTTGTTATTCAAATCCAACCAAACATAACGTTCCTTTGTCTAGACATCTATTTGTTTTGTTCTTATTCTAGTCGATGTCCTGCATAATTAGAATATGATATTATCATAAATTATAAACATTTACTAGATTAGCGGATAAAGAGATCACCATCCCCCATGGTCACACACAATGAATTATTTTAGAATCTCTTGCGGAGCCACAAAGTGTATTCTAATGTGACCATAAAAGGAGACCTTATTTCAAACCGTCATCACCCGGGGGGCATTACGACCAGCAGAAGATAAAGTGCTCATATATTACGTTATATTGTCTTTCAAAGCTTAGGTTTATCCACAAACTTCCGCAAACTGTTGTGAACGTGGCTTAATGTGGCCGTAAACCAGTTTTGCTTTCTCAACATATGAGTGAAAATAGAACATGAACGCAGGGTGTCGTGTCAATGTGTATGACATGCTCTCATTTCAAAAGAAAATCACCATAAGTGCGGAGACATGAATCAGGCTGGTATTCTTATATTTAAATAGTAGACACTGCCTGGAACATCCACTTGAAGAAAAGAGGATCAAGTTAAGTAAAACGAAAAAGGTTTCTTCAAAATGCATTTGAGTCTTAAAGCTGAGGTGGAAGACCGAGTGTAAAATGATCATTCCGAGATGGAGACAACGGCCAGGCTCTCTGTGGCGTTCCCAAACGTTAAAAGATCACACAGACAAAAAAATATGTTTTTCAATGCTTTTCCAGCACAAGCAGAACTGCATTGTTCAGAAGGCATTTCTGCACAAACGCTCTTGCTCAGCCCCGTTTTAAAGTTCCATTTTTAAAGCTCCATTGATCCGATGGCCCCAATCGCGCGATATGAGCGTAGTTATGGTCCAGATGGTGCCAGTGCGTTCCTCTGTAGAGGTGACTGGAATAGCAAGAAGATGTAAGTACAGCTGTAGAGGGTTCCCACTTCTGGAGAGCTGACACGTTTGAAAATTCTGCCTAATTCATGCTAATTGCATATGAGCTTTCAGTATCGTTATACAAGAGATAGGGCCTAATCTACAGTACATGCAGCAGAGACAATAAATGTGAAATACAACAAAGGAAGCACAACTTGTACTGTGCATAATTTTTTACTGTGAGGGAGCAATGGGTAGTGAGTACATCACCGTTACGGAAATGGAATATACTGCAATGTGCTGCAAATATGTGGACTATTTTTTAAATATAGGCTTAATGATAAATATATTTCACAGCAATGTAATATATTGCAATATTTGAAAGTGGGAATTATTTGTATATTTGATCATACATTGTAAAGTGATGTAATATTTTATATACAGTATATTAAATATGCTATTGTTCAAATATACAATTGTATTTCAACATATTGGCAGTATTATTCGATTTCTCTAAGGGAATATTATATGCAGGAGGATGAATCCTTAGACAGGCCTGCACCCTTTAAAGTCTTGTTCTGTGACAAATGAAACCCCAGGGAAAGTGTCTATTTGGACAAACAAAGCGTTTGTAAATCAACCTCATAAAGGCCATCCAACCAGTGTACTCAATACCAACATTTCCCTAAAGACTTACATTCTTATCTGTAGTGACATAAGCCTGCACATAACATTACATCTATAAAGTAAACCATTTTCAGTGTACAGGCAACGTTTTAAGCAATCCATGTAACACCTTTACTGCCATGTAATATCTTTAACATAATGTACACACAGCCCAAGTGCGTGGCTTGTAAAGCAGATGCTGGTACACCTTTCCCAGTTGTTCTTTTTTTCTACTTGTACACTTATGTTTGCCATCACCAGAATATTGTAGCAAAATAAGCGTAGTACTAGCAGTGTACGTCACATGACATTTCGCCTTCTACCCAATCGTATGGCTCTTTCTTAGCGCTGAAAAGAAAAGGCGACAAGTTCACAATGGCCTGGTAGATTAATGGAACTTATGAGGAAGCAAGCAAGTTTTTATCCTGCAGGCGTTTCCCCTTTTACAAGCAGCGATTCCAGCCAAAGGGCCATGATTCAATCGCCGTGGCAATCCAAACAGGAAGACCAGTGCCCTGAGCCTGAATGTAATGTTTCCATAAAAAGACCAGGACGTATTTTATTCGCTTCATGGGATAACCCGCCACACTTTTTTCCAGTGTTCCAGGGAAAAATATGTTTGTTCAAGATAAACACCCACTGACATCTGCAGAGGGATGTAACCAGGTTGAAATGTCATGTATATATTCTGGTTCTAAGATGCTATGGACTGCAAATAAAAAACAAAACAAAATTTAAAACCCCAACACGTTAACCTCAAGGTACATTTAACTGATTTGAGGAGCAACGGCGAGGAAACACAACATTTCCAAGCACAAGAAGTCATGGTTTTGCCATATGTGTATTTATTCAACAATAAAGAGGTTAGTGAATCAACAGCCTGAAGTGTTTCCATTAGCACTCTGGCCAGATTCACGTCAGACTTGCGCCACACTAGACAAAAATTAGTTATCAGAGAACAGACAAACTAAATCTTGTCTGGAGTTGTTGCTCTCATAACTGGGCAAACAACAGAGGTGAAATACATTAGTTAATGATTAGCTGAAGGACTCACAGGGAACAAATGAGAAAGAGAGAGAGAAACAGACATATACAGCCACACCCTTTTTCCTACACTGGGAGATTTGATTGAGTCTACAGAGAAGCCAAAAAAAAAAACTGGGCTCTCTCCATTTCTTAGTTTGACACTGATTTAACTAATCTTCCGAAGATAGACACAAAAACACAATGGGGTGTAAAGAATAAAAATCACGGCAGGTTTCCTGGGCTGTTGTTCGGTAAAGGGGGCTGTGTTTCGCCGTTAACTCCTCTGATACTGACGTTCAGAACCTGAACAGTACAGCAAGCTGCAGAGCTGGAAATACAGGGGACATAAAGTTAAAGTCCCCCCAGTATTACGCTTCAATCACCTGGATTTGCTAATTAACATAATTCTTCAGCGGGGAGGTAGAACTAATTAGTGAAATCAGCTGGCTGAGTCTATGGGTGGAAGAAACAGATGGTAGGACTTTTACTTAATGTCCCCTGGATTTCCACCCCTGGAAGCCTGTGAATACAGGCCTGGCTTTGGAGACATGCAGACACATGCAGCAGGATGGGTCGAAACCTGCAAAACTTCAGCTCGCCTACCTACTAATCTCCCCTACACACAGACGCTCAACGCAGGCTCAGATTTCCCGCCACTATTTATGGATTTTTATTATTTTTTAAAAAGGTGCTCCTCTGAACATAGCGGACACTACAAAATCCCCCACCGACCCGCCCCACTAAAAAAAAAACAGGTATTGAGAAATGTGGAGAAATACCAGCTTAGTGATAATGTTGGGAGATAGCCCAGGCATCCCAGGCCCCAGGCCATGATATTGTTCTAAGAGGCAGGAGGAATGTGGTTCTTCTTTGCTGTGGAATGCACCTCTCCAAGAAAGCTGCCTGCCCTGCACCACTAATGAAAGGCTGCAAGGTACAGGCAGGGAATTCTATCCACCTGTGTATACTGTGAAGGTCCCCTACCAACCACACACACAAGCGCACACACGCACCACACAGAAAACACACACATACATACACACACACACACACACACACACACACAAACGGACACACACAAGCACAAAAAACACATAAAAACATGCATGCACACACACACAAACACACACCATCATGGACACACACACACATACACATACACACACACTTGGGCAGGATATTTAATAAACTAGTGTACTGTGCAGGTCTGCAAATACATGCACACATGCACATCTGAATAAGTTATTCAATCACTGTACAATTCTCCACACTCACACACATCTCTGATCTGTACCCCCTCACATCCAGAGGCCAGATCACCTGCATTTAAACATAGTGGTCTAAACAGCTTGATTCCCCCATACCTCCCCATACATTCCTTTAGGGGGCTCCGTAATCGCGCTTTTCTAAACCTATTTCAGTTCACACAGCTGCCCCAGACAACCGTAACCAAAACAAATAGTCAATCGACAAGCTAGATCAGTGCTAACCCTAATCTGCCCTCACGTCACCCGAAGCAATCAAGCAGCACAGTTACATTCACCGTCACAAATAACACAATTCGCAGTCTAATAGTCACCACATCGGTCTGCCCATTCAGAGCGCCCTACGTATGGACATTTCCGTCACAGAAAATCACTCCGATGACATCATCCTTCTTTAGGAAGCCACCGTTTCAAATGGCACACGTGTGTGCAGCGGCAAACGTATCGCTTTCGAGTGCATCCAGTTCAATCTCGTTTGAGTCACGCGCGCTGCGTTTTCTTTTGATCTTTGCAAAAGAGGGAAAATGCTTTTTCAATATCATTAATGACTGAACATTAGCAGAAGTTTACTCGTTTCTACATGTCACAAGGACAAATATGAGGGTGAAATAGCTGCTCAGCTTTAGGAAGTTTGTGATTGAGTCAGAAATACCCCAGTTCCTTCAGACTCGCTGTACAAGCATATCTTCTGTCCTCAGGGCCTGGATTCCAGCACAGATTAAGGTAACATGAAACCGGTTCCATGGGAGTGTGCAGGTCTGTTCAGATCAACACAAAAACTCTGGAGCTTCACTACTGTCTTACCTGGCTCCCTGCCTTCAATGAATGTTATCTGAGGATGAAAAAAGTTATTTATAAAAGGAAACATGAAAAAACATGATTCCTACACTCTCAGAAATTGTATATATATATATATACCTAAAAAATTATAAATACATAAAATTGTACCTCTAGCCAGCAATACATAATTAATTTGTACCGTTTTGGCTTAAAAAGAGACTTATTAGTACCTATATAGAACATTATTGTACTTTCAGGGTACATTTGGGAAATTTGTTCCTTAAAAAAGAAAAATGTACCTCCACTGAACCTTTATTTCAGAGAGTGTAGCATCCTCTGATTTTTTCTTCAAAATGATCTAGCCCTGAAAGGAATATTCTCATAAAGCACTACTTGAGTACACTATTTGTTTAGCAATGTACTGTGAGTGCACAAAGTGAGCCGTAAATGTGGAGCTGGAATCCAGCCATAAGAGAATGCGTAATTAGAGCAGGTTTTTACACACACAATGCACTACCAAAGCTGCCACATAAACTGCTCATGGAGTGCTGTAAACACTGACTGTGAGTTAATGGCCACACAACAAGAGATCACTGGACAACACGTTTGGGTTGTGAACAGTCCGGTATTAGCCAGGACATCCCATAATTAACCGAAAAAATTGTCTGTTGCTTATGCTGCTCCTCTGGTCCCATATTTCCTACAAAGTCTATGTGCCATCAATGAATTACAATTACAATTAGTTTGAAAAACAATGGGACTAATAAATGAAACCTCAACATGGTGCTCTTGTGAATATCCGACCTAAATTTGGTTATGTCATGTCATTACTGTATGCTGAAATTGTCATTGATTTAGTAAATAACCACCACCCAAAAACCTCCCCCGTTGCCTGTGCGTACCGTGTCACGTATTTCAGTAAGCAATGTTGGCAACCCGACAACACGCATCCTCCAAATGAGGATCTTAGGAGGCATTTATGAATATGGGTTCCTTCCTAATATGATTACGCAGTTCTGGTCCACTTAAATAGTTAAACTAAGGAGTTCCAGTAACAGCATAGAAAACAACAATATTATCTTACGGACACTACAATCATATCGTAAGACATATGGGGAGTCTGGATGAAGGCCTTGGCTAGGAACAGACACGAAGCTTATCACACGAGGTCGATAAGCATTTATGGCAGATACCAATATAAACAAACATAACTGGATGGCTTTAAAAAACAGTCATAAAGGTTTCAATCAGACAGGACTTTGGGTCTTAAACGTAAGTTGAATTCCTCTTCCTCTCATTCTGTGTCAGAATAACATCACTGTAAGGTATTCTCAAACAAGCCTCAGCAAGTGGAGATACAGCAGTATGCTGGTTAGCCATCACATTAGCATACTGTTGGGACTTGTACCTGTTTGTTTCTTTGCAGAGGTTATTATGGCGACTTTGGTTCCTGTCAGTGGACGCAGTCTCAATGGCACGTGCTATCTTTAAACGAGCTATGCAAAATTAGGGTCACGTTTGCATTTAAAATGAAACATATTTGTGACTTTTCTGGAAGTGGAAAGTCATGAATGGTAATTCAAAAACAATGTTTTTTTGTTTTTTTGTCAGACATGCCAAGTTTCGGCAGGTAAGAGTCCAATTTTTGAAAATGTACACTTCTTTCTTTACAAAATTATACACGCTAATTATCACTGGCTCATGTGATTTAGAGGGACAAATGAAAAAGATCTCCAAGCCAGACTGAGTAAGTGGGAAAGTAAAAGCATGGAATAGAGTCAGCGATTAAACAATTAATGAAACCAAAGATCTTATTAACACGCTTGGAATCCTGCCCGGGCATCTCAACCTCTTCCCAACAAGCGTCCACGTTCATCCATCAGTGTCTGTGTTTCCCTGAGTGACCATTAGTCTCAGAATATGATGCATTACACAGATTCACCCAGGCTAAAGCCGTACACAGACACATGCAAACAGACCAGAGATTCAAGAGAGCAACAAACAGGCGATACGTAACAAAGACGTATCGGAACACTTGTTTCTCTTGCTGTATTGAGACAGATTAGTGGCAATGCGCAGGTTATCCCATTGTTAGACTACACTGGGACTGCAGAGTTTAGGTCACACAAGGGCAGGAAGACATGCTTTCTCACGAAAGTAGTGTCCACTTCTCTTTATTTAACACATCTCGTTTCCCTTTACAACCCACAAAATGCTCTTCAAGCACAAAAATATCTGACACTGGCTTTTTTTACTAGACTAGTGGAAGAAGAGTGAGGTTTCATGAGTACAAAGAGGGATGCAGCTGTTACGCAATCAATGACTCGCTGACTGATTTGAACCAATCGTGGCATACGACTTTGTGGAGCAAAGACTTCTGATTTGCTGACAGGGACTCATGAAGCCTCCCTCCCCTGACATCATGTTCGACATCCCACACTGCCTACTTGTTCCCCACCCAGAGATCTCAAATGCAAACAGCTCGGCTGGCACGTACGGTAACATCCACACAACAAAATGCACATGGCAGCATTCCTGTGGTACAGCAGTCCTGTGAGTGTTTCCGCAAGTAGGTGTCAGCCAGCTCTCAGACACAAGCCTCGCTTTCCACACTGAAAGAGCTCAAAGCCAGTGAAACGCCAGCGTTGGATTGTGCACAAAGGAAACTGAATCTGAAAGCCGAAGGGACCTGAATCCGAAAGCTGAAGTCCGTTGCTTTCTATGCATCTCCGTTACGTAATCTGTCCAACATCAAAACTAAAAGCAATGTCCCAATTAGCTGAAGAGAAAATAAAAGAAGGAGATTGCAAATCTGGACATGTTAAAAAATGCCTATGTACTGGCCACAGTACATTACGCATCATAAAGAATATCAAACATTTTATAAACGCCACACTTGCCAGTTAATGCAACAAGCTCAGTCGATTCATATCAACTGTCCATCCTTTTAAAAAGGGACTTTGCAGAAAGCCATAAAACCTTGAAATTGGGTTCTTTATGGCTTTTTTCAATTATGTTCGCAATGGATAGGACACAATTGGAAAGAAGACATCTTATTAATAAACCGTTGGACATGTAACCACCCCCACTGATTCAAGACGAGGCCGCAGACTCAATTCAGTGTGAATTCCCGATGTAAAGCACAGTAGGGCTACAGTAGGGTCGTCACGTTTTGATAGCACACCACATAATACATCCAAACTAAAATAAACTGCATTTAAGTATTACTATATGTGAGCAGTCCGTAGAGAAGTCGGTACGGTTTCAAAGCCAGACTGCAATAAAACAAGGCCTGCCTAACAAACAGGGAAGGGCAGCTGGCTGACTTCCGTTACTTACCAGTACTTTGTTTTCCAACCTGTCGCCCTTGACCTCTAGTTTCACTCTCTTCCTCACGGAAAGCTTGATCTTCCTGCTCACAGCGTCCTTTATGCTTTCTAGAAGCAAAAATAAGAAAAGAGAATGTGGCTGACAAATCCAGAGGTAACATCTGACCCCCGGCTTTCCCATGGTAGACCAAACGTACACCAAACGTATTACCTCAACTGTGGAGGTAATATTACTGCAAAAACATATAAATATCACTGTACATTCAGTCATGAAAGACTTTACTCGCAATTGGCCTGGATTGTTGTTGTGATTGAAAGTGGAAACAGCAGTGTTGTTTCTGTATGTCTGTAGTGTGCAAAACCCTGCTGTCCTCCATGCTGGAACCTGTGGATGAGCCTGATGGTTCACAGGGCCTGAGCATGTGCTGATGTCAGCGGTAGAGAGGCTGATAAAACAGCGCACCCGGTGGACAGGATGTCAGTCTATCAGAGGGACATTACCCACAATCCTATTTTTTATGCTAAGAGGCAATAGGTCCCATTTCAAAACTATTTATGATTCCTCTGTGGATTTAACCCCCCAAACATCCAGTCTGGACACTTGTGTGATGTAAATATCACAATAGATGTTGAGTCAATTAAATATATTCTGTCAATTGTTATTTTTGTTTTATATAAATACACATTTGACAAGAAAATGTGAGATTTTTTTTCAGTTTATGTGAGAGCAAATATTTCCAAATATGTATGGTAACATCAAGTCTCCAGAGCACAGCCCAATATTAATGCCAGTGTGTGTTTACAAACAGTGTTGCACTGTCACAGCAAGCCAGCTAACAAAAGATGTCTTTCATAGACTAATTGAATAATGTGGTGAGATTTCTTTAGGCAATTCATACTGAACATTCACAGGGAGGGGAAAGATCTTGTTTGAACAAGAAAAAATTATGCTTTAGTTACATACATATAAAACAGCGATTCACAACCTCTGGCATTATACAATTTCTAACTCTCACCCTCCACAACCACTGACCCCTTTGCTTGAAACATTTTAAATTTCAACACGTTTCACAGACAGTTCACAGTATGTTGGATTTCTCTCTGTACTAAGTATTGAACATTTAATATTTCATATGTGTCTGGACTTTTTCCCATTCTGATCAATACTGGAATTTCATAGGCTCAAAATATAGCCCTCTTGCTGTTTAAAACATGGTTTTGTCCATGTCTTTTTCACCGTTCAAATTGATTTTTCACACTTTTGGGAAATCTTTATCCAGCGATGAAAATTGGCTTATGGAAGAACTGGGTCATGTCTGTTTTCATGGAGCAGCTTTTGTTTTGGAGTGCGCTTTACTGAGAGACTTGTATGGCCGATGTGAAAAAAACACAGTGATATCAGTGACTGTTACCAGCTCTTTCTCTACATCTTTCTCCTTGGTTTATCATGAAATACCCTCTGCCACAACTTTCTCTCTTTAAACATTTCATACAACTTCTTAAAATAAATGTTAGGACTTAATCAAAATTGGTCATCAAATGTGTTAAACTATTTTAAACAACGAACTGTAAGTACCAATATGGTGACACGGAAGCTTGAGAACTGCAGTCAGGCTAAATCTTCAGGTAAGGTAAGCATCCAACTGGTCAAACATCAGGTATTCAACCGCTTCCACTCGCAGTTCCATAAAACATGGTTAAATTCACAGTGGAACAGGTTCATTAGCGGTTGACTTGTGAGAAAAAAACAAAAACACCTCTGAAACAATTATATAAAGTGCGAAAGTGTGTCAGTGGCTATGCTTCCCAATGCAAAACAGAACCACATGACAACCATTTAAAACCGCTTTAAACGTCCCTCTCTGTGAACTGCTGCCTGTATAGGGCAAAGGCAGACAATGTTGGGGACGATACTTTCCTCGTAGCTGTCTTGCTTGCACAATGGACCAAGTGACAAATATGGACTCCTGACTCAGAACAATCGCAGTCTCAAACTACACTACAATGTAGTGTCTTTCTCCTCCGTGAGTGCTGCCCCTTGCTTACTGTTGCAAACGAGTTAAATTAGCGCCTGCACGGAAGCCGTATACTCATTCAAACTCTCATAAAGCTTTTCTGTTGCCAGTGTTCTTGCACCTGTGCTACTATACTGTACCATAAGTTACTAGCTCTACTAGCTACAATCTGTAGTGTTTGAAGATGGACGATTTCATAAAGCTTAATTGTGTAATTAGAGTCATTAAGGTATGCAGTGATGTTGTATGTTCTCCAAAATCTGATTCTAGCTTTAGAGCTTCAGAGAACCCAGGACCCTTTCCCACTGAATAGAAACTGACCCACAAAACTAAAATTAAAATAAATGTACCCGTTTTTAATGCTGCCTTAAAAACACTAGTTGCTGACATATCTGCTAAAACCAAACTCAATGCATGATTACGCAATGAAAAAACAAGACTCCATCATGTGAGCTCCTCTTTTATTATTATTTCACAACTTAAGGTTTCCCCACAATTTTCAACTGAAAAAAAGCTACAATAACCCCAGCTTTCATAATTTTGAGTTTAATTTTCATGCTTCAGAATGGCAGCCCTGTGATTTTACTATGAGCTATGTTAGTTTATACAAAAGGCCAGGATTCAATGAAAGTTCATTAGAACACAGCCACTGATCTAGAGAATTATGTTATGCCAACGAATCCTCATTTTGGTTCATTGTTATTGTACAGAACAGATCTCACACCTTTATAAAAACATGTCATTTACTACAAAATGTGAATGCTGCATACAATTAAAAGAATCTCTGGCAAACAATTAATGTTCTACTGTAGAAAACATACAATAGAGATTAGAGAATATAAATAACTGAGCTGGCAAAACTGTCTCGTGCCCAGACTCCAGTCTCGCGCACTCGCAATGACCATGCATGAGCGGTATGCGACATGAGCTGTCATTGTCTTACGATGCTCTGAGTTCAAGCGCAGGGAGCCCTGAGCAAAAGACCAAAACATCACTAAACGATCAAGCCAACGTAAAGCTACCAATAACACACGATTCAACGTTAATTATTCCCGACAGCTATTGCAGGTGTGGGTCTGAAACACTCGGTAGCTATACCCCGTTTAAAACACGCGGTTCAGATAAACCTTCGCTAAAAATACTGCATGGATAGAGATTTAGCCTGCATGACCCAGCTTAATTGTAGCATACAATAAACCACATAATAACATAAACGACAAAGCCATGAAAACTAAGAGCTATGAACTAAAGTTAACGTGTCACGGAAGAAAATAAGTTGAGGAATGCCATTTGAATGTTATTTTATTTTATTCTGGAATAACATAAGAATCTCCTGATGACAATGCAATTTATTTTGAAATAAATTTATCTGCTGAGATCTGAATACATGTCAGATAAATCGGCTACTTAACAAAAGAGTCCGTAACTATTTGACTTTTAAGTCTTAGAAAACAATCACCCTAAAACATGTAGGCAATTATTATTTATAAAAGGGGTCTCATGAATGACACGAAAATACATAAGTAGAGTAGGCTAAACATCCAACACGAGTAACACGAACTATTCAGAAAATTCTAGAGTAGTCTATCCTACTATAGTAGGCTAACCTGGTGAAACTTAATTGGTATGCTATGGTCACTGGTTATTATTTGTCATAGCCTGCGCTCAAAGAAAATTACATTTCCAAATACAAACTGTTACCACTCCGTGCTCAGTTATCTTACCCAACAGTTCTTTGGGCAATTCTGCCGTTTCCTCGCTCATGTTCACAGAGTTCTGGCGATTACGTCCAAATGAATTGTAACACACACAAAAGTAAAATCCGAAAATTAAAAGAAAATCCTGGTTCTTTAATTTCAGGTGCAATTCCTAGCGCTTGGTTACATATTTATTTTCCTCGGGAGCGTCGGTTCCACGTATCCACATTTGTCTCGGTGCATCTCCCTATACTTTCAGTTTCTTGTAGATGAACCGAATTGTCGAAATCATAGATTGAGCAATAACCAGAGGAAGAGAGGAATCTTATTAAAAGGCAAGGCAAAATGCTTAGTTCACATCGCGAGATTCATTCGCCGGAAGAATCACACACCCTGAGTCAACAGCACTCGAGCTGGCGATAAAGAGCTGCCCCTCCTCTCACCGAGACGGCTCTTGATAGAGGCCGGAGTCAGAACAGGGAAAAGGGGACATCTAGTGGTGCTACACAATATTTCATGCATCAGAAAATATACTTTTACTGTTTGAAATGGCCCTAGTGGTTTAATTGAATTGAATTAATGTTTAAATATTGTAATGTAATTGTGTATTGCAATGATTTTTTTATGGCAATAAAAAATCCTAAAACACAACCACCATAAATTTTTCCCAAGTAAGTTTTCCCATCACAATGTAGGCTATGTCCTGTAAAGAAATTTTCCACACACTCCCATTTTCTGCTTAGCATGTTCAGGTCCATCCTCTGGTCTCATTGAACAAACTTGGTTTATGTCTGCCCAGTGCATTATGGGTGAAGCCACAGAGGGTCAGCTGTTGTCCTGGGAGGGATGGATGAGTCTGGGTCCCTTTTGTTACTTCTACCACCCCTGAATGTACATTTTCACACTTTTTGCTTGCAACTGCAACTGATTCGTCTTCATGCTTAGGTCTTGCTGTACAAGACCTGTAGACAATATAGTCGACATGACAGGAGACAAACTGGATGCTTTACACATGGATAGCACACCTCTGAAGGAGAAACATGCAAAGTTATCACTGTTTAACCATATCAGAAATTTCAATCAATGATCCTTAGCGGGTGAATGCTGGTGTCCTACTCAACCAGGACTCTCAGTGTTGCCTTTGGCCCACCTGCCCAACTGCTGGTCAAATCAAAGCCTCCTGTATGGACTACTGTGACTCCACGTAACTCCAGGCCTGCCTGGTGACCTGGTTGCTTCAGAATATGTCTACTTGACTGGTGTTGAACAAGTTAAATCCCATTAATGAATTTGAGAGTGATAACATTTTGTCCGACCCCAAGCCCTTCATTTTTTTGTGATGCGGCAACCTTTTGTTTACGTTCGGATTGAAGATTGTGGAGGTGAACTGAAAGGCAGCGGGGAAAAAGAGTGAATTCAGACAAAAGAAGCTTTGTCAAATAATCTCTCAAATCTAGTTTACTGAAAAGATAAGCCCCCCCTCTGTATATAATTGTGGCTCTGTACCTCAGATGGATGGTATACAATCAATGCATTGTTCCCAATCATGTGATAAACAGGTGGCAGTCTAATAATTGTGGTTGGGCCTTTCATATCAATGGAGACCGTGGCAGAGGGTCCAATGTCAGTAGAGACCATGGCTAGGGCCCCATGACAAGAGGACTGCAGTATTCTGAATCTTTCAGGCCCCTGGTGGTCCGGGACACGTGCATTCAGTTTTATGAAAATAGAGCAATATAGCGCTAGTGGTGGTCAAATAGCCAACAACTTAGCTAATGCACGGGCACCACCAGTGTTGTTATTGAACTGCTCTTTCGCATAATTCCCAAGTGTTTGGAGTCCTAGGTGTACCTGCCATTGTACCCTTGCGCAAGAACAGAACTGCTCACTGTCAACGTCTCCAAGGAATTACAAGTGAATTCCATCCAGCGATTTCTAAGCAGTAAAACCCTTGACCGTCTCAAAGAACTCGCTTTGCCTGAAGTTAAACTGTTATTCAAGACCTTTTTTTTTTCTTTTTCAGTCGATGGCAGCAAATTACAATTGTTGCCATCAAAATAAAAATGGATATGTTTCAAAATGACATGCATTCAGTTTTATGAAAAGACAGAAATGTAACATTTGCGGTGGTCAGGTAGGCTGCAGTTTAACTAACGCGCAGGCACCAGGTGTGTCATTGCTCTACTCTTTTGCATAATTCCCAGGTGTTCTGCTCTTGTGCCACTGAAATGTCTTGCGAAAGTTAAGAGATTTTCATGACTTGCATGACTCACCATATCAAGCACATGCTGTTCATGATAGAGGAGCCGGTCATCGCAACACGGTCATGAGTAATGGCTTCATAAATTCTCAGGGAGCATCATTGTTTAATAGGTTTCAGTAAAATTAATTTAAAATGTGCATATAATACATTAACCCTTTAATGGCCAGCTCAACCACCTAGTATTGCACACCCGAGTCTCGATATCCTGCCAAACAACAACATGCCCCAACTGATTGAGCCATCTCTACCATTTGGTTTATGAGTCAAGTCCAACACACTCCCTAACAAGACACCAACACCAAAAAAAACATATCTAAAAACATATCAAGTGGGTCAGGCTCACCATGTGATGATATCCGGATGATACTTTGTTTACTACATAGCAGGACGGGCACTGGTCCTGTCTGAACAGATATGCCATTGTGCCTGGGAGAGGGAGTATATGTCATCCTTGGCTTGTTTTTTAAATATTTGAACAATCCTTTTTTTATTCGAGGTGACCTTCTGGAAATAATTATGACTATCTCACTGTCACAACTGAGAGTAGTGTGTGTACATGCTCACAGGGGCACAATATTGCCATGTACTCAAAAATGTACATTCAAATTGTATCATAGGCCTTTACTGCGTATTTGTGTTACCATGCCAGTAAAAAACTCTCTGTCTTGAACACACACACACACGCACGTACACAGTGAAAAGGTCACACACACACTTGGCATGCAGACAGCTGACAATGATTCATAGACACACTTTATAGTTCACCGTTCATTTAAAGCCACCTTTTATTACTTGTTTTGTGAACAAAATATTGTTTCAAAAAGGCCAGAGCTTCTCTAAGCAACAGTGGGCACAGCACAGCTCCATAACGAATAGATCGGGATGCATACGTACATACATGAACACATTGAACCATTATATTTCACTGAAAAACCCAAAAAGAAATATCGTCAACATGGCTGAAGTGAAATATATATGTGGTGTAAGACAAATAAACATGTTGTTATTTTCATGTGTCTTGGGAAAGATATGTTAATTCCACACAGTCGATCATTACTATCAGATCTCACAATTAAGACATTCAAACACAAAAAAACTTAAAAGTAACTTAAATCTATTTAAATACCTGGACACATAAAGTGTAATTTGGCGTAACTATACATTAACCACGATGGAACCAAAAAGCAAAAGAAAGCATTATATTTTCCACCAGCCATCACTTCATGAGGATATCTATAATAAGAGTAAGAATCAAAATAAGTTGTGATAATATGAAAAAAAAGACCAAAATTAATTAACACAACTACACATGAAAAATTATTGGCAAATTAAATGTAATCTGAGGGCTATTCTACTTTAATCCAAATATGGAATAAAATAAATTACAAACTTCTATACATCCATATAAAATAACATTCATTTTCATATTTACTCTTTCAATAAAAAAAACTAACATTTTAAACATCCACACATAACGGATGGTGAAAAGCTTCATCCTTGTCCATCTAGCTTGTAAAAAAGCAAGAACACACAGTTACAATTCATTCAACTGAGATTGTGTATTATTCTGCATGAATGAGTTTACGTTGTGGCACTTTTTTATTTGGTGCCGAGTCTAGTCATTGTATGATTCAGATTTATTGGATTGGATTTGGATTTAACACTTATCCAGAATAATCTTGAGGAATATGTTCTTATACAGCTTGCGTATAGAGGAGGTGCTGAACAGTGCGTTGAGCCTCCTCGTGCTCCTGAGGAGCTGGGGTGAGGCTCCCTGCGTGCGGAGCTCACGCAGGCTGTGTGCCAGGGCCTTGGCTAGGTCGTGCTCGACGTTCTGGGTCTTCCAGAGGTACAGGACCTTGAGGAGGTACTGCCGGGGCTCGCACGACTCCATCGCTGCCCGGATGTCCTCCTCTCTCACTTTCACCCCCGGCAGGCTGTCCATCATCATCTGCAGGTCACTCAAGATCAGGTTCCTGAAGGCAGAGCACCTGGACACCACCTTCTCACACTGGTTCACGCCTACTGGGCGGAGACACAATGAGGTCACAGAGGCACAAGGCAGGGTCTGCTGTCAATCACGCAATGCTTTGGTTCATCTTTTTTTTTTTTAGCTTAGTAGCCTATAAGCTCTCTGGAAGGACTTAGGCATTTTTACATTTCTGAACTCTAAGAAGAATGAACAGGAATCACACACTAGTGTGACGTATTGAGGAAGTAATATTAAGCACAGAGGCAAGGCCTTTCTCAAGAGCCTATGCTTCCATGATCCATCAACTAAGAGCAAAACAATGCTGCTTTCTTAACATGTTGAGATCTATTCCCTGCATGTTTCTTCCTACATACAGTCAACACTGCTTAGAGTGATTGGGGAATTATCATCGCATAAATAGAACTGGGCCTTTCTGCACTGTAAAATCTTGCACACTCTGAAAATAAACACATTCCATAAAAATGAAGGTTGAGCAGTTTTTCTTGGTATCTGCCCTGCATACAGTTACAGGTTCAATAGTCACCCTGACCCTTGCTGAACGCCTTTAAAGAAGAATGGTTTGGTGGATGGTTTTGTGATAAATTGCATTGTATCCAGGGTTGCTCTAGTGCATCAAGCTGCTTCATGCCTGATAAATCGGTGTAAGTGCCTGTTCTATTCATAACTATTTAAGTCCAAACACAACCACCATTCCCTCATTTTATCTACTGTATTCACCAAAGAATACTATATATTATTTATAAATGAGTAAAACATTAAAGTTAAAATCAATGCTATAGTTGTAAGAAGGATGCGTGTAACTTTTTAAAATGTATAGCAACAAGGATGTGACGATATAAAATACGTCAAGAAAGTAATGCAAAAAAATAAATAATAATAATAATCCAATGTAAGTAATACACAATTGATATAGCCCAAATGCATACATATTGATTTATTTATTTAAAATGTACAGGTTGTAACCCACGGCAACGAGTGAGGTCTGAAGTCCCGTCTCATGAGCTAATTTTATACCCCTGCGCCCTTGCAGCCTTGGCGTCATGATGCTGAGCACTTCAATCAACGTCACAGACAGTACCTAAAACCTCAAGGGCCGAGTCTGCTAGTCTGGCGTCCGGACATTTGGATTCGGCCGAAATATTTCCTATAAAGGAAAACGAGCAGCAACAAACTTTGCCAGCAGGTGGCGTCTGACCTTTGGTGATTCCAAACAGCCTTCCCTGGTCCCTGTTCATCTCTCTCCACAGTCTGAGCAGCTGTAGGACCTGCTGCTTGGGCCCGCACATGGCCTTCACCTGCTCTACGCTCCCGCCGTCCAGCTTCCTGCCTGGTAAGCTGGCCGCCACAGTGCCCAAGGGCAGCGCAGACAGGAAGTGCAGGGAGGACAGGAACTGGAGGATGACCTCCTCACACAGCATAACATCTATGGAGAGAATGGAGGACATTCAGTTCCTCCATTTTGAAATTGGGACCAGCCTGACAAACACTGACAGCTGCAAAATGATAGAAACAGTGATGCAAGGTGCTCTAGTGTCCTGTCCAGCAAACATACAGTCTCCACTAGCTTCCTACACGCAGTAGAAGCACACTGTAGTTGTGTCGATTTGTGAAATGCTGGCGGACCGACAGATAACAGTTTGATATGTGCTTGCCTGCTATAGGTCGCTGGCTTTAAATCTGATCTCAGGCACTCACTCTAGCCTGCCTAGAAACATGCTAGTTTTAATTTGTGATTGGACAATGAAAAGTAAAGAAAATGTATGTTAAAATTGTATGTTCAATTGTAAATGTATTTCCTTTCTGGAACTTTAGACATTGTGTCTTTTTTGACAGTGCTTAGTGGTGTTTCTCACACAGCCAGGTGGGTTTGCCTTTCCATTCCTGAAGCCAAAAATTCACCTTTGACCTCAAGAAGATCAGGGTTAATAGTTTATTTGACAAATTGTTTATCTGTAGTAACCCAACTTTGGTTGATTTACTACAATCCTAAATAAGGGGTGTTGTTTTGCATGTGCACCCAAAGTATTTGCATGTGTTATCATTTCACTCTTAGTGGGTGATCAACACAAAATAATTATGTAAATGACTCCCACCGCAAACAGCCACATTTAAATGAGAGATGTTGCGTGTTTGGAATGGTTAGGGGTAGGCTACTGTTACACTGAACAAGCTGGCGGTTTACTACAAACTGTTTCACTGGATGTCTTAGTTTCTGCCAGGAGTAAGATTCATGTTAGTACTAAAATCGACACTCCCGTTTAAACATATTAGGTCCCTCCCAGAAAAGGTACATTTTATGGGTTGTGGGTGAAGCCGTTGACAGTTCCAGTCCAAGATTAAGGGTAAGTTATGGATTAAGATGAGTTACTGAGGCCGGCATACAATACATTTCCCCAAGCATTTGAATCACAATCAAATGCAAGTGGTCACTTTTTCTTTCCCCCCAAAAAAATTTGTTAAATAATCCAAATGAATGGGGGACATCATTTTTATTTATTTGTAAGTCAAAGTGAAGGACGGGTGTGCTAAGCCTGAGTATAACATAGTTACCTGTGTGACACTGAAGGTCCTGCTGAAAGCACTCTGGGGCAAGGCCCCTGTCATCATCTTCACACACAGTATTTTTCTCAGCTGTCCCAGGAAGTATGGTCCTCATTCCCAGCTTGCTGCAGTCTCTGTGTAAGACACAGGGCTCTGTTGCTGAAAAACCGCTAGAGAAGGAGCCCTTTGCACACCTTTCACATTCTGTGTCACTCTCTGGCGTACCTGCATCAAAAGAGCAATAAAGTTATTCACAATAAACTGAAAGCAAGCAAAAGTATGAAAACCATAACTATGATGTTTAGGTAACAAAATTTCCCAAGATTTTGAAATATGAATTCAGGTGGGGCTCTTTATTATTAACTTATTATTAATTGTTAACCCACATATAAACTTAATATTCCATTCATATAGTACAAGGTCAGGCTCACCCATATCAGAGAACCTTGGACTAGAAAAATAGCGGTTGGGTTTTAACAAACAAAAGTGTTAACTGTAAGAGAAATCAAAAAATGACTAGATCAGAATATTAACCAGTCTGAGCCTAGCTGCAATGTGAGAAAAATCTAAATAATATCACTGACTCACAATGCAAAACCAGCCTATATAACATTACCCGATTAAGTATTTTAAAGTAATTACAACGATTTAGGTAAACACTTATAGTGTAGTATTCTAAGCAACTCTTGAAAACCACTATTTTACAAGAGGATCTTTTTGTCAGTTTTTCCCATGTCGTCTTTCTCAATTTGACTTTTTCTCAGTATGTCTTTCGAGTAGCCAGGAAAGAACAGAAAGACAACGTGGGACAGGAAGTATATTTCTGTGGGTTCACTCACAGTTTGCCCTGATGACGACCTGCTGACAGCTGCAACATTGATCATGTGGTTTTGTAGCGAGTAATAAATCATTGATTTAGGAAGCATTGTTTGTGGACCCCAATTACTCTCCTAATTTTGCTGTAATTTACATTTTAAAAAGCAGTCAAACAAAATAAGTTCTTTGTGGAAAAAACAACCTTTTAAAATGAATTTTTGTTAATATGCGCCAGATGTTCCATTTTAAAGTATTATAGAAAATATTTTAAAGCAAACCACAGGAAACCTAGAGCTACATATAACTCAGTATTTCCAATTTCAATGTCCTCGCCTGGAAAACATCTCATTTGTAAATGGAAACTCAAGAATGAATCAATGTCTGTAAGGAAGCGTATGTCACTGCATGATGTGGAGAAGGCGACAGAGAAACACGCCCGTACCACATCATTTTGAATGTGACGAAAAGCTCAACAACTTTCAGAGAGCATGTGTAACATCACTGCCAAGAAACTGTTTGTGGCAATTTGATACTGCTGATACATTACCAGGCAGAGCATGTTAAAAGCGGTTCGGGAGGCTTGGGGAGACCCTTGAAAAATTTTGTCTTAATGATATCATACTACTACAGCATCACTATAATGCTGCAAGTGCAATAAACTACAATGGTGGAACTTTCAGGTATAAACTGTATTTAAAAAAACAGGGGTGTCCACTGTCAATTCATAGGTTTCTGGTCCCCGTTCAAACTGTGGTCTTAAAGGGGACTCTCACCCAAAAATAAATGATTTAGTATGGTCTTCCTTACCTTCAAAATAGTTGAAAAAAAAAAAACTGGCATTAATATTTTGGGATGTGTGGCTCTGAACATGGACTGCATTGCTGCATTCGGGTCCAAATTTTATGCTTTCTTCCTGACATTTCCTTCCCTTGCTTCATGGGGGGAATCCCCAAAATGCCAGGATGAAATATGGCAGCCACATGAAGTGGGAGTCGATTCCAATTTAAGAAAGAGGAGAGAGTTATATTCCCTCACTCCCACATTTATCCTCCCTTCCACCGAGAGTTTAAAAAAGGGAATCCCACAATGCAATTCTCCACATGGAAGAGTGGGTGGTCACGGTTCAACTCTATGGGGAAGCAGTTCCTACATCGGTTGCGAGGGCCATTCAGTTCTGTTTTGGTTTGTTTCTCGTCTATCCTGCCTTGCAAAGCACCTGTTAAGTTCGCTTACAAATGTTGTCACAAAATAGCTCACTCAAGAGAAGACAGCAAGGGAGGGGTATGTGTTAAACTGGATCCGAATGCAGCCATGTTCTTTTCTGTGGGCTAAAGTATTATGCATGACGCATGAGAGAGAAATTATTGTTAAAGTGAGAACCAACATATCAAATAATGTTTTTTTGCTGATGTTCACCTCTTATCACTTCCTTGCAGCCATTGACTGATTGGGCACCTGGAAATGGCATCCCTAAAACTTTCAGACTATAAACCTCCACGACCAAGAGTGGACACCACAACAGAAAAGCCTTTCATAATAGATTTTAAAAGCACATACCCAGTACGGCTACCCCAGAACCAGGTGGGCAGGGGGCGTGCTTTATGCAGAACTCCACCTCCAGATGGTACCCCGGGGCACACTCGCACAGCCGGTCACGTGTCCCGTCGCACTCTCTCCGGACCAGCTGCTGCTCCTTGCAGACAGACGTGCAGCGCTGGCAGGCTTTGCCCCAGTGCCAGTGCTCAGAGAAGTGCCCCTCAGGGCAAGGGCCGCATGCAGTGGGCCCATCCCTGCCGCAGTGCCGCAGGACTGCCGTGCCAGGCGGGCACTGCTCACACAGGTACACCTTGGAGGTCACGGGGTCGCGGTGCTGGTACGTGGGCGGGGACACCTCCCAGGATCCCACAGTGAAGGAGAAGACAAGCAGCTGTAGAGGGAACACAAAGACGTCACGCTGAAGAATTTGTTTAAATTTTTCCAATTTATTCAACACCCACCCACACCCGCAAACACGCAAAATATTTCCCCTGTGGAGAAGTCCACCACCTCACTCTGTCCAACAAAAGCGCAAGTGCGTAAGACAATCCCAAATATGCAACGGCTTGACCTGGCTTTCACTCAAACTAAGAGAGCCAGGACTCCAATGCTACACAGCCTTTGGTGTGGTCATTGAAAGGACTTCTTTCAAAGGGAATGACATTCATAGGAATTCAACGGTGGTTTATTGAAATGCAACCTTCAACCTTCCCACCATTTTGTTGGAAATAACATTTGTTCAACACACCACACACATAACATATGCACAGCAGTGATAAACCACAATGTTACCATCTGTATGGCTTCAAAGAACCTCACAAAGATGATTCTAGACACTGGAAGCTGATATTGTTAGATTTATTTTAAAGCGTGGGATATGTGCTTCCAGAGTAGTAAGTTCAAAATGGTTTTGTTAATTCATAATTCATAGAAGGTTAGGATGTCCATTAGTCGGATTTCTGTGTTGGGTCTGCAATCAAACAAATAAACAAATACTTGAATACCAAATGATTTGAAATTCTACACTGTTGCCTGTAGAAAATGTTGGTTTTGAGTCTAAGGTATCAGCGTTGTTATTATATTTTACTGTGGTTGCTATACTACTGGTGTATAAAAGAAAACAGAAAAATAAAAATAAAAAACTAGGAAACAAGGCTATAGCTATAGACCAGATATTTCCCATTGTTATTTTTGGTCTGATAACAGCTCTGCAATTTACTGCATCCCTGTTTAATTTAGCTTCATTTTAAACTTTATCTTAGCTGATAAAACCACCCCCCTTCTGTATACATATAGGCCTACATCGTTGTCACTAATGCTTTTAGATTCTACTTTAACTTGGAAGATATAGGCTACCTTTCAGTCCATGGCTTCGGTTATGGTCTTATCAAAGGGGACATTATAAAAGTATGACAATGAAATGCTCATTGTTCCTAGTTTACAGTCAGCTGAAAAGCATGCTCACATGTGTAATTGACTCCAATGGATACTTCCCAACTGGCTATAGCCTACATGTCGCCAACAGCGTCGCAGTTCAGCACGTGGTGAGAGTGTAGTACTCCGTGGTACTGAACTTCCCTATTTGTGTTGTCATTTTCCACATTGGGACTGAATTCTCTTTGTTCCAAAATTAAACAAGTCTATTTTGGAATGCATGCATGCGCACAAGATTTTTATATCTTTTGAAAATAAACTATGTATCACGACTTCTAAATTAAACATACTGCGCCATTATTGGAATAACTGTATTTGTTAAATTACTTTATTGCAAACCTTTAAATAATTATAGCTGAAAATCTTGATTACTAGTTTATGGTAGCCTATAGCTCCATCCATCCATCCACTCATCATGAGACGCTTTCTCTAGGGATGTACAGTATAGCCCACAACCTCTTGTAATAACCGAATTTTGCATATTAAATATGTATTCGCAAGACGAGCTGCTCAATAACATACGTTCGCCCAATATCCATCTTAACTCGGTGAAGCATCCTCTTAAATACAAATTGTGGATAGGGCTGAAGCCTGATGCAGTCAACTACTTAAATTCCCGGTCTCAAGTTTCACGGCTCATAAACTCGTCGTTACTCACCAGGTATAATTTCATGGTTGACCGTGGCCTCATGTTCTGAGTATCCAGTCCTTCCATAAAGTAAAGTCTGTGTGAGCACGTTCTTTTCCATACTAAACTTACAGTTAAGGAAAAGGGAAGAGACCATGCCCAGCCCAATAATGGTATTTCCAGCTGTAGCATATTTTCCCTCCTCCTAACGGTTTGTTGCATGTTCCAGGTGTTATCTTTTGTTAACACTGTCTGATGACCCAGTGTTTATATTAACTTCGCATCATGCATTTATTGCTTAGTTGTGAAGATGTGTAGGCGATGTATACCACTGGGGAAAAGATGCGTTTAATAAAAAACATTATTTTACAGTAGCTTATGCTGCAACACTCATTTGTTTTAATTTGCATACATATGAGTATTTTACGGTTGATGTAACTCGTTGCATCGTTAATCGAGGTGAGACCTGTGCGCAGTGGCTGAAATATTTTTTTGTTCGCGGCAGGGCGCTGGCAGTCAAAAATTAATGAAAACAATAAAAGCACGTGCTTAATCGGACACGAGACATGATCGTTTTATCTATAGGCTACCTGCTTCAATTATATATATAAAACATATATAAATTATTGAGAAGGTAGCGTTACATTCCATAAAGTGAGCTGTATTATTGTTTATAAGTAGGCTATATGTCTTTCAAAAAGTTTGCAAGGTTGAGAATGTGAAGTCTTGTATGGCATTGCACAGGAATATTTAAGAAAACACCGTGCTAGGTTGATAAACCCGCATTCATGGAATGCGATTTTTCTAAATGGAGAGAGAGGAGGCTCTTTTTAAAAGGATAAAGTATAACTATACAAAATAACTACGGATTAATTTGGATGGCTCACCATTTCTGCTTGGTCAGCTGTACCAGCCAAACCAAAAAGAACACAAATCATTGAATCTACCCATGCACCTTGTATAACGTAATAAAATGGCATGATCACTTCCAGACAGGTGCATTGGAAACACAGATGTGGCTATTATTAAGTAGATGGCCCCAGGAGAATCTTTGGCTTATTAAAAAATAGACCATTTTAGTCAAACCTGATCGCAATGATAGGTGATAATTACTCTAGTCTGTAAGAGAAAGTGAATCTAACGCATCATAAAATAAACTCTATATCACATACTATGACAACAATTCCTAATAACAATTCTGTATGCATTTGTATACAGTTGCTTCTCTGTACCATTAACTTTTGATTTTATTACATAAAACAAATTTCAAGATTGCAGCAGTATATCCACTAAGCAAACTGATGGCTATAAATAAAAGATTCTCGGAAAACAAACTGTGAAATATGGCTCATTGTTGTTGCCAATAGTAATGTCAAATATATCACTGCGTAATAACTAACAGGAACCACTTTACACAGCTTAAAGCAATATTATGTCAGTATCACCCACCTATACTGAGAGCCGTAACTCGAAATGACCGATTACTACTGTGTAACCTTAGGCCTACTATAGTATGTAGTATGTAGTAACCCTACTGTAGTACTGGTTATGATCCATTTTCGCTCCTTATTATTTTTTCCGATAAGGTTTTTACAGTATGCTTAATAAAATATATGTTACAATGCAGTAAATCGCCCATATATATTCATCTGCAGAGATTTTGACCTAAATATCTGCTTGTATCTATATAGAAACCACTAGTTCTTGATACATGCAAATGAACTCTGCCATCAGAGAATATCCCTGCACTCAATAAATATTTGGCCTTACCTTAGACTTGGAAGGGCAAAGTGTTTCTCATGCAGTGACACAGTGAGTTTTATTTGCTTAAAGAGATGACTTTGTGATTGGCTATTCTCTTGTCAGGTACTTTAATTTCGTGATAAAATGATTCAGTTGTAACGTCTATGGTAATTCTTACACATTTCTTATGGGAAAATGTGAATATGCATCACGAAATCCGAGTAAGGGACAGCAGTGTCATCAGTGAAACTGATCAATGATGACTGGGAAATATGACTTGAATGTAAAATGTACAAAAACAGACATCTAAGGCCAAATAAATCTTTTTTCCCTTAGTGGAAACATACTGTCTTCCTCTATGTCACACACTGGTGGTGTCTAAGGTGTGCTGGCCCCGCCCCCTTAACTGTGAAATGTTTAGTTGCTGAACAATGCAATATAAGGGCAATCAATTATCCATTACAAATAATTTCAATTTACATTTGTTATTACTCACTTTCGCAGAACAAGCTACACCTATGAATGTGCGTCTTGTATTCATGATTTCGTAGTTCCTGGAAAAACAGAAACACTTTGGCTGTCTGAGTATATTTCTGCCTTTGTTATTTATTACTTCCCAGTGTCATGTGATGCATTCAGCTTCCTTGGCGGAGTTTGTTATGTTAATTAAAGCCACATTTTCTGCTGATTTTTTACATCTATCCATTATTTATGGCCATTTTCTGCTTTAGTAATGTCTGCATTATACACAAACTGCTGAAGCCTGTAAACTTCCAGTGTAGAGAATGTGTGGTCATGGTTTCCAATAAAACTTAAAACAGCCAATGACGGATCAAGCTTCTATGTCCATGATGCAAAAATGTTAGATATAGAAAGCATCCGTAAGAGTTTCCTATTTACAGCTGAGGCCATGGTCACTGTTAGAAAATGCTCCACTGTCAACTGACGTTTCTGACTAATTCATTTCTGCTCCTGGGACTGTTGATACGTATCGACAAAGAGAGTTATCAATGTTGTAATTGGTACAATATATTTCATATTAACATATTGGAGGCCACAGTTGGCCAGGTAACGGCCGACACGCAAATAATTTTGTTCATGCGTTGCCTTGTTGTACTGGCTGCAATTCTGCTAACGTCCTATGTGAATAACCCAAATAAATAGCATGAATAGCTGGATAGATTTTGGAGGAGTAAATTATCTGATTTCTTGATGGAATTTTGTCGGGTTATATCTGCAATCTAATGCAAATCTCACTGATGTGGAAGGCGCCATCGGTATAATAAGATTTTAATAAAAGATAGCCTGCTTATAAAGGCGTGGCATCTTTAATTAAATGGCAGTTTTACAAAAACAAAAAGCAGACCACATGCAACCCTGTGTTAAACAGAAACACAATAATGAATGGACTGCCAAAGCCACCGTGGTTGTTCACAGTAAACAGAAACACAATAATGAACGGACTGCCAAAGCCACCGTGGTTGTTCACAGTAAAGATTTCTCTTCATTTCTGTATAAATCTGTTATGTAAATATATGGTGGTCTGACAGTTTCACCGCAAACAATGAAAGTCGATTAAATCTTGTGCTTTATGCAAACTAACAGGTGTGCGAATGTGTCTGCCTGTGGGTGCATGTGTCTGTGTGTGTTGGGTGGTATGAAGAGGTACCATTATATGGTTTTATTCAGACGAAATATAATAAAAGAAAGAAGAATACACTTTAGGCAATTTTTACACTTTTACAATTTTTACACTTTTACAATTTTTACACTTTACACAATTTTTGCGCTGGGTCCTGCAGTTCATTTGAAAGTAGGCTGACCTCATTAAATGCTGTTTCCTCTGCGTTTATCCACCTTCGAGACATATATATGAATTAGCTTAATCTCACACTGAAAAAATGAGAAAAATCAAGAAATAATTATTTTTAAGAAAACCACGTGTGCCAAAATTATTGGCACCCCTAGAAATTCTTATGAACAAAATGTAACTGAAGCATTTTCTCCATTTATATTTTACTTTTTAAAGTTGATCAGAGTGTTTAGGAACTTTCAAGCAGTAATCCATGACTTCCCGTTTCACTGGGGTATAAATATGAGGTGACACAGAGGCCATATTTCCTTATTCATACATCAACATGGGAAAGATAAGAGAACACACAAATCAAATGAGGGAAAAGTGTGTTGAGCTTCATAAGTCAGGGAATGGCTATAAAAAAAAAAGCTACTCACCTGAAAATGCCCATATCTACCATTAGGGCAATACTTAAAAAGTTCAAAGCAACTGGAACTGAAGAGGACCCAAGTTTATTTTGGAGGAGGATGGTAAGAGAGGCAAAAAAATCTCATAGGATCACTGTTGGAGAATTACAGAGGAAAGTATAATCTTGGGGTCATCAAGTCTTCAAAACTACCATTAGACGTCACCTCCATGCCAACAAATTATTTGGAAGGCATGCCAGAAAAAAGCCTTTCCTGTCATTTCACCACAAACGTAAGCGCCTGGAGTTTGCTAAACGCTACTGGAACTTTGACTGGAACCGTGTTCTATGGTCAGATGAAACGAAAATTTAGCTTTTCTGTAACCAACAGTCAAGGTGGGTTTGACGTAAAAAGAAAGATGGCTATACTGAAAATAACCTGATCCCCACTGTTAAGTATGGTGGAGGTTCCGTGATGTTGTGGGGCTGTTTCCTCCAAAGACCCTGGAAACCTTGTTAGGGTACATGGCATCATGAACTCCATGAAATACCAGAAAACTTTATTTCTGAATCTGGCTGCCTCTGCCAGGAAACTAAAACTGGGTCATTGTTGGATCTTCCAGCAGGACAATGATCCAAAACGTACATCCAAATCAACACAAAAATAGTTAACTGAACACAAAATCAAGCTTCTGCCAAGGCCATCTTAGTCCCCTGACCTAAACCCCATTGAAAACCTGTGGGTTGAGCTGAAGAGGAGAGTGCACAAGAGAGGACCTAGGACACTGGATGTTTTGTCTTTATAATTCAAGTCAAGCGCAGTTTCTGAATGATATCATCAGCACTGTATCAGTAATGTGTCTGAATGGCAGGTTTGAAAAGACATGTGCAATCTTTATAGTGATCCATTGAGCCTAAAGCCAACTCAAAAACAATTGAGCTTTGTACTATCAAAATTGTTGGATGTGTTATTATACCATTTGAAACGCCATCCACGGTACCTGTGGTGAAGGCAGATTGGTGATGACTGGTCAAGGATTATACTGAAAGGATTGTACAGTTCTTATGTTTTAATAAAAAACATTTTAAGTATATAACGTTTTATTACCACAGAGTAAAGGAAAATATTTTTAGTTTTGTAAGAGAACTTGAGGCACGGCAATGTACACACGTCCATCCAACACTGCAGTTGAAAAAAATTAAATGCATCAATAGAATTTCTGTCCTTCTTATTTCAACCACATTTCATTTAATTTCAATGTCAATTTACTCAATTTATTGTATATTTCCCATTTGGGGTTTCTTAAAGGGCTGTGATTCATTGAAATTAGGTGGGGTTTCACAAAGTCTAGCTCTCACAAGTTCTATGTTGTATTGCCAAAAGCAACAAAAGCTGATCCAAATTCAGAAATGATTGGCTACAATAGCGCTAATGTCGTGTCTGTAGCCATTTCAAAAATCGTATGCCACTGCTGACGGTTTTTTCTAATTTATTTAATTGGGAAAACGTGTTCTCTGAGAATCTTATTCTAAAAAGTTAAAATACTGTCAAGCTGAAGTCTATTTTTGAGCTTTAATTGACCCACGGCATAGTTGCATTTTAATTGCCAGTTTGAGTGTGCCGCGAAACACAACAACGCAGGTGTCGCTAATATCAGGTTTCACACAGTCAACCGAATGTTCACTTTGTGTTTTGACAGATGTATTGAAAGTATTACGAGATGCGCTGGGAGGAGTCCACAAAAAGAAAATGTGAGATGTTTACTCCACCAAGTAAATGGTTCCTTATTTTAGTCATGTTATTCATCCCTGCTTATGAAATATGGCCTGCGCTGCCAGTAAATGATGGAAATGTAACATCTGGAAATCCCATTCTTGAAAAGCTAGCTTTAAGCCTCGTTGTGTGGAATCACAACAGTCCAAAGTCAATGCATAAGAAAGCCAGGGGGCTAAATTCATCAAGTTGACGACAGAGTGTCACAGAGTTCATTTTTAATCATGAGCAAACTTCACCACAGTTATTGTATGGCATTTCAAATGCTACAATAGTACCTCCAACAATTTTCATAGTGCAAATCTCAAATGTTTTGGAGTTGACTTTAGGCTCAATGGATCACTATAAAGATTGAAAGGTGACAAAAAATGTGTTTTCAAACCTCTGCCATACTGATACTAATATACAATAATATACAATTTAGAAGCAGTGCTTGACTTGAATTACGTAAGGACAAAGACTGGCTCAAAGTTAGTTGGACCCTAACAATTTAGACATTACCAATTCAAATAAAGAAATAATGTTATTTAGAATGTATGTATTTTAAAATGTGCCTCAGAACTCGGCTCTATAATATTTTTTTATATATCCCACAAACAGTGGATTCTCTTGACACATTGCCAGAGCTGCTGTGAAACCATAATATAACGTGAAAACGATTTGTTTTCAACAATTAACTTAAGAATATTTGCAGGCACAGAAAATGGATTCCTGGTAAAACCCTGGTGGGTGGTTTGAGCCCGACAGAGTGCACAGCTCTCTTGCTCTGCTTCAGTTGAAAGAAGCCCAGCGAATTCAGGTGGCGTCTGAGGGAAAAAATGAAGTGTCCATCAGAGAGCAGAGGTTACGACGCGGCGGAGGCAAGTGGCAGAATAAATCCTCACACTTCTTTGGTCTGAATGTAGATGGTGCTTCAAGACCTGCTGGCATACTCTCCAAGCAGCATGTGCTTTTTCATCAGCCATTTATTAAAATTTATGATTTTGTGTTAATCATCCTCCTTAATAGTAATAACTAGCCATGGTTAAACTGAGCAAAAAAAATCAGGTTTATTGTGATACAATTTCATGGTTCTACATAAGGCATAAATGGGTTGATCACATAGCTGGTAGTACAAGCAGAAAGTCAGTGTTACCGGTCAGTGGCAAACATCCTAAAGTATACACTGAATGTAAACAATGTAATTATTGTTGAACACTCTTACCAGGAGGTAGTCATAGAACTTTACCTCAAACAGTTTTTGAATAACAATTATATTGCAAAAACAAAACAATCACTTATGGAAGCACAACACAATGGTCCATAATTACATGCTTATATGTAAATTGAAAACATTCAGTGAGTAACCATTATGAGTATAAGGTTTTAAAGGATAAGACTGTAAAATAATTTGTCCTAGACCAATAGGTAGAGCCTTCAATGGCCTTTTAATGATTCACTGATTTTAACCAATCTTTAGATTGGTTGAAGTCAGTGATCGACAGCTCCACCCATTATATATTCTCTAATCTCTAATTTAGGAGAGGCCGCTATTACCAGATGTAGAAACCCTGTATGAGGAACCTATATTAAACTAGCACAAGACATAATGCCTCAAGTAGCTCTGCAAAAGGTAAAAGCAGCTATGCGATACAGTAATGCAGAAGCAGACGCTTAAAAGCATATTAGCAGTCGATTTACCGAAGCAATATTGTCAAATAATGTGAACAGAGTGAAAATAAATAAACTAGCAGATTTCACTGTGGAGCGCTCTTCCTAAAAAGCGCCTAGCATGCGCTATTGATAAAATAACACCAGACCAAAGTGTCTGGTTATGCCAAGCTTTAGAAATTAGCTGTTTGGGCCATTGAGATGGAGGTGTGTGCTTGGGGCTTCCAACTAAAAAAATACTAAAAAGGATTTTAAAAAACCTAATAAGTTTTTTTCCAAGGTACTTAAAAGCTACTATAATACATATCAAATACATATCAAATAATTAGAAAGTGGTAAAAAAAACGTAGCATAGCATATCTCAGTGAAGAGTCCTGGGTGGTCTTTGAGCTGCCATGATGAATGAAAGTACTATAGGGCCATAATAAACAGGGCAGCTTTATTTCAAAATCAAAATGCGGGGAGAGTTAAGTTTAACCGGCTGCATTGCAATGGGCAACAGATATAAATCAGCATTTAGTTTTCAGTATAGAAGCCAGCACCATCAAGAGTAAATCCACTCTTTGTGTATGAAAAGCCTGTCTGAGCAAATATTGCCACTCACAGTACATTGAAGTAGAACAGTAATAGTGTATGTTCACTGTGATGCAACTTTGTGGATGTAGAAAATCACACAGTCGGTAGTACGTGGTAAGAGTCGTTGATACAGTTCCGTTGTGGTTTACAGTACAGCATTCAGAGTGTTGGGAGTTTACTCACATCCCATAGAGTCCTAGTGAAGCTTCCAACAACTAATTAGAAACCTGTCACAAACATCAGACCCCAATTAATAAAAAATAGTTGTTACAAATATTAAAAATGAATCTTGTTATTTGTTAAAAACAAAAGGCGGGGGTTACATGGGATTACAATACTTACTGGTACTTACTGGCACTTTAAAGGAATACAAATACATAAAATTCTATTTTTAAAAAAACAAAACAAATATACAGCTAGTCATAAAAGATGTACCAGGGAGAGGGCAGATTTAGTCGTCGTCTTCATACGTGTGCAAGTAAGTCTTTAAGGAAAGGATTTCTATGTAGCTCTGGCTGGTCTGGCGGTAGAAGTCCAGGCCTGTGAGTATCTCGATGTCCCGCACCCGAGCAGTGTGCAACTTTATCAGCTCCTCGACCCACGTGAACTCCTCCTCCGAGCTCTACAAAACACCCACAATGCAATGGGCCACATATTCTTATCATTTTAAATGACTGCTGCTCCAGCCAAAATACTTAAATAGTCTGTCTTCCTGTTGAATAACCAATTGATTAGCATATTCAGTTTTCATGGGAACGCATTTAAATTTTAAGTTGTGTTTCATGAAATTTAACCTTATAACTGCTCTGGGGTGATTCTGTGTTATGTTTTTTTTCAAACTGTGGGTCGGAAGCAACCCATTACGAGAAGGGTTGAGGAGCATAGTGGTATACGACTTGTGGCATCAGCATGGCGTTAGAAATTCTGAGGTGAAGTCGGGTGGGGACTGCGGAGGGGACTCACGTTGCAGCTCTCGTCGTTGTCTGGCCGGTGCGGGAGGATGAAAGAAAAGACGCTGAGCGGGCCGTCGCACGTGTCCACGTCCTGCGTGTAGTCCAGGCAGCTGGTGACCACGCTGTAGTAGTGCGTGGGGACAGGCACAGGGCCGCTCGCGAACCTACGACCACAGGAACGCTCAGCAAGACTGACCGGCCCATTTCCACAACTCTAACCATCCCATAAGAGCAGTGGTCCCTAACCCTGTTCCTAGAGATATACCTTCCTGTAGGTTTTCACCCCAACCCAAACAAAGAACACCTCATTCAACAGCTAGAGATCTCGTTGAGCTGCTAATTAATAGAATCAGGTGTGCCAAATTAGGGTTGAAATGAAAGTACCTACATTACAGTAGATCTCTAAGAACAGGGTTGGGGACCACTGCATTCGAGCCAATGGACTCTTCTGAACAAGTGTAAGGAGATGGAAACAAACAAAAAACATGTGTGTGTACTTTCATAATGAAATGATGTGTGCAGTGCATAGCCATTTTTGGTAGTTGTGAAGTGTGCAGGACACTCTTAAAATAAACAAAAAAATCTCTTGCTGCACCAAAGCATCGTTCTGAAAAAGTCCAGATGATATCAGGGCATCATGCTATGAGTCAATAAATCAATAAGCTAAACAATGAGAAACACTGACAAATGAAAGCCAGTTACAAATCATACATATCTAGAACATAGGCGTCAAAGTATATACATAACCTATGCTTTCAAACACTCCTGCACTGCAACAGTCTGCCACTAGGTAGAGCTAACGTAATACATAAAGAACAGTACCCAAAGGAAATTCATCATGGAGTATAATGAGTAGGCTACTATTCACAGCCATTTCTTGTGAAACATTACCAGGGGGAGATCCATTTGTGAAGTGAAAAGTTTTATACAAGGATAATTGGCCAGTATATATAAAATAAACAAAATACTGAAATACTGAAAGAGAAATATGCATTAAAATGGGTTGCCTGGGGAGTTAATCACTTTATCATGCAAACACAGACTGTATATATCCATACTGCTTCAGTGTTTAGGGTTAAACCATCTTCAGCTCCTGTAATTACTCTGAAGCATTCACATGTAAAACATAGGGTAACAATAAATTCGGAATATCTGGGAGTTGTAGTTCTTACTTTTCCATCTTCTCAGCTGAGTCACGGAGGCCATCGTAGTCGTAGTCGAATATGGGGCCGCTGACGATATTGACCCCATTTCTCTCACTGGCGTACCGCCTCACCAGTGTCCTCTGGAAGTAGATCCACACCTCTGAAGGGAGAGAGAGAAACACAGAAAGATAGAGAAAGTGAGACAGAGTATATATGCAGGGTCTAGAGATCTTCAGTGTGCATTTCAATCAGCGCTTCAATGTTCACTCAGTGTTTTCAATGGATAACTTCAGTTTATTTACTGTACCCACATATTTTTTTCCATTGTCAGAAAAAATGGTGCAGAAAGCATATAGGTAGCTTTTATTGTACAAACCCCTATTCCAAAAAAAGTTGGGACAGTATGTAAAATGCACATAAAAGCAGAAAGCAGTGATTTGTAAATTTTCTTTTACATATATTTAATTGAAAACAGTGCATATCTACTGCATACCTGGCAGAAGAGTGATGATTTGAGGCTTGTTTGATACCTCAGACCCTTGATGACTTACAGCCATTTAGCCAACCACGGGCTCCACACAATTCCCATGTCATTTACAGTTTAATCTGGTCCCAACCCCCAATTCCCATAGAGATCCATTCAAATGCAGAGATGTTATAGTATCGCTTGAGTACCTGAAAATAAGATATATATCTTATTATATCTTTTTATACCCAGTCATGATAGCATCACCTGTTTACCTGTGGAATGTTCCAAACAGTTCTTTGAACTTCCCAGTCTTTTTTTGCTCCTGTTCCAACTTTTTTGGAATGTGTTGCAGGCATCAAATTCAGAACTAGCGTATATTTGAAAAAATCAGTACAGTGGGTAAAACATTAAAAACCTTTTCTTTGTACCGTTTTCTATTAAATATACATGTATGTAAAAGAGAATTTACAAATCACTGCTTTCTGCTTTTATGTGCATTTTACATACCGTCCCAACTTTTTTAGAATTGGGGTTTGTACTAAACGTTACAAAACTGCATGCCTGAAAATGTCTGGTCCAGTAACCTTGCTCAAGGGCATGAAAGCAAGTTCCAGCACAGACTTGTAACCTGATCACAATTCTTGCTTTTCTAACCACCTCTGCTGCCTGCCCCCCCAGCTGGACAAGCTGCTCTGAGCCGAGTTGCTCAACTCTGTACGAAAACAAAAAGTCATGTTTTTAAGTGAACTATACTGAACTTTACATGCTGGCGTTAAACAAGACAGGACTGAAACAGCGAGTATTCTTGTTCTTCTTCAGTCTGACAGGATATTCTGTAATCCGTGTCCACTATTCTCAGAAATCCACAAAACTGACTACGTTAGCCTAATCCATGCTCTTGTGAACTCTGAACAAAGTGGGGGTCAGTCATTGATTGAAACCCTTTTGGAAAATGGAAGGGGAACATGGAAATCCCAGTAATCACAACATCCTCTTCCATGCTCTGGCGTGCGTGCGTGCGTGCGTGCGTGCGTGCGTGCGTGCGTGCGTGCTTGCTTGCTTGCTTGCATGCGCGTGGATTGTTCTGACTGCTGGACTCCTTCCCAGAGAGATAGAACAATCAGTACCAGTCGTCTCAAGGAACGCCAACAGCGCCACACACTGGCTCCTTTCACAGACCTGAGGTCATCAGACTGGCGGCTCGTTGTCCCCGCCCCTTCCCCCTCCCAGACTAGCAACACGGATCATTCATTAACCCCAAGAGCACACCACCCATCTGCAAGGGTTTCTTACCATGTACATTCAACTCAACGGTTTGAAAAGCACACACATGCTCCAATTCAGTATATTTTGGGTCGAGCCAAAATGAGTCATACTCACTCTTAAACGCTGGGTACATCGGGACAGTGTTAGTGATCAGCTCGGCGTCATATTTTGTTTCAGGGGATGACGCCAGCTCTGTCAACAAAGAAACCGCAATTCACATTTATGGAACAACAGCTGCATTTTTGGTTCCTTTTTTCCCCCAGTAAACCGTATATTTTAAGCTGAGTAATATTTACAATGGTACCGTAAGATACCTGCTTAAATCTGGAGCTTATTGTTCAGAGCAAAGCACAGCACAGAATGTCTCACCGGGGGGGAATAGGAAGCCGAAGGAGAGGCTTTGGTCGGATTCGTAGCCGGTGCAAGACTGACTGTAGGCCGGGGATATACGGATGTCAGGCCTCCTGCAGTGACTAAAAGACTCAGGAAGCGGTGTAATGTTAACCTGCAAGACAAACCCGTCCATCAATTCACCCGCGTCAGGTAAGCGGGGGATGCCACACGCACAGCATCGCACGCTGTAACGTAGTCACAACACTGTCACAATGTTTCATCAGCATCGCGAGAATGTTTGCCGTCAGCGAGACGGCCGCATATCGAACCTGGTTCGGAACCGTGTACGACGTCCAGAGGGGCATGGCCAGCGATTCGCTGTAACCGCTGATAAAGTCTAGGTGGTGCAGAAGGCTGTAGTTTGTTTGGAAAAGAACCGCCGGCCGAGCGTATGGGAGATTTGTGGTATCTGCAGGAACAGAAACAAATAGTGTGATAAACAACAGGCCGGTATTGAGAAGATGAGAATGAGAACGGGCACACTGGTTAAATATGAAACCACAGGAAGCACCTGCTAATACTGGCCTTGCATAAGGAAATTCTGGTAGGCTGGTTTGAACAAACAGTCATTTTGACCTGCCACAACACCTGCTGTATCATAGCAACTCCAAAATGCAGAAGGAAAATGAGGGAAACAATATTTGCCTGAAAATAATGAACCAAAAATTTTTGCCTTCACTAAAAATCACGTACAGCCATTGTTAATTATCTTGTCTAAAAGGCAGGGAATACCCGATTCACTTTGATAGTACTTACTTTCAGTGTAACTGTTACTTTGCCATTTGCTTCTGAGTAATGATCTAGAAAAGTCTAGGGGAATTTCAGGCAATTTTTAATTTTAGATTGTAGTGTAACCTAGTTTGTATCAGTGTCATCCCTTTATTCTGACCTCTATGGTGCAACCAGAATGTATTCTGGAAAACTGGTCCAGCCTGGGGTTGCCATATGTGATTCTCCTTAGGCTAGTTAGTTACCAGAAAGAAATTGTATTAATTGTATTATCTGTATGTGTCAGTTATATAGGCATGATTCTCTAGCCAGGTTGCTAGCTACTCTCCCTGTTATTAGCTACATTAGCTAAAAAGAACACATCCAATAGTTTAATATGAGGCCAGATATATTATATATACATTTATTTTTTCCCATCATCTACCCTGAGAAACAGCCCCAAGTTTCAGTCAGTGATTTCAGGCCCCGTCTTGAATCCTCCTTCCATCCCATGAGTTCTGACACACAATGAAATGTGATTAATGTACCACCCTGCTGCCTTTTCAGGCATTCAGAACGATGTATCTATCAAGCTATGATGTCTACTAATGTAGTTTTACCTTAAAGCGTAACAGTGGGATATTGTTGATGGCACTTTCAATAACAAAGACAAACTAACAGACAGAGACCTACCGTTTGTTGCTTCCATGAGACTCTGACTGAGCCCTTCCACTTCATTCTGTAAAAGTGCAAGCCATAGACGTTACACACGCTACTATGATCTAGATTAATATCCGTTAACACGTCTGTAACCGATGAAAGATGAAATACCTGACAATATTTCCAGAGGCTACTTTACTCACTACATCTAAACAAATGGTAGCACATTATAGGCATACGTTAAATCATTTGACTTGTATCATATCCTGAGACAGTGTTAACCATCAGGGGCTACATTACCGGTGGGATTATTCTCTGAATGTGCTTTGAAAATGGAATAAAAGTGTACTGAGGCTGCTCTGTGAGAGGGTCTTTACAGGTGTTCCTCCGCTGACCTGGTCGTCACAGCTACACCCCAGGTCATCGGTGACGGTGGGGGCGGGGTCTAGGGGGGAGGGCTCGGCCACTTCCAAAGGCTGCGTGGGGAAGTGGGAGGGGCTTTTCAATATGCTGTTAAGGCTGCCATGAGTTCCATTGTTAGGAGCAGGCTCTAAGCCCAGGAGATCTGTCATGAAGAACACACACAAAAAATAAGACTACTGAAAGGGCTTGCCGGTTCATTGCACCATTTACAATATAAAGGACAACTGTAGTCAGTGAACTGAAATATTTGAAAAGATTCCACTTGGAAGTTCAGAAAGTAAACAAAAAAAAATTCAGACAATGAAGGCAATGAAATGAAGGCATGTATAGAAGTACAGTCTTACCACACATGACATTGTATAGTTCAATGTTCTCAAAAGCTGGCACTTCTGTCTTGAATTTGAAGCTGGGTCCATGTCCCAGAAAGATTGTCTGAAAAAACAACATAATTTACATAAATCAACTAAATTAAATAAATATTTAATTAATGGCTATACACAGAAGGTCTCTCTTCAGGTAATTTTAACAGCAATGACTGCAATATAAAATGGCTGCCATTCTATTTAATCGCTCTTCTGAACCGAAATATGTTCAGCAATATAAACCCATGAAATCAGCTTACCCGCATGCTGGTGATCTTGTTGTCATAGCCATGGTCACCAGAAAAACCACATTTCCCAGGATGCCTCTTGCTATCAGGAGATTTCCTGGAATGCATGCAGTATAATATAAATAAATAAAATACATAAAAATATTGGCAAAGGTTTGGAAGGCTAATTGTCAGTATAAAACACATCCAATGTTGGTCAGGCAAAGAAAGAACGTAATAATAATAATTAGGGGTGCATGAAATGGAAATTCTGGGGCTGATATGATCATGATGGCTAGGTTTAGGTTTGGGTTTATTGGACATCTTTGTACATATGAGACATATATAAAATGTGATGCCATACAAAATTTAAGACAATATAGAAAAACAACAAGTTGTAGTAATAAATATACTTCGGACAGTGCATCATTACTATATAAAACATCCTAGTTACAGGTATATGCAAATATAGCTATCAATTATACAATTTAAAAGCTCTTGATAAAAAATGTCTTTTATGTCTGGATGTGTGGCTTGTTGGGATACCGATACCGATATCGGCTGATACCGATACTTCCCTGTTTTACATTATAGCACACGTGCAAACTGAAAGTTCCCATATTCATGAAAAAAATTTGATTTACATTTTTTGTCACCTTTCTTTCATCATAAATTGACATTTTTGCTCATATGTAACAAATTCTATCTGTACCAAAAGTAAGTTTTGCTAACTTTATTATTGAGCAAGATAAACGTTCTTGTCTGTCTAGAGAGCTAGTGAGTCCCTGTATATTATTGTTGTGTAGTATTGTTATATAGTATTGTTAGTATAGTATTGTTGTGATTTTGGCTGGTAAAATTTAAAAATCTAAAATAAATAAAAATACAGGTGACATTAATTAGGCTAATTTTTGAGCTTCATACTGTCACTTCATGTATAGCACTAGCGGCACATCAAATGCATTGCCTCTGGTGCACGTGTCATATCGTCCATAATTCTACAATATTTGCCGATACAGATGTTTGTTTAACATGTCATCCGCCAATACCGATACACCCCAATATTATTGCGCATGCCTAATGATTATTATTCTCATTACTGACTTTTTGCATTTCTTTGCACACAGATTCAATCGATTGCTTCAAAATGCCAACATGCCGTGAAGCTCAGTCTACAAAGAAAAGTGTGTGGAAGATAATTTTTTCCCCAAAAGATTGTTCTTAGTACCAAGGACAATAATACCTCGCAACATGCCACTTCCTCTCCATCAGCAAATGTATCTCCTCGATTCTCCGGTTGTTGGCGTAGTGCAAGCGCTTGGGAAGGTGCTTTTTAAGGTAAGGCGTAAAGTGCTGGTTTGGCATTTTACACTGAGGGAAGAGCAGCATTATCAGGAGGTCATTAAAACGGGACATTTACAGTGAAATGTGATATATTATCCCATTTCTTTGATATCACCGTGGACAACCGTTTAACAATTGTATTTCAAATGAACCTTCTCGAATCTGAAGTCTCAAAAATTGGGAAGTGATTAATTACATAAAGGATTGGACTTTTATTGAATGCAACTTGTTTTTTTAATACATTTTGGAAGATCGTAAATGTTTTGTTTTCCTAATACAAAGGCATGTTGCTACATTTACCTTCATATTCACAAAAGAAACAGAGCACTGTTAAAATGTACTCACTGTAAGATTCGCAACAATCGCTTTCGGGTCATCTGAAAAAAATTATTGAAAAGTTTTACAAGTGCTTTAACGAAATATATTTACTATACATCCTTACATAGAATATAACATGACTCCCACTGTATCTTCTTTATTCACAGTTCTGATATCATTAAATATTCAACTCTATTATAAAATGTATGTATTCCCCATTTGAAGGGACTCGTATGTGAAACTGTCATATAGCCACTATAAACATGATAAGTGAGTCCTTAAAAGCATCTTCAATGGACGAGGCGTTCTTTTCAAGGCAGAAGAATACTGTAAATGTCTGCTTTATCTTATCTGGCACCGTGCAGCTGTTGTGGGAACATCTCAAGGACCAGCTCTAATTCGTTTCCCACACTTTTGGTTTCTACTCTCATTATTAATAAGAAATCCAACCACTTTAAGGTCATATCTGTGATTAATGGAAATCTTAATGAAAAAAATGATTTTCCCACACTGTTACGTCAAGTCCTTTGCACAAACTGGGTCAATCTCATTACTGTTAATGCAAGAGATAAGCTTTTTTAGTTGTTATTATTATAATGCATGAAGCAATGAGGACTATTTGTAACTCACATTTGGAGGTGTTGGGAAATCGGGCACGAATTCTTCCGACAGATCCAGGTATCAAAATGATGTCATCCACATTCACTGGATATGAACTCAAGAACTCAGTTCTGTCACAGTGGGCCTCTTCCATTCCTATGGGGAAAAAGAAAACATACCTTGCCAAACTTGCCCTCTTATCATATAGCCTACTTATACCTATACATTTTCCAACCATACTTTCTTCTACTGTATAGGGATACATGTGTATGTCTGTAAAAATTAATAGGAATGTTTAAAAAAATAATTTTTTTTACACACACGAATGTTATTTTGGATGGTGTTGATAACCACAACATAATACAGTGCCCCCTGTATGCATGGAAGACTAATAAAATTCCAGTACCATGGTCTCCCACCAGAATGATGTTCACACAGCGGTGCAGATTCATCTGTTTAAGACCATCCATCAGCTGGCCAATCACCTTATCAATTTCCTTCAGTGGATTGTTCAGCTGCATCAGAAAATATAGATCAAAATGTGCGTCAGAGGGATGGGAAATAATTATTTTTGTCCGTTTTGTATCAGGCTCTTTGGTTTTGGGTAAGTTAAGTAATCTGAGTAAAACAGCAGTGGTAGGCACAGAACATAAAGGGCACCCCCCCCCCCCCCTTTCTAGAAACTTCTAGCTCGCAGCCAACCAGAGGAGCTCACCTCTTTGCTCATGGGCCCCAGTCTGTGGCCGAAGGTGTCCGGTTGCTCCGAGTGGACAGCATACACATAGGGCCTGAGAAGAAACACAAACGCTTGATTAACCCCTAACTTACACTGCCTTAAGTCAAGGGCTTCCGCACAAACCCAAAACGGCGCGAAATTACCCAAAATAAGGTCTGGAAACAACAAAAAGAGATTCAGAAATAGGCTTATATGCAAGATTTGTTCCTGTGTATATTTTACAACCTCTCTGTTTTGTTGTACAGAGCGGAGAATGCCCCGTGGCATGCTCTATTGCCCTGTGCACACCTTACTGATGGTATGTAGACTGGATGGGTAAGATGGAGCTCACCTCTTGTCATCAGACAGGTGTAGCCACTGCAGTATGGCCAGTATTCGCCTCTCCATGGGAATCACCCTGTTCAAGCCGCACACACACACACACACACACACACACACACACATACAAATTTAAATCCAATCAATGTTCAACGTTTTTAAATCAGCTCCTGGTCCTAAGAATCAGGCGAGAGGTAACTGGAACGAGTGCAATGTATTTCATTAAAGCTCTGTTACTGTTGTCTCTCATTACCATTCAGGTCCATTTTCCTGATTTACAAATGCAACATGAAATGCACGACCTGGTGCTACAGATCAGGTTCTGAAACTGTTCTGTATTAAAGTGGTTGCTGTCAAGGTCTGGTCCGAAAGAGATAAGACCACGAATATCCTCAGCAGACACCCCTCCCTGCGTATGAAGACACAGTTCAACAGAGCAGTAACCTCATGCGTTTCCCTCGCAAACCTCGTTGGCCAGTAACGTTACATTTATGGGAACAACATCATCAAAACCAATCACAAGATACAATTCATTCCTCCATTTTGGAGGGAGACTTCAGAGGTCCAGAGACAAGAAAGAGTTGTATAAATGGGTTCATTTGCACAAATCGCCAGCACAACAAGTTCATTTCTCCCCCTCGCTCTGCTTCTAAAGATCAATGGCGTCTGTGTCCGTGTGTGTGGGAGCCTTTGTCCCTGTAGCTAGGCTAATACAGCAGCCTGGGTAAAACTACATGCATGACTGAACAAGCACACACGTATCATTTCAGCCAGTGAATAAATCAACCTTTTGATGTGTGATGTGATTTAACCGAAGCATAAATAAACTTAGATAAAGGACACAGAAGATTATCCTGTGAAGATATACAATAATTCTCTGGGAACGTGCTGGGTCAAATGTCCCCAAGCATTTGTAAAAGCCTTGTAAAAGCCTGTTTTTTCTGGAAATAGGCTTGGTACAGCCAACTTAGCACTCAGCTCCTTGATCATCAAACACCTGTTGACTTTTTTCCCTAAGAACCTTTCATTTTAATGCACAAACTACATTTTTGAGAAAAATTAATCTAGTGATAAATGTCCCCACAAATAAGTAGTATCAGGAGAGTTAATATAACATTGTGCCAAAGACATGACTTATCTTTAAAAAAAAAACTTACATGGGCCAGAAAAAGGTTCCTGCCTTCACCCCCTGCTTGACTGATGTGATCCAGATCTACAGACATGATAAGGTTTCATCCAAAGCCACAATGTAACAACAACAATTCCTTACTACAGAAGATACATATAAATGCAAAAATAGCTTACACTACACTAGTTACTATATTTCAACTTAATGTATCGGTATTGTCCACTGCAAAATGCATTTCATCATTACCGTTTCATTACAATTTTGTGGCGCTCAAAAAAGGCCGCTCAGAGAGAGAGCTCAGCTACGTTAAAAGTTGTCCACACACGCACAGGGAGCATTTTTCATTTCCTTAAAGGGCTTAGGGCAACAAAAGGTTACGTAGTACTCACCGGTTGACCTCCCCACCAACGATGCTTCAGTTTCTCTCTACCCCTCAGGTAAAAGTTGGCATCAAAAACGGAGTCATACATGGTATTGGCAACTATCCCATGGGATTCAGGATAAAGGCCCTATAAATAAAAATGAGGGGAGCACTTAATTTACTGATTTAAGATTTAAACTCTTATACTGATTTTAAACTTATTTTACAGTCACACAGTAGGGACAGTAAATAAGAATGACAAAATAAAATGAGCTTTCAAGTAACTTCTTGTCATAACAAGGACATCATATATTTGAATTCAAATACAAAATGATTCTAATCAAATAATGAGTATAGAAATAAGTTAAAGGAAGAAAAGCAACAAACCGTAGCAAGTGTATATAAATTTGGGAAGGTTTTGCTGGGGTAAACAGGTCTCATATAAGGTGCATGAGTGCCACAGGTTCCTAAAACATTACACAAAACAGGTCAATAACATCCGAAAGTATGTGAAATACCCACACAAGATACACATTTCCCTATCTGAGTGAGTGAACACAGTTGATCTTGAAAAAACGTATTAAGGAAATATCAGCGCTCTGGGTCAGCATCAAACAGTGGTTCTCCATCAAAATTAATTGGATGAATCAGTGGTTCATCTAATTAAAGGCCCATGTGACTTTGAGCAGTGGAGGAAACAGACTTCTGGGCGCGGTACTTCTTACGCTAGAATAACCAATCAAACGTCACAGGATAGAATAATCAACTCCTTCACAGTGTGCACAGAGAAATGGAACAGCCGGTTTTCTTGTAATCCAAGACAGTAGAACTATGTCTTGGATTACAAGAAAACCTGTTCAATTCAAACTCAGAAGACTAAACGACTGGATTTAAATCAAACTGCTAATCACCTGCTAATCACTAATGACTAATCTAGTATTTGGAGCTGATTGAAATGGAATTAAGGAAAAAAAAACTATAGGGTGGTTTTCCTCAGCTTTCAACAGATATTTCGTCCTGTGGGATTCACGTCCTCACCCAATTCTTAACAATTATTTAACAGAGCTCTTACATTTAATTGGATACAAAAACGTTTTAAAATCATTTCTACATAATCATTTTGTGTTATTTTTCTTGTTTCTCCAAATATATAAATGCCAGTCCAAGTCAAGTACAAATATCTGCACAGAGGAGTAAATCAGTGGAGAACCACTGCTGCACTGCAGCACACATCACAAAGTGTACCATGAGGGTGTGAGTCTCTTACTCAGCTTTTCGATGTTGGGAATCACAGCGCTGCCCTTTTGCAGATAGGAGGCCCGGAATCCATCCACCGACACCATAATCAACGGTGGACGGACGAAACTGAACACAACAACAACAAAAAAACCCTCAACTCCCACTGGCTCTCCAAACTCCAAAGTACCTGAGTACAGCCAAGCCTGAGCCTGAGTGAAGTTGTGCTATAGATCTGAGAAAAACACTCCATTAATGACAATGAACGTGAATGACATGAAACTACTGTAGTAACCGGCTGATAATAATTATTCTTCATTTTTCATACACAGTGATAATTAGCCTTGTGACTGGCCTGAAGATCCTCTCTCATTTGTGAAGGGTAACAGCGGTGGGTGTGATGTGTATTTGAAATTTGAGTGCGGTGTGGACGGTAAAAGTTTGTTGATGCTCTGTAAATGTGACCACTCACCCAGCAGGACAATCCGGGCTCTCAATCTCTTCACACTCATCCTGTAACCATGAAGTCTCACCCACTATAGATAGAGATAGAGGTAGAGGTTGCACTAAAAATAGCTATAGAGATAAACGCTCACACCAAGCAACTACTTAACATCAGACCCCAAGTATACTGTACAGACTGTGAAACTGGGTATGCCCACCTTAAAGGCTATACTTCCCAGTGCCATGGTGTGCTCTAACTCCCATTTCTATACCCTTTATAGTGTCTACAATGTTCCATTGCCCTCTTCTATACTTTAAAACTTGTGCATTTTTAAAGTGCATTCGTGTGTGTGTGGGTGTGTGTCTTCACTCTGCCCTTCAGTTACAATATATCTGGCTCAGGTAATAACTGAACCCAGGCTGTCAATTAACTGTAGTTCTACAGGACTGGCTGACCTTGGACTGCAAGTCTAGCCCAATGTATAGCAATGTGTACAGACTGAATGATCTCTCTCCATTCACTGGTTGTTCTCATGACACATCAGGTGCATCAGGTGCTAGCTGGAACAACTTGAACTTTCAAGAACTAAATCTATATTCTCAGAAATTCCTAAAAAAACAATGTACCGGGACACTGTTAGCTGTGCCAGAGCGCAGCATTTCCCCAATGTTTCTTATCATTATATAAACAAAGACACCTTCTCACAGTCCCGCAGTCTCAACCTTTCAAATGAACGTGGCACATCTTATAGCACAGAAGACCTTGAAAAGAGCTCGGGACTATTCACTGTGTAGATGAGAGTATATGCCTTTAAATGTACGCCAGGCACCGTTTGGCCGTGCAGAATCTGGGCTAACGGGGAATTGAAGGACTTTCTCACCTGTGCATAAGGCCTTGTAGTTAGTACAGCAGTCTCCTTTAAGGAGGCAGTCCTCGGAGCAGTGGCAGGCGTGGTCATCATCGCGAGTTTCCCCGCACCTCTCCTTAGTGCACTCGAACCCTCCCGCTGCGAGCACAGGGGAACCGGTGAGCCCACCATTCATTATTTACTCCGTGGGCCACAGCACAGCTTAATCCGTCATAATCTTAATTTATCATGCTCTTTCTAGGCCAAAAGTGTACGATACATTTATGCTGCAACGACCGAAGGCCGTTCAAAGTTTCTTATACGGTGGAATCCATAAGGCTTAATGGGGATCGGAGTAATATTCCACACTTACACAAAAGTCCATGATGTTTACAACGCGACTGAAATAGTCATGCTAGTAATGGAACACAAAATCACATTATTACGCAGAAACAGAAATTCTTAATTAGATTCTCTTTAATTTAATGGCAGAATAAAAATATAAGAAAAATGGTGGACTGAAAGCTTCAATCCAGGTCTGCTTGGAAGGGTCTACAGGGTAGGTTGATTAAGCATTCGTGCTCTTTTACAGCAACGCCCAATTAGCCTAACCTACATGTCTTTGGATTGTGGGAGGAAACCGGAGTACCCAGAGGAAACCCATGCAGGCACATGGAAAACACGAAAACTCCACTGAAAGGCCCCAGCTGGGATTCAAACTTGGGACCTTCTTGCTGTGAGGCGACAGGGATATCCACGTGCCACCCACACGTGCCACCGAAAAAAGGGACTTACCCGTTCTCAAGCAGCGCACATCGAAATCTAGGCAACAGCTGATGTAGGTTTTGCACAAATTGTCACAGCGGCAATTTGGCGGTTCGACTTCTTGCAGCTCAAAGCATCTTCCCCGGCACGATCCAGATGACTTTTCCCATGGGGAGTCTGAAGGAACTATCACCAGACAGGACATAAACAGTAACGTCAGCTGATGGCGGAGAGGGGGCTGCGGCTAGTCAAGAAGCTAAAGTCAAAGCCTTGCTACAGGATATTTTGGTTAGAAGCCGTTTACAGAAAAAGGAAAAAACACTAAGCCAGCGGGCTCCAATTTACTCACAAGCCACAGAGATGCATCTACATTTACAGTCAGGGCATAACTACCAAAGATTCACTGTATGCGTAAAGATAAGTACCTGAAACTGCCACTGAATTTTTAAATACAAAATCTTCAGAAAATCTGTCTGCATTAGACCCAGAAAAAAAAGCTATTTATTTGGATGTAAATCAATCCTAAAACATTTAAATACAAGCGAAATAATAGACAAAAGCCTACATAAAGTTATACCCAGATAGCAGACGATTCCAGGCCAAATGGTTGCGCTTGCGGCACTTGCGGGTCAGTTATGGCAATGGCAAGTGTATTGTGGGCCAAATGTTTCCCAAATGAAACCAACCACACGGTTTGTTCAGCATTTTGATTTTGGTCCAGAAGCAGCCCAACTGTTACCAGCAACATTTAAGTTTTATCACAGCAATTGGATTCTGGGCCAGATGTGGCCCAAATATAGTACTGTCCCATATCATTCCTGAGACAAGGTCTCATCAAGGCTGAGTTGTGGCTGCGTTCAGGTGGCCAGACTCGAATAAGTTTCTTGCCGTCATTCCATGGCGGTAAGTGGGTCGAATTAAATGGTAGGCCAAGTGTGGCAAGCACTGGGCCATCACTCAGTTGCTATCTGGGTACTGTTTTCTCACCTCTACAGAATTTGGGATTTTCCTATTACATGTTTACATGCTGAGAAAACACTAGAGGGAAAAGGTGAATAAACTGTTTTGGGTTCAACTGATTCAACTCAATTGATAAGTGTAACAGTAGTTCTTACCTTTAGCATGTGTATTTTCATCCCATTCTCCTGCTTGAAACATATATCCCAAACAAAGACTTCCACCAGCAAGGTATGAAAAGGTATGGAACACCTAAGAATATTGAATACATGTTACTGAAGTGATCAAAATGTCTAATAGAGCACAATCCCATATTGGAACAATTAATTCATACAATTCCTCTCTACAGAAAAGTCCAATGATGAGACAATTAATTATAACAAATCAATACATTTGATTTGCCTCTCTTCAGTTTAAATGTGAACAAGATTGCCATTCCTTTGTCATATATGCCAAGCAGTCACTGTTAAGTGGTTAAAGTTACTTGGGATCTCCGCCAAAAGTGAAGTGTTATTAATTTGTAGATCCGGTGATCCTCACACTGCGTGAATGGGCTGAGATCCAATGGGGAAAGGAACACCATATTTAATCGATTCTTAATGATTTTTCAGCGGTATGCTTCTCTTAATTACTGCATTTGACATTGCCTACATACTTCAAATGTTGGTGGTCGCTGTTAATTACACCAACCAATGAACGTTTTCGTGGAACTAGCCTATAGTTCAAATGCACATTAATTTTAGTTATGCTATTAGCATTATTTTGCAGGACAATTTTAGTCATAGAAAAGCCACCAGCGAAATATGACGGAATATTCTTCAATTGTGTATTTATTGTATGGATCTAATAGTGTTCTTTGCCTAAAAATGCACGTAATTTTGTCAGTTTAAATATTTCCAAGCCTTCAGCCTAATAGAACAGGAGGACTGGCCTATCTGCGTTTCCTCACAAAACTCACAGATCGATGCAGGGGAGGGCATCGCGCACTTGGGAGTTGTTAACATTAATGATTAGCTAATGAACAAGCCCACCGCAAGAGTAAACACCAGGTCTGACATTACTGGACAGTTCGGGTAAGAAATGTTTTAAAATAAAGACAAATATTCAAAACGTTGCACCCAAAATAGAATATTTAAATCACCAATCAATCAAGAGGTCATGTTTGGATTTGTGGGAAAACTTTCGAAATAGCTATGCAAGGTTGCTAAGCTTTTCACCCCAAACTAGGCTACGCAATAGTTTATATCTGCGTTCGCTTAGCAACATACATTTTAAAAGATTATACAGGCACAACTATGGTTCAATTATTTTCACTGCTCACTTCTTTAACAAGCACCCACATATGCTATGCTTAAAGCTTTGCTTTGTTTCATAGAACCCTGATGGAAACATAATCTTACCGTACCAATTTCCCCAGTATCATTGTCCAGCACTGGTTTCTTCCTTTTTGCACTCCAGCAGGCTGTTTTTGACTTGTTCCCAATCCAAAAAACGTCCTAAACCGATGGTTAGCCCACTCACTTCGGTTGTTTACCTTGTTAAATTCGCTTTTTTTTTTACTGTTAACCAATGCCGATGAAGTAATGGTGACAGCTGCACTCGGGGACAATGGTGCTATTGGTTGGTCAGATGTTCTTTGGACGAAGTCAGCACTCAGCTGCGGCTTTGCTCCTACGCAAGCCCTGACAGTTGTCAGACCAAATAAATCGCCCCTGATGAAAGCTAACGTAGGCGTTTTGATTTAAGTTCACATATTGGGTAATATATTATAGACTTGTTATTACAGCACTGAGAGTTTGATGTTAAAAGTCACGATCATTTATTAATAATAATAATAATAATAATAATAATAATGCCTTGTATTTATATAGCGCCTTTTGCACCAACCGGTGACTCAAAGCGCTTTACAATGATGAGGGGGAAACTCACCTCTACCACAACCATTTTAATTGTAACTAGCAATTTACCATCACATCGGATTGGTCTAAGAATTCTCAATAACGTTGCACAGTAGTAGCCTATTACCATTTACCAACATAGCGATTTTGTAATCAATTGAATCAATTAAAAAGCAACAAAGTTGGGTTTGATTTCTGATTCTGGCCAAAAAAGCAATATATTTAGTTTAAAAGCAATATCAACATACACTACATGGCTAAAAGTATATGGACACCTGCTCATCCAACATCTCATTCCAAAATCATGGGTTTAATAGGGAGTTGCTTCCCAATTGCTGCTATAACAGCCTCCGCTCTCCTCCGGACGGTTTACACTAGATGTTGAAACATTGCTGCATGGATTTGCTTCCATTCAACCAGGAGAACATTAGTGAGGTCGGGCACTGATGTTGGTCGATTAGGCTATAAAAATATTGCATAAATATAGGCATAAAGCATATTGGAAAGCATATGCTAATTTCCAATGGATCCCAACAGTGTTCGATGGAGTTGAGGTCAGGGCTCTGTACAGGCCAGTCAAGTTCTTCCACACCAATCGCCACAAACCAGTTCTGTATGGACCTCGCATTGTGGTCATTCTGAAACAGGAAAGGGCCTTGCCCAAACTGTTGCCACAAAGTCAAAAGCACGGAATTCTCTAGAATGTCACTGTATGCTATAGTGTTATGATTCGCCTTCATTAGAACTAAGCGGCGTAGCCCGAAGCATGAAAAACATCCCCGGACCAAGGTATGTCCAGATACCTTTGGCCTTACAGTGCATCATCAGTAGATCACTGCTGATGTTACAAAAATGATCATTGACGTTGTGATACTTTTATTCCTATAGACCTCAAAGTTTGTAAATGCAAAATTGCATGTAGGCTACACACACACACACACACACAAACAACATATCGACTACACTTAAATACTACAAGTCAGTCTTAAAAGAATATAGTTTCCTTCCTATGTGTTTTAATGTGGCCTTTGCTGTACAGTTAACTGCAGCTTTACTGTAGTTGAATCACATGCACTGGAGGTTTCAGTGCATACAGGGCCGACTACCACTTGTTTATTGAGTCACTTGGGATGTCACAATGCAAACGGAACATTTACCCAACTCCCACACTCACAAGGCTGATTTGGGAACGTGTGGGTACAAGGTGCAGTGCTCTTACGGCAAACACTGTACTGCTCCCAAATCTCTGGAGTGATTCATTTCTTTTAAGGCTTTTTTTTTTTTTAAAGATTTGCCTCTTCAATGTATTAAAATAAATAATAAATAAGAAACCATTTGGAAATAAAGCAGCAACACAAATGCTATGCTTAAATTTGAGTTCAGGCCATACTGAGAATTCTGGACAATGAGATAGGCCTACACCATTATATAGGTTATAACCTATATATACACCATTGTATACCATTATATAGGCTATATAGGTTATACTTATTTAAAGTATCATATCATTTTTTCTTTCTCTGGATTTACTTTTTGCCTTGACATCAACACCTTCAGTGATACCATGGCAATCAGATGCCATGTCTAATCAGCTTGTAGATACCCACAAGTCAATTCAAGATATCCACATAAAACAGACATCTATGAAACAATTTGAGGATATCTTCAAAATTGATGGGTCAATTATTAAATAAGTTGTTGGTTGTTTGATATATGCATTCAATAGTAGTAGATATCCGTGATATCTATAGGTGATATCTGCACTTCAACTGTAAATAGTGGCAACTCAGTTGTAGGCTACTTATATCTGCAGGCTAACTTATATGTGGTTTTCACAAGTTGATACATACAATTTAATAGAATTTTTAGATATCTTGAATCAAACTAGAAATATTGTGATGAAAAAGTCTACAACTGGGTTGCATAAAAATCCCAATAGATTATACAACTGGCCATACAGGCAACCTTTTATAACTGTTCTCATAATTTCTGCTTCTCTACCCTGAAGTTCAGTTGCTAGGCAACTCCTGTGGACCCCTAGCATTACACAGCTGTAGACATGATTAGCTAATTAGTTGCCAGGCAACTTCTGGGGCCCCTGCCCTCCTCAGCTGTAGGCCTGGGTCGAATTCAATTGGCAAAACACCAGGAAATGTTCCGCAAAGCCAGCTATGGGAGGCGAAGGCCAAAGATTGTTAAGCATGCCATTCATGACTCTCTCTATGATTTTTTCTCATATGATTTTTTCACACTCTGCCTACTCAATGTAACCCTGATTAGCAAATTTGATGAACAAACTGGTTGGAAAGGACATATGCAAGCTAAGAGGATGCATTTTGAGGGAAGATTCTTAACACATGCCCAAATTTTTCTTTAAAAAAACAAAACAAAACAAATGTTCACTCTACATGAGATCAGCACTGATAATGGCCAAAGCCCTGTCATCCATTTCTCTGGTAGTATTCGCTACCATCTGATTAGCTCAGGGGAAGGCAACCCTGGTCATGGAGTGCCGGTAATGTTTCTGGTTTTTGTTCCATCTGAGCTTGATGGAGGATTAAAAGCCTGAGCCTGAATATTTTGTATGGTGAAATGCTGAGTGCCTCCAGCGCATGGTTTCCTTGCCCGCAGTCATATCACCATGTACCCTGCTATTGCTGAATGGCTGAAGCTAAGCAGGTGTGAGCTTGGTTAGTACTTGGATGGGATGTGTGTGTGTGTGTGTCCTTGATGTGAGCTCATTTCCAGGGCCCCCTCCTTTTTTGTCATTCTAATTTTATTTCTACGGAGCTAAAACGGGACTTTAGCCTCAGATTTGTAAATATTTATACCAAATGTTTAACATGTATTGACACTCGCACTCAAAAAACTATTGATGCTCACTGTTGTCTCAGTGCTCAGGACATTCATGGTTAACCATGGGTATACTGAATACTGATCAGTCCGTGCTGAGGTTTTGTCTATAATACTGAGCTTGCTGATATTCAAGCAGCCAAATCATTAGTCAAGCAAGTGTCCGGCACGTACTTCATGGCAGAAGTGCTGACTGAGGAGGTTACACTTCTCTGTCCAAAATGAAACTATTCAGGGATTTTCATATAAATCTTATAACATATAATCAATGAATGTTCGTCCTGAAACGTTCCTTGCAATTAAATGTGACTTTGTTTTCTTCACAGGCACAATTTGGCAAGTTATTTTGGCAGTTACTGAATTTGTCTGATTATTACATTTGATTTTGTGAGAAAGGGGTAAAAAAAAGAAATGTAATCACAAGACCAGGCTATTGACAAATGCTGATTGAATCCAATTCATCTTAAATAATTTGTGAGTGAGTTAACAGTAGTTATTGGTCCATTTAATTTTACCGGTTTTCTGCACTCACATTAACAGGTTTTAGGCTTCAATAACACATATTTGGCATTGTTTTTAAGGATAAAGTCTTGAAGGTCAGAGTGGGTACTAAAGGCAATGTAAGGACACAAGCTTGAAGGCCAGAGTGGGTACTAAATGCAATGTAAGGACACAAGCTTGAAGGTCAGAGTGGGTACTAAAGGCAATGTAAGGACACAAGCTTGAAGGTCAGAGTGGGTACTAAAGGCAATGTAAGGACACAAGCTTGAAGGTCAGAGTGGGTACTAAAGGCAATGTAAGGACACAAGCTTGAAGGTCAGAGTGGGTACTAAAGGCAATGTAAGGACACAAGCTTGAAGGTCAGAGTGGGTACTAAAGGCAATGTAAGGACACAAGCTTGAAGGTCAGAGTGGGTACTAAAGGCAATGTAAGGACACAAGCTTGAAGGTCAGAGTGGGTACTAAAGGCAATGTAAGGACACACACTTGAAGGTCAGAGTGGGTACTAAAGGCAATGTAAGGACACAAGCTTGAAGGTCAGAGTGGGTGCTAAAGGCAATGTAAGGACACAAGCTTGAAGGTCAGAGTGGGTACTAAAGGCAATGTAAGGACACAATCTTGAAGGTCAGAGTGGGTGCTAAAGGCAATGTAAGGACACATTTCGTATTTATGCTTGAAAGCATTTGGAGTACATTTTGTCAGCCGCACAAATATGAGTGTGAAATAATAACGTCCCTATTTGGTTGTCACAGTTGTTTCGGGTAACATTTTTTACCACATATAGAGCCTCGTTGTGGGTGACATGTACATATGCAGACATGTTTAGCTTCTTAGCTTATAGGGTTTGGATATTGTGAATATTCTGTTTTTCAGAAAACTTTAAAAATGTTATCTACTCCCATATTTGGGGATTGTAGTTCTTACAAGTTGGTCATTTTGGTTTGTAGTCTTCTGAGAAAGCTAGCTCCAAGAATTGTACAGTACCAACCATCTATTTCACATCTCATTTATTGTGGTCACAGTGTATTGTGTGTGGGCCCTCAAATATCTGTTACTTAAGCTGTCATAATAACTATGTCCAATAAAATATTTTTGACTTCTGCAGTCATATGAATTAATTTGTTGTATTTTGTACCTCATTGGGTACCAGAGTAACACAAGGGGGAATATGTGACCTTTCACAGAGCTATACACCCATAAAAAATTTTAGTATTACAAATATTTACTGAAATAATTCAGGCTGGGCTGGTAGATGAAACTATGTAGGTATAATAGGTACAGTTGAAGTCTGAAGTTTACATACACTTAGGGTGAAGTCATTAAAACTCATTTTTAACCACTCCACAGATTTCATGTTAGCAAACTATAGTGTTAGCAAGTCAGTTAGGACATCTACTTTGTGCATGACACAAGTAATTTTTTCAACAATCGTTTACAGACAGATTATTTCACTTTTAATTCACTATATCACAATTCCAGTGGGTCAGAAGTTTGCATACACTAAATTGATTGTGCCTTTAAATTAAATCCTTTGGCTTTGCATGCCATGACTTCCTGATGTTTGTGACTCAACAACATAAAAAAACTCTACTCCTACAAGTGATACTATAATGTCTCTGAATTTGAATGGGTCTCTATGGGAATTGGGGAGTGGGACTAGATATAGCTGTAAATTACACTGGAACAGTATGGAACACATGGTTGGCTGAATGGCTGTAAGTTATCAAGGGTCTGACATATCAAAACAGCCATAGACTATCACTCTGCTGCCAGATATGCAGTAGATATGGATGAATAATTGAAGGGTTTCTTCTCCTGACTTATTTTTTCATATAGTTCAATAGAAATATTTGTCAGGAGAAACCACCCTTAAAGTGATCCATCCATATCTACTGCATATCTGGCAGCAAAGTGATGGTTTGAGGCTTGTTTGATACCTCAGACCCTTGATGACTTACAGCCATTTTACCAATCATGTATTCCATACGGTTCCAGCAAAATTTACAGCTAAATCTAGTCCCACCCCCCACTTCGCATAGAGATCCATTCAAATGCAGAGACGTTATAGTATCGCTTGTAGGAGTACCAGAAAATAAGATATCAAGAGTTTTTTGATGTTGTTGGGTCACAGACATCAGGAAGTCATGGCATGCAAAGCCAAAGGATATGCGACCAAATATAAAAAAATTTAAGGCACAGTCAATTTAGTGTATGTAAACGTCTAACCCACTGGAATTGTGATATAGTGAATTAAAAGTGAAATAATCTGTCTGTAAACAATTGTTGGAAAAATTACTTAGAAAAAGTAGATGTCCTAACTGACTTGCCAACACTATAATTTGCTAACATAAAATCTGTGGAGTGGTTAAAAATGAGTTTTAATGACTTCAACCTAAGTGTATGTAAACTTCCGACTTCAACTGTATGTCACCTGCCTCACCACAGTAACAGTGACTACCACTTGTTTATTCACATATATTTTGCTTTCTTGCAAACACAGCACCATCACCTCAGTATCCAGCCTTGAGGACAAGCAATGGCTGCTAGAATTGTGCAGTTTGTTGTCCAGTAAACGGATGCAGACAACAGATGCTGTACGTTGTAAACAATGACAGTTGTGACCAACCCAATGATATCTCTGAGTTCTCTCAAAGTCTACAATGATTTAGCAAACAAGCTTTTACGTAGTTGTAGTAGTTAATCTTAACCTGGCTATTAATAAATAAATGAATGGTTTCAAATTCAAAGGTTTGCAATCACTCACCATTTTGCAACAAACATTTGGTGCAAGGGTTTAGTTCCATTCAATTTCCATCTAGGCAATGAAAAAAAAAAACTAAAATAGGGCTTAACTCCAAAAATTTCATTTTATAATAATCCTTTAACTCTATGATTAAACTTGAAGGTTTGGAATTTCCCCATACTTGTATTGTACATTATAATTGCATTATACAAGTCTTTCCACTAGAGGGCAGAAATGTACTAGAATAATAAACTAGGTGCACAGCATAATTGATCCTTTTATCAATGTTTATATTGTCAACTCAAATTAAAATTATGGCCAAATAATGGACATTTATGGAAAGGATATGCTGACATGAAATCACCACGGAAGCTATGAACAATTGTACAGTATCAAAATGCATTATATAACTTAAATACAGCATTTAAACACAGTTGCTACAGTCTACAGCAGTGGTCCCCAACCCTGTTCCTGGAGATCTACTGTCCTGCAGGTTTTCATTGCAACACTAATTTGGCACACCTGATTCTACTAATTAGCAGCTCAACGAAATCTCTAGCTGTTGAACGAGGTGTGCTTTGTTAGGGTCGGAGTGAAAACCTACAGGATGGTAGATCAGCAACAGGGTTGGAGACCATTGGTCAACAGTGATGGACTGCCAGAGGAGCCTTTTAAATGGTAAATGGTCTGCACTTATATAGCGCCTTTTATCAAAAAAGCTTTTTACAATCCTCTCACTTCACCCACACACACACACACACACCACACCATGCAGCAGCTGCCATGCAAGGGGTGCTGCCCCTGCTCTTTGGGAGGGGGGGGGGGGGGTGTGTGTCTTGCTTGCCACACTTCGGACGAGGGACAGGAGGGAGCCGGATCGAACGCCAACCCTGCACCCAGTGGGCGCCCCGTCTACCCCCTCTTGACCTTTTTTTTACTTTTTTAGCCTTATCTAGGCCTAGGAAGGTCTGATCTTCTGCTCTTTATCTTGATATGTATATGTATGTATATGTATTAAAAGGGCTTTAATTCCTACAGTGATGACCCAATATGGATGTAAATAAAGCTGACAGTCAGCACTTTAAACACATATTCACATATTCATAATTTTATTTCAAATCCAGTGTGCTTGAGAACATATCCAAAGCAACACAAATTGTGTCACTGTCTCAATACTTTTGCAGTTAACTGTATATATACACACACACACATGCATTTAAAAAATGCATTTATTTAACCACTGAGGGTCTTCCTCACACTAAATGTACCGGCGATACTTCTCGCAGGAACATTGATTTCACCTTTGAGGATTGCTATTAATGTTTCAGTTCCTTTTTTTGAATGTAGGAGGTAAGCTTATTGTCTCTTTTTAAACAGTAGACATCTGTGATAAAATTGCTGCAGTTTCATTGAATGATATTATGTGTTTTCATTCCACAGACAATAGACTATAACAATAGACATTCTAATATAACCGAAAATACACTCTTGAGAGTTTTAAGTTATCAAAGGGTAGTCAATGATTTCCTGCTGATACGAGTATGCATAAAACCTCTGAACACATTTTATTAGCATTAGTCTGAACTAAGATATCTATCAATGCCATGGACAGACCAACATCATATTTTTAAATCATCTTTTTGGTGGTGTAATTGTCTTCGACAGATATAGCCTTGGGGCTCATATTGTATACATTTAAGTTCATTATCTTTTTCTTAAAAATATAAGCTTGTATTATAATTTTTTAAATTTAGCACGAATAGTCAAAATCATAATATATGACATGATGAGAACAGACCTTTCTGCCTCTTTAGGCTTCTCATTGCCCAGTGAACTAGTGAATACCCAACACTGCATCACTAGTGAATACCCAACACTGCATCACTAGTGAATACCCAACACTGCATCACTAGTGAATACCCAACACTGCATCATTAGTGAATACCCAACACTGCATCACTAGTGAATACACAACACTGCATCACTAGTGAATACCCAACACTGCATCACTAGTGAATACCCAACACTGCATCACTAGTGAATACCCAACACTGCATCACTAGTGAATACTCAACACTGCATCACTAGTGAATACACAACACTGCATCACTAGTGAATACCCAACACTGCATCACTAGTGAATACCCAACGCTGCATCACTAGTGAATACCAAACGCTGCATCACTAGTGAATACCCAACACTGCATCACTAGTGAATACCCAACACTGCATCACTAGTGAATACCCAACACTGCATCACTAGTGAATACCCAACGCTGCATCACTAGTAAATACCCAACGCTGCATCACTAGTGAATACCCAACACTGCATCACTAGTGAATACCCAACACTGCATCACTAGTGAATACCCAACACTGCATCACTAGTGAATACCCAACACTGCATCACTAGTGAATACCCAACGCTGCATCACTAGTGAATACCCAACGCTGCATCACTAGTGAATACCCAACACTGCATCACTAGTGAATACCCAACACTGCATCACTAGTGAATACCCAATGCTGCATCACTAGTGAATACCCAGCACTGCATCACTAGTGAATACCCAACACTGCATCACTAGTGAATACCCAACACTGCATCACTAGTGAATACCCAACATTGCATCACTAGTGAATACCCACCATTGCATCACTAGTGAATACCCAACATTGCATCACTAGTGAATACCCAACACTACATCACTAGTGAATACCCAACACTGCATCACTAGTGAATACCCAACACTGCATCACTAGTGAATACCCAACACTGCATCACTAGTGAATACCCAACACTGCATCACTAGTGAATACCCAACACTGCATCACTAGTGAATACCCAACATTGCATCACTAGTGAATACCCAACACTGCATCACTAGTGAATGCCTAACACTGCATCAGTAGTGAATACCCAACACTACATCACTAGTGAATACCCAACACTGCATCACTAGTGAATACCCAACATTGCATCACTAGTGAATACCCAACACTGCATCACTAGTGAATGCCTAACACTGCATCAGTAGTGAATACCCAACACTGCATCAAGCCTGGACTCCATTCAGGATCAACTACTGATATTCATTATACTGCACTATTCATTTGCTTAGTTGACACCTTTTGTTGTGGCTGGAGGATACAGATTGATGTTGAAATCATCTTTTCTCATGCTACTCTACTTTCCACTCCTGTTGCTAGAGCATGTTTCTGTCTGCTTCCTTTGAATCACTTTTTCTTATCTGTGATGATAATGGGAACTTTTCCAAGGTCAAAATGTACACAAAGTAGCCCTAAACTCCCTCTTGCCAAGACTGAATACAATGTTGGGTGAAAAGAACTACCCTTACATGCTAGTTGTAAATCAGGCTGAATAATGGCAGAGAAATAAAGTATTTGTGAATAGATGGGTCAAGATCAGTTCAGTGGTTACTATAGCAATGGTCCTATGAAAAGTGTAAAAGTGACTTCTTTAATGGGGCTCATCAATCTATTAATAAGACACCGTGTACCCAGAAAAGCAGGTCTCACTGGTAGCTCTGAAATCTCTTGTTGGTGCCTGTTGGGTGATAATTGTAGGCCTCGGGCTTCAACGCAGACTTCACCACTCTGAATGTTCTAGAAAGAAAAGGATATTGAGAGTTTGACGGCTAGGCTGAATTCAGGAAACAATAAATCATAATGATTATAACCATAGACACTATGTTATAAATAACGTTAGAAAAAAACTTATGCCAGCCTAAATAAAGACTGGCACATTGCTCTGAAGTAACTCATGTATGCATGCGATACGGACTTAAAATAAACTATGTTGAAACACTGGAATATGCTTTTTCTTGTGTTCTCTTCACTTCACATGTAGTATGCTTAAATGGCAATCCAGAAGGAGGGATCCAGGTAGAGTTATGTATAAATACCCCCTGCATGATCTCTGACAGTTTAATTATTATTTAAATAATGGTTATTAACAGTACAAAAGTCAAAACTATATTTAAGAAAAATACTTAATCATCTTATTATCATAATTCTTGATTATGAAGTGTGGTGAATAAGGTAAACATTGTTGGCTCTGTAATTGTCTAGAGCAACTGTAATACCTTTCCTGAGGTGGCTTCCTTTTCATTTTTTACCGGTTTATTCAGCTCAATATGTACAGAATGAAATTCAGCCAAGATTTAAACCTGCAACCTATTAGTTGCAAGCTCCTATTTACTGCTTCAAAACAGCCTTAAATTTCCAAATGTATTTATCAGCAAATGTATAATAACTAAAAGCAAGTCATGTGATTCATAATGTGATGCCTGGTGGACCAACACCATTATTTGTATTTGTATTTGTATTTGTATGAACTGTTTTTATATTGTTGTACGGCGACCTTGAGTGCCTTGAAAGGCGCCTTATAAATAAAATGTATTATTATTATTATTATTATCAGCACTGGAGACGAGAGACAAATCCAATAAATAAGTGGTTGAATAAGCATACAAATAATGAGTGAACTGGGGAAAGGATTGGTGCTGTACAGCCCATTGTGACAAATACCAGGAATCACAAATAGACCTAGGCTACTACAGTAGGCTAATTGTATTATAATGTGTTTCATTTAACAATGGTAACCATCCATGGTAGCGTTCTGGAAAAGATAATAATCTTTTTAGAAGCAATATCATGATGTGATATTTAAACAGAGCTAGGTTATTATTTGGGTTTCATGATACATTTATAACCACGATTGCTTTGAAACCGAAAATAGACAATATAACTGGAGAGAGCAACTGAAATTTCAAATAAAGTTGAAAAGTTGCGGTTTTGCAATGAGATTTTTGCTTGCGCGAGTGAGGTTTACATGTTTATTCACTTATTGTCTGGTATGACAGATGAGTGTATTTACTGGTGCATTACATTGGCCCAGGCGAAGTAATTAACTACTGAGAAGATAAAGCATTCACGCATATTTTTATTTTATACACGCTGGAGTAATCTTAAACATGTCCCATAATTTGTAATAATAAAAACTTATTTTCAAAGCCAAACGACTTCTGAAGGAAATAAAACACGCCCAGCCAGCCACAAATCCCCAATACTGACAATAGGAGCCGTTGTAGAGGCGGGCCGTAAACCGTGGGTCAAAACGTGCTCACGGAGTGACTGGTAAACAAAAACCTTCATTACATTTGGTGAATCAAACGGAATACACATGTCACTTTCTTTTATAGAAATGGAACGAATCGGTTTTTCGGCAGGTGGCGTAGACTATTAGAATAAATGCACAATTTGGACTGCACGGACTAGGACTAGGACCTCCGAACAGGACAAGGGAAACGAAACCAGATATATTGCTCTTCTTTGGTACATGTCCTATGACTCCTATTTCTTTTTGTGCGGGAAATATTTCTCGCTACATTGACGTGACGTGACCTGATGTGGATTATGATCACAAACTATTTGTATAGATGGTTGCACTTCTATATTTGACAGGAAAATTTGCCCTTGAATCTAATTAGACAAACCCGATTATACAAACCCTAAATAATTTAATCTGACACTGGGTTAGTGCAACCTCTGTTGTAGGGAATTTGTGCATTTCGTCTAAACATACCGAGGGGCATAATGTATTGTCCGCTTCGTGAATTACGCTCACTTCAGCACATGACTGCATCGTGCAGCTCGCATTAAAGGAATAGCCTAGGCTAGTATTTGTTGCTGGTTGAGTTCACGCGTTGCTGCATTTTCGGCCAACACCTGGTTGAAAGTCACGATATGTAGGCTACATTACTGTCTTTATAATGTAGCCTAGTCCAGAAACATCTACCAGAATATTCCTTATGCGAATGTTTACAGCAGGCTTGATAGGTTGCCGGAGAAATTGACAGCCGCCGCCTATACGCGTCATGGTCCCAGTTACATAATTTCGCTTTGTTGCTAATGTGTTCCTTTCCTAAAAGTTTTATTAGAAATGGACAGTATGGTAAACACTATGCAGAAGAAGGCTGCGGAGCTGGAACGCATGGCCGAGGTCCTTGTCATCGGAGAGCAGTTGAGGTAGGAGTGGCTCTCACTGCCCTTCATATTGTGTCAATGCAGTTTAGGCTACTACACAAAGACAGGCGTAGGTTCATTCAAACGCTCCCTGTGCATGAACCGTGTCAAGATAAAGGTTTGCACTCTGTTAATTGCCATCGACCGTGTTGTGACTAAAACTATGTCAATGTTATTGTCTAGTATGTTTTCATCGGTTCACATTAACTTTGTCTCACCAAGACACAAAGACGATATTCTTCATGATGCTTCAGACTCTTGCGAATATAGTGAGGAATGGTAGAATTCTGATTGTCAGTCACTTGATCGATGTTTGAGCAATTAAATATCATAATGTTAATGTATTGAAAGGTAACGAGTTGTCTGCCGACTTGATCGTGATTACTGTATAAGCATATCTTGTTTATGGTAGTTTGGAAAATATCCATGATGTAGGCTACAGTCTGAAGTTTATAATTTGGCACATTTCACAATACTGATTCAGGAGGACAGTCACACCCACAAAGTTGCATCACATTGCATAGGATTTGTCAATTAAAATGCGATGAATTATTTAATTATCTCCACAGAAAGATAAGGGATGCTGTCTGATGCCATTTAGGCACACCCACTCAGGGCAGGACAGTAAATCAAGTTAGCTCATAACATCTGGCGGCTAAAGTTTGGCTAGCCTTGTTTTAAAGCCTGGTTATGTATGCGCTGGTGACTACTTAGTGTAAGTCTGCTGAAATTATTAAAGCAAAATTTGATATACAGCAGATAATTCTCTGGTATGAATTTATAAGGGAGGAGTGAGCGATAGCAGTTACTGCATCCAAATCGATAGCTGTTAGATATTCTGAAACCGATTGCTTTTTATACAGTGTGGTGTTCTTCATTTCAATGAGGCGCCCGATCAAACAAAGAAGTCGCTATTATCTACCTAGGGTGCAGGAAAACTCCCTCCCACGGTGATGAAGTTCTGCAGCGGCAGTGGCGCACAGAACTCCTGGTTGAGTGAGGGGCGGCACGGTGGTGCAGCGGTTAGCACTGTTGCCTCACAGCAAGAAGGTTGAATCCCGCAGTGGATTGGCAACCTGTCCAGGTTGTATTCCTGCCTCTCGCCCAATGCATGCTGGGATAGGCTCCAGCCCACCTCCGACCCTAACCAGGAATAAGCGGGTTAGATAATGGATGGAAACTCTTTGAAGTTGGCACCGCTTTAGCTGAGTATACCACCTGAGCACTGTGGAACACAAAGTCAAAATTATTTCATACTGAACTTTATTAGTACTATGACTTTGTATCCTGAATTGACCATCTTCCAGCATGTAACAGGCTTAAGTCTGAAAAATAATACTATCATCATTATGTAATTTATATTTATATATTGTTTTAATTTTGCGTAAATTTGACTGCTTTGGTTGATCGGGTGCCTCAACGTTGAAATGAAGAAACCCACACTATAAAGAAAGAAGTTTAGTTTCACTTATCGGTTTCAGGTCAAACAACCTAGTTGTGTTAATGCTCATCACGGGCCAAGGTACACATTCTGAGACACATACCACATGTGGGGTTTCCCCTGTCACACAAGGAAATGCATGTGCAGATGTGTACACAATGTGTAAAACCTGTCAGTATCTATAGCCTAAGGGGCACATTATGAAGCTCTGTCTCTTGTATAAACAGCAACAAAAAAAACTGAGAGTCATTCTCTGCTCAAGGAACTGGCCTTGCAAAACCTAAAGGTTGCAGTTTTGGTTTGCCATTGAACACTTGAGTAATGTACTTAACCTGCATTGCTTCAATAAAAATGCAAAAAGCTGTGTTAATTGCTTTCGATAAGACCGTCTGCTAAATGCCTGTAATGATAAATTGGGAGCTTTGTTGGATCTCTACTGCAGCTCCTTTACAGTCAAGCTGGAAAGTCTGCACACCCCTTTCACCTTCTCCACATTTTATTACGCTACAGACTTATACTACAATAGATTGAGTTATTTTTTTGCCTCAAACATCTACACACAATAGCCAATAATGACAAAGTGAAAACAGGTTTTTAGAAAATATGCAATTTTATTTTACTGACAAAAATAGGTTATTTAGGGGTTACATATCTGTTCACACCCTTAGCCTAATACTTGGTTGCTGCACCTTTGGCAGCGATTACAGCTTCAAGGCGTCTTGGGAAAGAAGCTACGAGCTTGGCACACTTGTTTCTGGACAAAGTTTCTGGCTGCTGAAAAACATCCCCACATCATGATGCTGCCACCGCCATGCTTCACTGTAGGGATGGTATTAGCCAGGTGATGAGCGGTGCCTGGTTTCCTCCAGACGTGACACTTGGTATTCAGGCCAAAAAGTTCAATTTTGGTTTCATCAGACCAGATTGATTCTCATGGTTTGAGAGTCCTCTAGGTGTCTTTTGGCAAACTCCAAGTGGGCTGTGATGTGCCTTTTACTAAGGAGGGGCTTCCGTCTGGCCACTCTACCATAAAGGCCTGATTGGTGGAGTGCTGCCTGGATGGTTGATCTTCTGAAAGGTTCTCCCATCTCCACAAGGATATGCTGGAGCTCTGTAAGAGTGACCCTCGGGTTCCTGCTCACCTCCCTGGCCAAGGCCCGTCTTCCCCGATTGCTCAGTTTGGCCGGGCGGCCAGGTCTAGAAAGATTCTTGGTGGTTCAAAACTTCTTCCACCTGTAAAGCTGCAGAGATTTTTCCGTACCCTTCTCCAGATCTATGCCTTGACACAATCCTGTTTCTGAGGTCTGCAGATAATTATTTTGACCCCTTGGCTTGGAGTTTGCTCTGACATGCACTGTCAACTGTGGGACCTTATATAGGCAGGTGTTGGCAATCCCCAATCATGTCCAATCAATTTAATTTATCACAGGTGGACTCCAATTAAGTTGTAGAAACATCTCAAGCAGTATCAGTGGAAACAGAATGCACCTCAGCTCACTTTTGGGTGTCATATCAAAGGGTGTGTACACTTGTGTACATATGATATTTTACATTTAGATTTTTAATAAATTAGCACAAATGTCTAAACCTGTTTTCACTTTGTCATTATGGGCTATTTTGTGTAGAATTTTGAGACAAAAAATGAACTCAATCTATTGTAGAGTATGTCTGTAACGTAATAAAACGTGGAGAAGGTGAAAGGGGTGTGCAGAATTTCCGGCTTGACTGTATGTTGTTAAGAGACTATTATAAAGATAAATACGGGGAAATAATTGGAAAAAATAAAATCTTGCTCCCCAGGCACTGGAATGTAAGGCCATTTCACCTAATAAAAAAAATGTGAGTGTGATTATACTTAGAAGCACAACTGAGTCTGTGTGATGGTCCAATGGCTTTTGCTCCAAGACAGGGATCCTAAACCCCAGTCCTGTAGAGCCCAGTTTTTGTGGTTTCCTTTCAATAAGACAATTTTGGCCTCGGAAACAAGGCGTGTGGTCTCTTTAGCCAATCAGTTACTTACGCACTGAAACACCAAAAACCAGCAGACACTGTTGCTTTCCAGGATTGGACTTTGAAATTCTTGCCATAAGTCTTCAGTTTAAAATGTGTAAGGAGGAGTGGCAGGCTTTTAGATGGAGCATGGTTTACATTTAAACTGGGTATGAGGGCTGTGCTGCCAAATTCAATCCACAAGTTTTGCCAACTCAGAGCTGCAGATGAAGTTGCAGGTTGGACACATTCAAGTGTAGATGAGATCAGGGAGAAAGAGGGCACTTCTGTGGATTGGATGTACTGCTCCTGTTTCTCTGGGTTTGATGTACTGTTCAACAGTTCAAATTTGCTCAATCTTTTTGTCAGAAGAGGCTTGATGGCATTCTTACTAGCTAAATTAACATTGTAGACCGAAATCTCTGTTTTGTCAATAATTGTAATGCCTTTTGTAAACACGTTTTTTTTTAAAGCCAGCATTATGTTTCTGTTGCTTAGCTACATTATGAGTACAGCATTATGAGTTTACGCACAAAATTTGTATTAATGGACCATTTAATAGACAACAACGCGCAGCCAACCCACTGGTTCAACTACAGCTAGATAGAACACTTAGCTTAAGGTTGTCAATACCTCATGCAGGGGTTTAGCTGCAGTGAGAGGACACTACATTCAAATCCTATTTAATGTAGGAAAAGTACACTGCTTGAAAAACGTCCGGATATCTGATGTACACACCATGCTGTGCAGGAGTTTTCTGAGTAGCTGTGACTGTTTGAGTAGCTGTGACTGTTCACTCCAGTTCGAAACATGTGTGAGCAATTGCGGAAGGGTGCGTGAAATTATTATTGGGCTTAACGCTAAGCAAGGTGTGACCGGGCCTAGAGTAAATGGCTTGTTTCACCACGTAGAGAGTTAGACATGTGAGAACTATTAGCTTTAACCATAGGTGAAGCATAATGGGCCTAATGTTATGGTTAAGTGCAGATCAACTCAGTTTCTTAGTCACACTCACTTCCACAGATGCATTGTGTACTGGTGTCTGAAGGAAAATGTAAGGTCACACTCTTTAAATGGAAATTTATATTCTTCTCATGTAAATTTCTATTCTGAAAAAACCTGTGCAGATACTTTACCATTGGAACATGCAGTGGTACGAATTGTACATTTGGCTGAATGCTGTATGGGTGAAATGTTTTAATATGTACCGTCATCTTTTGTCTGCAAGAAATATTACCAAAACAGTGTTTACATTTTTACCAGAAGCTTGAGCGCAGTGTGAAACCCACACTTTTCAGAGAGCTGTTCTAGTTTGTGCGATGTGTGGTTAGAGCATGTTTCCTGTTTAGAAATGAGTCTGAGTTTCATACAGGCCCTCCAAATGTTCTTTGACCTTCTTACTCTTGACTTCTTGACTCTTCTTTGAGCTTACTCTGTGTGGGGGATATTAACAGTTTTTCCAGGACATATTTGATTATGTGCCAACCATTAAAAAAAACTACAGGAGCTACTTCTTTGAATGCATTTTAAGCTTGGGATTACATATGTTGTGTAATTGAATGGCAAAGGGGGCATTTTGGCAGATTTTTACTTATAATACTATAATAATTTGAATGGCCCTCAGTTTAAATTCTTTTGCCATGTCGGGTTACATATTTATCAAGCGCTTACTTGGATGGAGTAAGTAAAATGGTCGTCCTTGCTAACCTTGGACACTGGCTGGTTGGCTTTTTCTGATTGCTTAACAGTGCATTTGACAGATACAGACATACTTGTATTGAAGTGCGTGCCAGAAAATACAAGGTTTTCAATTGATTGGGCAAAGGGTTCCCATCCCATTTTGGCTCCTGAGACAAATTGTGGCTTGTTCATTAACTATCCCAAGCATCCAGCAATGTTTTATTTATACCAGAATGTAATTGTTCCAAGGAGAATTGATCAGTTACACTTACAAAAATATGAATGAATGGAAATTAACCTAACTTTAAGGAATTTCAGTAAGATTTGAATTGTCAGCCTTCAGTATGAATTAATGTATAAACATGTTTATCTCAAGGTGATTAATCTGAAATTGCAGGACTATGGATTTCTCTTAACTTGAACCAGCCAGTGTTAATCAGGATCCTGTATGGTATAACAAAAGTACATTTTGAATGTCTACTTGCCTGCATATTGTCCTGGTAAATCAGGTAGATGCTTTTGCTGTAACTTAACATGTGAAATATATTGTCTTGTTGTATCTCATTGTGTTTTATTGCATTTTGTTTTATCCTATTTTATTAATATTTTAAAGTTAATGAAACAGCTTCCTGACAGCTGTTTTATAGATTTTCTATTGTTTTAACCAATTTTTTCCAAGTATTCTTTTCCTACTGTGATGCACTTTGGGATGCCCATTGTTGTATGAAAGGTGCTATATAAATAAAGTTAATTATTAAGTTAATTATTATTATTATTATCATGATGCACAGTAACTACTATGCAGGATCCCTGTGAAGTAATAGCAAGCTTGTGTCTTTAACACAGGACATAATAAAGCGGTGTTTGTAATGGTCCGCGGTAGACGTTAAACCTTCCATGTGTATTTCATACAGACTCCGCCTCCATGAGGGGAAGGTCATCAAAGACCGCCGACATCACCTCCGCACTTATCCCAACTGCTTCGTGGCCAAGGAGCTGATCGACTGGCTCATGGAGCACAGGGAGTCTTCAGACAGGGAAACGGCCATCAGGATCATGCAGAAACTTCTAGATCACAGCATCATCCATCACGGTACATCCTCCCTGGGACAAGCCACGCCCCTATGGTGGGCATAGGAGAAAATACAGAGTATAGAATACCATAGATTAAACAGAATGATTATTTGATAAAAAAACACCCCATTTCAGAATACTCAAACACTGTAATACAATTACACAGTCAATAAAATGTTAGGGTCAAATTATCTGACCCCCAATGAAAATATTTGCTTGGATGTACAGTAGGATGGATTTATAAACCCCGATTGCCTTGGTGTGTGCTTAACATGTCTGTACTATAGTTTATTGCACACTTTCCCTGTGAGTTTGTTTTTAACCACATCTGGACTCTTTCACGGAACCTTAATATTAATTTTGAATTCAAATGAGACATTATTGTTAAAACAGTGATTATTATTTGGAGGTTAAATTACTTGTATTTATTTTAGACACATAAATTCTTATGTGACACATACAAGCTATTGAACTCTATTTTTATCCTATTCCCGATGAGTTAACCAAACAACTGACCCATCAATCAGCCGATCATTTATGTGGTATAGCTTACATTGCAGTGCCATGACCATAGACATCCACTGCTATTTAAAATTAATATCCAAATTCAAATATTTAGAGAACAAAAGTAAATCAACAGTTTTACTTAAGTTGAAATTCTAGGTGCAAAAACTGAATACAATAATATAGTCCGAACGGTTTTTCCTCCAGTATCATAAGGTGTACTGTACTGGCTCTGCATTATTTCCAGGTCTGGTTGAAATGTACATATTATGTATACATACATAAATGTAATATTAAAACAAGCTTTTAATGGAACTTTCAGGTGTACAATACAGGGAGAGAAATTGTAAAGAATTTGGCACCATAATTGGTAGCAAACACGTTTTAAATCGTGGTTGCTTTGGGAGGACACAGGTGGGTTAGGTTAATAGAAGTGTAATCGTGAAATACAATATTGCTGCTGTCAGCACCTGAGTTCAGCCTGCTGCTCTCCAACATAACATGTTAAATGTGTTGCAGTGTGCGATGAGCACAAGGACTTCAAGGACATGAAACTCTTTTACCGTTTCCGGAAAGACGATGGAACCTTCCCTCTGGACAATGAAGCCAAGGTTTTTATGAGAGGGCAAAGAATTTTTGAAAAGTATGTACTGTACACATTCCTGCTTAAGGTTAATATTTTATTTAAAGTGAGGGATACCACAATGGGGGAACTGCTGAAACGCAAATTGTGTGTAATATTTCGGATATGGATATGGGTAGTGTGGGCTGCACGAATGTCCTGTTTTATGAATTTGTGATTTTATTCTTACACCTCGTATATTTCAGTTCTAAGCTATTATTGATGCAACAGGTTCTTAACAATGCTCTTTAATGACATTTATGCATTAATAAATAGAATGAATGGGTCAATTATCTTTAATCAGTCAGTCAATAAAGAAATAAAGACTTGTGAAGTTCAAGTACAGCACAAGTAGGTATACTGTAAAACTATTAAGGGGCCTGTATTATTAGCTAAGAAATGTATATTCTTTATTCTAAGCTTAAACGGCAAAGACAAACAGTTTACTGTACACAAATACACATGTAGCCTGGTCCACCACTTGCAGCACTCTGCATACTTCCCATAATATCCAAGCCAACGTTCAGGATGGTGACGGTTGACTTGCATAAGTGAACACTCCCCAGCCAACCATAGGACATGTAGTTGAATGGCAAATGCAGGGCGTTGCTGTTGTTAACACATGAGAGAATATACTGTAGTGAATGAACGTGGCTTGTTTGCAAACAGGAGGATAAGGATAGATATCCAAATGCCACAAATTCTCAAGGCATGGCCGCCTACTATCCCTGTATAGGGAAGACTGTACTTAGTCTTTTTATTACTTTCAGGCAAGGCTGTGCTGTTCCTTTTCGGCTCTCTCTGGCATTGTTCCCCCAATAGAAACTGGTTCATTTCTACATCATTTGCTGAGGTGCGTCACACTGGGGGTAGGATTCCCTGAACAATTTAGCATACCATCTTGCCCTTGCTTGTCAGATACCTTTAAAAGATAAATTGCACAATATAATAACAAGGAAAGCCCCTCCCCCCGTGACATGCTGAACACCTGATTCATTCCTTGATACCTGTATATCCTCTTTGGTGTCAGGTTTAGGGTGGTGTTGTAAGTGTTCTCTCACAGTCATCATATGTAGTTGTTTTTCACATCAGCAGTGTTTCTTTGACTCATCGTATGGCATTGCATTGGATGCAGACTCAAGGTCATTATGTAACCTGTATATAGTGGATACCACAGACCCTGGAACCTATGGACTTGACCGGATATGTAAATGTCCACACTAATTACACTAATCACCACTGTTCGGTAATCTGAAAACCCAAATGAAGCATTTTACAAAATGTTTCAAAGGATGATTTTTTAATGGTTTTAAGTGTTTACACTGTAACAAGGCTGTGTATAAACATATTTTCTATGGAATATATTTACAGACATACTTGTTGCTGCGCAGAGGCTGATGGGAGATTTCAGTCAGTCGGATGAACATAGGCTGTGTCTGAATCAGCACCCTTTCATACTATTAGGTAGGTTTGTTGACTAGACAGGATGAGAAAGTCATTAAGTAGTCAAAATTGTCTCTAAATGTAGTATACTTGAAACCTCCTTATGATATACTTACTTTCGGGGTGTCGCTGAGTATATTCGGGAGCACACTTCAAGAAGTATGCAAACATTTTGGTCTCATAAATATGACACACAGCTTCGTTGACGTTTTCCTTCAATAACAACATAAAACAACACGTGACATGGCCGCACAAGGGTGGGACATTATGACACTTCCACAGTACGTTATTAGATGAGGATATTAGACTAAAATAGTATGGAGGATATTTTTTTGCGTACTAAACAGTGCACATTAAACAGCGCACATCTGCCAGTACACTGTACACAGGAGACAGGACGCAGTAGATAGGGCTCTAATTCAGACACAGCCTCAGTAACTCTCCTGTAACTGTTGCCTTCCTGCAATGGCCACACTTGCAATGGACGTGTTTAACCTGAAGGAAAAGCATAGTTCTATTAGGTGCACCAGTGGGATTTATGTTCAAAATCTGTCTGTGGTGTGTAAAAATAACACAAAATTTAATATTTAATATGTCAAACTGAGGAACCCAGGTTGCCTGTAGCCTGAAACAAAGTGAGTTCATTCCACCAATGCACGGATGCTCTAATTTGAGTGAAATCATTCCACCGATATATTTAATATATTAACTTTTCTAACTGTTGACATAATATGTATAGTTTCAGTAATTCGTATCTGGTCTGGTACCTCAATGTGCATTGCATATGGAGATAGGTGAGTAATCATGGTCACTATACTCAGCTGGTAAGCTTTTGATGTGAAGCAGTCTTGTGGTAGTGTTAGATAAGTAAAATAGCCCCAAGAGTCGTCCTTTTTCATGACCAGGAACAGGCCATGGTTTATGGTTTGAGCCGCCACACCAAGAGACTTATGTAACGAGACATTGTCCACTGAGAGACATCTGTTTTCTGAGAGCGGTTGTATTTCTGTAATTGGCGTGCAGCCGTGGTTTGCATGCGTATCCTGTTCTGCTGTCAGGGGGACACGTTTGCACGCCTCATTCCTCACGGTCACCAGAGACACAAGCCCCTCCCTCCATCACTAAGAATAGAAATTTATGGGCTGGCAAAACTGTGACAGTTTAAAAATATTTTTCAATTTTTTTTTTTTTAAAGCCCAGCACAGTGAGGGCAAAGTAAATGCATTGATGTGTGGCTGTCTCTGAAAAACCTGTCAGTTAGTGCTAGATACGGCACTGTAATGTTTCACGGGACAAATTTAAGTCTGCTTAAGCAGCCACTGCTCACTTTTGCTGAGAGAATATTTATTCTCAGTCACTGGGATTCTTCAAAGATGCTTGTCTGTTTGGCATTGCATAGAATAACTAACTATTGTTTGTAATGGAGAAATTCTCATTAGTCAATAGTGAACTATTGAAACCTGGCAGATGTGTAAATATTCTGTTTGGAAGGCAATGTGAAGTGAGGGATGCCCAGTGAGTTCAGGGCACACTTTGTTGTCTCTTGATTCAGCAGAGGTCATGCTGTGGTCACTCCACAAAAATGCCGCCACTTTTACGGCCCACATCACAGAAGCCTTTTTTGACTTTGCGGTCTCTTCCAGTTTATTCCACATCACACCTCTTGGACCATACAGTTACCTTATTGGCAGGATTTTCAGTCATCCTATTCCTACATCCTATTCTTCCTACAAAGCAACAATCTGAGTGTTAAATAAACCGTGTTTAATAAAGAGTTAAAAGTACTCTCTCTGTGTTGATTTTACAATGAACATTTTACTGTGTACAGTATTGTGCAAATTTAGATTTCCCCTTTTAATGACTTTGCATATTTTAACTACATTGAAGTGTAGGCCTATAGAAGAAATCATTTTATGCACCACTTCATCGGTGGTACTCATTAACTGAGAGAAGCAAATGGCAGACACATGGGTTTGCCAAAAAAGCCAGCAACCATTTTGGTTCAGTGGCCCCACTTAGAGCAACGGGAAAGGTTAGTCCTCAGGCCAAACGGATAGCTGATCCTTTCTTCCTCTTGCCAGCCAAGCAGGTTATTTTACAGTTATAGCCCTCTAAGTTGCTCCTGTCTGAGCAGCAAGCTAAACATGTATAAAAAACTAATTGACTCTACGTTCAAATATTTATTTAATTGGGAGCAAATAAGGTAAAGATTTGAAGTTAGGTCTGTCAGGAAGTAGGTCATGGTGACCTGTCAGCCCCAGTGAAAGCGTTTCCGGACGGAACATTGTCTGTTATCACTCTGACGTGTTTCTTAATTTGTCCGCCACCTGGATTTCCTTGGTGCTGTAAGTTGACTTGCAGTGATAAGACTCAGAGTAGATAGGAGTTTTTCCATTAATTATGTCTGTGATAGTGGAGTCGGAAGTAGGAGGAAAACAATCGACTGTGTCATAGTAATGTACACAGTGCATGGCTGGGTGGCTAGCACTATTACAGCAGTCTCACATGACCAGATGGTGGCGTCATGTACAGCTCCTATCAGTAGTGCTTTGTAGTTCACACAATCCGCTCATAGAGAGCCTACCCTGTTATCTTGTTTCTCCATCACAGCTCTCGTTTAAATTATGCTTGGCCATTGGTGTTGCTGTCATGGTTGATTTCCATTTTGTTTAGGGGATTTCACACGGGTTAACTGGTGGCTTCTGGTCACTGAGGGGCACCCATGCTGCAGGGATTGCAGAAATAGGTGTTTACAGCCAACGCGGTCCATTGCAGATCCGCTGGAGCGATAAGTCACACCATCAGTCAGGGTCTCACACCTCACTGGCCAGCATTAGTGAGATCACCAATGGCTATGTTTTTCACATGGTTCAATGTGTTATCGTGGCTCAGCAAAGCCACACTGTAATGTTGTTGATGTGGGGTTTTTGCCGGACCCTGGGGGCCACCATTAATCGCAAGAAGCCTAGCCTGCGGTTATTGTGTCCAGCATGTTCAAAGGCACAGGAAATCAAAGAAATCAAAGAGGAAATTTTGGATAACAAAACAACAAATATCTTCAATAGAGCTATAGGCAACTTAAAATAGCCTAAATATCTAAATCAGTGATATTCCAAGATTCCATGCTAAGAATCAAGTTAATGCGAAGTAGGCGGAGTATTGATAGCTAAAGCTAATATTAGCCAAAGAAAATTTGCTAGAACATCTTTCAGCTGTGAAGCTAACATCCTTCAGCTTCATAACCTTTAAAGTCTTATTTCGTAACATCCGTTTTTAGCTAGCTAGCTAACGTTAGCAACAATATTGCAATTACAAACCAAAACACCATTACAAGTATCAGTGCTGGCTTGACACACTTAAGGGCAGTTTACAGTTCGACGATGTATGATTATCTGATGGAGATATTGCTACATTGTCACCAACATTCCATCATTGCTCATCTTTGATATCGAATACTGTCGCTCATCAAATGTAAACACATAGCCTACCAGTTGTCCCAAGTTTTTCCGTTATGTAAGCCATCCCTGTAAGCCGTTCATTCGACTATTCCGATTCATAAATACAATTTGGGTTTTTCTTCTCACAGGTCAGTGAGTACAGCTTCTCTTTCAGTTGTACAAACTTTCTGCCAGTCGCAGTTGTGTGGGCCAACACAAGCTGCGTTGTTTAAATCAGCGTAAGCACCGAAATTTTGGTGTAATAGAAGCTATATTTAGGGCAATGACTTCTTTTTCTAAAATTATATTTGCCTGAATCGTTTTTCCAATTTAGGTTGAGGTCTCATTGACTCTCAATGGGGAGGAAGTGTCTTCAGGAACCAGCGAGAAAACAAGGGTGCAGTACCAATTATGGCCAGAAAGTTGTACTCTCAGATTCTGTTCCCCCATGTAGTACCCAGGGTCCATCTGAACTAGGTTTTCCTAGTCTTGTTTTATTATTTTATTGCTTGTCAGACATTTTCAAACCAATAGAATTGTGTTGGAGGTACATTTATATTGAAATGGAATTTCAGTACGTGCTGTTGTTGTAGCATTTGTTTCTGACTCAGTAAATACAGCCCTCAAAGCACCAGAGGAATATTGGCAGACTTGGAATAAAGCCTGTGGAAGTGGCAAACATTGCTTGTGAAAATGTTGGCGGCTGACCCAGTTGGCTGACAGATGGATATTGCAAGCTGGTATTGTAGCGTACAGTTACTGGTGTTGTTGAAGGTTGAAGGTGGATTCATTCCAGAACATTCACCGGCCCGCCTCTCCCATGATAGGCTGATGAACACAGAGAATGCACTGCTGCAGACGCGGGAGGAGGAGGGCGTGGCCTTCGAGCGAGCGCTGGTGGCCTCTGAGTTCGTGGACTGGCTCCTGCAGGAGGGAGAGGTGGCCTCCAGGGAGGAGGCGGAAGTTCTGGGGCGGAGGCTACTGGAACATGGCATCATTCAGCACGGTGAGCTCCTGGGAGGGCCCTTTCGGAGCATGATTGAATTAGGCTCTGTGCAAAATGTGGGCCATGTTGTGGGATTTCTCCTGGTCTGGGAGACGCCTGTTTGGTCCCTACAGCCCACCCCAGCTATAGTTTAGGCATGACTGGCTGCCAGAGATGAAGAGTTGGAATCCAGCCAGGGAAATTGGAAAAAAATAACAAATTTTGAAACTACTCCCAAGTGGACCCAGTCATTTGCAAGGGGGTTTGCGGACCTGTGAAGTAAACGTGTACAACACAACACACACCCATTTTACACTACAATTACTTTGTAGTTGAGTTTGTCTGGTTAAGTCAGACAGATGAAAACAAATTATGCAATAGCAGTGTTATTCACACACAATAGTCAAGCAAACCAGCAGGTAGTTATGAAGGTCAGACATGCACTCTTATATACCAGAGTCCCTGAAGAGCCAAGCTGGCTTCCTGCAGGGAACACAAGGATTTAATCTGGCCGGCAGACTTTGATCAGCGCAGTCCCCTGTCAGTGTATAGGTTGCCCTTGAGGCCAGACACGAGAAAGGTTTATTTATTAAGGGGTCCCTTCACATGAAAGGTTGTGGTGGGGCCTATGGAGTGTCATTAAATGAGAGGAACGTCTACCACTCACTGGCACCTTTTATTACTGTTCAGTGATTTTGCTCTCTCTCACTAAAGAAAAGGCTTATCATTAAACCAAATCCAGGTGTTTCCATAGCGCTGCCTTTGAATGAGGTGTGAACCCCTAGACTCCTGTGCACTATAGGAAATGGTCTGTCTTTTTTTTACAAACAGTTCTTTATCTAGACCCATTCAAGCTGTGTTGATAATTGTGTGGTTTATTATGTGTAGTATGCACATGTTTAACATAACTGACCAGTGTTTCTGAGCGTAACCGCAGCGTCTCGAAATGGATGGTTTATTGTGGGTCACAGTAACTACTGACTGGATCATTCATTTTCACCAGAGCTGCCAACACCCACTGCGCTGCGGCCCAGCTACGGGCGGCATTCCTGGAACTCGCCTTCAGCCTGCCCGGAAACATCTTTTACTGCAGGCACAGTTTTAGGGAATTCATTGTGAAGGCTCGATTATGCCATCTTATGATGACCTAATGATTATTTTTCTGATCCCTGTACCTTGAGTCCTTACTTTGGCATTACCTTGGGCTTACCTTCATCTTGATTAAAATTGCTTCGTCGTAAAAGCATATTTTTTAAGTGGCGCTTTTTAGAAATATGTTGTTGCATACATGTATTTAAGCACAGACACTAGTGCAATGGAACGTCATTGACAGCGAATGCACAGGTGGGCCAGCATGACTGTCATTCCGACTCATCCCCACTCACACGCTTGTAAATACTTTTGAGCATAATACGTGCCAGTAATGTATAACAAAATATAGTTGCCATATGGATTTGTATTGCCACAATATTTTGTGCACTGTCAGTATTTATTCTTTTTCTGGCTGTGAATGGATATACTATGTAAAAGCATATCAGGCACTGAGTCATTGACAGTGGTCAAGTCTGCTGTCATTTTCAGAACCAGAAATCATAACGTTATGGCTGTAACATTCACAGGAGTATTTAGATAACAGAAATGCAAAAGTAATCTAATTATGGCAGGAGAGTAGTCAACAACAGAACATTGACTCCAACAGCTTTGAATGTTGGTGTGTAAGAGTACAACTTTGGAGTTCTTTGTCACAGCGTGTGCATTAGGTAATAGTCTGTGCCAGAGGTACACAAGCCCACAAGCCAAGGTTAAGACTACTCGGGTACAATGGCAAGAGTTTATCTTCCAGTTACATAATTCACTGACTGAATGACTAATGTAAGAGAAAAATAGAAACCCCTCCAGCACTGTTGCTGTGATACATTCAGTGATCTCTCACAAAGACTTTAAACAGGCTTTATTATCCGTATCGTTTCCCGACCTGTCTGGTGGAATATGATGATCCCATTACAGAGGACTTCAGGATGACAACGCCCTCGCTTGCAGTAACGTTATTTGGGGGGAAAAATGAACGAAGCTTAACTCTTTACTTTTGTGAACGAATTTACCTACCGGCGTAAAAGCTGCTCTGAAGAAATGTACAGGTTCAGAAGGCAGAAGTGAGAATAGAGACATGGTGTGTTTGTGCCACACAGTGACCAGTAAGAATAATTTTGCGGACGGGGAGCTGCTGTACCAGTTCAGGATGAACTTTCGCCGTCGGCGACGGCTGTTGGAGCTACTGACCGACCGCTGCCGGACCATTCCGGAGAACCAGGACAGCCCCTTCTGCCCGCGCAAACAAAACGCTGACCGGAGGAACACCAGCTTTCTCTCCGGTAACCCCGCCTCCTGGCCTATCAGCAATGGCCGTTCTCTCTCCGCTAACACCACACCCTTCCCAGCTTTGATGCACATGCCTCTTGCCTTGCAACAAAAAGCTACATGCTAAATGTAAATAATTTGTTAGCTGTATGTCGTTAGTAAATAAACAGTGCAACAATAATGATTACTAATGCTAACCATCTTAACTAGAGATGGTAATAATATTAGTTTGCAATATATAGAAAATTACAATATGGCTTGACGTTCAATACTGGCTTATAATTTGTGTGAATTTCCAGCATGATGGTTTGATGTCACTCTGTTTGAGACAGCTTAGTATGGAAGAACCTTTCCGTGTTTTTACTGTGATTAAGTTAAGACCAGTTCTTTGTGAAGAGGCCTGGCAATGCGCGGCTATCCTTCTAAGAAGCGCACATAACCAGCAATAACTCGACCATTACCTGCAATAACCATTATAACTGAGTGGTCCTGTACTCCATAGTGTTTATAGGCTCCCGCTTCAATCTCAGCTTAATTTCTGACCTGAAGTTATTAGTCATTAAGTAATCCGTTTCTCAGGCTATGAGTAGCACATGCAAATTCCATTGAGGTGCGGTTTCTGGTAAGAAAGTCTTAGCGGGTAAGCTGTTGGCTCAGAAAAGAGGCTAACGTCACTCAAGTCCCTGAAGGGAACACATTACAATCAGCCTGAGCTATAATAAGCCCAAACCTTAGGAGACAAAAACTTATTCCTTCACCAAGAGCTTAAGGGAATATTTCACAGAACTCCTTCTTTTCTTACTTTAGTTAATTCTTTCTGGGATTAACGTCAAGATTTTTCTCACTGCTTGGGGTTTTATGAACTGGTCATTCTGACTTGTTTCGGCAAAGTAGGGCATGAGGAAGCATGTATGTTTTGGGGAGTAAAAACTTCCAACATCTTGAATGTTTAATATTAAATTGCAGTTAAGAATAGGTACACAAACAGTCATATAGATCACATTATCTGAATTGGGTACATACCAGAATCACAGAGCCTATTACATCCCATTTCTTAATGCAAAGGATGTCATGTACAGTCTGGACGTTGCACAGCTGAAATATGCATGAGCTAAATAATTTGAATGGTACAAGAAGTGCATTATAAATTATGCATTTATGTTACACAATGCTCATCATACAGCAATTTTTGGTTCACCACATTAACCGTATTTGTGAGCACTAAGTGAAGACATGTTATCAGGAAATGATTTATTGTAAATCAATTAAAAGAGGCTGCTTAAACAGGTGAATTAGAGTGTGCTGAAAGTATATTGTTCAGATCAAAAAGTTAGGGGCCAGTCAACGAGAGACTGAGTTTACATTCATGGCTGGTTCCATCAAGCAGGATCGGAATGGATTTATCAGAAAGGTAAAGCCAGCTGTGAATTAGCATTGGGTCTAATGTTATTTGTATGCTGCCAAACAAAAAGGTTGAACCTGCACATCCACACAGTAAATAGACAAAAAACTGACTGTCCTTCCATTTCACCTCCCATGTTTTATGAAGCAAAATGTCCAGTCCCATCTCACTGGGAGCTAGTGAAACCACTATGCCTGCTGTGTCCATTAGAAGAATGAATAATTTCTGCTCTCCGGTCGGTTATCTCGTACCTCCTGATATCCAGGCAACAAGGCAGGCAAACCTCCCACTTCCTCCATGTGGTCAGTCGTGTTTGCTTTTGGCTTAACATTTACATTGGATAACTGCTGACTGCAAAGATAGCACTGACCTTCTGGAGGGAGACCAAGTTTCTCAGCTCTGTCACGGGTGGAAATCAGGGGAAATTGAACCATGGGGCCCTGCACGACTCGTAAGTCCTCTCTTGTGCATCGGGTGTTCTTGATTTCCTCAGCATAGCTTTATTAACCTGTGCTGGCTGGCTATTGCACTGAATGTATCTCCTTATTTGTTTGCCTTGATGCTGTGCGAAGGTCAGAGGATTGCGTATTGGTTTGCTCAGCTAGCATTCTTCACTGTCAAGAATGGAAGCACCTACGCTGCCTGGCTTCTTGAAAGAGATTTTAAATAATAAACTGCGCTTGAATTGATGGGTAATTATATATTTCAGTCAGATAAACATAGGTTTTATGTTACCTGATAGGCACTGCATTTTGAAAGGTGCGTTTATATAATGCAGTGTTGTATGACTCGGGGGAAAAGGTTAGCAGCAAGAACAACGCAGAGGGTGAGAGAAAGGTGGATTCTGAAGGGCTGGCATAGCATGCTTGCTTGCGTGATTTAATGGTGTGGTGCCCATTTTGTGGGTTGTCAGACAGTTGGGAAATGCCCGGAATGTACTCTGAGGGAGGAGCTCAACTGCAATTCAAGTATTTCTATTTGACGTACTTTTTCATTTATTCAGATGAAACTGCAGTCTAGCAATTAGCATTCTGTCAGTTAGTGTCTTTTTCATGGTTTGTTCATGTACTGACATAACTAAAGGTGAAACACTTTGGCTTAGAGTATGTTGTTTTGGTGGGGGTGTCTGACAGTGCTCTACCATTACCCCATATCTCCTAGTTTATTCAGAGGTACAATGCAGACTGTGTGACTGAATAGCAGAGATATCAGAAACATGTAGAAGTACCTCTTAATAGTATTACTGAGACTGATGTGTGCAGTTTTACTCTTTGTGCTGTTTGATTTTTAATTTTAATAGTTTCTGGTTGGTGGGTTTGAATTGGTGCATCGGCGAAAGGCGAGCAAGTGTACAACACCATTTGTAATGTCTAATATCTAAAATTGCATCTTAAAAACCCCTTGTGTCCCTCTCTTTGACTTCTTTAGTCCCTTCACACTTCTTCAGACTTCACACAGAAGGTACATGGTCTCTCTCTTTCTTTATAGTAAGAAAACAGAGGTGGTGTTGGTTTTTGTGTGCGCACATAATATATTCTTGTAATATGGTATTTTGTAACTCTTGCTCTTTTTCAATCACTCCCTGTAAAGAGATTATGATTAAGGTAGTGTGTGTGCCTGTGTTTGTGTTGAGTTCAGTATCTCTCTCTCTCTCTGTCAGTGAGCCCCAGTAAGGAGATTAAGGTGGTGTGTGTGTGTGTGTGTGTGTGTGTGTGTGTGTATTGAGTTCAGTATCTTTCTCTCTCTGTGTCAGTGAGTCCCAGTAAGGAGATTAGGGTGGAGTATGTGTGTGTTGAGTTCAGTATCTCTCTCTCTCTCTGTCAGTGAGCCCCAGTAAGGAGATTAGGGTGGAGTATGTGTGTGTTGAGTTCATTATCTCTCTCTCTCTGTCAGTGAGCCCCAGTAAGGAGATTAGGCTGGTGTGTGTGTGTGTGTGTGTGTGTGTGTTGAGTTCAGTATATCTCTCTCTCTCTCTCTCTCTCTCTGTCAATTAGCCCCAGTAAGGAGATTAGGGTGGAGTATGTGTGTGTTGAGTTCAGTATCTCTCTCTCTCTCTGTCAGTGAGCCTCAGTAAGGAG